>CM050163.1:448137742-448737742 GCA_027410445.1 Discoglossus pictus
ACACACAGATATATATATTTATATATATATATATATATATATATATATATATACACACACATATGCATACAAAGTTAAATGTTGTTAAATGAATATTTTTTATCAACAATTGATTGCAGCCTGCAGTAGAAGTGGTTATAGCTTATTATTATTATTATTATTAATAATAAAATGTATATACCATAAATATGGCAACTTGTAACTACAAAACGTAATTACGATCATGTTTAAGGGATGCTATTTAGGTAAAAGCATTATCATTAAAGAGACAGAAAAAAACAATTAGAATTATTTCCTAATCGCTCCCACATATTTTGTGTATTTTTTTTGCCTGGCCTAGCAGCCAACAGATAAAAATAATATTAATATTTTCTTGTTTATTTTATTGAAAAAATATATATCTCTTTGTCATCAGGAAAAGACAGTTCTTGTGCATGTACAAACTCACAAGGCCGAAAAGTTCTAAAACATCAACCAAAAATAATAATATATATTTATATATTTATATATATATATTTATAAAATAAATGATAAAAAAAAACAAATAAACACAGATTCTCCAATTCTTGAGTCCGAGGAACTGAACAGGTAAAAGTGGTTGCAGTGGGTGTAGGATTCCGAATCATGGTGAGCTTTGTGTCCAACTTAAAACAAAGATTTAAAAAAGTGATCTTATTTTTCTCTTTTAAGAAAGTTCATACAAAATTTCGCAACTGTTCCAGAAGTTCATTATAGTCCTAGAGGTTTGTATCCATAGTGCTCAGTCTTTGTCTGCTGAATGGCAATCTTGGCCTGTAAATATACAGTAAGCAAAATATAAGAACATGTGAGGCAAGGAACAAAAAATAAAAATCATAGGATGTCACAGCATGTAGAAACCAAAGCAGAGGATCCATATTTAACACCATTACTCGAATGTGGGAATGAATTTCGGTAACCATTTTGCTGGAGTATCAAAACATTATAATATTGCCCGAGTATTTTCAGCTTATGGAGCCTCCCCTTTTTTTCTTGTTTACTCTCATGAAGGTCATCATTTTCATATGTGTGGCCTAAGGCCATGCATCCAATGGCTGGCTTCTTGCTACCATACCCCATGCCTCTCCAAGCAGACAGTGGTTGTGTGAAGCCTCTCTCTTGTGGATATGACAGTAGCTCATAGGCATGAAAGATGACAGCCTGCATGAGAGTGATCAGGAAAAAAAGAGGAGCCTCTGTAAGCTAATAATGTGTTACATAGATTTATGTGAAGGGTAAAATGATAAAAATAATGAATGAAGTAACCTAGTTAAAACATTCAAATAAACCTTTTTTGCCTAAAATGTCTCTTTAAACAAAAATGCTCCAATAGCTGGTGCAGAAAAGATCAGATTATATGCTATAGTTGATATGTTATTTTCAATTTCTTATATCTCAAATCCAAATCTTAGGAGAGGTAAAAATTCACAATCCCCAGATCAAAGACACAAAGGGGTATAGCAATATATATAATTATCCTAATGTTCTATGTTTTCTATAGGAGCTATAGAAAGTAGAAAGTTGAGATCATTTATATTTTAACTCCACTTATACCTGTTTTTCTTTTCCCTGCATATCCATAACCCCCACTGATAATTATGTCCCAGAGAGCTTGTGAAGTTTTTCCACCAGTAACTTAATAAGCACTGAATGGGCTATAAACTGAAGCTACTCATGAGACGTAAAAGTAAAGAAACATTTAAAATATAAAATCAGCTCCAGATTAATAAAAAATAAGTAACAGTTTTCTTGTACAATTTGGAATTTAAAAGGGGCATATTTTTCTATCTTGCATCAGAAAGAGGGTATTTGATAATGTGTCACACTCCATTTTTTTATACAATTTGTTTGAAACATATTTCTTTAACTTTCCTTTTTATATTATTACATCATTTTTTATGCAACCAGTAGCTGTGATAAATTGTATAGGGAGTGCAGTATAATCTTTGTAATATCTCTGGAATCTGACAAAGCTAAATCACTATCCTTCTATATGAGCTGTGAATGTACCTTCTTATTCTCTATCATAGTACAAATACTGCTATCTTTACTATCTTGTTATTTGTAGATCTGTGGCTGGATTTGATTGAAATGGACTCCATATCCCAGGCCCAGAAGCAGACTGCTTGCATCAAAAAATGCAAGCATTGCTCTCCAGAAATGTAAATGCTCCTCTCACACACACAACTTTCAGCAAAGTATCGTCAATGCCTCTAGTTTCCAGCAGAAGCATCACACTTTATTTTTTCTAATTACAAACTAGCTTTATGAAATCTTCCCTGGTTAATCAAGCTTGCAGTCAGACTCATAGTTCTCAGACACACACACATATATTCATTTTCATTGCACAGTGGTTCTTTAATGACAATCTGAGCTTTAACTGTTCTGTCCCAAAGAACATTGTATAACAGCTAACTAATAAGAAAGTACTACTATCAGTGGGTCTATTACCTGTGACACTTCCACACCCCTCTGCCTCTGTGCTCCGACACAGGGCACGTGTCTCCTCAACTAACACACAGCAGGGCCCTTCCTGGCAGTACAGTACCTCCTCCTCCTCTTCTTCATCCTCCATATCCCAGGAAATGTGACCTGAGCAGTCCAGGCCCCCCTCACAGCCAGGGTCCTCTGGAATGATGGGGATAGGCTGACCGGCCTCACAACCAGAAACTGCAGCGGCTGCTGCAGCAGCTGCCTCTGCCAGCGCATACTGGATGCTGACCGCATAGTCCTCAGTGTAGCAGCTTCCACGGTTTTCCTCATAAAGGCAGCAGGGCCGGGAAGGGGGGCCCGTAACTGTCCCTGGTTCTGTCCGATGCAAGAGGCTGGAGGTAACACTGTATAAGCCTCCAGCTGAAGGTGGACCAGTTGCTTGGGGAGGCTCTGGCCCCAGAAACATATTTGTGCAGTCTTGACTGGGATCTCCAGTTGGCCTCTGGAAACAGCAGCCACAGCCTTTCTCAGGCCCTCGCCAGTCTCTACAACTACCAAGGGAGGCAGATACTGGGCCATCTGGAATGGCCCCAGAAGCTGCAGCTGCTCCCCTGCGTTCTAAGGATGAATTGCTGCTGTAATTCATCTCCAGGCTGCAGCTGGACAGACGATCCCGTGAAGAAGAAATGGGAAAAGCTTGGTGATGCATGCAGTCCACCCTCCCTTTCCCAAGCCTTGCTCCAACCTCCCCCCCACTTCCTGTAGACTCCCCTCCTCCAGTCCTTGCAGGGCTGCGACTTCTGTACACGTATGGGTCAAAGTCGCTGCTTAGAGAGCTGCGGAACGTGGAGCAGCTGCCATAAACACCCTGGTTGCTGGCCTCAGTGCAGTCCAACATGGAGTCACTAGATGATGCATGTCCCTGGGCTGAACCAGTGCTTGAGCTGGAGCTGGAGTCGCTGCAGGGAACATCAGCCAAGTACCCACTGCACACAGAGCGATGCTGATGTTGGCTGTGGAGGTAGCAGCTCCCACCAACAGAGGGCGGTGGCATGTGCAGCATAGTGGGGGCAGCCTGGTATAGTAAATTAGCACCAGTTTGGTAAGGGCGAGTGAGGTCTTTTTCCACTCTGGGTGGCTGGCTACCACTAGCTTCTTGTTGATGAGGGAAGCTCAGACCCTGAAAGTAGTAATGCTGGTACATGGTTTCATACTGGGAATAACATGTGCCAGTATTAAATCCACGTCCACTGTATTTGGCACGACGGAACGTATGGCCGGCTGGTGGACTTGGGTATGGAGGATGTTCCAGGTCACAATGATGCCCTGTAGATGGGTGGTCCAGTGATACAGGCCGATAGCCTGCCAGAAAGGTTGGTGGGCGAGCTGGGTATAGATCTGGCTCCACTGGTCGCTCTACAGTCAGCACAGTGATAGGGTTGCCATGGGGGCCCATGCTGGTCCTAGTGGGATAGGCGGCGATGGGTCCAGTCCTTTGCACCCGACCAGGGTAATGGACTGGGAGGATGACTCTTTGTTGCTGCTGTTGACGACCACGATTACTGGAATTTTCCACACACACAGGACCATGGCTGCCTTTCTTTTGCTCTGTAAATAAAGGATAAGAATCACAGTAAATGGGGTGAGCTGATTAGTTTCTCAATATACAAGTACAATTCAGGCTTTGATACCATTAAGTGAATAAAAACTGACATCACTAAACTAAGACATTGCTGTTCCTTTCCAGTCTCTTTGCTGGTTGCGTGCATTAAAGAAAACGGTCAAATGTGTATTAAACAATGTTAGTGTATTTGTTTATACATGTAACACATTGCACTCATATTCTATTATATCACTAGGAATATTTTTTTTCTTGGACTCTTACCAATTATATTGTGCCGACAGTGTGGACATGTATGGTTCTGTAAAAGCCAGGGATCCACACATCTCTTATGGAATCGATGTGTGCAAGGAATGACTCTCAGCTCCTGCAGAAGAAAATAAAGACAAAACAATTAAACCGTTGCAAATAAAGAAAACAACAAACACTAACAAACAATAACCTGCAGCTGGAACAAAGGTTGGTCTTAAAGAGTGCCTCAAAAAATGTGTCACTTTTAACACAGGCAACTCATTTAAATTGCTGGGTAAACTGACAATATGCATCAAGGGAGACATTTGTAAACAGACTGAAGTAATTATTGGCAATATACCTGTCCTCCACATTAAATTCCATACTTCTGTAGATCTATACATTCGTATAGATAAAATAACAATTATCTAGAATATAACTTATTTCAGACAAAATAATGATCTCCTCATACAAGAAGTGTACTTTTAACTCGTTTTCATCCCTATGATCAGCAAAAGTGACTTCTCCTTTTTATCTTACCTCTCCGTCAATGTATTTTTCTAAGCATATGGCACAGTCAGAGGTGGAACTGCTACTGAGGGTGTCCAATGCCCCACAGCTACCCTCTCGAGAGACTTTGCCTTTGGCCTTGAACTTTCGGGTCTCCATTTTTTCCAGGGCCTGGACAGCCATCCTGTTCATTGAGTTCTAGATGGAAAGAATAATATATTACAGACCATAAAAAAACAAACTGTGTGTGCAAACATGCCACAAGTCTTGTCAATTAGTTTATTTAAGCACTAGTATGTGTCAGGTTAGGGGGTATGAGTTTAGGTTATGGTTAGGACAATGTTTAAGGTTAAGGATAGGCATTATGGCTGTAGTTAGGGTTAGGAGAGTGGTTAGTGTAGGGAATAAGAGTGTAAAATGGATGGAATCCCTTATATCATAAATATTATTGAGAAATCTGAAGCTTTATTGTAATTGTACATGGCTAGACATTAATATAAAAGTAGTAACATTCTATAAATGCCTATAAAGTTTAGAGAACAAGCAAAGTAACTCTATTGGAAGCTTTCCTAGCAGAAAAGTGTTCTTCAGCTTAAAGGCCTGACCACAGTATACAAGTTAGTAGAGACAGGCAGCACTTTGCCTATTGCGTTCTCCTCCAGAGTCGGAAAGATATATATTACATATTATATTTCCCTGTATTATTTCATTATTTAATGAAAATGAAGCTGTAAAGCAAAGGTTGACTATTGTATACATACCTGACTGCGCCGCTGCTTTAATTTGATCTTGATGAGAAGAATAAGGCAGACAAGGGACACCACAACAAAGAAGGCCAGGAAAATACCCATGTCAAAATACTCTGTTGGTTGCTAGAGTAAGAGAAAAAAATAACTGCTATGAACATGATGGTAGTCATCATAGACTACATAAACTGCACTACATAAACTGCAGCTAAAATAGTGTCAGATTCGTCCTTGGAGGGTCAAGCCTTTAAGCATGTCATCAGAATAGTCGTTCTTACCCGAGGTGGTCGATGTTGGATCCTTGCTCTAGCAACTTTCTGCTTATTGACTATATTCATGAGCTTAATGGCATCCATGCCCTTCACATAGACGACAGGTCTCTTCAGAGGGACTTCTGAGCCCTGGTTCAGCTGTAAGACAAACAGACTCACTAAGTAATGTAAAACAGCATTCAGAGGAAACCACATAGAACCAAGACATTTTTAGAAAAAACGAAGAAAAAATACAGTAACAAATGTAAATGCAGTTTCATATTAAAGAATAAATTCTGTTAGGTACTAGGTATAAGTAAGATGCAATGGAAATTGAGATTAAAAGCAAAATCCCAAAAACCCAACTATGTTAAACAATGATTGTCAGGGCACCACATCTCAACCATTTAAAAGACCAGTGTAATTCAAGAAAAGGCACTTGTTTGTGAAGTAGGTAGCAAACTAACAACATTAGCAGCTGGGTCAGCCATGGACCCTCTTTTGGATTGCTACCTTGTTGTAGTGAAGGGGCTTGTGTACCTCAATGAAGCTGTGAGTATACCATGTAGCATCACAAAAGATGGGTAGGTCATACCAGAGAGGTCAGCCAAATTGCTGTCCACTGGAGAAGGAACTGGCAACTCACTCCAGTATCTTTGCCATGAAAACCTCATGGATTAGCACAACCAGACACAAGATATGCCTGGCAAGCTGCGGTCCATGGGGTCACTGAGAGCCAGACACAACTGAACGACTAAATAACAACAAGCCATAGACACAAACACATATCTGAATTTTCAAAGCCTCTGTTTATGAGTAGAGGTATCCATTTCCTAATTATTACATCACTTCGTGAGAGCTGTGGGTGGTATTTTTTTTATTTACATCAGTGGAGGGAGGGAAACAGGGAGAAGTCATGGTGCTTTGTTCAATACTTGGATTTGACTGAAATTTACACCATACTGCTACCCTCTCATTGGCCCAGAAGCAGAGTGCTTACATCAAGAAATGCAAGCATTGTACTCCAGAAATATCACCACCTCTCTCACACACACAACATATTATGGATGCCTCCAGGAACCAACAGAGGCAACCAAATGTATTTTTTCTAATTAAAAAGGAGCAAAATAAGTTATCTGCTTAATTATTCTATTAGTCAGACTCAAAGCTTTCAAACATATTTATTTTAATTGTACTCTGGCCCTTTAATTCATCTCCATTTTTTAATATGAAACTGCATTTACATTTGTTACCAGAAAAATCATCTAAACTAACCACACATTCAGTCAAAACTGTGCTTTATCTAGTCAGAAGTTTGTATTTCCAATATGGACGCCAAGCCTAGTGGAATTCTGGGGACTGAGCGAGAATGGGCCTGTCCTTGGCTCCTTCATTTCTGCAAGCTTCTGTTTTCAATCTCTAATTCTTTGTTCTCAGAGTTCAGTTTAGGAGACATTGCTGGGCCCGAGACCGGTTGTTTGATGAGGTTTAAAAGGATCTGCAGCTCCACTGTTTTCCAGAAAGTTATGCTGTCTGAACTTGCCAGCTTTGAAGCCTGAATACTGGGGTACATTTACATACATTTCACCTCTGGGTGGGGAAGAGCTAGAAGGAGCGCAGACATCGGCCCTATGGAAACATGCTATATATTACACATAGTACTTACTGGGTCTGATTGAGATCGGGACAGACAAACACAGTATCATATCCCTAATGTAAATGTCTATGTGCTGCTTCAGAAAACAGGAATCCAGGACAAAGGAATGAAGCAGAGGAAAGCTGGGATGGGCGAGTTGGCTGTGTCAACATGGCATGAAAAGATATGAGCTAGTACTGTTTCCCTGAACAAATAAAGAAATAATAGGAGAGGAGCTGCATTAAATGGACAGATGGAGGTGGGCAGACTGATGGGAGATTCCAGTGTCAACAATGGAGAAAAACAGCATTTATCACTTGGGAGACAAATGGGCCTTTATTTCCATTTATTTAGCATCCTCACCTATGCCGATAAATGTTCCGCAGAATGATTAAAAGAAATAAAACTGATAATCCAATGTATACATTTATATTTAGTATTTATTATGCATGTGTTGTACCACGCACATATTCTCAGGGCTGCCTTATTTTTTATTGTAATATTCGCAATACATGAACAGCCAGATAAGGTAGTAGTTTCGGAGAGGTTCGCTCAGACGGTGTGTCACATTTTGTAGTATCAGAAAACATTCTTCTTTGTTAGCTATATACCTCTATCAGAGGCAAAATAGAACAAAAAATATACCTAATATCTTAATGCAAGACAAATAAAGAAAAATAATGGTCATCTTAATTAAAAATCTTTCTCGAAACTCAAACTATCTAAAAAGTTGCGTCTTACCTGCTCAACAGCCTCAGGATTTTCAGAGACATCAAAGATAACAGCAGTGGCTCCTCTCTGTACCGCTCTTTTTGCCTGAAAGAGAAAAGATACAAGAATGTAGATCACCAAAAATACCAAAATATTGGAATCTTACCCATAAATGAAGCACAATCCGGACTACTCCGGATAATTGCAGATCCATGCATGCATGTACATTGGAAATTAAATAGTGTTAAAATAAATCAGTATATAAATAATATAAAAATCTGCTTTGTTATGAAGCCCAGAAGTTTATGGATACCACTAGACATCTTGCCTTCTTATAGTCTATCATATGCATATATCCTAATGGCATGATTTCTACTTTTGCTAGCAGGGTTGATTACACTTGCACAAGTTGATTACTTATAGAGAGAATTGAGAGCATTTTTAGCAATTAGCTTCCCCAGAATAAATATGGATTTAGTATAAAAAATACTTTGATTTCACAAAGGAGCCATGTATTTGCACTAGGTCCCAAATGTATACAGCACATAAAGATATGTCATATAAAATAATATTAATGTAATACTAAATCCAAAAACTGTTACTGCACTGTGTGGTCACCAGTCACCTAATACTAGAGGGTTAGTGGAAACAACTGTTCATAAGCCGCAATTCTAGTTGTCACAAACAATTGCTATTCTAACCTCTTGGCACTAGAGGGCACTCATATATAGCTACTGCAGAGCAATTATTAAGACTGGCGCCTCTAACTACTATATTCATATTTTGGGCCATTTCATCTCTAAACTCCCTTGGTATTCTGGGTTAGAACCATTAAGACATTTACGTAAATGTACGCTTGTTACTGGAGATGAAAATAGAGCCCTTTAAATAACCGGCCTTTTGATCTGCTCTATGGGCACTGGATTCTAAGCTCAATGACAGCGTCCTCCAATGTGTTAATACTGCTATTGTTTTTACCTTGAACTTAACTCCTTTATAGCGATACGGCGCATTACAACTAAATGATAATAATAATAATCTGGTATGAAATACATATTTCTAGTAAAAGCCCACCTTTAATTATTTCTCCAACCCATCTAGTTTTGCACGGCATCGTAATATTTATTATTCTGATCCCACCAGAATATTTAAGAAGCAGCAAGGGGGGGTGGGGGCAATATCAGCCTTCTGTGATTCATGGTTTGGTTCGATTTTTTTTATTTTTTTTAAATATGAAAAAAAAAAATGTAAAGCTTTAAATTGATTGTAATCGAGAAACCTACTGTCAGTGACTGCACATAACACATAGCACCCACTTCATACATCCACTCCAGCATTCCACAAGCCTCCCAAATCCGGAACTTTGGGGCTGCCGGCTCTGACCTTGCAGGTTCCCTTGGCAGGAGATCAAAGCGCTGAAGCCACAAACAGCAAGGAATGCAATCTCGCACTCTGCTCTCATGTTCTCCCTCTCACTCTGCTCTTATTCTCCCTGACTCTTTCATCTGTCCCCTTCTCTCCTCCTCCTGCACTTTTCTAATTTTTCCACCCCCTCCGCTGGTTTTGCGCTTTTTGATCTCTTTAATCTTGTGCCTCCTCTCCTACATTTTATACATTTTCCTTCTCTAACCTGCCCCCATGTCTCTATGAGAGCGGAGATTAATTCATGTGAATGACAGTACAATCTTGTCTGGCACAGAGAAGTGGCTTCTTCCACAAAACTAGATTCTTATTACTCTGCTGATACACAAATGAGTCCCGTATAACATGACAGAAGATGTGCAAAAAAGTGAAAAATATTTGAAATAAACTATAGTTTTTTAATTAAAATCTTTATTTTCTAATGTGTAAAAAAATAGCTGTCACTTCTTTTTGCTTCAAACTTTTCTTTGTATGTTATTTCAGTTTTTAACTACTACTCCGCACAATGGATTGTGGCGTATTACCAACGATTTATGAATAATAATGATAATAATAAATGTGTTGTTTGATGTGGCTGGGTTGAGGACTGGTACACATTGCCAACCTGAATGAGTTACTGGCAATGTAAAGGTTAATGAAGAGGAGCTATTAATCTAGAAATCCACCCATGTTGTGAAGCTTTAGGGGAGCCCCAGGGAAGAAAGTAAGGTGGAGCGGTGAAGAGAAATCTTTTGAACTCCTTTTCCACATTAGACGCTGTGCTCTTTTAATTATGAATGAGGTTACGACATGCACAAACCAGTACAGGGTGAGTCTGTGACCCAGGGGACGGCAAATAAAGTATACCAACCTGGGTGAGTCTGTTACCCAGGGGACAATCAGAAAACAGAAACAACTCCAGTCTACAACTGAAAAAATGGTGGAAACTGGCCATGATGAAGCTTTATCCATGGCCAACAGTCAGGAATAGAAACCCAATAGGGTGAACCTGTAGTTGAGGTGACAGCAAAAAAATGCAAACCGGTAAGAGTCTGCGATCCAATAAATGGTCAACAGTGAAAACCGATATAGGTTAGTGGGTGTCCAAGGAAATACCGTATTTGCCAGGCGACTGGGCGTATAAGACGACTCCCCAACATTTCCACTCAAAATATAGAGTTTGTTACGCAACCGCAGCGCCTCCGGCCCACCTCTGCAACGTGACCGCAGCACCTCTAGCCCGCCCCTGCATCTCCCTGTGACCGACACAAGTGCGCAAGTCCACATGTGTGAGCTCTGTGTAGACAAGAGGCAGGCCGGTGCGCCGATGCTTCCCGCTGAGCAGAACGGGCCGGTTACAACGAAAAGGCTGGCCCCCTGTCTCGCTGCTGATGCTCGGCGCAGCCACGCTGGTGACCCGCCGCGCTGGATGCCGCGCGATACTGGATAGTATGTAGAATGAGGTAGGCCGACATCGGAAGGGCCACTATGGGCACCAGGCGAGTATCGGAAGGCCACTATGGGCAGCTATGTCTATCCCAACTGAAGTGCACCCGACGTATAAGACGACCCCCCACTTGGAGGCATGTTTTTCAGGGCAAAAAAGTTGTCTTATACTCCGCAAATACAGTAATAAAAATGAAAAATCATCAAGGTGAATCTATCATGCAATGCATGGTCTGTGACCAAGAGAAAGGCCAATAACTTATATTATTGGCATATTTCTTAAAATATTCACATCTTTAAGTTGTTTTATGATGTTTCATACTTCCCGTTTGTTGTAGAAAAACATTTATCCACAAACATACATTCTGCTTCAAAATATACGAAAACACTGATTTCTATTATTATTTTTGATTTTATTTGAGCATGTGTGGGACCGCAATGGAATAGCATACACAATGTCTGCTGCTGGCCCCCGAACACATAAACCACAAGTCTTTTTATACCCCTTCTACATACAGAAAATGGTATATTCCATCACCACTCTCTACTAAGCCAATAATAATATTCTTTACATTTATCAGCCAATTAAGAATCAAACGTGCATCAAACATGTATGCTACCTGAAATCATTGCGCAGATAACCTTATTTCTACAATTAATACGCAATCAACACATTGTTTTCTGGCCTTCCCTTGACTCACAGAACATATTGTTATAGTTTCAGAAATATTATTGTCTCATAGACAACTGCTGAATTAGAGAAATGCATAACAGGGGCGCTGTAATGAAAATACAGTAGTGTGTTTATATTTGCTTTTACAGTGCTATGGACAGGAGTTTAACCCGCGTGCAGGTCTCTAGTAGCAGTAGGATTTTTGGCAACATTTAACATTTATAGGTGTGAAAACAATTGCAGACTTGAGAACCTGTAGCAATTTAATAGCGATTTGTGATTGAAACATTTACGGGGTTGAAAGATCAAAGGCTTAGCTGGGTCGGAGTTACAATTTGGCAACCGCTGTTGTTTTTCAGCCTGTAATCTGCAGACCGTTTGCGGGTAGCTAAAAGAGGCCAATTTAATAGCCGTAACTTTTGCGGGTTCCTTTACGGGCTTCAGGAACTACAATTTGGCTAATTCATTCGGGCCCTATATAGCTTTAACCTACCCTTGTACCATTTCATATGAGGGTGTGGTATCTACATGTTAAGATCAAAAAGCAGACAGTTGGGCATAAGGTCTTGATTGAATTTTCAGTAATTAGTCACCAAAATAATAATAAAAAAATTAAAAATAACACACTTAGCTCACAAAAAGTAAATTGTTATATGCACATCACAAAACATATTGTAGAAAATGTAATTAATATTGTAAATGTTGCTTTGGGTTTATAAAATGTTTATTGCGCAAGCTTGCATACTAGTACCTTTCAGACTATGATACCGCTGACATGGCCATGCCAGTCCCTTTGTGAGCTTGAAGAACATACTATGTATAAATAGTTAATCAGCACTTAGAGAACCTGCCATTGACATTACCAGTAACTGCAGGGAGAGCCTTTTTGGAGTGTAGAGCAAACAAGCTACTAACTTCAGAGAGAACAACGGAACAAACAAATATGTAAGTACATGTGAGATTAAAGCCACTTGGTCTATCTAAGTTACACTTTTCCTACCTTTTAAGAGCTTTACACCCAAGACCAAGACTGGACACATCCCAGAATTATTAGCACCATCATTTATAAGTTAAAAATGCAAATATACAGACATGGAAAAAAGTCTCATGACTCTGGGGGCCCAGGCTTGCTCCTAAATATTTTCAGAAAAATATAATGTATGTCAATGAATGCCTTGTCTACCTTGCTCATAAAGATGGATGGTTCTTGGGAAATCTAACTATAATTTAATAGACAGCCTTTTGGGAGGTGCCGCCTCCCTTTATCGAGTACTAAAGAATACTGACAGCTAAAATTAATTTTTAAGTTTGACAGATCAATGTAGTGCCGATACAACATGATTTCATTTATTTATTTAATAACTGATTAGCAATATAATTAGTATTTGAAGAAAAATCAATGTAGCTGTTAACCCTTACATTTGAACTTTAGTTTTTAAGACTTAAGCATATGACTCTCTACTGAATCATGTGTCCAGGGAGATGGGAGAACCTGAAACCTATCTTAATATAAAAAACAACAAAGTCAGAGGTGCTCATCAGAGAACGAACCAACCTTAATAGGTTAGTTCTATAGCCATGATAAGCTACTCTGAGAGCAACCTCTTTTAGCTCACTTGTGCCCTTCACAGGGAGAAATATCCTGTAGTATATCAGTCTGGTCCCACTCAAAAGAGTAACCCAGCCCCAAAATACCAGGCAATTCTACTCTGAACAGGAGAAACAGCAAACCACAGACGCGTTTCGACCTTTATGGGCCTCGTCAGTGAGGTGCAGCTGAACTCCCTAAGGCACAGTGAGCAGCTATCTTAATATAAGACTTTACTTTACTGCAGACAATGATGTATACCAGGACAGCCTGTTACAGAGATAAAGCGCTCCCTGCAGGCAAACTTAAACTTGTCATAAAAAAATAGGACAGCCTCCAAGGCAGATCTCCACCACTCCTGGGCTCCTAACAAAGGCTAGAAAGAAGCAGTTCCTGCTAGTCCATCAACACCGAAGTCCATATGTTAGTCACAAAAGCTACAGTGAATTTATTTTCTTAATATACTGATTTTATTACTCTCAGTTAATATATAAACATTATTTTAAACCTAATCAATAATGCACAGTGGAGAGAAATCACAGCATACTACATGTTAATACATAGATATTATAATAATGCACAGAGATATACAAATGTGTGTGTGCTGCTCATACAGTACATGAACCACGCACTAGCACAGCCTCAAGGACACCCAAAGTCCAGGTCTCTCTTCTCTTTGCACACACCGTTGCATCACCTGCCTGCTGCTAGCCTTTTAGCATTGCCACACCTTGAGCGGTGTTATTCCCGCTTCACAGTGCAAGATGACTGAAAGCAGAGTGTAGTAAACAAATGAAAACACTACTCACCTGTGCAACACATGCACCCACAGAGCGCTACGCCACATGGCCTGTGTACGGAGCACTACTTCAAGCATTTATTATGTGTTTAAATGACTATTAGTCATTTATCTAAATAAATACTGTTTACTGAGAATTTTTGTGGGAATATCAGGTCTGTTTGAGACATTTAAGTGTACCCCGAATCATATTTTTTTGCTTCCTGGGTATACAGTGAAGGGTATTTCAATCACCACCATAACATATTCAGAGTTTCTCTCCGGCCTCATTTCACAGTCGCCAGAACCAACTCATACTGATGCCCCATATAAGGGAGAAACTGCATTATGGGACTGGGTTCTGGGACTGTACCCTAATCCATGGCTTTGTTCTGAAGCCTGCCTGAGAGCAGGGCCCATATCCCTAAATGGATCCCATGGTATGTGGTACATTTGAGCTTCACTTACATGTCACTACCCAGAATTCTTAGCTACAGTGGAAATAATGTTTACTGAGAAGTTTCCATGGAGATTGACACCATACTTGTTTTGTAAAAATGTAATGATTTTGTTTTTAAAGCTGAGAGTTACTGATTTTAGCTTTTATTTATAAAGTGTTATTTTTCTGTAGT
The DNA here is from genome assembly GCA_027410445.1 of Discoglossus pictus. Classification (NCBI taxonomy): domain Eukaryota; kingdom Metazoa; phylum Chordata; class Amphibia; order Anura; family Alytidae; genus Discoglossus; species Discoglossus pictus. The sequence continues at coordinate 448,152,418 of CM050163.1, forward strand.
ACTACAAGAGAGTTTCAGAAACATACTTTTTATTCAATAATGATAAAGCAAGTAACCAAAACGTCTTGATATCAAATTATTAACCAAATATAAAAAAATAAGAAGACAGAATAGTATCTATGTTCTAGCCCACCTAGGAAATCAGCAGCTCATTTGACTTCTATCACTCTTAGCCCACCATATGTGAAACGATTGTTGTAGTGAACTACAATCTACAAAAATCCACCACACAAACCAGGCACTCACACCACACTGAGGATCGGCAGTAACTGTGAAACAGTGCTGTATGTGGGAAAGTGACCTGGTTTGTGAATAATCCTTTTGTTGCTATGTTTAAAACTGTGAAATAGACTAAGCATAAGCTTAAAAGGAGCCATGTATATAGTGGTTATAACAGAGTGAGCGTGCATTGTGGTCCCATTTGCATGTACCCATCCAGTTTTCCCAGCGTGCAGTGCATCAACTGTATTTCTGAGAAACTTGAGCAGGAAATAAGTTTATTAACTTATGTTTTAGACATTCAAATAGAATCACTAATGTATTATATATATATATATATATATATATATATATATATATATATAGATATATATATATATATATATATATCCCCTCTTGGATCGAGAAGGAACTTAGGTATCTGTGTGCTAAAAAAACCTTTAAAAGCACAACCAGACATAAAAGACATTGCAGCCCATGGGGTCAAAGATAGTGTAACACAACAGTCCATAGGGTCACGGAGAGTCGGACACATAACATTTCCTGGGCATCCTCTCAAGAGAATACACCAACAATATACTCATCCTTTCCTACAGTTAAATTGTACCTGTGATTTTTAGCCAAAGGGAAAATAAATATATCAGTAAGTGTTAACAAATTCATATTTTCAGCTTTTTACTAACACTTGTTACAAGATCTGTGACTAATAAGTAAATCATACTGTGTACGTATTTGCAGACACAGAAATTGAAAATGCCACTTTTTTGCATATATAAAAAGACATCTTGTATAATGCCTGTGTGCTGAACATATGCTGTTTCAGAAGTTATTTGCACAGGGAATTCTCTGAAAGAATCTGCTCTATAAGAATTTGAAGGGACGGTGTAAAGTGACCTTTCCAGAGGCTACTGGAGAGTCCTTTGGACTTCAGTTGTATTTCAATACCACTTTTTGTTTCAGTGACCATTGGTCATCTGCAATGTGCAATGCAGTCACAGAATGAAAGCGTTCAGGCATGTAACACCTATTTTGCAAGTTTTAACAGTGCCTTTATTAATCTCCTAGATTTTTGTTATTTAATAAATAACAAAAAATTAGAGATGCACATCTGTTTCAGACCGAAATGCAAAATGCGGCAAGACAGACTCAAGTAGACTGACCTAATTTCCTAAAGGTTCATGCAATATTTACTGCAGAGCAGAAAAGGAGGGAGCCAGAAAAAATCTTAACTCCTAAAATACAAAATCCACCATTCCTAATATAAACATTTTCGATTTTGTACCTTGTTTTGTCAAAAAAGGTGTCAATTGCTGAAAAGACAAGTCAGCATTTACAGTAAATAACAGAATATATAATATGGGAAAGGAAAGAAAACCTCAGATTGTCTGCTGCTTCTATACTGAATTCTGAATCTACTATAAAACCAGGACTTGCCAAGTCTCCTAAAATGTTACTGTTGGCTCCTCACTTTTTAGTTATTATGTATATATTTGCCCAAATTTCACGGGCTCCTAATTATCCTGGCTGGCCCCCAAGTTTAATTTAAGTTTTCCAACCATTCTACTAAACAAACATTACTATAATGCTATATCTTTGCATAATACCAGTATATTACTAGCTCTGGTTAGAACTGATAAGGTTGTATTTATTTTATTAGGGTTTTAAGCCATGAATAGCCTGGGGAGCATTACTCTGAATGAGATGCCATACGCAGTGTATATGCTGTAGCAATTCCTGACTTTGCTTATAAATGATAAGTAGTGTTACTATAAGGCCTATTGTGGATACAGCTGGGCTCTGGCCCTCTCTCAGGGTTTGGTGTGTATACTGTACTGTAGAGTCCAAGGCATGTGAGCACCCTATAACTATCCTACGGGTACTGTTGCCACCTGGCCTTGTCTTAGAGGTCACCCGGGTACTTTCCCAAGTTCCTCAGACGACCCCAGCCAAGCGGGCGAGGCGAGAGCGGTGAGAACACAGGCCAGGAGACAAGAGAACCCTGTTGGTTCTTGCAGCATTAACAGACGAGATTAATGATTAACAGATCAGAGGCAGTGGGTGGTTAATGTACAATTCACAGGTCATTCTGGCGGTGATGATGAAAGGGAAGGAAGCAGGCAGCGTTCCCAACCTCTGCTGCTGCAAAAAGGAAAAAAAAGAAAGGGAAAAAAAAAATAGGTAGGGAATAGGTAGTGAGAAAGGATTGTGTGTGGGAAAGTGTGGGCGTGAGGGTGTAGTGTGGGAGCAGAAGGTGGCTACAAGTGCATGCTGGTTCAATTCCATCATTCATAGGCAAATTTGCAGAAAGATTATTTGGCTCACATGTTCACCCTTACACAGGCCCTCGTCACAGGCTTTCAATAACAAGGCTAAAACTGTTTGCCAAATAGGACGTTGTTGTAAGACATGTTCCCTGCTCCCATCCTGATACTTGGAATGAACATCCTGAGCACTGACACTGAACATTTAGCTGCTTTCCCATGTTCTCCACACCCTGACCCTTCTAATTAGCTTTCTTTCTGTTTATTAGCCAGGACCTCATCAAGTGATGTAATGTGTGTGTAAATATGTATTTACATACTTGTGTAAAGGTTTCTGTGCTCAGGTATGTTAATAGTGTGTTTCTGGGTGTATGTGTGATTAACCTCCGTATGTAGTACTCAGTGTGATGTTCTAGGTAATCCCCATGGTATATGAGTAAGTAGCTACTAATGGCAGCTGTCAGCATTATTGTGTTTGCAATACACTGGTCTGTCTTTCTGATGGCCATATATATCGCACATGGGCTGTGGGCGACTGAAGACTCAGGGGGTTGCCTTTGTAGCACATGGCAGACACAGCTTCCCAGGGACCATGGTAACAGACTCAGTGGATGCTTCATGGTAGGGAATTAGGTGCAGACGCACACACTGGGTGTGGAGTGAGAGCACGACAAATAAGGCAGCATGGGATCACCCGCTGTTCCTCACCAAGGTAGCTCTCAAATAGTTTTCTTAGAAATTGCTTTATTTTCAAACTTAATCAAATGCTCTCTGCTAAATCTTTCCCAGCAGGCTGCATTTGATAATAATGTAAAAGCAAAAACAATCACATCCTGAGAGCAGTAGTTACCAGTCTGCCTATAGTTACACATCCATATGTATAGACACACACACACATAGATCTTGGGAGCCATGGCTCTTAATTTGTTACTGTTTTTTCCTATACATATACTTAATAGGGGTGGAAACTTTTTGGCTCCCACCAATATTCATTAAGTTTGCTCATAAATATTTTTTACAAAGTTTAATTCATCTGTATGTGGGGCTTTCTTTCAGGCTCCTAAACACAGCCTGTCTGCCTTAAATCTTCCTGGATTAAGTTTTAGACATATTTGTCCACCGTGTGTGTGTTTATGTATATACCGTATACACTTGAGTATAAGCCGAGTTTTTCAGCCCTTTTTTTTGAGGAGGGGGTTGAGGATGGGGGGTTGAGGAGGGAGGTTGAGGATGAGGAGGGAGGTTGAGGATGAGGAGGGAGGTTGAGGATGAGGAGGGAGGTTGAGGATGAGCAGGGAGGGTTGAGGATGGGGGGGTTGAGGAGGGGGTTGAGGAGGGGGTTGAGGATGAGAGGGTTGAGGAGGGAGGTTGAGGATGAGGAGGGAGGTTGAGGATGAAGAGGGAGGATGAGGAGGGAGGTTGAGCATGAGGAGTGGGGTTGAGGAGGGAGGTTGAGAATGAGGAGGGTGATAAGGGAGGGGGGAAGAGACACAGGGAAGGGAGAGAAGAGAAGAGACACGGGAGAGAGAGGGGGGACACAGAGGGCAAAAGATGGACACAGGGGGCAGCACATTTCCCACCCTCGGCTTATACTCGAGCCATTCATTTTACCCAGTATTTTGTGGTAAAATAGGCGCCTCGGCTTATACTCAGGTCGGCTTATACTCGAGTATATCCTATTTTACATCCCTGAAGCTACCGTACTTACTTGTTTTTTAGAATAGAATACAAAAATATTTAAATGCAGATTCAAGTCACCAGACAGAAGTTTGTACAAAAGATTCAAAAAAATCATTTTGTGACAGCCCCCCAAAAAAAGAAGTCTATAGCAGGAACTCAACCTTCAATGTACTAGCAGTATGCAAATATAAATGCATAAGCTGCATACTGGTAAGAAAGGTTACAACATACCTAAGAGGATCAATTGTAAGGGAAATTATTGCCAATGAACCTGCCATTTCCAATGATCATAGACATCAGATTTCCCGGTCTGATTCACCCTTAGGTGCCGCACACTAAACAATGAAATGAAATAACAATGAATTGTTATATAGAAGGTTATACTCAACATGGTGATCTAAGTGCCACTGAAGAACTTTTCCACAGAAATATAATTCAGGATTTAAGACACTGTCACAGATTCCCAATATTAACAGTTCTAACAAAAACTCTCTATACAGGTCAGTGATGAGGTTATGAGAATGCACCACCGCAACATGGAAGCAAGAGTCCCCAGAGGTGTGAGGGCCAGCAGGTTCTGGCTGTACAGCTAGAAAAGCAAACAACATAGAATAACACGCCAGGGGACTCGCAGGTCCTAGGCCATAATTATACTGTGATTGATGTGACAAGAGAAGCCTCAGATGTTCTTAGAAAAATGACATTGCAAGTGTGCTGGTCACAATAGGGACACTCAGCTAGGGCTTTACATCCACTCACACTAATACAAATGTATTTATCTATATTTTAATCTGATAGTGGTCAGCATGATCATTTTGAAATATAAAGTAATTTGATATTATAAATTAACTTAGTAGTCAATGAACATTGAATTACAAGAGATATTATGATTGTGTTATCACAATATATATAAACGCTATACATTTTCAGAACCATAAAAACATATGTACGAGTTTATTTATTAGTAAAATATTGAAGAAGGACAAGAAAGAAAAGATCTAAGTAAATACAATGTATAGAACATTACCTACAGCCCAAGGAAGCTTTACTATTTGGGTGACAGGACATGTTTTCCCATCTATGGCTAATTTTCTATAGGTAGGCGTCTGTTTCCTGAATTTCCGCTTTTAAATATATGTCAGCTAACTGATCAAGATTTCAAATGAAATCCAGGGACATTTTCTAGCTTTGGACATACACTAGACACCTGTTGGAAAAGGGGGTGATGATATATAGATATAGGATAAATATATTATATCCAACATTTAGGATAAATCCCCAGTATTTATTATCTCTATACACCCTTGTATGCCTATTTTAACATTTGGGCACAAAGCTTTCAGTCTGGGGGCTATATATATATATATATATATATATATATATATATATATATATATATATATATATATATATATATATATATATATATATATATAAATATATATATATATATATATATATATATATATATATATATATATATATATATATATATATATATATATATACCAATAGAAAACCTCCCACAGCACACCTATTTTATAATTGTTATCTGCCATTGCTGGGATTCTAAAGAGTCTCAGTACATTACTAAAAGGCCATCTCCCTACATATACTGTCCTTTAGCTGTCTTTATTTACTTTTAATTTATATATAAAAGCCACATGTCAACTCCTTCAATTTATCCGGACTCCTTCCCATCGGACAGCACAGGCCTGCGTTTTATACAGACACAAAACCAACATATGCTGGTAAAAAAAATACTCTGTGCTCTCATATATGGTTCAATAGGATCTACACAGGAATTGCAGCCAAGCCAAGTTAAACATTTGAGTCTGTCTAAAGAAAAGTATTATACAGATCTAAGAAACGAGAGAAGTGAAACCTGTATTTGAATGCACGTGTTAAGATGAATTATTGTTACAAGATACGAGTACAAGATCCAACTAGGGATCATGGTTCCCCAAACACAAAGCAATGCCAACATAACACAAAAAACTGTTCAAAATCAAATAATATTTTACTACCAATGATGGGCAAAAAAAAGCATTTATCTAATGTACTAACATTTCTACATTAATCATACATTTTGCTCACAATGCCAACTGATTAATTTCTTTTTAAAAATAGAAACCAATTAAAATTGTGTTTTCCTCTTAAAATATACTGAGATTCACAAATATAAAATCAGCCACTTTTCTTTTGGTCCTGAATGAATGTCCTCCTGTGCTATGTGATCCCACAATAACGAGTCCTCATTATTCTTGTATATAGTAACTCCTGATTGTGTTTATTATTTTAGAGAATATCTTCGAACACCAAGACAAAATGCACAGGACTGGATATATTTTATTTTATTTTGTGTTACTGTAAATTGTGGGACTCTCAGAAGTTTAAAGGACCTCTGCAGTTCCAGAAAAAAAGACACTTATTTGTCAAGTATGTACCAACCCAAAAATATCAGCAGCTGTGCAAGCCATAAAACATTCTTTGGGAAAAATCTGCATTTTTTAAAACGCAGTTTATAAATATAGGAAGCCATTTTGTGTTGGTTACATCACTTCCTGAGAGCTTGATGATTTGTTTTGGATATCAGTGTAGAGAGTGGCAGGGAAGGAGGGATTAGAGAGTTGTTGTAAAGATAACTCGATATGGTTGAAATGAACACTTCACCCCTTCCACCTCACTGTCCGAAAAGCAGAATCCTTGCTTGAGGAAATGCAACCCTATCTCCAAAGAAATATAAACCCCCCTTTCACACACACACAACATCCACTTATGTATCAAAGTTTTCACCAGGGACCAACAGAGGCATTAAAAATATTTTTTTCGAATTAAAAACTAGCTTATGACTTTTTTTCATCTTGATTATACTCTTAGTTATACTTAAAGTTTGTACAGTGGTCCTTGAACGAGGTTAATTTATATATCAAATCCAGTGCTCCCTGTGGCCCTAACATGTGATAATCATCGAAAACTAACATGGGAGATAAGTACATATTGTAATTGTCTGTCAGCATATCCAAGAGACGTGGAAGAAACTTCCACTGAGTGTAACTTAAATATATTGCAAACAGAATCTTCTGGAGCATGTTATCATGGTAAGGAAATGTCTGAAGCTTGACAATCTCATATCTTTAACTGCCTGGAAGGTTAATTGAGGCCTAGGCCATACGACATGACACAGAGCCCTAATGTTTGATAACTATTTACATGCAAGACAGACATGGGACAGGACGACTATCCCTTTCCTTCCTCACCACGTTCTTATCACGTTCTGTGCTGCATACCTTGGCCCTCTGTACAAAGAGTAGTATAAAGGAATCACTCCAAGCAAACATAAGGATAAGAAGATCAGGCAACTTCCAATATTAATGGGCCCTTTATAACAAATTGAGGGTGGTATAGTGTAGAAAGAAATACCAGACTTTTACGCTAGAAAATGGCCCTATTTTAGGAAGTGACTCTTCCTTCAACAGGTTGGTTGGTATTCCTTCTTCTAATTCTGAGAAACATTGTTTGTGGATAATGGCCACATATATAAATGTACTAATTATTGTGCCATTTACTGCTTTAGCTATATATCCCTGCACTACAAGTTTTGCATCTCCTTGATTTAACTTTTGCTTACACCAAAAATGTTTAGTTAACATTATTTTACTGATCCTCCAATCTCATCGCATTACATGAACAAAAGTTTTGACCATAGTGCCCATCAGTGAGTAAATAAAATGCATCATTAAATATATACTAGTATTAAGTATACACTACTATTATTAGGTATAATATTGGTGGTTTATGGTTTAAAAAGAGAGGAATTCCCCAAATTTCAACATCAAAGGCTGAATTTATTTTCAAGTTTCTAAACAAATCTTGCCCTTGTTTTAATCATGATCTTCATAAGAACATACTACAATTATGACATCACTCGTCCTTTAAATGAATTTGCATCACAAGCAGACCCAGTTCTTCTCTCAGTTTGAAAATGTTTCATTTTGCATAAACTGTTAGGATTTCCGCAAAACCTGTCCATCCAATCATAACTTGTTTGTCCATAAGTTTGGAGAGAAGTAATACTAGCGATGATGTCCTTGTACTTCAGGATCACAATATTAGTAGACTTTCGATCATTCATGCAAAACAAGCAAATACAAATATTTAGCAGATTTTCTTAATTAAATTATAAATATAAAAAATTTGGTAAATTTATGTCCCTCTAATGATTCACAAATGGTATTAAACGCAACACAAAAATGTGTAATGTAAATTATACCAACTAAGGGGCAAATGAGAACATTATTGTGATTTCAGCACTAAGTTACAGCTGTAGGTCCCTCAGGCAGAAAAGGGGTTAATATAAAGAGGCTCCTCAATCATCATGTAATCTTCAGCTGTGGGTTTAGTGTTTGAAAGTGATCTGAATGCTGTCTCTCCGTCATGCAAGGATTTACCTGGGATTTGCAGAAGACCACCCACCACACTGTGGGCCACCATACAACATTTCAAGAAACAAAGGGGTCATCAGAAATCTTGCATCTTCAGTAACAAATTTGGGATTTTCTTTTTGTCATTCAGACTTTGAACATAGCTATATTTTTCATCAAGTATTAGAATCGACCATTAACTACATATATGAAAATATATGTTTTTTATATTTGGAGGGTTACATCTTTACATAGTAATTAAGGTTAAAAAATACTTTTAGTCCATCAGTACAACCTTTTTTTTGGATCTCTTCTTTGTATTATGTTAAGTGTGAATTGATGCAGAGGAAGGAAAACACAAAAAACATTTTAAACACTATCATTTGGGTTAATGATGGAAAAACACCCTTTTGATCACAAAAACTAGCAATCTGATTATTCCATGGATCTATATCCTACATATTCTATTTAACATGAAACATTTTTGTTCAGAAATATATCCATCCCCATTTTAACATTTTTTTTTATAGATAAGTATTCCAACAACATCAGTCAATACGATGTGATATCAATTATTGTAAAACAGACTAACCAAAAGAACGAACAAATGTGTGGTGTAATTAGGACATATGGCTGGTATGTTCCAATCTATCAGCCTTATTAAATTGCGATTTGACCAATTGAATAGGGCTCTATATACGCACACAGCATATTTTTTTACAAAAGTTTTTAACTAGTGAACTTCTATCCAAAAACAAGGTCTTCACTAACTAAAAACTTCTGTAAAAAAATATGCTCTGTGCTTATATAGAGCCCTTTAGAATTGTCCGAATCGCAATTTAATAAGGCTGCAAGTCCCTACCAATGAGTAAGCTGATAATGTAGACTAATAAGCTCTGTGTACTGAAAACACATAGAACTTTCCCTTGGTGTTGCAGAAACGTCTAATTTGGTGTCTGAAAATAAAATATTATCCTATCTGGCAGCCTCAGGGACATGGAAGCTTTGATCTATTGTTTTTATGAGTTTCCCTCAAAAGAGGGAGTCTCCCTGTTGAAAACAGAGGATTGGCAAGACTTTCAGTCAGAAATATAGGTTTCTTTCTTAGAAAGTTCATAATTGCTAGATGACAGTCGGCACATAGCAGTCCTACCATTTAATCACTGGGAGTTCTCATTCATTTAGTATCTCTGTTCCATACAATGCAGTCTGGAGGTAAATTCAAGGTGCATTTTCCACTATTGTAAGGAATGACTAAATCTAATGATAAATATAACCCCACGTATTCAGCTTTACACCAGTAGCATGCAATAACAGGGATCCTCCTGCAATTAAATGGCTATTAATTCAGATTGTGCTTTTACAAGCTTATTCTGTGTTACACATCAGATAGAATACAATACACTTACACATCTGCAACTGTAGACATGTCTTAGCAGGGAATACAATATGAAATAGTATTAGTCACAAAATAATAAATACATAATATTAATATTTAATCCATGGTAATTCTCACCATAGGGAACCAAGCCTCCAACTAACTATAAGGGGATAATGATTAAATGTGATTATTACAAGAAATACAAGAACTTCCAATTAACTTCCAAATATAGCTTTTGCTGCTTTCACCTTATAAATTAACTGGGGTGGATCACTCAGTGAATAATTGCATACAAGCAAAAGGTCACTGATTGTCAAATGGATTAATACAAATTTACAACCCTCCTATCAGGCTTATGTTGTATATTCTCAGTAATGTTTAATATCAATTCTATTTTGTCCCTTCATGATCATTTAACTATATAAAAGTAAAGTAACATCTAAATAATAAATAACCTGCATACTAAGGAGTGCTTTAAGCAGAGGATTGATGGGTGCTCTAAGAACAGTAGTCCAGTAGTAACATACGGATATGAGAGCTGGACCATAAAAAAGCTGTGAATTGTGGTGTTTAGAGTCCCTTAGACTGAAAGAAGACCCAATCAATCATACTAGAGTAAATAAAGCCAAACTGTTCACTGGAAGGTATGATCTTGAGGCTAAAGTTCAAATATTTTGCCCATATCATGAGAAGACAGGATGAGAAGACGCTGAAGCCGGGAAAGATTGAAGGCATTTGAAGAAGAGGCGTTAGAGGAAGAAATTAATAGATTAAGTAATTGAAGGGGTGAATATGAGCTTGAGGAAGATCAGCGGGGGAATGGCTGACAGGTGTCTCTGGCGTGCTGCGGTTCATGGGTACACCGAGAGTCGAACACAACTAAACAACAACAACAAAGGGAAAAGGGAAACCAGTCCAAAGTGTATCTGAGAACAGATCCACTCCAGCTAGTCCCAAATGTAACCACAAGTCATCACATGCCTACAGACAGCAAGCAGTTTATCATAAGGCATCTTCCACTCTGAACATTTCAGGTCAGGTCAGATTTCAGCCATAGTATCAAACTGTCTAAAACAAAGTTCTTGTAGAAATCCTCAAAGGAGAACTTGCAAAGAAACTTGTATACCTACATCAATGGAAATAAAATTACTGATAACACCCAATACTTCCATAATGAAATATATATTTCCAAATGATCTGGGTACAGAATACCACGTTTAATTAAAGTTATAATTACGGTTTTAATTCTAAGAAACTGGACACTAAAATAGATAACAACCTGCAAAAGCTTTGCACAGAAGTTTAAAAAGGTAATGTAAATTGATCTTACATGATCCTGTTGGATTTAGATCAAATCTACTGCTGATCTAATTTATGGTTAATTTGGAGAGACTCACAAATCTGAGTTGGAGTACATATTCTTTTATGTGAAATAGAAACAGATGCTATAGTGCTGTACTTTTTTATTTAACTTCAAAATCCCTGATAAGATTATCATGCCTAATCTCAACTTCTAGAATATCCAAAATGGTTATATGAGCTGATGTACAGTTTAGTGGACCTGCAAGAACTGTATGGAATTGATCGGTATCTTGAAAACACATATGGTCTAAACCAATGGTCCTGACCTTATATGCCGGTCCTCAGGAACCATATTACTAGTCTGAGATAAATTATTGACAGATGTATCTGTCCCAGATCCAATAGATTGGTAGTCCTTTACCTAAACTATAGTTATTGTGTGACCTGTAGATGCCAACAAGATTTTTTACTCAAAAAAAATGATTTAGAATGCAAATAAGATAATAAACATACTAGAGAAGAAGCTCATAAGTACAACCCTCCTTATTTCAGGTGGGGATCCTCCCGTTTACAACTTAATTGAAATTCTCTGTGTGTATTTCTCAGATTCCCGCTGTCTCAGACACACACCTGAGAGAATGCCTCAGGAGGCTGCGGTTACATAGATAAACACTTGATTCCTCTTTGACAAGTCTGGACACTGCTTGCCTTTTAGTCTAGGCAGAAAGATCATGGAGGGCTGCCCACCCCCCTCCTCCCTGCACTATACACACCCACCGCTGCCTGCTGAACATCAAAGGCAGTATGATAATTCAGCAGAGGCAGGTGTCCACCCCGCAGGAAGCATGGTGGGGGTAGGTAAGGGAAGCTATGGGAGAGACTTCCACTAGCATTGATAAGGCTGTAGAGTAAGACTGAAGAGTAAGGTCACTTTAGTGATAATATCATGTATGTTTAAGCCCCAGCAGACATACACAGCCACTGCAGTCTTCATAACTAAAGCCCTAAATAGAGAGAGAATTGTGTGAAGAATTTCCAACTAAACCTACAAAAGTATGTGGAAACCTGGAGATAAAAAATGCAGCGGAATTCCTTTTATTGGCTATCATATATACTTGAAATTATAATGCACCCTGTCGATGTTGACATTTGCCCAAGAGTAAAAGATAAAATCCTCTGTCCCCTACCATAGTCATATTTTCATCTGTCATTTAAACAAAATTATATATTTTTTCATAATGTAGAAGAACATTATTGGTCAATGCCTTTAAAAGTAAATTGTACTACATGCACAGAAGTTTACACTGTGATTTAAAAAAAAAAAAAAAGCTCTGTAAGCTTTAACAGCCTATAACCTGTGTGTCATCCAGTAAAGGCCCTTGGGATGTATATTATTCTTAGGATACTTTCCATTACTAATCAAGATAACACTTTATTTTACATCATCACATTCAATATTCACATATTTTTAAATGTCTCTAAAATGATTCAGACCTTGATGGGGTACAGAGATAAAAATGATCCACCTGTTTTAATAAGTAATGACAGATCACCAAAAGGCGTTCAATAAAACAGTTGTCCAGACTTGTGCAATGATAGTCCTCAAGGCTAATTGAAGTCACATTTTCAGGATCTGAGTGCAGGTGGATCCATCAGTGGCTCATCTTAATTTACTTACTGGTTCTGGGGAGGACATCCTGAAAATGTGGCCGGGAGCAGCCACTGAGGACTACATTTGGACAAGCCTGGTGTTTAGTCCTTTATTTTAACACCAAAAGTATGTTTAAATGGACTCACCCCAATAGAAAGTAGATTTTTTTTTTTTTGCATTAAAAACTGGCTATACGTTGTAAATTTTGTCTCTACATTAAATGCTAATATCAAGCTCAGTATGCTAATGTGCCGCTCAGAGTACTTGATAAGGGTGGGGGAGTGGTCTAACTGCCACTACTACAGAGACATGAAAGCAGACTGTAAGCCTAATTAGCAGCTCAACGTAACTAATTAATATGCATGAGATGATCATTTGCATATATATAGCAACAAAAACATGGCATTTTCCAGGACTGATTCACTTCAGAAACAATGGATAACACAACATTTAACCAGTTTTTGTTATGCTTTTTAAGAATAACTTAAAAAAACAACAACTTGATTTGAGTGACAGAGTCTATTTCAATAAGTACAGCAAATAGTAAAAAAAACATGGCACATTTTTCAGCAGGTACTTGGTTCCTTATTCTGATGTTCTGGGACATTAATACACTCAGCAGGTTCTTGGTGAAAGAGTTTCTGTGCTTCTCAATAGTCTTGGTATCTCTATAAGTAGCGAACCCAGACAGTTAAATGAGGGCCACATGAATTCCTGTATCATGCCTCCAATGATACCTGTTCTCCCCAATAAAGACAGTTGGAGCCCATGTAAATCAGGTGCTCTAAGTTAGATGAATGCAGCAAAAAGTCTACAGGAGATTTTTTTCCCCTAACTTCTACTAATGCAAATCTATCACTCCCCCAGATTACAGGACTTAGCTCAGATCCATAATTGTTGCTCTTTTGCCGCAACTGATATCTGTGCAGGGAGCAGCCAGACCAAGCTTTACGGAAGAGACGGACCTAGGAGCCAATAGGAAACGTGAATGTCATAAATCTTATAATGAGGGGGAAGTGCAGGAACAACTGCCTGTAACTAGTAACAGCAAGGGAACACACATATATTTTGTTATTAAAAAGATGTGACAATTGTATTAATAGGTTAAATAAATAAAAATGTGTTTATTTTGTGTTAAAATATGATACATTTATAGACATGCATTAGAGTCTTTGTTCCTAAGCAACGTGGTTTTGTGATGTATATTAACCCCTTGAGTACTGGGTTATTTGTTACCCTGGATTTTGTATAATAAAACAGGCTTAATACCAACATATCATATTTTTTTCATTACACATATGTGGATATTGGATTGTTAAGTGTCAAATAGTGTTGAAATATCATCATTTTGTAGTACTTTTTGTGCTATACTGTCGCTTTAAATGCTTCTGGGAGACTCAGCAAAGGTTTTCAAAGCACTTGCAAATGGCCTCTAGTACTCGCAAATCTTTCTTCTGCTTTTTTGCAGTCATGGCAGTGCCCTGATTTGCTAGTGATCCGTAAAATCTTATTAGCATAGGGTTTGGGTGTCAGAGTGTCACGGAGTAACTCATCATTTATTGTCAGTGCAAGACTCAATAGAGATTTATGCCTTGCTTTTCAGCTTTGTCGTAAAGTTTACTGGTAGCAGTGACCCGGAGCAGTTTGCTTGCAGTGTTTTAGCGATGGGTGATTAGCATAGCTATGTAGGATTTACTCTGTAGTTAGGGTACTTATTATTGCTTTTTTCTGAGATCTACATGAAGCCCTTGGATGATAGATGGTGGATATATTGAGGAATATTTGCTATTTGCTATTAAGCTTTATTATTTTAGTGCAAAATGTGACCATACCTGTTTCCCTCACCTTATGTCGCTGCAACCCTCTTAGACTGTAGGCTCTCAAGAAAGCTGGGACCTCAATTCCTCCTGTACCAATGAATCTGTACAAATGTACCATCTTGCCTATTTTATTGTCTTCATATGCATGTCAAATGTTATTCTTATGTTTATTGTACTCCTAATACTGTGAAATCTATTGATTCTTTACAAATAAAATACAGTGGTGCCTTGATTCCCTGAAAAGGTCCTCAGAGTCTGTAAATGCCTAAAAAAAACATATAAATTACCCTTTTATAAAGTTAAGTTTTTTTGTGTTTTAAGAGTATGTTCTCCAGGCTGGTCCACATTCTCTAGGGAAATGTTTGGTGGGACTATAACCAACTACAACTAGAGAACAGATACCAACTCTATATTCACTGTACTGTCAACTTTCAGCACACTCCACACCCAGAAGATTTGACAGAACTGCCCTCTCTGACCTGAAGAAACGCTCTCTAATGATGGGATACAGAAGTTGGCTGCCCAGGAAGGGTTTCCGGAGCACAGCAGAGCGGATACACCTCATTCCCTTGCCACTAATTGTTGGCTTCGCTCAGACACAGCTCCTCACACCGCAGTCTCTGCTTCAGTGGATATAGCTTTCAAAAGCTGTCCCGTTCTGACAAAGATGTGGCATACAGAGCTGCCACACCCTTCTACACTACCATAATATATATATATATATATATATATATATATATATATATATATATATATGATTATTATAAATGGGTGAAATAATCCCAGAAGTCTAACTACATGTAAAAGTTACATAAATGTGGATTGATCGATCGATAGATAGATAGATAGATTGATAGATAGTACAGATATAGCATTATACAAGTGCAATGTATGTCTAGGGTTAGCAAGTTCTCCTGCTTAGAAGAGATTTATCTAGTATATAAACAGATATGCAGCAATACACAATATTTATTCTTTATGTTTCGCATACTTGAGATAAACAAGATTGATTTCTTAGTGGACCCAATCCAGTGGTTGACCAACATGTCTAAAATGTAGAAGACAGCCAGAGATTCCATGGCCACTCCAGGACCTATGTTGCATACCCCTACACTAAACAAACGTCTATAGAACTAGCCACATCTTTATTTCAGATTGAGCATCTCTGACTTTATGATATGAGATACATTCACATATTTGTTGAATACACACATGTACATAAATATAACTATATATATATATATATATATATATATATATATATATATATATATATATATATGAGCACGCCACCATACAAACACATACACAAATGTCTAAGATTTAACAGTAAAATTTTTCGAGAGTGAATGAAAATCAAGGAGCTAAACAAGTACTCCAGGTACACTTCCTGTGTCCCAGCGTCAGGATGGAAATCCCAAGTTGTTCTGCACAGACCAGGAGCAGACATTACTTTGCAGGATTCTCTGCCAGGCAAAGGAGTTAAAGTAGACACCACCAGCTGATACGTGTCTGTATTACACACAATATACTGAGTGTTAGAGCAACGAGTAAACGGGAAGAAACTGGCCCAATATCTTTATCTTGGCAACAGTCCCATGAAACCCGCAGGGATATAGGAGGAAAAGGTCTGAAATCAGATTTAATTGATTAAAGAAGCGTGGAAACCAAAAATAAATATGGCATTGCATGCCAAAGATCTAACACCAAAGTAATTACATACACACAAAAATAGTGTGTATATTTTTAATGTTCAGTGATATAATGAAATCCACATACTATATCACATCCAGCAAAAAAACAGACATGTGCAGTATACATCAGGAGTTTACATATAAACACAGAACTTAGGACCCCAACAGTTTTTGGCAGTAGGTTGTACTTTCTTTAGCAGTTACACATACTTTGGACGTTTAAAAAAGAATTTAGCAACAGTTTAAGATATATTACTATTACCTGTTCTCTGATTTTTTCTACCATGGGTGCACATACACATAAATCAATATGTACATGGTTCATGCAGATAACAGAGAAATAGTTATTCCATATATAACTATATAAGCATATATAACTATATGTAAGCATATATAGAAATAGATATGCATAGTGTACATGGTTAGAAATAAATATTGTCTAGTGTACATGTGAACATAGGAACAGTATCACATTTATACGTAGAAATAGTTATGGATAGCATTTACGGATCCATAGAAATATATTTACATATAGTACACATGTATACAGGAAATAAGAATGTGCAGTGTGTATGTATATATATAGAGAAAGTTACACACGGTATTTTTCATCAACATTAAACGGCCTTCAGCTGGTATGGCGGGCTGGTGACATTGCTACTTTCAGCCCTCTAAGGACTGGAGCCATTTGGTAACTGCCAAGGGCCTTGTATGGCCTAGAAATCCAAAAAAGAAACTGAGAGCTTGAATGCAAAAAGTAATGAGTCTATCAGAAAGATGCAATATGGACTATTACACTGTGGCTTCAAGACATGTCTGTATTTGTGTTGCTTCTGCTATACCCAGTTAACTACATTTTCCAGGGTCTCTGTACCTCACAAATTGTGTTTTAATGCCCCGAGACATGTTAAGTTTTACCAAAGGTATTACTAGCAAATAGATACTATCAGCCTTATTAAATTGCGATTCAGTAAATTTAAAAGGGCTCTATATAAGCACACAGCATATTTTTTTACAGAAGTTTTTAGTTAGTGAAGACCTTGCTTTTGGATTGAAGTTCACTAACTAAATGCTTCTGTAAAAAAAATATGCTGTGTGCTTAAATAGAGCCCTTTTAAATTTACTGAATCGCAATTTAATAAGGCTGTATGTACATTTGAAGAAAACTAGTCAAACAGAAAGGTATATAAACAAATCACATATAATGGTTATGTTTCCTTTAACAAAAAAAACACAACTCCAAACTGAAATATATCTCCCCTTGAGCCATCAAAATTACATATCTGCCAGGTAGTTACTTGCAAGACCTCAATCCGACCTTGATCATTTTATAACAATGCAAACTGTGGTTCTGAATCACTGGGCTAGAAGTCACAGCACCGACAAATAATCAATGCAATCCATACAAGGGAGTACATTGGAATAACAATTGAACTTTGCAGGTTGAAACAGAGAATTGAAAATATTTTGAAATTCTCCAATTAACAAATCAAGTTGATTTCTCTTATTATTTCAATTAGTTAATTTAGGATGGTCAGGTTCATCCTTATCTAAAAAGGCTACACATTGGAATCCAGATTATGAGATAAAAGCAATCAGCCATATTTTATCTAAACATTGAGCTTACATTTCTATTATACTGAATATCAATAGAGACAGTGAACCGATTCCTTACCTTTCCCATTACAGTCAAACATGGTTTCGGGTCCATTTCAGGCTGTTCCAACTTCACTACCCCAACCCATCCATATTCATACAAATCTTCCTCATCGTTGTTATTGCAGAGACCGAGGGGGTGCATCTGTGAACAAGCAAAATCAGCCAGAAATTAGATACAAAATAGTATTATTCCATGTCTAAATACAAGTAGACTGCTCCAGTATAACTCAGTTCAAACTCAGTCGTCTCAAAGGGTAGTCAATTATTTTTTACGTGGTTTCCAGAGGCCCAGATTTATTTGTAAAAATTAAGTCTAGGCCGAAAACATTCTTTTTTTTCTGGATAAGCACACAAATATTTAAGTATAATGGCTTTCAGTAGTGCACATGAAGGAGGATATGAAAGTTTAGTAGTTATGAAGAGTAAATGTGATGAAACAATGGAGGCCCATAAGGAAAGGGCCGGACATGCCTGATTCGGTCCCATCTATTTACTATCCCAGGTCTACATGTACACTTTAATCTGTGCCACTTCACAGCTCAATGGACATCTCTTGCAAAATCACCTGAGTGAAAATTAAATCTTCTCATTAAATCATCTTATTAAATCACCTCCTCGTACACGGAACAATGCCAATTATTACGCACCTACAAATGTGTATTATTTCATCTAAACTTCACTGATTGAGAATCCACACTGAAACGCATACAATGGTACTACAAAAATAACTTTTTTAGAGGAATCTCAAGTAGCTGCTAAAAGTAGTCATCTCCACAGATTTTGTGAAGCTGCAGATAAAGAGGGATTTTCTCCTTCAATAATATTTTTGGGGGAGGTGTGAGATAAGAATAGAAAAAAAGGGAAAAGGGGGGTAGTCGAAAAGGGACCTAAAAGTTTCTTTGAAATTTGTGAGCCTTTAATCCGATTAGCCTGATAAAGGCAAAACAAAAGTGGGGGGGGGGGGGAGTTTTGTGTATTGGGAGGGTGAAGAGGAGAGTGCACCGGGTGAGGAGCAGGAACCAAGGCAAATTATTGTCCTCAAATCTTTCTCATGAGGCACAAATTCTTATGACAAGTTCCACTTTCATTTAAAATCTCTTTTATCCCTCATTTATCAGCAGAGACAGGTCTGCTATTGATCCAAGCATTCTCACCACATCTCCCCCAATATGGGTAATACACAGCCCACATATAACATTATCATACATGAGTCCCACTTGGCGTCATGTCAGTGCTGTGTAGACTTATCTATATACAGTTTAAACTAAAACAAATATTTTGTAATGGTGTACTACTCAAAACAATAAATGAAAAGACATGAGGTAATGGAATAGTAAGTATTAATACTTATAAATATTTATATATATATAGTTATAAAGAGTAAAAATACAGTAAAACCCCTGTTATCCGACACCCACGGATAAGTGTAGTTGCTGGTTAATCGGTAGTCCCTGAATTTAAGTGTCTAAACGACCCTTAAAAATGAAGGAGGATATGAAAGTTTAGTAGTGTTTAAACGACTCTTAAACCCCTTAAAAATGCATTAGCACCTAAACTGGGCCATTTAGGCCAATAAAAAACAATCGGGAGAAAAAGTTTTTTTTTTTTTTTTGCAGTCTCGAACTGCCGGATAGTGCCGGTTTAGCAGGAGTTTTTTTGAAAATGGGGAATTGATGCCAGTTGCTTGAGAGTGCGATTTAGTTTGGTGCCGGATAACAGGGATTCTACTGTATATATATATATTTGAAGCTGCTATGTCCTTTCTATTAACCAAAGGACTCAATTAATAGTTACAAATATATTTGATTACAACAGATGCATGTCATAACAGTTTAAAGCATACTGGTATGAGCAACATGCATATGTAGGAACATAGGTCCAATGTACCCCAAAAAGTTTAACTTAATTAAAACTCAGGATAGGCTTCTGCTTCTTTGCTTGAAGATTTGGATTGGCAGGATAGTAGTAACGGTGCAAACCAATCAGTAATTGCTTCTTCAAAAGTTACAAGATCAGTAGAAATCCGGAAATGTAAGCAGTTGTTGTAGGCTGGATACAGGGTGTGCATGGATCAGTACAACTCATGGTGTGTGAATGCATCACTTCTAGTGAGTAATTGAGATATAGGTCAGTATCAATGAAAAAGAGTTAGAGTGCATCAGTGGCACTGAGTGTGTGCATAGGTCAGTACCAGTGAAAGTGTTTGTGCATGCATCAGTGGCACTGAGTGTGTGCATGGGTCAGTACCGATGAAGGAGTGTGAGCATGAGTTTGTAGTGGTGGAAGTGGGGCGTATGTGTCACTGCCACTGAGAGAATGAGTAGCTACAGTAAACGTGTGCACATGCATCTGTGCAATGGGGAGAGCGTGTGCATTTATCAGTACCAGTGACATTGTGTGTACATGGACCAGTGACACTGAGTATATGTGTAAGCAGCACTGCCAGCGTATATCTATGAAAAGGTTCATGATCATATAATCAATTTATGGATATTTTTTTATGCTGCCACTAACTGAGCAAA
The DNA here is from genome assembly GCA_027410445.1 of Discoglossus pictus. NCBI lineage: Eukaryota > Metazoa > Chordata > Amphibia > Anura > Alytidae > Discoglossus > Discoglossus pictus. The sequence goes on from CM050163.1 coordinate 448,173,031, forward strand.
ACAGTCCACCGTGCACAAATCAATTCTACAATGGCTTGGTAAAGAAGATCTCCATGTTTTATATTTAATACAAATTACTCCAAAAACTTTCAATTTGTTTCATTTTAGCAGTATGGTAAAATCTTGCAATCTATTATTTCCCTAAATGTTTAATGCTTGCAATACCTTTCATTGAGAGAAGCAGTTCTCATTAAAGAATACTTTACAGAAAGGATGGTAGGCGCATGGTACAGCTCTTCATCAGACATGGCAAAGAGAATTCTCCATTTCTGCGCATTATATTACTTTGTACTTATTTTAAAAAAAATAATTGCGCATACATTTTATACATTGCATAAATTACTTTTTTAAACAGTCACACGAGCTGTCAAAGCTCTAGATCTTTTTACTTTTAAGTCTTAGATATCTAGGGCAGATTACTAGCAGGCAAATACCACATTTTATACGATAACTAATCTTGCCAGAGCTTCACACCTAAGAATGAATGAATCAGCAAAAGAAAAGTTGCTGCTGAACACATTAAAAATAACCAAAATATTTTACAGCAAGAGAACACTTTTTGACAAATAAATAAAAAAGACTGGAATTATAATTCATTTTTTCATCCATTAACTTTTTATTAGACAGTAATTCAGTTACATCCATATTGAGACAACTCTCGTTATTTAACAACATACATTTTCCGTTTTCTGGATAACATTTGAAAAGATTCAGAATTTTTAAGTCACAATAGTGCTCTCATTCATTTTAAGTGGGATCTATATACGTTTAGAAACAGACATTAATCTATTTACCAGTAGCGGCTGGTGACTTTTCAAGTGGCGGAAGACAGAGGCCTGGCCTTTCCCCTTACATTGACTCCACTCAATAGTATTAACTCATCCCCTTCACAACATGTTACCTCTGTAGACCTTGCCTCCCCCTATCCCTCCCTCCCTCTATCTATCTATCTATCTATCTATCTATCTATCTATCTATCTATCTAACTATCTATCTATTTATCTATACCTCTATCCATCTCCATCCCTCTGTCTAATCTATCCAATAGTGATATAATTAATTTTTATTTTTATATTATTTAAATTAAAAAAAGTCAATGATGGGGGGGTTCAGTAAGTGCATTAATTCTGGGAGGGCGGTTGCCCATTTGGCACTATGCACCAGCTGCCCCTGCTATTATTTGTGTTTACTAGAATAATTATATCATTTAAATGGTAGGTGAAAAGCATAGCGATTTTATGAATGTTAAACATGTTCTAAAATGTGACTGTTGAAAAATCTATATACAAAACAAAATGTGTCTATATGCTTAGAAATCACTACAGACCCACATTTTCTATCATGCATTTAAACGAGCATGTTTGGACATGGTTTATACTTTACAAAATATGTTTTTGAGTGAAAAATACGATTTACTTAGACTTAAAAACTAACAGTAAAGCTGCAAAAAGCTTCACAGGATTGTCAACTGAAATACATTTTGAGAGGGGTCTTACCAGGTGCTTGTTAAGCCAATTATCTGTGATTGTTTATGAATGTGTACTTCCTGCCACTTGGTATCATTTAACAGTTCAGGCCAAGAAGAAAAAACAATTCTCCCCGTCCTTAAGTTTTCTTAAAATACTAATTTTTTTTCTACAAAAAAGAGCTTTTGTGATTCTTAAAATATGCACTTTTAAAAACATGACAGAACACTTTGGAATACAGTATTACTTTTAATGCATTTATGTATGTTTAATAATTATATCTAGGGCAGTAGTTCTCAAAGGGTATTAGTGTTCCTCAAGTTTTGCTAGGTGTGCCTCGAAATTTTGGATAAAAGAAACTGCAGGTAAAATAATATTTATGAATAATTTTGTTTACTATAAATGTTACTTACCCAGCATATACGTAATGGGGTAAGTAGACCATGAACTCTTTAAAAAGTGACTGCTCTTACTGAAGGGAATTTGAGCATGTGCCCATCTCCTGACTCTCATGTACTATTGCCAACATTCAGTGTCCTGCCACTCCTTTTGGCAACAAAAAAGGTGCCATTTGCAAAAAAAGTTTGAGAACCACCAATCCAGGATATATAGTTAATAAATAGTACATTTGTGTTCACATTTGAAAGTCTAAAATAAGTAAAAAAAGTATTACTTTGCCAGAATTCCGAATAATACAGCTATTGCACTGCATTCTGGGAACCTGGGCAGGAACATGCGAATGAGCCCACAAAGGCTTTCCTCTTTAATCCAAATACCATTTTAAACATGGGTCCTATTATATATATATATATATATATATATATATATATATATATATATATATATATATATATATACATATATGTATATACACAGATAAATACAAATGTAGTAAGCATTTTTGTGAAGGAGGGAACTGCACATATCCTGAAAGGGTTTGGTCGGCAGCTTTTAAGAGCTGGTGCTAGAACCCATACAGGGTCCTAGTGGTCCTCAGGAACAAAGAGGCAGAAGGGGAGCCTAATACTTTAAGCATACCAATAGTCATAATTTTTAAATAGATTATTGATGGACATAAGTGCAGTTAAAATATACTGATGAAGAACAATGATGAAGAACAATCCCCCTAATAACAATGGCTGAGTTCCTCATGAGCATCGGAAGGTACCCAGCCGGCACCCACTGGCCTAAAGCACCATTTGGAAGAAGTAGAAGTGAAACCATCTTCAGATTGGCCATAATCATATCATTTTCTATAATTACAAGAGGGTTTGCTATATCTGGCAAATGCTGAAATAATCCTATTAATGCATTAATCGCACAACTGTTATTTGTTTCCTTTGACGGTAAGTGGCATTAAGCCCAAAAATGCAATGCAAAGTACTATGTGGTGGGCCCCTCTGACACTGTAGGGGTTGTTGTCAGGCATCCTGGCTCATCTGGTTTTGCAACCTTATCATCCACCATTGGCAGTGCCAACACTACTCCTTTATGTGACAAGCACTGCACCCAAGGTTAGGTACAATAAGTGTCATTGTCTTCTTAATATGTTTAGAGTTGAGCGACATTAAAAGGAATATTTGTGTTCTACCCAATAAAGTAAAGCTACCCTTTCATCTTGCCCGCTGCCAGTGCTCGGCTTTCTGCGTTAAACAAAAAGTTTCCTTTTTGTCACAAAGGGCCCACTGACATTAACTCTGTGATGTTACAAAGATCACGGGTTATTATTACTATATTGATTAAGAACTAAAATTTTCCATAACATAAACTACAGGGTAAAACTGAGAGATGAATCAGTAAACAAATACCCGTTTCTGGTTAATTAATCAAGATTGGCACTTTAATTCCGTTTTCTACCAACCCATTTGTTGTTTATTAGATTCACCAATATCTTACGGTACAGATGTCATTAGATCTAGAATATCCTCTCATTGTAACATTCATGTTATTATACAGTACAAAATAAAAATGTCCTGTAGTTAAAAGGAACAACGACATGTCATTATGATAAAGTACATTTGTTTTCAAAGTTTAAAATAAATAGATACACCTTTTATTGTTTTAATGGCAACATATATTTTGTCTTTGTTTCTAACAAAATTAGAAATCAAAGAGGAATGGGAGGAGCTATGTATTCAGATAAGATCTCTATTTATTTCTGTTGAAGGACGACCACTGTAAATAGCCCCTTGACAAAACAATTAAATAGAAGGGTAAGCTCTAGTAAGATAACCTCCACCTAAAGCTGGAGGGTTTCCTGGTGATCCAGTGCTTAGGATTCGGTGCTTTCACCACTGTGATGTGGGCTCGATTTTAGTCAGTGAACCAAGAGGTCACACCACCCCGAAGCCATGCAGGGTTGGACCTGGTCAGCACTTGGATAGGAGACGACCTAGGAATACCAGGAGATGTATGCTGTGGCCCACTGGAGAAGGAACTCACAACCCCCTCCGGTATCGCTGCCATGAATACAAAGTGGATCAGAAAGATGTGTTGCAGTCAATGAAGTCATAGAGAGTTGGACACGACTGACACACACAAAGCTGCAGGTAGACTAGCAGTCCAAGATGTAATACAACACAATTAGACACATTTATCTGAAACATATAAGCCAGCCAAGTTAGTAAGGAATCAGCCAAACATTTTCAGTAGCCAGTTTATGTATCATATATATAGAAATAAATAAACAATAGCTAAAAAATTACGAGCCAGCCGCCATAGATCCCTGGCTGCTGGGATTTGTCAAGCCCTGATTTAAGATTTCTTTTAAAAATGATTTTATGCTCATGGCTCACACAGCTGTTTACTTGATACGTTTTTTTACACATTTCCAAAAGCTGTGAATTTTCCCCCCAAATTACAGTGATTCAGAAACAGACAGTGTGTTGTTTTTCTATTATCTAGTACACTGCAATGTCATAATAAAGAACCGCCAACGTCTCAAAGGAAGAAGTATTTGAGAGGTATTTGTGATGGTATTATAACGTGCTTAGTTGTTAAATGTACCATCCATCACTGTCACGGGCTGTAAATTTATGAAACATTTATAGAATTCACTAAAGTTTTTTTTCTCTTCATGGAGCCACCGACTTGTAAATATCAAAGCTGCCGCGGGTCCAGAAACTTTAAAGCACATAATACTAGTTCAAATAAGCCATATCTTTTCAGGTACAGAAAAGCAAACTTGTGTGTAACGTCTAATATTATAGTTCATATTTTATCATGTAGTATGTAACAAGTTAATAACATTAGCAGTTGTATAAGCCATGAGCATAAAAGCATTTTTAGAGAAAATCTAATATTTAGCTCTATCTGCTTGTTTCATGAGGGCTTCCACCTAAGACTGCTTTGGTGGAAGGATCATCCTACTGGGGCTTACTCTTCTACTGAGTTCTATTGTCAGAACTGAATAGAGATCTTATCTGAATCCTCTAAATCTCCCAGGTTTCAAATCCGGTTTAAAATGCCTAAAAACAATAGTTAATAAAATAAAGTACATTTTTTAATTAAAACTATGCAAAACATTATTAAATAATAGTCTGAAAAAGACTATAAATAGGACACCTCTGTGGTACTTTAAAGTTCTTTTGGGAGCCGGTTTGACCCTTGATGAAGGAGTGGTTTGAAGGCACAGTTGTCTGCTTTGCTGTTTTTGGATGGCATAAAACCAAAACAAAATAAATGAATGGAATGAGGCACTGCCAGCTGGAGAGAGCAAGTGTCACCCCGGGCGTTTCAGATGAGAGAGATGGAGGAAGAATGTGTGACAGAGAAGGAGGAAAGATAGGGTAAGAGGAAGTGGTGAGGGACCATAAATATATATCAAGAGGAATTTTCCGAGTCTAATGTTCTGTGCAACTAGGATCCAACACGTTACGTGTTTTGTTTCAATGATTTAAAAAACAACCACTATATAATAAGTTGCAGATTGAGTTTATATTCTGATTATTACGAAATATTGTTAATAAAAATGTTAGAACAGTGTAATTACAAAGCATTGCCTACTAATTACAGTCTGTAAAACTTATTAAAGTACAAAAATGCCAGTCACTTTTTTAATTAGTTTTCATGTAAGTTTCATGTAATTTCACTGCTATGGTTGAGTTCTATGATGATTTTTTTTTCTGTGGAAAACGATTTTTTACTTTTATCCACATTAATGTAAGCTAGGCCTGAGAGGGTAGGGTTACATTTCTTTAACACCTACTTTTAACTTGAATGCTGTAGTTTCTGATTAGAGCAAAAGAAAATGCTTCTGATGTTTTTGGAAGACCAATAATGCAATAATGTAAATAACAACTAAACCATTTAGACATATTTTAGCCATGTTTTTGTTTTGCATACTGGAGTAGGTTGCCAGTTCCTTCTCCAGTGAGTTGCCAGTTCCTTCTCCATTGGTCCACAGCATACAGCTCCTGCTACTCCTAGGCGGTGTCCCATCCAAGTACTGACCAGGCCCAACCCTGCATGGCTTCAGGGTGGTGCGGCCTCTTGGTTCCCTGACTGGAATCAAAACCAGGTCATAGCGGTAAAATAAACAAAACCACTGGACACCAGGGAACCCCCAACACCCCCCCCCCCCCCACACACACACACACACACATACACACACACACAGAAAACAGCCCCTGAAAGTTTAGTAAATATGTGACTCCTAGTAATAAGACAAATATACTACATGGAAACAGGCTTAGAGAACATCACCAGGCTCTATGTGACATCCCAAAATCATCTAACCTTACATCTGACCCACAGTATCATGGGCTGATACCAATTACAGAACTAAAAGGATTATTACATCTGTTGTAATTTCTGCTTTTCATCATTAGAAGCACAAACTGACAGCTCTCATACAGTAAATATTTATAAGCGGCAGTATGGGATGGGCAGAGGACTGGAACGGGAAACCATGAGAGGGTAAGTAACACAAGCTGTCAGCATGGTGCACACAAACAGCATGTCTCTTCTTCCCTATCGCCCTGCATACAACTCACGCAAAGGGTTAAGAGGCCCAGCTGCTTGTTTTGCACCACAGAGGACACCCATTAAATTGTCCAGAGCTTTGCCAAGTCACTGTGGGGAAAAGGATCTTCTCAGATTCCAGTCTGTGATCTCCACATCACATCGGCTGCCTCTATACTTGTACAACAACCCTAAATATCTTTCCTAACTCTGGGTTACTGCTCCGTTGACCTTATAGCGCTGCTCTTTTGATCCATGAACACCCCACTGACTTCAGCATACCAAATTGACCCTGGGGCACTTAATTTACCCTGGAACACCTCACTGACCTTATGACATTTCCCTCTCTCTGGGACGCCTATGACATGCCACATCCTTGACACAATCTCTTTGACGCAATATAAAGCCATCATCCTGAGAGACTGCTCTGTTGCTTGGGGACATAATCTTGACCCAAGAACCCTCCAGTCAATACATCATGGCTGCCCACCAAATGCCACTGATTACCACTCAAAATGTTATTATTACTACTGGTGGCTTTTCACTAATCTATAACAGTGTTGGTCAGCATACTATCATATAACTCATTCGGATTTCAGTGGCATATGACATATACTATAGTGAGATTCAGTCAACTTTAGAAATTTTTCATATAAAAAAGCACATGGATATTCAATAAAAAACTGGATACACAACAACCTCGGGCTGATATGCGGGCTCTGGATTTGTTATACCTGTATCTTTAATAGACATACATTTTCATAAATATGCAAATATATAGGGAACAGTGAAGGTTACATTAATTTGCAATTATTACAATAAAGACATAGATACGGTATCTCTATTCTATTACAGCTAAGGAAGACAATTCCCAGAAGTCAGCAAGGTACAACCTCTACAATTTAACTTTTTAGGTATTATATATATTTCTATATATATATTTCTTCCCTGGCTAGTAAAAAAATGGATGGTTCGACACAATCCAGGCTGGCTCCTAAGTTTCACATACATTTGTCAACCCCTGAGCTGAGGATTCTGGGTAGTGACATGCTTTATATGCCCTTTATGTACAACTGTACTCTAGATGTTGCAGGTTTAATAATAAAGGATAAGAATAATCCATTATAAACATGGAGACAATAGTACAATGTTAGTCTAGAAATAGATATTTCCTTTTGTACAATGTATGCGGTATCATTACTTCATGGAATGCACCGAGGGCTAAAGGAAATATGAATAGACTGCTCTTTAATCTGCAGTGCTACAAGGCTGGGATCCTCTGGCAGGGCAGGAGGTGAGAATGGAGACTGGATGGAGCTGGGAAGAGGTGTCTAAAATAGCTTCAAAAGCAGCAAAGCGAAGTATTAAAGCAGGTTACAGTTACACACAGAGCTCCCGGCATCTCAATCATACAGCGGGTAACTGGATCCTCTGGGAGAAGGACATTCCCTAAAAGAGAGCGAGAAATCACTTCCTGCCTTTTGTCCTAATTAGAATACCAGTGTAAGTATTGAGCCCTAAATGTGGGCAGGGAGTCCCGCAGGAAAAGTCTATAAGTCATATTGTGTTAACTCCTTAATGTCAGAAAAGGGAATGCAAGTGGCTGTCTGGTGTGGCTATTGCAAGGCTTATTCTTGACCACACTTGGAAATACGCAGAATATTGTATGAAAGTAAACGCATTAGTACACAAACATTTATACACAATCACATATAATAGATTCCGTAATGTGTAAAGCTCCAGTAGGAGCGCATGAACACTACGGAAACGATTGTACAGAATTCCGTACAAGCCGCACTGCGCATGCGCAGAGTTAGGAAGGTTAATAGGGAGAAATAGGGGAGAGGTAAAAGAGACCTGGGGGGGGGGGGAGACACACAAGAGGGAGGAGAGGAGGGAAGAGACACAGGGGAGACACATAGGAGGGGGGAGACATGGGGAAAGAGACACAGGGGAGGGGGGGAAGAGATACAGCGGAGTGTGAGGGGGAGACACAGGGGAGGGAGAGGGGGAGAAACGAAACAGAGGAGGGGAAAGAGACACATGAGAGGGAAAGGGGAGAAAGAGACACAGGGGAGAGAGAGGGTGGGGGAGAGACACAGGGGAAGACACACATTGAATATTATCTTTATGGGCAGGTTGCTAGTATATTATATGTTATGCTTAATGTGACACACTCTGTGCTGCAGAATGCTAACCATTGGAAACAAATGAACCCCTATTATTATTATTATTTATTTATTGAACACCAAAATATTCTCTAGAGCTATACAGGGGTTAAGCAAAAAGCAAAATACAATATTAATATATGACAATAAACAGTGGGCCCTGACTTTGAGCTTAAAATCTTATATACATAGTGCTCCGATTTGCCAAACCAACGGTGGTCAGGGTATGCGGGGCCCTGTTTCTCTATTACTGCATTTACTTCAAGAGGAGGCAGAGGAATGGCCCAAACTTTAAGAACAGACTGTGAGAGAAGAGGAGAAAACTAAAGTTTGCTAAAGAAAGGGCAGGGTTTTTAAGATGCAGAGGCTGTCCAGAAGTTATTTCTTGAAGAGATTCAGCTTGGAGAGGGGTTACTAGCACAAGGTGAATAAGAGAAGGGTGTTAAGCTCTTAGCCAATGCTATAGCTGTATGTGGGCAATCTCAACAGTTGATGTAGGTTTTACAGGAGACTCCTCCACCACCTTCTCCTGACTAAACTTACATCCATCAGTCAAAAGGATCCTAAGTGCTCAGAATTTGACAGAAGAAGATGTGGAATAAGAAACGATGGCTACACTAAGCACAAATTCCTTCTCGTAAATTTGTCTGGATTAAAGGAGGTGCCAGACTATTCTCCGTTGTCTGATAATTGGTGTTGTAACTGTGCGTGTGTGTGTGTATATATATATATATATATATATATATATATATATATATATATGTATATACATACATACATACACACACACACACTTATTTATCAGCCTATGTAATTCAAGTCTGGATATATATTCAGTAATTGTTTGTACTCAAGTTTGTTCCCAAATATTTTTTTTGTTTCAACCCTTCAAACCGCTTTGGGCCCTATGTCAAGATTATTGAAACAGCAAAAAAAATTAAAAATATTGAGATAGACCCATGAGTGCAAGCTGTTATCGAATATCCTGGAAGAGTTCCTGCTTTTGCAAATGGGCAAATTACAAGATTTTCTATATGGATTTATTAAAATTTTATATAAGGATGTGATGTGCAAAACCTAGCAATGAATTGATGAATTATATATGTATATATATATATATATATATATATATATTTTTTTTTTTTTTTTTTTATTATTATTATTATTTTTTTATTCAATTTATAGTTTTTATTATTTGTTTACTATTTTAGCCAAAAAGAAGGTCAATTAAAATGATCTTCTATACAAACTTGACTACTAGAACTAATAGAAGTGGAGATGTGCTGCCAAAAAATAGACGCTATTAAATAAGCAGCCAAATTGAATAAAACTAGCACAAAAAAAGTAAACCAACAGGTTCATCTCACCATGAATAAAAAAACAAAGAGAAATTATTTATATGGAAATTCAATTAAATCACACAGTTAATTCAAATGTCACTATTTAAATAAAATTATTAACCATATGTCTGCTAGAGAGGATGCCAATGGGTTAATCTGCTTAGAAGTTATCAGCTGGACAGAGTGACCCCCCCAGTCAATCTAGAAAGGAAGGAGTTTGGAGGAATGTACTTGGAGGAGTGACCTCCTCTCTGCAATGTGCTGAGCAATCAGAAAGGAATGCAGGGCCCCTCTCCTGGTGCCCAAAAATAAAAAAACAACATGATCCCCCAAACCTATTTCATGGCCAATTCCACCTTGCCTTGATCAACTTTACCCAAATATTACTAGTCAAGTAACATTTTGAGTATTATTTTAAAGATGTTCTTAGTCATATGAAAGAATTACCCAGTAGAATCAATATTCACCTAGTAGTAGCTTTTAAATATGGTTAATCATTTTTAAATGTGCTCTTCAGCATAAAAGACATGTTTAGATCACACTTTCTTTTATTTGAGGAATATAACCAGGTTACATGCTAGGAAAGTGGACAGAAGAAATGAATACCTCTGAGAACAGCAACAATGATTACAGTGAGGCTTTGCTAGTATAAGCAATATAAATAACTAGCAACTTGACCGTCAAAAAATGACGGTAATAAGATTGTAAGGCAGGTAATGGTGTTTGGTTGCCACATTCATTTTGTTGGTGTTCCGAGATCCTTCGGCGCTCATTGCAAGCCTCGCCAAAGTCGCTCATTGCGAGGCTGTTGTTTGTTTGTGTGCTATGAGCAGTGTTGGAAATAATTAAGAAATGAATATACTTTACCTTTTTTTAAGTAATATATGTAGGAAGCATTGTGTTGAAGAGCTGACAATCTGTTTTGATGTTGCTGCAGCATACAATGTGTGTTTTCAGTGTTGTGGAACTGCTGTGTAAGTGTCAGCAATGTGTGCAGTGCGTAGTGTAAATAGTGTGTGCGCGCTAGGAGAAGCCGTTAGGGTAGCTGTGTACTTCCGCATTGTGTAAATCAGTGTTGTAAAATGGCGCCTAATGTGTGTGGTACGCTCCTGTGGCTGATTTTGCGTCCTTGTTCTTGGACCTCGTACGGCTTTTTCGAAAAATCTGTATGTGTTTCGTGGTGTTTTGCGTGTTTAGGGTCCTGTAGTCTCGTTTTCGTTTTTTTCGCGGCCATTTTTTCTCTCGCTTAGGGGATTTTCGGGTGTCTAAACTCTTGAATTTCTACTTAAATGGAGGTGCAACTTCACTTTTAGAGGTCCTGGGTGCCCCCCTTGCTGTGGGTAAGCTTTTTATGTGTTTGTTGTGTGTATTTATTGTGTTTTTAATGTTTTTATGTGTGCGGGTTTCCGGCGCTAAGGTCGTATTTTTGCGAGGTCGTAATGTTTTTTTTTTTTAAAGTCCCACGGCTCGTATTTGTGGATGCTAAGTCCGTAAATTTTGCGGTCGCGGAGGGAGCCTCCACCTCCGCAAATGCGGCCCCTCGCTTTGCGAGGTTCCGCATTTGTGGGCCTAAAGTCTGCAGTTGCTGGCAAGGAGCGCCTTCGCGAGGGCCGCAGCGTTAGCAACAACTTTTGACAACCCGCACTGCTGACAACTATATATGTGATGCTTTCATCTTTACTAGCTTCAAAATCCAACTTAAATCAGTTTTAAGGAGAACCACAAGGAACTGTTTTATAAAAACGGGAAGGGCAAGTTAAGAAACAATCATATAATAAAAAGTACTCTAATTTATATATCTAATCACAACAGCTGCTTTGGTTATATACATTACATCCCAGAAGTAAAAAATGAGGGCCAAGAAAAGGGTTTCTTCTTCTCTTGCAAATTGAAACAGTGTGCATCATGTAAAAGTAGGCAAACCAAATAAAATCATTATTTTGTAAGGGAAAACAAATTATGTTCAAAAATAATAAAGTTGAAATATGGGATTTCTAAACTAGCGTTGTTGTCTGCTTGTGCTATTAACCGATACTTAGTGACGGGTTATATTTATTTATCTAAGGTGATATTTTATAACAAGGAAAGATTGGCCAACTCCAAACCCACAAAGCTCCTAATTGGTAAAGTATGCCTTTTTTTTTTTTTAAGACATGTTAACTAAACTAAAAAGCTTGATTTAAACATGAGTGAAAAACAGGTACCCGAAGTTCTACAATTTTAGCTCTCATCCTACAGCACGGTTCCACTCTGTTTGAAAGTGTGGCACCAGATTGGTTTAATTTTGATCAGGAATCAGCTTTGTCAGTAGGCCATTCTGTACAGATGACATTTTTTATTGCTAATAATAATGTTGGATCAGCAGCATTAAGTGTACAAAAGCATGTCTTGGTTGCAAGATAAACACTCTTTATTTATTTATTTATTTACATTTGTATATAGTGCCTTTATCCAAGGAACTTTCTGAAGTATAAAATCGCATGTAATTGTTTGGAATATAAAGAAGTACTGTCTGTACATTTACTGAACAAACATATAATAGACATAACATGAGGTTTGGGTTTGTTGGTGAAATGGTCAGGGTCATAGGTACATGTAGTAGATCAAGTATAAAAAGTAGGGGGACACTATTTGATTTGTCTGGGTTGGAAAAACAAAGGAAGTCAAGTCTTCATGGAGATGCAGAATAAATGTAGGTTTGGAGACTGACTAATGTGAAGTTGGACTTTATTCCAATGGAGAGGAGCAAGAAGGGAAAAAGAACAGAAGTGAGTGGGAATGGGGTTGCTAAGAGGGATTCAGATAGTAGAGAGCAAGGTTGAACACATTACAGGCAAAATGTTGAACAGGAGATTACAGGCAAAAAATGGAGGGGGAAGTCACGTAGTGATTACAGGCAACTCTTGGCATTCACAGGGGTTACGTTCCCAGGGTCCCCGCAAATGCCCCAAATCGGCAAATAACTAAAACTTGGGTAACTGCATAGTTACCCAATCTGCTGTCCCTCAGGAAGGGGGCGAGGGGTCGGGTGAAACTCACCCAGCGGGGAAATGCAGCATTCAGGCCATCCTCTAGGGCCTAAGCATCCTGCAGGCTATTAGGTGGGGTTCAGCGCCCCCCACCCCTCAGCGGAGGCCTCTCACATGTAAAAGTGTGAGAAAAAACAGACCCGCGATTCTGAGATCCACAAGTGTGAAACCCGCGGATATGGAGGGAGACCTGTAGTTGAAAAGATTTAGGAAAAGGCAAAGGTATTAGATAGGAAGTCATTGGAGCTGGGCTACAGCTGTGGAGGTGCGGGAAGATTGAATATTAAACATGCCAGGGGCATTGTGGAAATGTTGGGCTGTCATGAATATATCGTCTAGAACGGGGATCACCCATTTTTCATGCAAACACAAAAACTTACATAAAGTTTACAACATGCTTTATTAAATACATAACAGATAATGTGGGGCTTCGATGTCCCTTTAACGAATACTACTTGATTGGTGTCACTATGAGTTCATCCCCTACGTCTCTCAAAAGGAGTGACTATGGTTAAACCTTGCATGTCTATCCCAGACAGTCCAACCAAGAAGAGTTCAAAAGAGTTCAGCGAAAAATTGAAATGTCTTGGGGAGGTAACTTAAAAAAAAAAGCGACAAAGCAATTTTAACAGCGTTGGAAACTGTATTGGTAAACTTTAAAAGGAAGTAATTAGCTGCCTTAGTTTCCCTAGTGCGGTAAAAACGATTCACAACAAGTACAGCCAATAAAACTTTATTGCTTCACTATACAAAGCCATATTCTTCTCTTCTAACATCAAAGGGAGAGCAATAAAATGATTGGGGTTTGATAATCGTTTTACTATGACATACATCTGTTAAACATTACTTATCTCCTGTACCTCAGGAACACTCTATAATACAAAATCTATTTATTTTTTTACTTTATTGAAGATAAAACAAAAAAAGCCAATAAAGATATGCACAGCCATTTAATCTGCTGTCATTATTTCATTTAACACTTATTAGTGTTGCCAATTTATATTTGTATATTTACATATCCCACACAATATATATATATTGCCATTAAAAACATTTCTGCACTGTGCTAATTAAAGGACCACTGTACAATGACATTTATGTTTGACTAAACACATATAATTAGACATGGAAATATAGAGAATGGTGATACCTGTGCTAGACCCTAGAGGTGTGTTTGGGGGGGGGGGGGGGGCTTACCCCTCTTCCCCCTCTTCCCCACTCCTCCCTGACAAATAAAAAACTATAGCTATCATGAAGTGGTGAAACAAAGACAATACATTGATATATATATATTCTTTAAAAAAAATATTTTCTCTAAAATGTTGTTATTTGTATGGCTTACACAGTTGCTAATTATGCTAGTTTGTCACATACTTTATAAACAAGTATAGTTTTCTTCAACTACTGGAGAACCAATGAAATGAGACAAAAAACGAGGAATCCATAATATATGGTTTGGGGCATAATAAAATACAAAGTGACAGATGCACAACCCAAGCAAGTGACAGGCACATTATTCCACTTGAGTCATGAGAAGGGCCTCACGGTGCTTTAAATCTTTTTATACAAAGCAAAATGGTAAAATCACTGTAGCAATTGGTAATAAGAGGTACAAATAATGTGGAGAAGTGTTTGGGTATACATCTGGCTATTAGTTGCTTGTTTTACTGAGATATAACATCATGTGTATTGAGGAGCGATATCCAGAGAACAGGTTGAGGGCCACATGGAAGTACTTGATGATCGCCTGTTGCCCACCATGGGTCTAAGCACTCATCTTTGCATGTCCGCTACTTATAAAGCTTATAGGGCAGTAAACAGACATATTAATGGGGAGGAAACATAAATGGGCACAGTTCCATATGAATCAGAGTTGCTTGGAAACCTTCAATAGAATAATATGGGATGTTCCTGTACCCCTAGTTCAAGTACCACCTCTTGAACAGTGCTTCCATGTTAATAGCAAAGAGTTTGTTTTCCTTTTACAAGGTGAACTTCATAGGGTCTACTGAAAAGGTGTTTGTTCAGCGTGTTTTTTTAATCCTTCTGCCATCCTGTCCTTATCAAAGAGTCAATAAAAAGAAGGGGATAGAGAGGGCCCTGTCCACACACTATTGTTGAACATACAACCATATCAAACAAAAGGGAGCAGCCGGAAATCAAACCCTTCCTAAAGCTCAGCTCAACAGATGTACAAAAGGCTATGAAAATGTATTATAAGTTTAATTACAGGGACATAATAATTACGTGACTTCTATTCTCTTCTGTTCTACTGACTGGCAACAAAGTTATTGCCATTAGTACTAATGATCCTAGTAGGGACTGACTAAATAAACATGCCAGTGTCAATTTAAGTAAACTGTAGTCAAATATTTTAAATATCTTCCTTTGGAAATCTAAACTTAAGAATAATGAAAAATTTTTCAGAATAAAAATAAGCCTTCAATTGAGTTTTATATGCAATTCTGCTGCAGTGGAAGCTGCCATTTTATTTTTCTATTGAATGGCTTCTTGAGTTGGAATGCATAGGAAGCTTATAAAATGAAAATGTGTCTGCTTAAACAATCAGTGCCTTCATTAAGGCTAATGGAAAGCTAATTTGTTTACAAATATTCACATCCTCCCCAGGATACAAGAATAATTCCATATAAAAATAGTAGTATAAAATAATATCGGTATATGGTTTAGCTGACACATTCTCACATGATCCATGAAGTTGGAAGAGGTCTCACATCTCAGGTAAGTATGAGAAGCAGTGATTATGGCAGAACCTCTCTTCTCTATATATTATATATCTGACATATTACAGCATGCACAGCTGCAATTCACACTGGGACAGCTAGGCCAGTCTGAAGGCTGAGCTGTTGAACGAAGAAGAATAACAAAGCCTTGGAAGGGAAGTGATCCCTGGGGATATTAAGCTCAGGACAAGAGTGTGACCAAGAGTAACAAGACATCAGCGAACAACCACAAACTGCACACAGGGTCATATGTACTAAAGCCATAGATATAGAGACAGAGAGAGAGGCAGGCTCTGAGAGTGGCAGGAAATAGCATAGAGATAGAAGAATATGCCCACAACAGAAGATATACTCAGAAAGACCAAGTTACCTTGCCAAACTTTGAGAAACAGGAGCCAAAAATAATAGCCAAAACGCACTAAACTTCTCAGTTGCTGCATCTTGGGAGAACCACTTCACAGTCTGAACAATCCTTAGTGAATTTCGGCCATTGTCTCAGGATATTCCATCAGCACAACTAGCAATGCCCACAACATCTCTATTGATTACATCTGAAGCGAGGGGACGCATTTGCGGAGGTGGAGGCTCTACGGCGCCTCACAACCGATTACAAACCACCACACAAGCGGGACTTGCAAAAAAAAAAAACATAAACACGCAATGACTAACTACGGAATTACACAAAAATATACCAGCCGCGGGACTTTAAAAAAAAATAATTGCGGACTTACACAAAAACAATTACGACCTGCGGGACTTCGAAAAAATCCATTACGGACTCGGAAAAATACCATACAACATACACCATTAGCAAGGACACTAAATCATACAAACCCGCGTACCACATTCACATTCTAACTTACAGAATGCGGAAGTACCCAGCTACACTAACGGCTTCCCCTCGCACGCAGCCTATTTACACTACACACTTCACACATTGCTGACACTTACACCTCAGGTCCACAACAGTGCAAACCGACATTGTATGCTGCAGGAACATCAAAACAGATTGTCAGCTCTTCAGCACAATGCTTCCTGCATAGATTACTTCTAAATAGGTAAAGTATATTAATTTTTTTTTTTATTTGTACAAAAAAATACATATACACACAAAAAAAAACAAAAAAAAACACTCTTGCAATAAACACAAAAGCCATTCACTGCGTGCCTCACAACAAGCGCCAACACTGCTCATAGCACACAAAGCCTTGCAATAAGCGCAAAAAACAGATCAGTGCCGACCAAACGATAACAGCAAAAGCGCCTATCAGAAAAAAAAAAAACAGCCTCGCAATGAGCGCCGAAGGCGTTCAGGGCGAGGCTCCCGATGAGCGCCGAAGGATCTCGGACCCCACAAAAAATGTATGTCTGTGCCAAACAGCATTACCTGCCTTACAATTTTATTGCCGTCATTTTTTGACGGGCAAGTCGCTAGTATGTAATAAAGGTTTGGAGGGAGAGGTCCTATTCTCATGTTCCTCTACAACTAGTAGCACTGTCAGTTTAAGAAAGTTTTTTTATTTTTATTGTGTTATTGTATTATTCACAAGAGTTTGTAATTTGTCTGCTTATACAAAGATTGTACCGTAAAAGAGATTCACAGGAAGGGATTGTGGTTCAAGGCCATGTTGCCCTAATCATTAGATCAGACCCAGGGGCCACATTCTGTCCTTTAATCTTGTGTGTAAACTTCAGATCACCCACTTGGGCCTCAGCCAAGGAAAACAAATCACAGGAAGAGACCTAAGGAGGACAGAGAAATAGGAAGTGACTCTTTCCTCATAACCAAAACTCACAAGCCTGCTGCCATGCTATCCTGGTATGTAGAGACCGGCCCACTTCTTTTTTTTTAGGATTTGTACATAATAGTATATATTTCTACATGCACACATCTGCATATCCATCCACACAACTCCTTCAGTATCATTCTGGTGTATGCAGCTGCATTAAACAACGTTATGCTTCTCACAAGATCACCGTTTCAAAAGCTCCCCAGATGTTTTCTATAATAGGGAAATCCTATAATATTACAAACCGCAATTGAGCATCTGTGTTGGTAATTTATAAATATTGCACATTCAGAGTGTTCTCAATGGATTAAAAAAAAAACTTTTTTGTGAATGATTCATATATGAACCTTAAAGCAGAGGATACAAAGCAGATATGGGAGCACAAGAATGATTCACCATAATACATTTAATTGTCATTATACCGGACAGATAAAAAAGAGCGTTCACCCAGGAATCCAGTCTATACTACATTTGTAAAAATATGGAACTTTTCCCTTGCTCAATGACGTCTTCATGTTAGAGGAAACATGTACGTGAGCTGCAAAACATACACAGAAAACATTAACCAGTCTGATGCAGAACTGAATAAAAACTGTATTCGAATAGCCGAGATTATTACTCTACATTTTAATCAGTGTCAAATAATTAATGAGGCAGTAAAAAGGAGATATAAAACCCTGTAAACTATTATTAGCACAGTATGGTAGTGTGTGGCACACAGTGCTAATTAATGATAGGGAAGGGGATTTAACTTCATGAAATGATAGGTAACATAGGGGTAGGCAATTTTGCAAAAACACAGAATCTTATTAGCAATCTTTACCATTATCTTTAGCATTATGTTCTAATTACCGTACAACACTCAAAAACAAGAATAAAACATATCTTAGTCCTGATCACCGCAGTCTCTCATGATTTATGCATATGAAGCAGACAAGTCCCGCTTTAATGCATGTGTGTAGTTGCAATGGCCATATCGCTTTATAGCAGTGTTTGTATCATGGGTGCTACAGCCATATTCCTTCCTGGCACAGGGATTGCTACATGATGAAGCTCATGCTTGAACTAGACAGTTGTACTAGCATAGTGCCTAAAAGTCATGATGCACTGCAGCACTTACATAGGAATGAGCAGCTGGGGACAGCATTGTAAAATCAATTGACACAATGATTATTTAATTAATTAAAATATAAATACTTTTTATGGTGTCCATAATCATAATTCTACCGCCCTACCAATGTGGTGACAAGTATCGCAGTCATATTTAAAGATTGTGTCTTATACACTTGCCCTCTCCCTCTCTTCCTTGGCGGCACTAAGAGCCCCACAGTCATAGGAAGGCAGTTTTCTTAGCACAGCAAGATTTACATCTACATGCAGACTCTACTGGTCCATCTAGATCTACCTTTTGGATGTTACTGCTCTAACCCTTGTCTTTGAACTTTTAATGTATTCTTTAAAAAGTTGTTACCTACTATAAACAGTTTTTTAGAGAAAGTTTATGAAACTTTCTCTTGTTTTATGTAAAATTAAAATCTGAAGACCATAGAATAGGTTTAAACTAAACAGATGTGAAAGTTCAATGATAAAGTACAGAGATTGCTGTCACTGTCATAGTGATAAAGTCATTGACGTTCACTAGATGCATTTTAGCACCGAGAACAGTGTAAACAACACCTCATACACTTTCCATCTCAAACCACTTAGACACTAAATGACACTTTCAATGGAACAGAAGTCTATTTGGAGTCGTTTTTTTTGGAAGCAGGTAGAAGCCCCTGACAGGAGGCAACAAAATCTTATCCAATAAATAAAGCAAATGTGATAAATAGAAAAAGACAAACAGAACAATGGCAAATGAAGGCGTGTGGATGTGGGAAAAGATCAGTTTTAAAAAAAAGTAGGGTCAGCGGTAGTTTTTAATAAATGGTGTTAACCCTGGCAGTGAGGAGTTAAACCTAAACACAGGAAGGCCGGCAGCCTCCCAAGCATTGCGTGCAGAGGCCCAGAAGGAAGCCAGATTATGTACACCCGCGGCTTCCTGGAATATCCAGCGTGGAGTGCAATCAAGGCCAGGCGGCTATCCCATCAGGGAGGGGACCCCACGGCCGCTCCGGAAGCTGTTGGAAGTACTTCAGACTTACGAGTCGTGGAGAAGGTCCTACTCTGGTACCCCCCAGGGAGACTTATTGGCTTGTTCCAGGTCTCAGCAGACACCAGCCAAGCACAGGGGAGAGGGGGAGAGTTAGAAAAGGTGTTATGGAGACTGCTCAATGGAAATGCAGGGATGCAGAGTACATCTCCCCAGAGGAGTTACACAAAGCACTTTGATATACACCTATCTTTCACAATCTTTATCAATGTTATCCTACAATCCTCCAGCATATACAGAGGCCCATCTTTAACAAAACCAAATGTTCACAGTTTGTTTCTGTATCAATTAATGTCAAAAGGCCTGTCAACAAGCAAAGTGTATTTGGGAAAAAGTCAGGCACTGAGTATTAGGGGTTGATCAATTTATCTGAAAGGTAGGAGTCAGTAAATAATTTTTAGGATCCAGTTTATGGAGTTTTTACAGAAATATAGGTATATTAACAAAAAGTTAGGAGTCAGCAGTAACATTTTAGGTGTCGTGGCTTGGATTTGTCAAGCCTTGAATAAGAAGTCATATTTTAGACTTTAAAGAAGGTACCAAGTGATGTTGAAGCAGAGCAGTAATGTTCAGGCCAACGAAAGACAAGATTCACTTCTGTTTGTTTTCTTTTCATCACGTGGTGTGTCTGAGAAGTCGGCACACGTGATCAGTAGCATTTTCAAAGTAAGTTTTCAAATAATAAATTACATTTTATAAATTCTTTCAAAGCTGTAATATATTCAGGGAAGAGACATAAGATCTGCTTGTACTGAAAATAATATTGCTCAACCATCCCCAAAGTGAGTTATTTGAAATAGTTGTTTTATACTTTTTTTCTTGAAAAGTTTTTTTTATGTACATAAAGCATCCCTGTGCTGTATTATCAAAACTGGATATCTTACCGTTAACACAGTGATATATTGTATGAATATTTACACAATTACTGTCAAATTTAATATACTATGGGACATCTAGATGTCAATGAAAATTAAACATTATAGCCATGGACAACCCCTACCTTTGTTAACAAAGATGAAGTTTTACATTTTTGTTTTAAGCCATTTTCAAAACAGGAGTGGTTTATTTTCCCGGAATTAGTGAGGGAAAAAGTCAGGCCTTTTAGGGGCTTTAACCAACAGGACAGGGGTTGAGGATATCCCTGATTCAACTCAAGCATTAGTTAAAGGTATATGTAGGGTATCTGATAGAGGTGAATTTATTTATAGTGTCTGAAAAAAATTGTTTGCATGAAAAAATTCCAAAGTAAACAGTTAAACCGTTAGCCTGAAGTTTGCTGAATTTCTTGCTTTTGCAAAGAGTTTTCACTCAATGTTGCCACCCCTAGAAATTCCCAGGGATAATTAGCATAACTTATACAATGTTTCTTTTTGGCCTGGGGATTGTGCAGGGATGCTCAGTTAGCACCTGAAGTCTTCACTACTGTGGGAAGTCACATGATTTCAGACACTTTCCTTTCCTTTAGCCAATCAGCATACACATGTGCTGCATATTGGTTATCTCATAAAAATGAGATATCCACTATGCAAATCTCAGTTGCTGGGGGTGTCGACATCACCCCCAGCACATTTTTTTTATTTTCTGCAAAGAATTTTGCATTTTTTCATGCAAACATTTTTTGCTAGGTAGGTTATGATGAATTCTACAGGATGCATTCATAACCCACCTCACTTTCATATACCTTTAAGTGTATCGGTCAAAACATATCAAATAAAATACAGGTGAGTAAACCACATTAGGGGATGAGACAGAACAAACTAATTTCCATCGGTGAATGCAATTAATGAAAAAAACAATTACAACGGTATATAGGACAGAATAAAAATGATATATGTAGATACGAACATATACAAATATAACCTCTGTCTGAATGCAACAACAAATCCAGGGACCTCCTTACATAAGAATGAGTGCAGCTGCCTGCGTCACGGCCTGAATATCTGGGCTCTTTCCTTACTCAATTATCCCAAGGCAGAGACAAAGTGGGTCACAAACAGTGCATAACCAAGCTCCTACGGTGGTCCATCAACATTCTCTACCAAAGCACTGATAAGGTAACTCCTAAAGTGCCATAGTGGTTTCTAGAACCTAAACAACTCTTTTGGCAGTCAGTACACTATAAACTCTTTCACCTAATAAAACACTCAGATGCTATGCTTAGTCCATCAGAGTATAGATAAATATGCATAATTGTGATAATATTTGTAATTATATGATAATTACAACCAATTATACATTATTCAGTGTTCAAGCAGCTGCATAGGTTCTGTAGAATTATAGGTTTGTAAGAAGGATTTAATTTAGGAGAACAGTACGTTCTTAATACATTAAATGACAGTATTGAGAAAACCTGTAGGTCTTTGCATTAAGGTTCATAGTCTCAGGAGCTTGTTAGATTTGATGGGAACCTTTTCGCAGTTCATCACCAATTGTAGGCGGTCATTATAACATATTTAGTAAAATGTACTTTTAGTGAGCCGTTGCTTAAACCCATGATGTAAAAGTTCTTGGGGTCTTTGGGCCAGCAGGGAACGGGTTAAAGGAACAAAACACACACACACAGCGTTTTACAGTTTTCTTTTGTTCGGGCTCAAATTCCTTACTGCTACGGGGCATGAAGCAACAGAAACCAAGTTATGTTCCCAACCTCTCTGAGCTTGGCAGAAACCTCTGCACATCTCTCCATGCATTCCAGTGTGCTTTAGAAAGGAAATCAATGAGGATGTGCTGAGGACTGAGGGGGTGCTCGCGCTCATGTGCAAGACGTGTTTGTGAGAGTGGCGGGGGTGAAGTGTATGCGTGAGTGTGCAGGAGAAAAGTATGCGCTTAAGTAAATGTGTGTGTGCATATGGAGTAGGTGTGTGAGTATGAGTATGGACGGGGAGATGTGTATGCGTATGGAGGGAAGAACTGTGTGCATGAGTCTGCAGGAGAGGAGTATGTGTGTGAGTATACAGGGTAAGTGTGTGTGTGCATATGGAGTATGCGTGTGAGCATGAGTATGGAGGGGGAGATGTGTATGCATATGGAGGGAAGAACTGTGTGCGTGAGTCTGCAGGAGAGGAGTATGTGTTATGTGTGTGAGTATGCAGGGTAAGTGTGTGTGTGCATATGGAGTATGCGTGTGAGCATGAGTATGGAGGGGGAGATGTGTATGCATATGGAGGGAAGAACTGTGTGCGGGAGTCTGCAGGAGAGGAGTATGTGTGTGAGTATGAGGAGGGGGAGATGTGTATGCACATAAAGGGAAGAATTGTGTGCGTGAGTGTGCAGGAGAGGAGTATGCGCGTGAGTTCATAGTCTCAGGAGCTTGTTAGATTTGATGCATGTGAGTATGCAGGGTAAAAATGTGTGCATATGGAGTATGTGTGTGAGTATGGAGGGGGAGATGTGTATGCACATAAAGGGAAGAATTGTGTGCGTGAGTGTGCAGGAGAGGAGTATGCGCGTGAGTTCATAGTCTCAGGAGCTTGTTAGATTTGATGCATGTGAGTATGCAGGGTAAAAATGTGTGCATATGGAGTATGTGTGTGAGTATGGAGGGGGAGATGTGTATGCGTATGGAGGGAAGAAATGTGTGCGTGAGTGTGTATGGAGAAAGTATGTGTATGAGAATGCAGAAAAGATGGATGTGAATGAGTGTGCAGGAGAGAGCTGTGTGTGAGTATGTAGTGGAAAAGTGTGAGCATGAATATGGAGGGGAGCAGCATATATGAATAAGCAGAGAACCATTGTGTGCTTAGTGTGCACTAGAGAGGTTAGAGTTTAGACTATTATGAGTATGCAAATGTGTAGGCCAATGACATGTCTGTCAATTTGCTAGTTAAAAGAAAATTGGATAAATGTCTTGTAGGGGTGAGCTGTTAAATGAACGTACAATCAAGTAGTATGCAAATGTGTGCATGTGTACAGGTTAGAAGTGTGCAAGATGTGTGTGCCATGGAGAAGTATGCATGTGTGTAAAGATATAATGTGATTGTGTTAGTGTGTGTGCATGGATGGGTAAGTGTGGAGATGTACATGTGCCTTGGGAGAGGTGTGTTTACTTTTGAGACTGAAGATATGTATATAGAGTTAGATACAATTCACTTCCCCCTATCTTTTTTAATACAAACTTCAGGTCTGCTTTCTGGACCCATGCAGCCTTACAAGTTGCCATTCTTGGGGAGGGGTGCATCCTGTTGTACAAAGAACCTGCAATGCACTCTCTGATTGGTCAACAATTGAGGAAGGGCTACATAAGTATTGCCAAGCTGATCACTCTTTCCCATCAGTGCTATACTGTAGTTCAATAGTAAACTGTTTCCACCATGTGAGGATCATGTCCTTCATGTATTACATGAATCTATATATCTAGACCTATATATACCTGTAAACACACACAGACAAGCACACACGTGTGTAAGAATATCCTACTTCTTGCTGAAATGAAAATATATGGTATTTTTAAAGTCTAATAATTCTGTACAATGGAGGGCACTGGTGCAAAATAATATGAGGGGCCCTCACATCTCCTCTCCCTATTTATATTTGTATATCCAGAATAAATGTAGGTGGTTAATTTATTAGAGGAATTAGATTACTTTTCTATAAAACTATATTCACTACCCCTTAATAAATTAAGAGCCTCTGTTTATCCTAGGATGCTGCCTCTACCTTGTGGTCCCTACTTTGTACTGGGCTCTGGTGCTTGGCACCTACTGCACCAGCAGTAGCTCCACCACTAATTCTTTAAACAAATAACTTAGCAATTTAGCAGAATCCTAGAGCAATTTTTTTCAGGATGGGAGATGAATTTCTTTGTTTTCTGTATTTAGGTTAATGGAAACAGACTCTGGGAGACTTTCTATACCTTTTGTGGCTTACCACCAGCAGGCACCTGGGAGTGAGTGTTAGGACTTGCCTAAATTGAAGCTACCTTGATGTGGTGGGTAAGCTTATCATACTTTGGTCAAAATATGTAATTTGATCCTCAGCTTGAAACAAATACTAGAAAAGGTAACTGTGCAGGCAATGTATAGCATGATGCAAACAAGGAGAGGATTGAGATGTTGGATCTTGTGTGCTAGTAAATGTAGAATTGTGCTAAGTATGTGTTGTGTTTATATATGTGCACATTTAAGGGGCGTATGAGTGTGTATGTGGGTAGAGGGAATGAGTAGATATGTATGTAGGTGGTAAGAGGGATGCGTAGATGTGGAGAGGTGCGTAGATGGAATACATGTGTGTTATGTTAGGGTAAAGTGGTTATTGGTGTGTATCTAAGTGGATTGAATGTTAGTGAGTGTGAGTAGCTGGTTAGAGTGGATGCATCTTTGTGTTGGAAGTGTATAATTGCTTGTAGATGAGTTCACATGAAAAATATGGAGTGTAGGTCAGGGCTTCACAAATATAGGAGCCAGCCTCGTAATGATCAGCCAGACATATTACAAAGTTAGCGCCCATCTGTACAAATGTAGGAGCTGGGTTTATCAAGCCCTGGAATAATTGATTAAAAAGTGTGTTTATTGGCGAGTAAAGTGTGTTGTGTATATGTAGATGGGTACAATGTGTACGTGAGTTATATAGGTGGGTAGAGTATGTTTAATATTGTGTTTGTAAGAAGGTGTGTATGCAGTTACAATGAGGGATTGTGGGTGCATTATAGATGGTTAGGTGGATTGGTGTTTGTGAGGGTATAGTGTAGGTCACATGTAGGGTCAGTGGGAAAAATATCCAAGGACCCATACCTGGAAATGCACTTACTGTAGCTTAATTTAAATCCAAATACAAGAGATGGCCATTACTATATAGTTATTATGGTCACAAGGCATACTAGAGACAGCTAAAATTGTAACCACTGAATCGTAAAAGGGCAATTGTAGGAAGATTTTGTTCCACACCTGTGTTTAATCCACTCCACTATTTATGACTGCAGAAATCCAGACTTTTCTACCGATAAGGAACAACTGCCAAACGCTATTATCTACGTATGTATCATTTTATTTCCACATAGACAGCTGCACTGCGCATTACTAGAGCCATGAGAACACATCATAACAAAGGCAGGGAAATAGATGGAAACACAGGGACATCCCAAGCACCTGGTGTAAAATCTCAGCCCTCGTCTGATACTTGGCAGTATTGGGTTCAGAGATTGGGTAGGGATGCTCTGCTGAACTCTGCCCTGCTGCATGCACATAAAACTGATATAGCAGCCATGTTTGGCTAGATCTGCGGCAATCCAGCAACATTAGCAATGAGCTTAAAAAAAATGTTTCCCCAAAAATGTCATTCTAACAGAGCTGTTTGTTTTCTATTGATTTATAGTTTTCCTGTAGCCTAAGGGGGTTATCCTACAGAGGTTTACTCTCTATTCAGCCCTAGTTTCAAGTGCCAGTCTTTCAGCAGAACTGAATAGAGATGTTACACAGATACACATTTCTTACCAGATGTCTAATCCTGTTAGGAACAAAGATAAAATATTACCAATATCAAATAACACCATTAAAGCCATTAAAATTTAATAAAATAGTTCAAAGACTGTATTTGTTTTAAACTTTCTAAAAACTTCTTAGCAATATGACACAGTGGTCTTTAAGAATACATATGTTCATGCAGAGTTATTCAAATGCTGTTAGCCATGCGTGTTAAATCTATGTGGATGCAATACATGTTAACAGAAATCTGGAAGTGAAGCAGCACATCCTTCATGGATCATCTGATTGCTGTATATTTTCTCTATCTGTATATATATATATATATATATATATATATATATATTTATAGGTATGTTTATGTTTATGTAAATGTGTAAAAATACATTTACGCAAAAAATATATCTGTGGTGCTGGGTGGGGTGTTTCAGATCTACATACAAAAACCAAACAGAGAAAGCCTGAGTGGGAAAACTTACAAGAAAGGAGTTTGGAGTCCAACTCTCCCCTCCCCCAAACTCCAATCAATAATTCTACACAAGGGAGACAACAAGCAAACCGCAAGGGGGTCATCTTCAAAGAACTGGTTGCCAGGGGAGCAGTTGCATGGGTAGAAAGCATGCTCGCCCTCCCAGTTCTGCAGCTGCCACGGCCAGCTCTGGGGTGCGGCTGAGCCAGGGTACACGGGAGGGGGGAAAGTCACAACACAAGCATACTAGCTTGCAGACCGAAGAGGGGGGGGGGGTCGTTAGATATGTACAAAGTTAAAACAGAAGGAGGACGATCCAATTTCTTTTATATTTTTTGCAACCACAGAGTGCTCAACTTCCCATAAGCAACTTATCATCACCATGGCAGATTCCTTTATAAGAATGGCAGAATCATCTTCTAACTAGCTATATATATATAAATATATATATATTACGCAAACTAACTCTCATTGTATAAAGGATCAAATTTATTGGCCTGCTTTGTGAAATATCCCACACCATTCAGGTTTGTGGCCCATATGCAATACCTGGCTTTGGACTTATGAGCGTTCATGTATCATCAAACCAACATAGTCTTATCTGTGACAAAATATTACTCGATTAACAAGACATCTATAAAAAAAGAAATCAATTATTTCAAAAGAGAAAAATAACATCCCATTATCATGCAAAGAAATGGAAAACAATAGTAAAAAATATATAACACTAAGGAGTCAGCTAGAATTGTTAGGAGTCAGACAGGGGGAGATCCTTATACTAGACTCCTGGGGCACACCTACAACTATTGTTGTTATGAGCAACTTATAATGTTATTATTTTAAGGAATAAGAACAAATGAGAAAAATATGAAACAAAAATTATTGTATTGAAATAATATTAACAACTAGTTAGATAATAATGAACAGTCAAATAAATATATTTAATAAATAAATAAACCCTGATCCCCGTCCATATCCTAACCCCTCCTAGCATAACATAATCATAACTGTAAATAATAATGATCTGAGCAGAACAATTATAATTTTATTTTCCCACAATTCAGAATCCAAGGCTGACAAACGTTAATGCAATTCATACAGCCCTATTACATTCCCACAACGTGAAAAGCTGTAGCCCGTAACGGAGCCTGCTAGACTTACGGGCTATTAAATTGACCTTCTTTAGCTACCAACAAATGATCTGCGGGTTTCAGGCGTAAAAACCCTAGAAGCTGTCGAAATCAGAACTCCGTTGCCGCAAAACCTTTGATCTGTCAAGCCCGTAAATGTTACGTTCGCAAATTGCTATTAAATTGCCACGAGGTTAAGGTCCTATCCGTAGCACTGTAAATGCAAATATAAACACACTACTGTATTTAAAATTAAAGGGAAAGTGATGTTAGGTATTAAAATTAATAGCACAACATTCTCAAGCTCGCAAATCTGCAGAATAAAATACTTTGTTTAATGTTTAATTTCCGTGTTAAATAGATCCTGGCAATCAATGTGTTAATACATAGAATGGAACTCGCATTGACTAGAATATAATATTTACTGATTTATTAATAATGCATTATTTCTGGAATGCGGGTCCGATCAAAACTCGTAAGTGATTGAAATCTAAACTCCATTTGTCATGTAATGATGAACCTCCATTTTACATGACGTAATGATGACAATCTCTTTTACCATTGGCTTCGTCTAAACCCGTAACTACGGGTTTGACTAACTGATCATGTACACGGCCGCACATGCAACATGCGCAAGAATGGTTTACGGGTTGGGATGTCGGCCACGTCTGTTGTGGGCTTGGCTAATTTAATAGCTCTGTAACTCCACCAAATTTCAAGCCCGCAGCCTTTGCGGGTGTACCGGTGCTGCTACAGGCTTGGAATTAAATATGACCCATATTCTCCATTTCGGCCACAATTAAAATTTTACATTTAAAAAGATCAGTGAAAGATGCCACAGAATCGTTCAAATACTCAATATAGCTCCAAAGGTTTATTTCTGTAAATAAAGAGTTAGATCTACAGTCAACTTCATATTTAATACTATTGCAATAATTCCATAAAGCAGCATTATTGGGTGGGTCCATCATCTAGGACTCCTATACACTCTGTAATGAAAGGATATAGGTTTGAGATTATGCCCTTATCAATTATAATCCATTGATTCTTCTTCTGCCTATTAAATTAGTTTCTAAATAATATATACTTTGCGTCAAATTCTCACATGCCTTTCTTATAAAGGGTATGAAAGGATTAACCTGTATATGTTCTATGAGCAAGCCAAACCCGTCCATCAGATCATCACAACACCTAACTAGCTATTGGCACCTAGATTTCATCTAGAACTATTTTCTAATACAAAATTCAGGTTTACGGGTTACTTTTTTTAAACTTTTTGAATGTTTATGTATAAAAGAATCAATTTTGTTTGTTTCATCACTTCTTGAGAGCTGCATCATTGGGGTGTGTTTTTACCTGTCAATTGAGGGGGGATGAGATGGGGGAAGAGGGAAAGGAGGAAAAGTTTGATAATTGGATCTCACTAAATTTGAGATTTTCCCTTTCCACTGCACATACTTAGAAGCAGGCATCATTAATAAAAGCCCTGCTCTCCGGAAATGTAAACGCCCCTTTCACACACAATCTGACCAAAGTATCATGAAATGTATGAATTTGTAATTAAAAACTTTAATTATGCCTTTCTCTTGGCTTAATTACGCTCCTAGTCAGACATTTTTTAGGACTTTATGCAAAGTATATAATCGCATCTCTTCCATAACATTCTTCCAACATAACCAAACCTCGACATTAACCGAGAAAAGCCACAAGAACAAATAAACGACTTGAGCAGAAAGTAAGTAGCTCTCTATATTTGATAACAAATACTAATTTATCCTAGGCCCCAGACTCACCCAATTACAGTTTTCAACCTGTCCTTGGCTCTTGTATCTTAGGCATTTCAACTGGAAAAGCTTTAAAGAGATATAGAGCTCAACATATAGTTTACAAATAATTAAGTTTTTTCAATTTATATTACAAAAAGATGGCAAACCTATAAGGCTGGTTAATTCTTATCTTTGGGAAAACTGAACTAGGCCCCCGTACAGTACAGTCGGAGAAGGAATGCCAAGCCGGTAGCTGTGATGTGCGTGTGTATATGTTTGTGTGTTGGAATGGCATGTATGGGATGAAATGCCAGTTGCTCTTAATGAACACACGACCTTGGGGAAGTTCTGACAAGGTCTCTGCTAGACGCTGAGTCTACTGAACATTCGCTTCAAGAAAGAGAGAATTGTTGGCCACAGTAAATCTTGAAACTACTGGGAAAGGAATGAGCCATCTTGGTATAGCCCTGTGAAAAGATTTAAAATTCCTCAAAAAAAATTAAATAATGAGAAGCAGAGAATTAACCCAATGTGTACCATATTGCTGAATCTTGAAATATTGTATTACAATATTCTTAATATCCTTTATAATTCATGCAAATAAATAACTTTGGAACATATAAAACATCCTCCTTTGAATGCATGGCAGAAATTGTGAGCCTACTTGGCCATTTAATAAAATTAGGAAAATCAGATTCATGAAACACACATAACACAGCACTTGAACTGCAGCAAGTAAAAGCATCAGGCACCTGAAAGTTAATTTAGACGAGCAGGAGCCTGGTAACGTCTCCAACATTACCCACAGTTTACTTTTTCTGTGCCTTGTTCCATGCAGGAGCCCTGGCATCCATTGGGTATTTGTCGTGTTTACATTGGCAGTTGCTTTTCGATAGCTATCAGGCAACTTCACACCTGACTCCATCCTTCATTCCCAATGCATTAATGTCTATCGAACCTCACACAAGAGAGCACAAAACCAGAACAACCACTTGAGTCACAAAGATACATGCAAAAAAGGCCTTGAAATACACTTTGCATTAGAGTGCAATGAACAGAATCTGAACCTGGCCCTGGAGCGCAATCATAGGACTTCAAGAATTGGCAAATCATATAAAAAAACTATGCATCTGTTTTATCAGTAAAAAAGGTTAATGGGAAGTCAATAAAATATGGTAATAACTATAAAATAATAATATTAAATAAATAATAAGCATTACACTAATGTCCATTCATTAATAGTAATAAACAGAGGATCCGGACAGTCAGGCTTGCACCCTCCAGTGGGGCCCAGTATAGGGGGAGAATTGGCAGGGGGGCCCGGATTTGAGTCGCAGCTTTGAAGAAGGTATAATAGATGAGGTATAGTATGCGGAGCATGTTAGCAGGAAGTAAGACACAATCTTTCCATTGCACATCATTCCTCACTCACTAAGCATTTGGCCGCACTTTAAAGATCTCAGCTTTCAAAGGACAGCAGGGCTGCAGCCGGCAGGTCTCCTCTCCCAGGACCAGAGACATTAAACTCAGACTTGTTAGCAAACGCTGCACTCGGCAGACAGAAAACCCATTTCTACGGATATACGAGTCTCTCCACCTGTGGGGCGTATTCTGCGTCAGTATTCCTGCTGACAGCTTCTTCACTTAAGCTTTCAACTGTGTAGGTGCTTTCATTTTGAATAAAACATTTGAATAATATAAAAGATACTACTTTAGTCCAGCACCATGAGCTCATATATGTACATGTCACTGCCAATTTACCGTAATAGTGTATTTTTGTCATACAATTTAATTAATTAAAACATAAAGCTATGCCATCTTGCATTATCTTTCATGTCTATTCCTGGAGTGTTTTGGCCAGTTGTGTGGTTGTGCCTTGGCCCATGAGGTCTAGGCCAGCACATCTTCAGGGAGCATCAGTCTGTGTGAATGTTCCTGTGCAATGCAAGTGAATAGTGTTTATATGCAAAAATGTCTGTATGCAGCAGCTCTTCTGTCGGTAGGTGTACCTGACATACCGTTTTTTTACCTAAATACATAGCACATATATGCATGTACATGTGTATATGGTATTCTTATGATTTCGACATAGCAAGGAAAAAAAGCCTGTTTTTTGGGCATTATCAAGCCTTGTGTAAATCATATTTACCACACTAACACTCATTTAAGAAAAAAATATCTAAAAATTATAGTACTGTATATACTCGAGTATAAGCTGAGTTTTTCAGCCCTTTTTTTAAGGCTGAAAAAGGCTTCCTCTGCTTCTACTCGAGTCACCCTGTGTCTCTCCCCCCCCCCCCCCCTGAGTATCTCCACCCCTGTGTCTCTTCTCCCCCTCTCCCTCCCTGTATCTCTCCCCCTCCCTCGTGTATCTTTCCCTCCCCCTCCCTTATCATCCTCCTCATCCTCACTCCTCAATCCCTCTACTCAACCCCCTCCTCATCCTCCCTCCTCAACCCCCCTCCTCATCCTCCCTGAGGGGTTTAAGGATGAGGTTGAGGAGGGGGTTGAGGAGAGAGGATGAGGAGGGAGGATGAGAAGGGGGGTTGAGGATGAGAAGGGAGGATGAGGAGGGGGATGAGGAGGGAGGATGATAATGGAGGGGAGGGAAAGAGACACATGGGAGGTAGAGAAAGGGGAGAGACACAGGGGAGAGAGGGAGGGGGAAGAGACACAGGGGAGGAAGAGGAGGGGGGAAGAGACACAGGGGTGGGAGAGGAGGGGGGAAGAGACACAGGGGTGGGAGAGACACAGGGGAGGGAGAGGGGGGAAGAGACACAGGGGAGAGAGAGGGGAGACACAAGAAAGGGGCACAGAGGGCGCACAAGAAGGGGACCCAGAGGATACAAGAGGGACACAGGGGCAGCACATTTCCCACCCTCGGCTTATACTCGAGTCACTACATTTTCCCAATATTTTGTGGTAAATTAGGTCCCTCGGCTTATGCTCGGGTCGGCTTATATTCGAGTATATACAGTACTTTTGCTTACCAAAGGCATTTAAATGATATCTTCCATGCGGTGGGCACTCGTAGCAGAGCAATTCATATTCATGTATCACATGAAGTAAACCTAATGGTACTGTAAATGTAAGTACAAGTGTATTTTGGGCCTGGCGTACATATTCACAGAACATTTTTTTTTAAGATAGCCAATTGGCAATTCTAAGAGATTATGCAATTAATCGTATTAGTAAAAGTAACTTGATCCTAAAGCATAGGTACTTGTTAAATACCTGCATGAATAAATTCTCATTTTAAACATCTGAATAGCATATCTTCCCTTAATAGACTATTAAAAGTATGCACGAAAGTATGCACATTTTCCAAATTGCCTGAAAAGCTTGCACATGGTTTAGTAACAAAAAAGGTTATTCTGGTAGTAATTATTTTTCATAACATATTGAACACCCAAAGACAGAGAGAGGTGCACCGGATATGCCTCCAAAAGCAACGTTTGAATGGATGAAAATGTATACAAATGTATGGTGCATATATCAGTTAATAGATGAACTAGTGACTGTAACTAATTAATACATTTCCTATAGTGACATATATAAGTCATTAGATGAACTATATTAATAATGACTAGTGTTTTAGTGACATCTACCTTTCTTTGAGCAGTGAGAAAGTACACATACATACATAGCACTGAAAGTGTTTCCTTCTTCCACCTCCCTACTTGTCACTGATAATAAGGACACACCAAGTGCACAAGGTAATATTTGGTCGATGTCAGCCAAGAGACTATTCATGAAATTATAATGTTTAATTTACAGATTTGCACCTATGTAACTTTATACAAATGTCTGACAAGTAACATCATACCAATTTTACAGTGAATACCCAATAAGAAACCAGTGGGTACATTCATTGGTGAACTATTTCCAAACAGCTTTGGGCTTTAAAGTATGTCCTATTCTACAAGCACATTCATAAATAAGTCTACATTAAATGGCAGGAAATTAAAATGGGTGGTACTGAAACTCTGCACAATTTTCAGATTTTTTGGGGGGGATAAAACTTATAAAGTGTATCATTGCATACCTAGGACCAGGCAACCCTGAATGCAGTGGTTTTATTACAAGTGAATCAGAACAGACTGGTGACTTAGTCATCACAACTGAGCATTACTTAAAAGACCACACAGTAGTTCAATAAAAACTGCGCTTGAAGTATATAATAATCTAACATTAGCAGCTGTCTTTTTTTTTAAAGAAAATATATATTTTTTGAAGACTATATGTATAGAAGAATCCATCTTGTCTTTGTTTCATCACTTCTTGAGAGCAGAAGTAGGAGGGGTGAGGTGTTTATCTATCTTTGGAGTATGAGGTGGGGGAGAAGGAAAGAGCAAGATGTGAGGAACATTGCCTGTTCCCTTCTTATGCGCAATCCCAGAAGGTAGCTTGCATTAATCAATGCAAGTCCTGCTCTACAAAATTGTAAACGCCACTCTCATACAAATAACCTTCACCAAAGTATAATTTATGTGAATGGGGTCCAACAGAGAATGGAAATTTATTTTTTCTAATAAAAAATATGACTTTCTGAAATGTAAAATTGGTCCTTTAACAGTTCTCCTTCCTGAACAAGACTTTCTTGTTGTGTTTATAAGAATTTATCAAAATACAGAAGCTAAATAGGTAGTATATTTAACCCTTCAGCTCCCCAAGGCTGGTTAAAGTATCCAGCTCTTCCCAGGGTCACTGAGCAAGCGGCCAGACAAGAACGTGAAGTCTTTGTTTTACTCTTAGCCAGACACACAATACCAGAGCTTTGAAAAGGCAAAATGCAATAATCCATCAAAGAGGCATTGAGACGGCTCAGGAAGTGGGAAAGAAACATCAAAAGAGCCCAGTAATACTCTTGTAATTTAAGGTGACGCTGTGTCCTACGCAACCAGTCCCACTTACAGACACAGAAACAAGTTCACTTTTGCAATGAAATGGCTGGACAGACTTAACAGATCACTACACTGCTTTCTCTATAATAATCATACAAGTATTTCTTATAAACATTTTAAACATTTCCTTTTTGGTTAAACAATCTTCATCCAACAGCTTATAAATCTACTTACAGACTACAGGCCCCATTCCAAGCAGCTGCTCGTACCGATTTATATATATAAGCTTAGTGCATCTATTGTAAACTGCAGCATAACATATTGTCATTTTTAATATAAAAAGAATATTATGTGTACCTTTTTGGAGCCCCTAGGCAGTGAAGTGGAGGAGCCCCTGCGAATGAGTACGCAAGCTATGCACGGACCCATTTTTGCCTTTTCTGTACGTGAAGATCCCTTTCCTATTGTAACTGTCTTGTTCTAGGTGGTTACCCCCTAGCAGCCAGTCTAAGCCAGGAACCATTGTTTTTAAAGAAGACCTGATGGTTAATCCGACCTTGTATGTGTAAGTGTCTATATAAACATACACACACAGAGAAAGATTTAGCTCTTAAAGAGACCACTAGACTGTCACATTTACAGAATGCTGTTTTAAAGAACTTGACTTGATGAACATGAATACACATTGCCAGCTAAATACATTTTCTCTAAAATACTTTTATGCTCATGGCTTACGTAGTTGCCAACTCGGTCATATTAACAGGTTCGTTACATAATTCACAAACATGCAAAACATTTTATTACCCAAACCAGCACTGGCATTTTAATATGTAAATCTGATTCCTAAATAGTTTGTTACTATTTAGTACCACAGTGGTCCCTTAAAGGGATATGGAAAGTTTTTGAATTTTACTAGGTATATAAACTCTGTAGGGCTTAGCAAGTTACAGCACGTTACTGAGAGATGGTCACTGATAGGCTAGATTGAGATACAACACAGCAAGTACAGCAGAGTCTGTGTCCTCGGGGACGACAAAGGGCGGACCTAAGCAGGTACTATTTGTTAGATTGTCACCGTATTTTTTTCAACTTATACATGGAATACATAATGCGTAAAGTCGGACTGGATGAGTCCAAAGCCAGAATTAATATTGCTGGGAGAAATATCAACAACCTCAGATACTCAGGTGATATTACTCTGATGGCGAGGAGGTACCTATTGATGACGGTGAAAGAAGAGAGTCTGCTGTAAAGGTTAAAAAGTTAAAGACCATGGGAAATAGATGGGGAAGAAGTGGAGGCACTAAGCTATTTTATTTCCCTGTACTTCAAGATCTTTGCAGATGGTTATTACAGTCATAAAAATTAAAAGATATTTGCTTCAGAAGAGGAAAGCTATGGCAAGTTATTGAAAAGTAAATATATTACATTATCAAGAAAGGTCTGCATAGTTATAACTATGGTATTTCAGTAGTAAAGAAGTCTGAGCGCCATAGAATTGACAAGTTTGAATTGTGGTGTTGGAGCCAACTGCTTAGAGTCTGCAAGATGATCCAATATACAATACTACAGGAAAGCAAGCCAAACTGTTCACTGGAAAGTTTGATCATTAGGCTTGAAGCTCAAATATTTTGGCCATATCACGAGGAGTCCCTTGAGAAGACTCTGATGCTGGGATAAATTGAAGGCGCAAGAAGAAGTGGACGACCAAGGCGGAGATGTATAGATGGGATAAGTGAAGTAATGATAGATGAGATAATTAAAGTAATTGAAGTAATGAAGATGAGCTTGATGAACCACTAAACAACAACAGGGAATAAAACCTGAGCTTATAAGCACTTCTTAATAAAATAAAGTACAGAAAAGTAAATAGATACACAGGTTTATTATATACTTAGTAAATTCCCAAAACATTCCATATACCTCTAAAGGAAATAATGTTGCAACATGATTGTAGTGCATTTTGTGGCTTGGAAACAAGCTTGAATGACTTATCTCCACCATTTACAAAAACCAATTAAAAGCTATTAAGCAATATTTAAAAGCATTTACAGTTTTGTGCCTTTGCAGAGAAGCCTGTGCCAAATACAGCTGCTAGTATGCTCCTTGCTTGCCAGCCCTAGGAGAACACAAACTGTAGCATTTCCCCTCTCTAGTGACAAGTAGACATCCATACCTACAGATCTATAGATGTTTAACCTGAATATCTATTATTCTCTAAATCAGTGTATTGTTACGCCTTTGCAAGGTGATACAGAAAAATGCAGATAAAGACTGATCAGTGTATAGTAAGCATCATGTTTAACCCTTTATTATATTAATAGAAATACATAAAAAGGGAAAGTGTTGTGTGCCTGGAGAAATTTGGTGGTAAAAAATGAGCTCTGAATTAAACAGTACAGGGGTATTATTATTGCAACCATATTATTACTACCATATATGAGCCATTATAGTATTGTTATTATTATTCATCAGGGATCCAAGTTACATACAAATCCGACCTAATGACGTTCTCAGGAACGTATCTTGTCTGTAACTCGGGGACCGCCTGTATATGAAGGCTTGTCAAACCACGCACGCCAGGGAGCCATTTCTCCTAAAATATTACTGCTAGCTACTATCTTCATAGTTATTATACATGTATTTGGCTCCACACATCCCTGGCTGGCTCCTATATATATAGTAAATACATAGTACATTTGTGTTCATATTTGAACATTTAAAACAAGTTAAAAAAAACTTGTTTCTCGCTTAGAATTCCGAGAAAAAACGTTATTACAGTGCATTCTGGGAACCTGGGCAGGGACATGCAAACATGCCCACAAAGGCTTCACTCTTCTAATCCATTACCATTTTAAACATGGCTTCCTTTAAGCATACGCCTGGCGTATTACACAGCCTTGAGCAAAGTTCAGGATGGAATAAGCACAAGCTAGGAATCATACAAATGTACAGCTGTTTCAATTTATTTATTTGAAACCTCAGGGTACAGCCCTTCTTATAATCCCTCCACTACAAGTCACAGTTTTCTAAATTGAAGAGGTTCCAAATTAATAACATTATTAACTTGAAAGACAAACAGCAGCCACACATGGGGTGCACCAAATCAACCTGGGTGGTAGACGCTCTCCAATATCTGGCAGCATTCCCCGAAATCAGGCTGCAGTTTGAAATACCTGGGTATCTTTTCTCCTGCCCTCCCCAGCTCTCAGCACACTTTGCTTCTCTAAATAAACAAGGGCGGCCTTTGTTTAAACAGAGAGAGAGGGAGAGAGAGAAAGGGAGGGAGGAGGGTGAAATAAAAAGCTATATTACATCACCAACAGCTTTTCCGTTTTCAGTATCAATCGTGCATTGCTTTGAAGGATGTGTGTGTGAGTCTGCGAGTGTGTGTGCTTTGATCTCAGCATTTCAATGAGCCTGGAGGAAAGGTGTGGGCTTTTGAAAGGATTATTATGGCTTTAGCTGCACAGGTTTCTCCATTGCCACCCGCTTCCATTAACCATTCATGCAACTTATCTCTTGAAATGCTGAAGGCCTTCGGCCTGCTAGGTGATGTTGGGGGGCTGGAGAAACATCTTCAGATATTATATGTAGCATTGGACAAGGGGAAGTAAAAGTAAATGCAGTTTAAAAAGGGTTTCAAGGATATCATTATTATGTTATTACACCATTAATTTATATAGAGCTGTACAAAAGGAGTATAATGTACGGAAATGTAAAGGATCTGTGAAAGCAACACTATTAATAATCCACTATTGATACAGCTTTTTGAGGCATTTGTGATAAAAAAATGGGCATGTGCTAATCCCAGAAAGTGATTTTACCAATCAATTTAGTTACTATCTGGAGTCCGAGCATGCAAAGTCTTTTGTTTTGCATATGACTTACATTAAAGGCAATAGATTCAGACACCAGGGATAATTATTGGTTATGATATGTAATTTGGCCGAAATACAAAATGATCTTAGTGAATCAGAAAAGCGGATAGACAGGTAAAAATTGCAGGTAAAAATAACATTCAATTAATAACGTTCATATCTCCTGAACTTTAATTTTAAACCATTTTTTTAACCAGAATGGTATCCCAAATTGATAACCACTTCCATAGACTTGAATGAAAAGGAAGTCAGTTATCAGTTATTTAAACCAGTAAGAGGATAAAGGAAGAGATTAAGCCAATCTGTACTTGTTATCGCTATACTTCACTGTGACACTTTACATTTCCTTATTTCAGTAGCTATCGATGATGGATCTTTAGTTGGAGGTAGCATGCTATGTTCTTTATTTATTCTACATAGCTATATATGATAGTTGTACATGTGCAATGTATACACAGAACATGATACAAATGGATACAGAAGGAACAGATGACCATGCCCATGTCATGTTTTATCAAAATACACATAAAAAGACCTAACTGGCGTATTCTGGAGCTATGTAGGGCTGCATCCCTAGAGCTGCATCAAACCTTTAAACTTACTTGGAGCCAGATGTAAAATTTTAGAAGCCAGGGATCTCATGTTTTTTCTAACCCCGTTAATTCAGTACATTTTCCTAGGTGTTGATTGTGACCCAACAAAATCAATTTTCCAATAAATACAAATAGTTATCAAAACTAAAGGTAAAAGGTTACATATGAACACATTAAGATGTCACAAGCAAAATAATACCTTTTGGAACTAGAACGCAAAACACAACAAATATCACTAATTTGGCGACAAACGGATTAGAACAAAATGCCTATTTTTCCATACAGCTTTTTTGAATTCGCAACAACATGTAATACTTGAATGGTATATTGCTAACATAATTTCTTTGCTTGATATTTATTACAATTAAAAAGTGGTATTCATTTTCAGTGACCTCGGATAATGTCACATTCATAGACCATAGTTACATATCAACATCCATGAATCATAACTGAATCTCTGTCTATGGCAATGACGGGCAACCTATATCATTTGTATAGTCACATTATAGAAATCGGTAACTTTGACGGCTTTTGTGAAGTGCAGTGTTAACTGAATGGGAAAAAAAACTCCACACTCTTCAAGGTAAAGGATATTTAGATGCAGAGTCATATGGCATCAGCTCCTGCTCTGAAAGTACGTTGATGCATAGGGACATTTTCCACACATAAGTCCCATATATCATAAGTCCATCTGAGTTAGTAAATTTGCTCAGGCGTAATGCAAATGTGTATACAGGAACATGTACTGTTCCCTCACTGCACTGAATCTGGTCATATACTAATAAATCACATCAAATGCCAAAATTAGACATATTTTGCCCAAATCTTCACAACGTACCAATTCCTCCAAAATTTCTAACCAAAGGTTACATAAAAACAGACATGAAGAAACATTTGAGTATCCGGAGTCCCATTGTTTTTACTAGATTATCTTCATGTTATCATTTTTCGAAGAAAGCAAGATATCCCCAAAAAAACCTTAGCGATGCCTTCAAAGTCCCAGAAGCCAGCTACTACCAAGTAAGAACGGTTAACTCGGACAGATTCTGGAGAGTAATTACTTCTCAGTGAACATCAGATAAGAGTGTTACCTCTTATCTCATCTTTTATAACATGCCTTAGGCACTGAAGTCCAGTATTAATATTGCAGAAGGGGAATAAACGTTATGAGGCTATGTCAAACAGGTCACGCTATAAGTACAT
This sequence comes from Discoglossus pictus, assembly GCA_027410445.1. Classification (NCBI taxonomy): domain Eukaryota; kingdom Metazoa; phylum Chordata; class Amphibia; order Anura; family Alytidae; genus Discoglossus; species Discoglossus pictus. The sequence goes on from CM050163.1 coordinate 448,212,981, forward strand.
GGCTGACAAAACATTCATTTTATAATCATTTATTTTAGACTCCATAGCAACCTAATGTTTTGGCGTGTTATCATCTTTACTTAATCTCTTCTGTAAACCGGCTCATATAGAAGTATATTGTTATTGTACATTTTCTTTTTTGTAGTTTTATTTGGCTACTGATGGTGGAACAATTAGTTTAAAAGAGACACTGTGGAAAAGCTATAATTATAGATATTAACTAGTACAAGAATAATTAAACAAACGAATGGAAAAATGTATTTACAGAAAAGCAAACATCGGCATATGTATTCTGAGGAATATAGTGTATTCATAAAGAAATTCATTTCTATTAACACTGATAGGATGTCTATTTTTTAGCAACTCCGGATTAGGATCTGACGGATTATCATGTAATATTGTAATAAAATAAGACAGGGTTTGTCATAAGCCTTAAAGAGACATGAAACACAATTTGTTTCTATTATGAATACGATACAGCTGGATGTTAAAGTTATGAAAGTTTGCACATAAAAAAAATGGGTAAAACTTGTTTAAACTTCCTTGAAACAAAAAAAGGGAATACCTCTATGTGAAAAGTATGTAAGACTCTAGATCTCAATGTGTGTGTTACATAGCTATATTCCTGCACACTGACTGACAATTATACATTTAAAGCAGTTTACTCTGCTCCAGGACCTTAAATAAAGAGAGAAAAAAGAAACACGTTGTCAAACATTATGAAATATCCTCTTTCAGATACATGTTTTTCATGGACCATTAAAAGCTACAGAGGCAAGTATAAATCCAGAATTATATATTAGTAATGATGAAGGGCGAAATCAAGAAGCCAAACATGATGATGATGCCTTTATACCAAAACAGATACAATTGATCTATGAAGTGCCTCGCTGCAGTGCCTCATTATATATGTTGCAAGGAAGAAGTGCTTGTATTCATTATGTGATTAAAGGTATATATATGCAAGTGAGCTGGGTTATGAATGCATCTGATAGAGGAGAATTAGTAGTGTATGAAAGCAGTTATTTGCTCAAAATTCAAATCCAATGGCTCACACCCACAGGACGCTTACATACACAGTAAATACAGCAGTGTACCCACAGGAAATACAGCAAGATACATATTTTTACCTTTCTGGTACAGAGCACAGGAAGTAACTGTTTCAGTTCTTGTACTCAGCACATGCCAGAGGACACTGGGGTGAAGAATAATACAATGTATTATCCTGATTCTGAATTTGAATGTTATGCTAAGTGAGGTGGAGTTTTCTAGGGGTGTACGCGATAAAATGCAAATGCCAAAAAACATAGGAAATTTTGCTAACTTCAAGGTAAGCTAATTAATGTTTATTTTGGGATGTTTTCATGCAATAAACTGTTTTCATACATTGCTAATTCTCCTCTATCAGATGCATTCATAACCTAGCTCACTTGCATATACCTTTAACAATATATCAACAAACGATATTTAAAAAAGAACTTAGAGTCCACACAGTTAACTTTTCTTCTCTATCTTATGCGGACTCTGAACTTTTTGTCATACCCCAATATTTACTCTGTTTTCTCATCATCCGATATTCTATAACCTTGTGCCATCTTCCTTGAAATTACTCATCCCCTGCACCCATGGGTCTCCAATTCATTCTTTCTACCACTGGGTTCCTGGCTTGATTAAGCATATCCTTGTACTTGACATCCGCTTCCCACTCCTTTTCCCATTACTATTCCTTATCATCTTCTCTGGATTAAAATCATATGAGCAGGCCACCGACAAGTAAGAAATCAGTATGATTAAAGATGTAAAGATGTCAACCTTGTAAAAAAGCATTGTAGTAAAAGTGTAAAAACATAACTTCTGTAAAATCTTTGATGCGTGAATCACTGGTGGCTAAAAGTGGTCATAGATGCAAGAGAGTGAATCATGTGTTTGAGAAAGATTATTTCACCCAAAATCATGATATTAATTTATTAACATTTTAACTGTATATTTTTAAGAGCTGTGCATCTCTCATTCCAGGAATTGAATGCAAACAAGAAGCCGGTGTGTTTGAACTGAAATATATTTGCATTGTAAAACCAAATGTTGCCATGCTGTCATTCATTACGGTTTGTATGCTTCTAGCAGATATAAGCAACTCTCAACCTGGAATAAAACAAACATAGAAAGGAGCCTGGTGAGAAGCTAAGGTTTCTATTAAGTCATTTCTGATGTTGATCCACAGAACTTGGGAATCCAGCCAGCTCCGTATATTTTTTTTTATTTAACCGCGTGGTGTCTGTTTCTATCTGGAGTCAATTTACCCGGCTCTACTTTCAAGAGGAGGTAACCCAACTCCACTAGAAAGGATGCTTTGGCTTCCCAGGCTGGTGCAATCCAATCTAGAGCGGGGGCTTTGCTCTGGGTGTTGCCTTTCTCACAGTATGCGGTGCACAGGCAGCAGCCCCAAGCACTCATTTATGAGGGGGAACAAGTGCTTTGATAGCCATGTAAAGCAGGACAGTGGAGTGTGACTTGTTGGTACTGGAGACAAGAAAAGAACTCCAAGTGCCCTAAAGCAACATAACCTGCCCCCATCCTTCTCCACAACATTTTTTTGTGAGCAACTATTCTAATATCCCAGACAGCTTTTTTAATAAGCTATAATTTTGCAATTGATACCTGCCATGTACATTAAAAAATATTTCTCTGACTTGAACAACTGGCTGCTTAGTAAAACAAAAAAGTATCCAGACACTGCATTTATTGTGGGGACAGAGCAAGGCGGCTATATTAGAGCACTTTTAATAGTAATTTTCTAATTTTACATACAACTATTGGTTGTATAGTTATTGTTCTGAATTCAGCACTTTACCCATGTCCATCTAACTAACAAAGGACTTTGTTACTTTTTACATGTCAAACTTTTCCCCTTGATTATGTGCCCACAAACCTCTCCTGCTGCAAGTCATTCCTAAATTGTGACATTACGTCATAAAATATCACTTGACTGAGTGCTGACAATCCAATGGCTTGGGAATCTCAGAGTACCCATCAAGATAATCTTCCTTTCATTATTTAGATGTGCAATCATTGGCTAAACTGTATGCCAATAAGACCAGTCACATTTACACTTTCTCCATAATAATTACAGGTATTAGACACAGGTAAATAAATAATCTCAGTATCCATCACCCTGAGACACCATCATTTTTGAAAAATCTTATTTCACTTTAGTTTTAGGGGAAGCAATCGAAGAGTTTCCTTCCCCTTACATCAAAAACTTAGTAATATCCAGAAAGAATGCAAATGCCATTTTAGCATTTCAACATTTCTCACTCAGATCAAAACTGTTTTCGGTACAGAGTACTGTAACTACAGTTAAGGATTCTGGTTAATGTAATGAGCAGTATTGATTACTAAATCAATAAATGCACTGTACTTTACTATTGCAAATTATATATTATGACAAACTATTGGCAATTCTGTGATATGCATGAGCAAGATGATTGTAATCTACTCTCTGACAAAATATACCATTCAACGCATCACTAGTTTTTATAGTGGAGAATGGAATAAAATCAGTTTGCTCATTCCAATTTAAACTTTTGCTGGCATACAGGTTCTCAGTTTGAAATTTCCATACTCGCGATGTGCTTAACTCAATTTTTTATTATTTCAGTTTCTAATGCTCTTGTGGCCCCTTTCCTGCCAAACAGGCTTCTGATCCACTGCTACTGAGCAACTAGGTGGGATAAATAAGAGACAGATTTTGCAATGTTTCCTAAGCACAGTTCTGCCAATGAAGACCTCCGCCAACCCCCCGCCATCCCATCGCTGGGCCTCCCACAAGCACGGACTGAGCCAACCTACTCTAACAAACAGCCAGGCACTGAAATCCAGTCTTGTTGCAAAGTTACTAATTGACACCCTCAAATTGAGCCTCCAAGTTCTCTGCCATTTCCTGTGTGGTGTGCAAAATTTGGATCATTTGGGTCTTTAAAGGGACACAGTCACCACTACTGCTGCAAAGCTTCAATGCACGATTGTATATCAGTAAAGTGTTGCCCTTTAACTCAATTACAAGAATCTGAGTTTAGACTTAAAATCGTTTCTGCTACTGATAAAAAATGGCTTTGCTCAATTGTAGTGAAAGTTTCTGTAGAAGGCTTGTGACAGTTGGGTCTGGAGCATTATGATACAAATGAAATGCATTGTACCATGATATTAATATATACTGCTGAAGAATAGCAATGTGTCAGAAGCAGTGTAGGGTATGTATACAGCTATGTCGAAATGTCAAGACAATGTCAGATTAAAAAGATACCAGCAAGACTTACAAGTGAGCAGCATCTTCACACATATCAACAAGAAAAAATACCCTTACACAGTACTTATTATTCTTATTAATTGAATGATAAAGTATTGGCTGTTTCAACAGGCAGCTACTTATTGTGATGCCTAAAAGGGCATTGGAAATGGGTATATGGGTATTTGATCATGTGCTTTTGTGTTTTTTTTTATTTAATGAAGATCTCAGAGCATAAAACATATTCAAAAGTATGACTGCTTTTGGGGATTTGTCCTCTGCCAGCCAATGAGATCTACATACTCTGTTTACATTTCTGTTAGTTCAATGAAGTTTAAACACGCTTTACTTAATATGTTTCATGTAAAAAGCAACATGCAGTTTTAAATGCTTGAAAAAAAAAGTTGTTTCTGTGTCCCTTTAAATTCCAGGAGCCATATATCTTTATACGTGCTCCATTCTCTAAGAAAGGTTTGAGTGGCTCCTCAGTTTTCTGGCTGCTCACGGACTTGGCTTACTTACATCTTTGTAAGCTTACAGCACCCCCAAAATGTAATTATCCCATACGCTAAATGCAAATGTATTAGAAACCAGATTTATTTTAGTCTAAGCTAAGCTTAGGTTTAGTTCTGAGTCAAGGTTTTATTACATTCCAAAGCTAAATCATATGGACAATCTGATGTGTATGAGCAGGGGGTATCATTTCATTAGAGGTGCGAGTTGGCCACCATAGCTAGAGTAGAAGAATGTACAGTTCCATCATTTGCGCGGTAGACGCCATAAAGATCTTGACAAATTGTAAAAATTATAACTAAAAATACTATCTACAAAGTACATGGAGTACAGTCAGCCAGACAGAGTTACAGATTCATTCCTCAACGGCAGTCATCATACAAGCCAGGCTTCAATTGTTAGTGGAAAACACACCGTGCCAAGTGTCACATTAATCATAAGCAGGGTGATTGAGTTTGACTTTAAAAGTTACAAATATGCATAGTATAGCTATAATGCCATAAAGCTTGCAATGTATTATGTTTACTTATGTAAGGAATAGAAAAACTTATATGTAATTGAAGAGCCAGCCAGACTAGTGAGAAGACATTGAGACATGTATGAACAAAGATATATGCAGAGAGAAAAAAAATAAAATATATATATATATATATATATATATATATGTGAGCAACATGTAACCACTCAAGATTTGTTAAGCTCTGTCTTATAGTATCTTACACACAAACCTTTTTCCTTTATGATGACAAATATTTTTCCAGAAATGTGTCAATATCTATAAAAATATAATCAGAAATATTATTATACATTTCTTACATAAAACCAGAAGAAATAAATGCCCAAATCTTGGTTTAAAAAGGCTGTCATTATTCCGATAAAACTAAGTAGGGAGCAGGGTAAGAGAAAATGTGAGACAGAGGTGGAAAAGTCTAGCAAGTCTTACTATGTTAACTCATTCCACACAGTTTAAATGGACATTCATTTTATTGACTATTTATTTTCATTTTTTTGTTACTGTCCATATAATTTTGTTAACAGACACTGGCAGAAAGTCACTGTGCAAGTTCTCAATGACATTTTATTTTCCTGTTACTGAAATAAAATTGACTTGACCTGGGGCTGTTTGATGTCAAATAAGGACATGGGCTGATGAAACTCTCAATATTTACTTATTTCTGTGTGTGTATATATATAAAATATATATATACCGTATTGGTCCAAATATAAGCCGCACCTTTTTTCCGATTTTTGAGCTTGCGAGTTAAGGGTGCAGCTTATATTCGCGACCATCAAAAAATAATTTCCGATTTGCGAACTTTACTTGTAACGCGTGCGACTTTTATTCGCGAATGCAAAATTACTGCTGATTTGCGCAATTGCGAGTTAAGGGTGCCGATTTTCGTGCTTTAGACTGCGGTATTGAATAGCGATTTACGGTTTTAGTGATTCTAACATCCTGTAAAGCCTGTAATCTGCAAAAAAAGCTACAGTGCTAATTAGAAAGCCTGTTTCTTGCAATGGCTGATCACTTTGAGAGTTTTTTTCTCTCCAATTTTACGGGAGCGGCTTATATTTGAGTACTGTCTTTTTTTCTATTTTTTCCCGTTGCACTTTACGGGTGCGGCTTATATGCAGGTGCGGCTTATATCCGGACCAATACGGTATATATATATATAGTGATCCAGCATCAGTCTAAAGAGTCAACCTATTTTATAGGTTTCAAAAATTAGTAGAAGTATTTAGGATTATAATTGTGTAATATTTACTAATTTTTGATCGATATAATGGACAGTGAAATGATGAAGAGGAGCATCTCCCTTTCTAGATAACAGGATCTGGGCTATGCATGGTTACCTGTTAAATACCACTTTCCTAGACCCATCTACAGCAAGATAGAATAATTTAATTGTAAAAATCAGTAACTACGACATGTATGGAGAAAAATACTTAAAAAAGTCAAACTATTCCATAGAATTAGTACTTCGGGCTCCATGGATTAATTTGACACCAATGTTTTTCAGTCAACCTTTTATAAAACTGCAAACATTAGAAACTGAGTCTTCCTCTAACTAGATGGTATTTAAACAAAGTACATATGACAGTTTACAGTGTAAATCAAAAAAATGTATATTGATTTAAAGGACACAATCAGCTATAGAGTTAGACTGCATAAGTATAGACAACATAGAAGATCTTTGTTTGGTAACTATTAAAATGTCTACCCAGCTGACACAGTGATAACCAGTCTATTTCCCTTTAAATCATCAAAACGGCAACAAGACAGGTTTTTGACTGATTTGTTGAATGCATAATATTCACAATAAGTAATTATATGGTGAAATAGTGTTAGACAGTGAGAGAAAATAATGTGTTCAGCAACAATGCATCATCACATGTACAGTGTATTATGGAAGAGGGAATATACAAATGTCTACTAAATATAATTTAATTATTACCTTTTATTTGTATAGCACAAGCATAGTCTGTGGTGCTTATTTATGGCAAATCTCTCTGAACCTTATGAGCTAGACAGGTTAGTTGGGAGCCAGTCAAATATTTGTAAGAGCCAGGTTATGGCTTATATTTAGAAATAAATGTATAATAAATCAAAGGTTAGGAGTCAGCATTTAAATTTTAGGAGCGGTAGTTCATGGCTCCCAGAATCCATCAGTCCCTGATCTATAAATAAGGTATAATGATGCTTTTCAATAATATGTTTATGACGTTTATGATATCAGAATTCTTTAAAAGCTGCATTAAAAGTGACAGAAAAAAATCCCATTTACTGAAGAAAGGAAAAACACATAAACATAAGATAATTGCAATTAGTTTAATTCAAATTGTTATGTTATTTTCAACAAATTAGACTTTTTCTGTGTCACTTGAAGGAATAAGCAGAATATATTGCGTCTATTATCCACGTGCATCTCTAGAGCACTACCGTTCTAAACCGCACGTCATGAGTCATCTCTTTATATTCTCTTCTCCCAGACTTTCCTGCTGCTCTATTGAGAGTTGGCTCTTCAACCCAATGAAGTGGGACCGCATCTTTACTGATTTTTATGATATAGGATGGGCTGTCTGTTAATCTTCTTACTTTTCCCTTCATCTTACTAATCCATTTTATTCCAAAACTCCTTTCCCAAGCTCCTACTCTATGCTGAGAAACAATGGCCGCTAATCCCAAGCTTATCCTGCTGTGTGGAGATGCCATACTTCCACCTGTAGGATTGCTTATTATATCCACACTGTCTGTGAGACAAGTTTATACTATACGTTTTGAGACAGAACGCATATTAAACATAAGTAAACTATGAGTGAAAAAGCTATGGTGAACACAGCAAAATAATATAATATATAATATAATAATGTAACAATAAAATGACCCCAATACTGACAGTCAGTGAACAGTCAGGATACCAGCAACAAACACAAAGGGTATGCGTTTTCTGCATTACATTTAATTATTAAATACACCAAAACCTGGTTCCCTAATTTTGTGTGGCTAAATCCAACGAAGGCATTATACTACACACACTGGAAGCCCACTTTCATTTTTATTTCCAGTTAGTCATTAAAGATATTCATTTGATACCACTTTGGTTATCAATGACCATCTGGAAATACATGGGTACCATAACCTTTACATAGTGACCAAATCTGGTGAAAATACATTGAATGGCAGCATACGGAAGACTGCCCTTCATCATGGAAAACGACAATGCCATTTTAATGATGCAAAACAAACATTCCTTACCGAACAAAAAGAGTAATACTTATTCCATGTCTCACTAAACCAAATAAATTGTAATTATTGCTTTAAAATCTAAGAAATTTTAAAATTGTATACCAAAATGATACATTCTCAGTGCTGGCAGTGTCCTGAAGACGCATTGGGTCATCAAACAGGTTTTCCCGCCAAAACTAGTAAATCACTCTCTCGCAGTGCAATCCCCTCACCTTATTTACCTGTATTACCAATCAGACTTTAGAGCTAATCTTACAAAAATGTAAAAATATTATTGTGATGACTAAATTCATCACAGTATTATTTCACTATTATAACAAACAATATGACATAAAAAAAATCTTGTATAGTTTAAAAACAAAATATCTCGCCTCACTTGACCATGGGCGATATTATATTCCAAGCCCAAGGCAGCACCGGTACATGCGGAAAGCCTGCTGACACGTGCGGCCGTGAACATGATAATTTAGTCAAACCCGTAGTTACAGGTTTAGACGGAGCCAATGGTAAAAGAGATCGTCATCATTACGTCACTGAAAAATGACGATCGGACCCGCATTCCAGAAATAATGCAATATTAATAAATCCGTAAATATGATATTCTAGTCCATGCGAGTCCCATTATATGTATTAACACATTGATTGCCGAGATCGATATAACATGGCAATTAAACTGAAAATAAAGTATTTTATATTGCAGATTTGCGAGCTTGAGAATGTTGTGCTATTCATTTTAATACCTAACATCACTTTCCCTTTAATTATATGTACAGTAGTGTGTGTATATTTGCATTTACAGTGCTACGAATAGGACTTTAACCCCCTTGCAGGTCCTCTCTATACCCGTAGGCTTTTTGGCTCCATTTGCGGTTTACGGGTTTGAACGCCAACAGATTTGTAGCAATGTACTAGCGATTTGCGAACGTAACAGTTACTGGCTTGACAGATCAAAGTCTTTGCGGCAACGGAGTTCGATTTGTACAGCCCTAGGGTTTTTACGCCTGTAACTTGCAGACCGTTTGCGGGTAGCTGTAAGATTCCAATTTAATAGCTGCAAGTCTAGCGGGCTCCATTACGCGCTACAGGTTTTCACATTGGGGAATTTAATAGGGCTGCATGTGTACTAAATGGCAAAGTGTGAAGTGTTGGAGAACCCTTAGTAAACAAACCCCATAGGATAACATAAGGCTAACACATTTAAATGAAGTGCATGACAAAGATATGGTAATAAAGCATAAAAAATGCTAACGAACGTTATTGCAAGGTATAAATCAGCGATTGGCAAATTTATCTGAAACTTAGGACTGGATTTGTTAGATACCAGATAAACATTTTTAGGTGTCAGGTATAGTATATATATATATATATATATATATATATATATATATATATATATATATATATATATAAATAATGCCTACATTTTTAGAAGCATTGACTCCGCCAAGCTTGGTATAAAGTCTATGTAATGTTGGCCTAGATCACTAGAACCAATCTGTTAATGGCAGAACATCTGCGGGAGAAGGGATTTCTGGATTTAAAAAAAAAGTACTTTGAAGAATGAAATACTTTCCACTGGTGGCTTTCTTTTAAACTTCTGCTAAAATTTAGAAACTAGCTCTGTGTTGCAGAGGACTCAACAAATCAACAGAGCCACAACTCCTAAAATTGTGTTTCTCATTTAATTTTTTTTTTGAATCTATACCTAAATACATTAATATATACAGGATATAAAAAAAGAATTAAAAAAGCTGTTAACAATGCAATGACATATCAGCACTGATGAGGTTAATTAAGGGATTGAGGGCTGTTTTAAACTGTATTATTGACCTTAGGCAGGTAACTGGTAAAATATAATAAAATATATACACACAGATTATATATATATATATATATATACACACACATACACATATATATATATATATATATATATATATATATATATATATATATATATATTTAAAAATCCCCGTTGGAGTTATCTAAACCTGCCTATAAATATTTGAGGAACATCAAAGGCGGCGCTGTTAAATTAAAAATGCTGTCACACAGATAGAAACTGGCCCCTGGCACTGCTAGATAGAACATGCAAGAACCTCTGATCCCTGAACCGACAGAACAAGTGGGGGAAGCACTGCAACTTGAGACGGGCGGGGGGAGGGAGGACGATCAAAAAGAGACACCAAAGATGAAAACTTACAATACAAAAAGGGTGTGTTATTCATTAAGTTATAGTAGTGTCCTGATCGGCACTATTGCATGGAAGAAACTGCCTTTAAATGGAGCTTCAGTTATCAATAGTGATCAGACCCAATTTCTGCTTAAACTCTTCTGGGCCTTACAGATAATTCAATAAAAGGGTGAAGTTGGAAGCTTATTGATGTTTTATTTCCTTTTTTTCCAAGTATCCTAAATAAAGAAGTAAAATAGAAATAAAAAGATTGACACCCTTATTAAATTGCAATGTGGCAAATTCTATAGGGCTCTATTCAAGCACAGAGCAAATTTTTTTTACAGAAGTTTTTAGTTCGTGAAGACCTTGCTTTTGGATAGAAGTTCACTAAACTATATAAAGCCCTTTAGAATTTGTCGAATTGCAATTTAATAAGGATGTGAATGTCTTGATGTTGCTAAGGCATCATCTACTTTCAGCCTATCAGTTATCTCAATCTTTTATGATATTACAAGATCAACTAGAGATGGAGTAAAGAATTAACAAGAGATGGAGTAAATGTCAAATAGAGGGAATTTCCCTAAAGGAAGCATGTGGAACAGCACCTTTAAATGCTGTGACTAAACACAAACTTTCACAATAAAAGTGAATTTTCCCGGCTTAGTGAATCTAGGGGTTTGGCCCTTTATTATATTGATTGTGAAAAGCTTACTGCACTATCATTTTACAGGTCAAAACCCTTTACACCATTTAACCAATTAGGCATTCCAATGGGACCTTTAAGACTGGTGGCTCATCTTAAAAAACGAAGGAAGCCAGACGCCCAAGAGGTGGAAAATACTGTCTGAGCTACAAAGGAGGACCTTTCTCTTCCCATCAATCCAAAAAACTACAGGCTGTATTTAAGTCCCATTTTTAAATCCCGCAAATAGAAAACATTGTTTACTTAAACACATGCTTCGACAAAATGTGGTCACCATCTTAGAAAATTGCTATGTGCAATAGTGAATAACTATATATATATATATATATATATATATATATATATATATATATACATACATACTCAGTTAGGGGCCAGACAAAAATTTGTTTAGAAGCCAGGTTATAGATAATATAAAGATTATATATATATATATATACAGTATGTGTGGGTGTACAAATTAATTTGACGTTGTTATTTCTCAAACAGGTATAAAATAAAGGTGTTAATTTTGTTTTGCCATGTACTCAACCCCTATACAGCGCCCTGGAATATGTTGCCGCATTACAAATAAAGATAATAATAATAATATATTCATTTTTCAGCCATTCCAAGAATATAAGCAGGACTAGACACTTGATCAAAATATCTGCCTAAAGAATTATACAATTGATCTATACGAACATATTCTTCTGGATCCTTCTGAAAATGATATACCACACCATATCAAGCATCTCAGGCGATACCATCTAGGCCTTATACATTGGTAAACCCTATAGGACGGAAAAAAGAGTTGGGATTCCACAGAATTTATCAATACAATGTAGGCTGGGGTTAATTTAATAATAACCACAAGACAAGATTTTAAATAGCACTAAATAGCCTGAAATAATTACACCTTCCAGGTCATTCTTCAGTTAGTAGTGACAGATTGCTTGTAGCTTGCAACATCTGCATCATCGTCTAATTCAAAGTATGTAGTGGCCATGTTATTAAATTAAATTGCCAGAGACCATTATGAAAACAACACACCCAAATGTAATTTCCTTTTGCAGAGATCCGAATAGACTACATACTTACCAGTCTGTTTTCAACTGTGTCTAATGGCAGTAATATATTTGGGGATAGGGGATAGTATTTTCTTATCATAATTTATTCTCATACTCTTTTCTCTTCCCACTTTGTGCCTGAGGACCGGAAGAAAAGGTTTTAGGAACCAGCACAAGTCACTGGACTGGCTATGGGAAAACACAAAAGTTTCACTAGTTTGTAAGTCCGAAAAAGGAAGGGGGAGGTAAACAACCTATAAAAACGCATGTATACTTTAGGTAAAGGTGTTTTCACAATGTTACTGATTTTTTATTTACCTATTTGTCCAGGTCTTATGTCATCAGAAAATTAGAATTTCCTATTGTACTATATTGCTTTTTTACCACAAATGAAAATATAAAGAAGCAGTCCTGATTCTGGGGTTATCCTTTGAACATACACCGTTAACAATAAAGGGAAGGATTTCTCAACATCTTAAACACTATGGTCTTAAACATTACAAAATAAATTGTGAAAGACAATTGAGTGACCTGAAATCTATTAAACAAACTGCATCTTGTGTTATCAGGGTCTGTACAGTTATAGAGTGTATTACTAGCCATTTATAACTTAATTTATTTGGAATACAACATTAAAATATTGTAATTTCTAACCAACTCTACTTCATTCTCCTTTGGAGCCAATCTTGAAAAAGTGTATGAACTAGAATAATCAAAAGTTAAGAACCAGTAGTCTTAGAAGCCATTCCCTGCTTCCTGAGGGTATTAAGACCTAGTCTTTTTAAAATAAAAAATATAAATTCTAGTTTTTTTTTATATTATATTGTGAATATCGGACAATAGAGTCCCTTTCAGAGATTTCTCCTTTCATCAATTATAGAAGGGAAAACTTAGTTACACTGACCACTGATTAATGTTAATTATATTAATGCACTGTACGTTTAATTTACACTTACATTGTTCCTGGACTCTAATGAAATTATGAATGAATATGCTTTTTTTACACAAACACATTTTATATACCGTAGTTATATTTTTGCAAGATTTCTTCATATAGATTGAGAGTTTGTTAAACGCTTTGAAGAGCGATTAGTAGATTGTTGTTACAACACAGATGAAAACCAAAGCACACATTGCAACAAGCATTTCGAAAGTTTTTATTTATTATTTATATTGACAGTTGTGTCTGGCATTATCTGAGGGAGGATTTCAAAAGCTTATCAAAAGATACAAAGTCCAATAAAATAATCTAGTTATCAACATCCCTGGTTGCAAACTAACTGGAAACACATTAGAATCGCATGAAAGTAATTATCAAAAGGGAATCCCTTTTATTTAGTGAATAACACTTTGTATGTCTGGTTCAATTTATATAATTCTCTAAATACACAAACAAAAAGTAAAAAATAATGGGGTACGACTTAGGACTGCAGTTCAAGGGAAAAAAACACTTGTTTGTCAAGTATGTACCAAATTAATAATAATAGCCCCCTTCTGGATCGCTACCTTGTTGTGTTGAAGGGGCTTGTGTACTTCAATTAATCGGTGAGCTGTACCATGTAAGGTCACCCAAGACGGGCAGGTCATAGCAGAGAGTCAGAGAAATCCAATGGAGAAGGATCTGGCAACCCACTCCATTATCATTGCTGAGAAAACCATTTTCATAAGCACAGACACAAGATGGGCCTGCCATGCTGTGGTCCATAGGATCACGGAGAGTCAGACTCTATTGAACAACTAAACAACAACATCAATAATAATAATAGCAGTTTTGTTAACCATGAGCATAAAACATTTATTTCTGGGAAAATCAATATAAATACAGGAATCCATGTTGTGCTTGTTGTATTACATCCTGAGACATGGATGAAGAGGAGGGGTGTTTGCAGTTATCACTAAAGAGAGGTGGAGGGAAGAGACAGAAGTCCAGAGACTTTGTTTGACAATAGGATAAGATTGAAATGAACACCATAGTTGCCCTGAAGAAGATACCTTGCATCATTCAATGCAAACACAGCACTTCAATGTAAATGACCCACTCGCACATATCAACTTCCATCAAGTATCATGGAATCCTCTATAGTCCTGTAGAGGCATCAATATTTTTTTATTTTAAAACCTATCTGTTTTTGTGTTAGCCAATGAAAATCTGTGATGTGATCACAAGATGGTATAACAGCTGTCCACTGAATAGAACTGCAGACAGCTTTATTTAAAGTAATTGCAGTACTGGCAAAATAATGATAATAAAAAAGTCATACTCTGGCAAGAGATGTGTAGGATGCTTTGGATTTAAAACACATCCTTCCTCTTCAAACACCTACTACTACTGTGCGCCAACCCAGAACTGCAAGTTAAACTGTTTTTGGAAAGATTAGAAAATGTAATATTTTGTTAATAGCGTCATGTAACATAAAAGGACACTAATGAATGACAGTAAAAGACTAAATATCTGTCTCGCAGCCACCAAGTACCAGGCAGTAATAGGCGACTGCCAAAAATGCCTGAGATCATCTTAAAGAAAATAGAGCTTCTGCTAGGTTTCATCTGGTGAGAAGGTGCCTAAGTCTCACAGGAAATGAGACCCACTCCCTGTGTCCATAAATACAAAAAGGCTTGTTTTATTAATTAAATGTTATTTATATGATGTCAAGTCAATATCCTTTTAATTATCCTGAGTCACAACTTATTTTTTTAAATTGAACAGAAAAAAAATCACTATTTTTTTTAAAGGATGCCTGGTGTTCAAGAAAAAAGACACTTGTCTGTATGTACCAAACTAACAATATTAGCAGCTGTGTAAACCATGGCCAAAAAACATTTTTTGAGGAAACCTACATTTTTGAAGACTCTGCTTATGAGTATAGGAATTCATTTTGTATTTGTTACATCACTTTCTCAGAACTTAATCATGAGGGAGGAGGGGACAGAGAGCCTTTGTGAAGATAATTTGATCTGACTGAAATAAACACAGAAGCTGACCCCTTGCATCATTCACTGCAACCATAGCTCTGCAGAAATGTAAACACCCCTCTCATGCACAGCTACCACCAATGTATAATGGATCGCTCCATGGTCCTACAGAGGCATCAACATTATTTTTTTATACACTTAGATAACAGGGTTAAAAATGTACTGCTAGCAAACAAGTATATTTAAGTAATTTTTCAATAAAAATGTGTTTAAAAATATCAGAAAAATATATTTTTCAATGGAAATACATTATATTCTATGTCAATTTTCTACATTTTGATGTTGATTTAAATCTTTTTCTCCTTTGTTCAAGGACTTAAAAATGAGTTTAGATAAGTGTTACGAAATCTCTGGAGAGAATAAAATAGTGATTCATTTTGCCAACTCCTGACATTATCTCTCGGCTCGGCAGGATAAAACAGTTTTAAATGGCTTGTTTAATTCGCTAATTTTGTATTAAAAAGGGCTCAGCCGAGATTAGAGGAAGGAGAGCAAACAGTTGGCAGAAAGAAGAGAAAACAAGCACATGGCAAAGGTGTATGAGGTGATGGGGAATCTGGAGTCCATAAACTAAACACTTTTGAAACCTGGAATGGTCAAATTGCTTTTTTATAATGCATAATGTGTCCAAAATCGCTGCTAAGACATTGCCAGTGCAGCTGGTAACTATTGCTGCTCCTATTTATAATCCATTACCTGGCTCCTAAAAACATTTGAATGACTCCTCATTAGTATGGCTGGCTCTTAACTTTCATATAAATGTGTCAAGCCCTGTGGTTAACATGTAGAAGGTCAATATGTCATAATCTATAGGACAGCTGGCTTCATTTATTAAATCTGTACCCAAACAGTGATGCAGTTGTGATTTGTCAATTTTCTCTTGAAATTTAAACAGGTGACAAAAACAGTGCATGACATAGCGACTTATACCGACAAATATTCATTTAATTGCCCTGGGAGGCTTGTCCTAACAGCCAATGAGCAGTAATATAGCTGTATGTAGCAATGAGTCCTACATACTACAGTATGTTCTGAGACATACTTTCTATTAGTTTCAAAGATTTTGAAATAGGTTTTACTTAATAGTTTTCATGTAAAAAAGCACTTTTGTAATGTTTAAAACAGTGGCGGGCAACAGAAGGTCCAGGTCCTCATGTGGCTCTCAGACTCTTGACATGTGGCCGCAGTAGGAGAGCGTGCCCCTCTTCAACAATACAGAGCCCATTTTATCTCTCCACAACTAGCAAATCATTCTCTTGCACTCTAAATCACATACACTCATTATCTATACCTCTGTTACCAATTAATCCACCTCTATGTCTGTTCAATAGTGATTACACTACAGTAGAATCCCAGTTATCCGGCACCCAACTAACCGGGACTCTCAAGCAACCGGCACCGTCATCAATTCCACATTTTAAAGAAACTCTTTATTTTTTTTTTTACTTTTATTCTTATTGTTTTTTTTCTGGGCCTAAATGACTTTGGCCCTCACTTAATTGCAATTTGGCCAATTGAATAGGGCCCTAAATAAGCACAGAGCATATTTTTTTTAAAGAAGTTTTTAGTTAGTAAGCATCTATCCAAAAGCAAGGATTTTACTAACTAAAAACTTCTTTAAAAAAAATATGCTCTGTGCTTATTTAGGGCCCTATTCAATTGGCCAAATTGCAATTGAATGAGGGCCTTAGTTTGGGTGCTAATGCCCTTTTAAATGCATTTTGAGGGATTTTGGGTGGTTTAAGGGTCGTTTAGATCTTTTTTTTCGGGGACTCATGATTAACCAGAAACTACACTTATGCGGCAAAAGAGAGACCCCATAGGTGCCGGATAACGGGGGTTTTACTGTATTAAAAAGGATAAAAACTATTGTGCGTCCATTTTATTAATATGGTGATCATATATGTGGCCCTTATGTGAAATAGGTTGTCAGAAAATCTGTTCCATCTCAATTTAAAAGCCATCAGAATATTTTAAGGTTGCGCTATTTTGTGGAAAAATTCACTGGAAATCTAAAAATACTTACAAGCCTCAAGAGAATTTTGAGCCCTATGGGAAATGGCAAGACGTGCTAAATGCAAGATAAACTGCATAAATGTGTCTAAATATCATGCTTTTGTATTCACAGTCTCTACACCAATTGTAATAATTCTGAAAATGCATAAGAAAAGAACAGAAGTATTTCTCCTTTCCCTCATGCTGAATGCAGGTATCCATGTGCTTGGATGTACAATTGTGTAAAGGGTTTGCTCCCAACTACAGCAAATAATTACCGTATTTCAGCAAATGGTAAGAAGACTGGCAAAAATGCAACACAAATACTAGACCCTGCAACATATCCCTGTTATACAGACAAAAACAACCCTCAAGAGACCTTGTAATCATTTTCTCTGGCGTCACTTTTTAGCCATATAGTGATTCATACAGAACAGCTTCCAAGGTCTCTTCTTATATGCAGTAACATATCTAATAGGACCAGACCAAATCGCCTGCACATTCTTAGGGAAAGAGTTATAAGTAATGCATGTGCTGCAGTGATCTTTATTTCTCAGCATCACATCTCCTTGGAAAAATAAGAATTCAGTAAACTTGAGAAGACACAGTCTTGCAAATTGGAGGGGATAGTCAATCACAAAATATTGGTTTCCTTGTTCTCAAAATACATAGATAATCCTTACGAGCCCAATCATTCTCATGGTCAGTGAAACAAAAATGATCAGTCCCAATCCAATGTAAGTGGACACAGTATTTACATTGCAGAGCTGGTTTTACAAAGGAAATACGATTGATTCTGGATGTGCTCTAGAAGAAGTCTTCAATTCTGGCCAAGCACACAAAACAGTACTGCATCCAGAGATAGGACTTTCTTTTCACCAACATTTTCAGCCTCTTAACGGGATGACGGGTCCAAACATGTGATGAGATTGAAGCACATTATATTTATATGTGTTTGTACTATCCCACGTCTGGCAGCTTTCGCTTATGGTATTTGAAGAGTTTGAAGGTTGCACAAATCGGTTAACCATTTTCTTTTTTTCTTGGATAAAAGAAGATAAAAATAAGATAATGCAAGGCCTTTGCAGCACTGGTTCCAGTGTGTTTTGTATTACCCCCTTTACCTGGCCCCTTCCATTCACTCCCTTGTGAGTCAGTTCCTACCTCCCTAACACTCCCTAACTGATGCTAAATATGTATTTGTAACCAAAATGACAATACAGCAGAACCACTTTCAGCTCATTATTTTTAGAGAATAACAACATGAGTGCCCAAATCCCCAGGAGGTAGTGAGCATATGTTACAAATATACAATAAAGGAGAAATATAAATTTAAATAAACATTTTAGAAGTAACAATGGCATTGCACAGTGAACGCTCAGATACAATTTGTTTCCATCCCTTCGCCATAGGATCCAATGTCTCTCCATGAAAAGATGTTTACAAAGAACAATAAGCAATATTAGACATTTGGACCTTTTAAGAACAAATATGTTCTTTCTTTAGACAAAAGAAAATGTGTTTCTTCCAAGTTCTGGTTTTTATACTGAAATAAATCAACATTAACAAAGTAAATAGTAGCAATTTCTAGCACATAGCCATAGTAGCCCCATATAAATATCATTATAACAGCTCTGTTAAGAAATATTAATGTATTTTTTAAAATCAAATTCCAAAACACTGAAAGAACCATGGATTTCATATATTTACAATAAAAATATTTCATAAAGAAAAAAAAAACGACATCTTTTTAGAAATTGTGAAAAAAAAAAACTTTAATTTTATTACTCATTATATATGCAACTGTATCAGGGTTGCTTGACAAGGCCCGGGATCTTCACATTTTTCTGCTAAAAATGTAGTAATTATACATATACTTATAACATGCTGTTAAAATATTTGTCTGGTTCCAAAGTTTCAGACAAATGTGTCAGCCTCTGAACTATAAGGAAAATGGGCAATTCCATTAAGACATTTGCTTGTTTCAAATAGTCAATAATATGTTACAGATGAGTGGAGAAATATTTAAGATGTACAATACCAAAGATGGTATCATCAGCCAAGGTTGTCATCGCTATACTGAAAATAAATAATGCTATTATAATAATACTGTATTTTATTACTTAGTGTAATATCTCATGTCACAAATAGTGGGGGTATTTACAAAAAAAACAATATATATATATATATATATATATATATATATATATATATATATATATAGATGTGGAAATTCTCACTGGCAAGAGAAAGATGCTCTGCAGACAAGAACAGTTAAGATTGTACAAGTGAGTTCCTGGCAGAAGAGTGATGTTCTGCAGATAAAGCCTAGCTGAGATGGTACAAGTGAGGATCCAAGATCTAAGATGGGCTAGGAAGGTAATGTGACTGATATAGGTAAAACTGCACAATGGATAACGGGAATGATCATCTCAGCCACTGTGATCCTTAGCCAATGTACATTTGACAAGGCAGATAAGTTCACCGACAGTGGAGGCTGATTTTATTTATTAAACTTTCTAAAAGTTTTGTGCAATATCAGGTAAAGTTATTCAAACGAGAATACTATTAATTTGTGTCCCTTTAGCATTGCATGCATCAGACCACAAGCGAAGAAAGATCTGCTCTACTTTCACTGAACCACTAAAGGAATTGTGTTGATGAGCTAAAGGTATCGCTCCCTTCAACAAATTAGCATCTACTAAAATGTTCATTTACAAATGAATAGACTGTGTAGTTTCCTTTGCTCACACCATTGAGTCGCAAATTAAACTCTAGTGTTTTCAAAATGGTGGCATACTGCATTTTATAGGTTAACAACCACAGAAGTGATTGCTTAATTAAAAGGGATTAATGGGTGATTATTCAGTAAACAAAGCAAACCATTTGTAGCCCAAATATGCAATGATCTGTCCCAATTATGACCCTATCCTGACTGTACAGTTCATCTCTACATTTCTATAAGAGTCAAGCTGGACTGAAGATGGTAGGTGCAATTTAAATGTATATATAAGATACATGCCTAAACAGAAAACACTCAACAGTTACGACACATTGCAATCCAAACACCTGGCATCCACTGGTATTCTTAATGGCGACATTGATAAGATAATACAGATGCTTGTCCTTAACATTATTCATTATTAGCAAGACATTGGAAATGTATTACACCAGAATGAGACAAACTAGAACAACATTTGAGATACTATTATTGGGTACAAATAAATACTTTTTTTCACATAGCATAAAAACACAACATTGATTACAGTGGAAATGCATGCTTTTGTGCAGGTAATTAACATTATTACCCAATAAATGACTATGATGGAACGAGCAATCAATGCTTTGCTTCTTCCAAAAGCTCGGTAATCACTAAGTATATGGCCGCAAGGCAAAAAGCCATTATAGGTCTGTGTTTATTATTAATAACTAGCCACAAATAAGGTAAGGTACACATGTGGGCTCATTCATACATATAACGGTATCTTATTTCACAGCTAATGATTAGCAGAGGAAGGATGCAGGTATCAGTTACAGGAAGTTTCTCCTTCACAAAGCAGATCCCACCACTGTGTGCTCACAACAATAGATCACTACACTTCCAGGAGACCTGGAGACTAATCAGATCATGTACTTGTCCCATTGACATTTCATAGTCAAATACTTTTTCCTGTTGGCTTTGCTACAACCAGCTTATTGGCCACCAGGCTCCCTCTGTGCCAGATAACTCGTACTGTGGAAAGGTTATTTAGTCTATCAAGGAAAATAGTTTATCTTGCTAACAAACACCTCTAGAGTACAATAATGTGGGAATGCATGGTTGCAGCTTTTACATAAACTATAATGTATTTTCCCAACACATGCAATATGCTCAGAGTACAACAAGAGGGGTCCACTGAAGGTCACAGGAAATATCCAATTATGGGTCAGAACCTGGGATTTGTCATGTCTGGCATCAAAGCGATTTTTTCCTTTGATGTTATTTTACAAGGAAACAGTTAGTACAATGTTTAAGGGTGGGGAATTTGCTATTGAATGATTATTTTATGGAATAATTGAAAAACAAAGAACTTGTTTTCCAAAGAGAACTTAACATTTTTCAGCCTGAAAGAGAATTTATGTGCAGGCAAAATTAGATGGCAAGCACACTTAACCCTTTAACTTTCAAGAATACTGACTTACCCTACTTCCCATGTAACTCACTGGGCAGAATAAGTAATTCTGTTAAAAATCTCAGATTTAGAGTAGATGCATTTTAAACCCTTACTTTAATTCTTGACCAGTCCCATAAACTTAGGCTTTTAAAAATGTCTTCTTTGTCCTAACGCTTTAATAATACTATACATATAATGTTCCTTGGGTTCTGGGACAAAACGTGCGCACAACTTCTTCCTATATTATTTCATTGTTGACCTTCTTTTTCATTTATGTTTTAACAAAAAATCCCACCAGCACAGAATGGATAAAATAAAGTTTCAATTTGTAATTCTGATTACTTTTACCCAAATGACAATTATATTTATGAGATAATAAAGTGACGTTTGTATTTATAGCTATATGTAAATATAAATTAGATATGAACTTGGATTCCTGATCTACATAGTGTACAATGTAAGGTAGAGACACTGAGGGAGGGGCAGTAAGTGACAAACCAGCTCCTTATGGGGATAATGTAGTAGGCTCAGCACGTGGCATGAAATACCTACAAGAGAAACAT
This sequence comes from Discoglossus pictus, assembly GCA_027410445.1. Lineage (NCBI taxonomy): Eukaryota > Metazoa > Chordata > Amphibia > Anura > Alytidae > Discoglossus > Discoglossus pictus. Next base: position 448,235,140 of record CM050163.1, read on the forward strand.
CCAGGCCTCATAGTGTAAAAGCAGGTTAGGTGTGAACTGACCTTATAATATACAGGCCCTGCAGCATTAGAGGGGTTAATCCTCACTACTCAATGCAGAGACACTGAACAGTTAACAGTTCAACTTTTATCTTGCAGGCAAATGCTTTTGTGAAAGATTATCCTTGGCTATAGTCTTCAGCAAGTCTCCTAAAACAATCTCCTTTGCTTTCACTTACAGGAAAAGATCATGGGTTGTGGGAGAAAGGAATTAATTCACCCCCTCCAGACTAGAAAAAAAATCCACAAAGTTTGGCACAAAAGTCAGAAGAAATTGTGCTTGAAATCAAATCCACATCCCATCTAACAACAGAGCAATGCCTTTGATGGTTAGAACTGCTATAGATGCAGTCTAGACAAAAACTATTAAATTGGCATGTCCCTTGTCCAGCACATTGGATGAAAGTACACAAACTATTGCACATAGTGTGATGAATGGCAACTCTCACACAATTATTCTTAAATCACTTTGCAAAAATAAACTACAGTAAACACTGTCAGCCCAACTTCAAAACATTCAAAGGATGGCAAATTACTAGTACCCATTCATCATGCAAATGAAACAACACAACTCATCATGCAAACATATATATATATATATATATATATATATATATATGCAACATTTCCATGGCACCATATCCAAAGATGCCAGTGCCAACAACAAAACTAAACACAGTGATAAAAAGAGTTTAGGTCCTGCTGCTTATTATCAAATGAATGAGTAATTATGCACTTATATGCACACAATACATATATATTATTGATAGATAGATAGATAGATAGATAGATAGATAGATAGATAGATAGATAGATAGAGGAGTTGGGCCCCTAAACCAGTGCTGTCTGTGAAGGGCTTCCTTCAAGACTAATAGAAAAAAACTATCTGAAATTCAATATACAATATGTGTATATATATATATATATATATATATAAATAAATAAATATATATATATATATATATATATATAAAATATATATTTTTATATATATATATATATATATATATATATATATATACATTACACTATGTATACATAAACAAGTAATGCATTGATACCCGGCCCAGTGGCTCTGTTAGTATCCAGTCCAGTGGCTCTGTTAGTACATGGCCAAGTGGCTCTGTCAGTACATAGCCCAGTGCCACTGTCAGTAGATAGCCCAGTGGCTCTGTCAGTACATAACCCAATGGTTCTGTCAGTACATGACCCCGTGGCTATGTTAGTACATGATCCAGCAGCTCTGTCAGTACATGACCCAGTGGCTCTATCAGTACATGACCCAGTAGCTCTGTCAGTACATAATCCAGTGGCTCTATCAGTACATAGCCCAGTGGCACTATCAGTACATGATCCAGTGGCGCTGTCAGTACATGGCCCAGTGGCTCTGTCAGTACACGGCCCAGTGGCACTGTCAGTACATGCTCAGGTGGCTCTGTCAGTACATAGCCCAGTGGTTCTGTCAGTACAGTACATGATCCAGTGGCTCTGTCAGTACATAGCCCTGTGGCTCTGTCAGTACATGATCCAGTGGCTCTGTCAGTACATAGCCCTGTGGTTCTGTCAGTACAGGATCTAGTGGCTCTGTTAGTACATAGCCCAGTGGTTCTGTCAGTACATGACCCAGTGGTTCTGTCAGTATATTGCCCTGTGGCTCTGTCAGTACATGATCTGGTGGCTCTGTCAGTACATAGCCCAGTGGTTCTGTCAGTACATAGCCCAGTGGCTCGGTCAGTACATAGCCCTGTGGCTATGTCAGTACATGATCCAGTGGTTCTGTCAGTACATGACCCTGTGGCTCTGTCAGTACACGACCCAGTGGCTCTGTCAGTACATAGCCCAGTGGTTCTGTCAGTATATAGCCCTGTGGCTCTGTCAGTACATGATCCAGTGGCTCTGTCAGTACATAGCCCAGTGGTTCTGTCAGTACATAGCCCTGTGGCTCTGTCAGTACATGATCCAGTGGCTCTGTCAGTACATAGCCCAGTGGTTCTGTCAGTACATGGCCCAGTGGTTCAGTCAGTACATGACCCAGTGGCTCTGCCAGTACATAGCCCAGTGGTTATCTCAGTACATAGCCATGTGGCTCTGTCAGTACATGACCCAGTGGCTCTGTCAGTACATAGCCCAGTGGTTCTGTCAGTACATAGCCCTGTGGCTCTGTCAGTACATGACCCAGTGGCTCTGTCAGTACACAGTGAATGCTGCAGGCCGTGCTCAGTTCTGGTGGAGCCTCCTGTTTATCACAACTCACACTGAGTTACTCAATAGCAGTGTCCCTTGTTATTGTGAATGAAGTACACACACACATTCACTCATAGTATAGGAGCCATCTTGTGACCAAAGTACTATAGAAACGGCCCCTTCCTAAATCACTCCCCCTTCTAGCAGGAGAAAAGTTTTCTTGTCTCCAGCTCTGCGAGCACCGTGTTTACCAGGCAGGAATGTGTACAAGACCGTACACGACCATTACATGCTGTGCCCCACCATCCCATGCTGTGTCCCTGTCCTGTACACGACCATCCCATGCTCTGTCCATGTCCACCACCGTCCCATGATCTGCCCCTGTCCTGTACACCACCATCCCATGCTCTGTCCCTGTCCTGTAAAAGACCATCCCATGCTCTGTCCCTGTCCACCACCATGCCATGCTGTGCCCCTCTCCTGTACACCACCATCCCATGCTCTGTCCCTGTCCAACCCGGTCCCATGATCTGCCCCTGCCCACCACCATCCCATGCTTTGCCCCTGTCTTGCAGGGTCTCCTGGGGATCCCCCACTTCTCTTACCTGCACGATCTCCCCCTCTGCGCTGATAGTGGCTCCAGCCTTGGAGAACCTCCCTTGTATCTCAGTAGTGTGGGTCTTATAATCCCCATTGGGACTGGATTCGAACAGAACCACTTCCACAAATGCAGTCTCCTTGGCCAGGGACCGCCTCGGACCCACAGCCAGCAGGACCCCGAGCCAGATCAGGGGCAGACCCCCCCGGATCCACGGCTCCTTCATCTCGCAGGATGGGGGATCAGCACCGACAAGGACATAATTTCCAAGTTCTCTCGGGGGGAGGTGGTGGATCCACTGGGTGATAGGATCTGGGATCCCCTGACCTGGCAGCAGCCACCAAATGCAAATCCCTTCAACAAAACCCGATCAGATCCTCAAGCCGATTGTATTAGATCCCAGCGATGGTCCCAGTGAGCAGATCCAGGAGATCACATTGGGAGCAGATCACATTGGGAGCAGATCACATTGAGAGCAGGCTGATCATCTCACCATTGCTGCTTTTGTCACTTGCATGGCTCTGAGCTCCTCTCTTTCTCTCTTATTTCCCCCTCTCTCTTCTCTCCCTCTCTCTCTCCCTTCGCTGCCAAGCGGCATCCCTTTGATCTTATCCACGTGATTGTCTTTCTTTTTTTTTTACCCAAAAGGGGTTGTCCCCGCCTCCCAAATCTCTCTGACCCCTCACTATCCACTCCCAGGCAGGGGAGGGAGGGGAGGGGGAGAGTGAGGAGAACACAAGGAGAATTAGAAGGCAGGGAGTGAGAGAGAGAGAGCAACAACTACTGTACAGCACTGTCCTAATAGAATGTCTGCAGGAGAGAAGTATGTGGGGAGGAGGCAGAGGATGGGAGTGACAGGGAGAAATGGGAGGACAAAGATCAAAGCAACAATCCACCAGGGGCACACAGTGTACAGCACAGCTACAGCTAAATACACCTGAAATTACACTAAGGCAGCTTATGTGTGTTCACATGATTTTTCACATAAAGGCATATTTAAGTTTCATGCATTATGAATGTCTCTGATAGTGGAGAATTAGTAGTGCTTGCAAAACATGAAAAAATACAAAAATAAACAGTATTAAACTTACTCTAAAGTTTGCTAAATCTCTTGCGACTCCACCCAGTTGATTTTGTGAGTTAACCCCATTTGATACCCCTACTAAAATTAGCATTCAATTCATTGTTTGTTTTGGCCAATCACAGGCAGCTAATACATTGTTTCAGTCTGTGCATCAAGGCATCATGGGTAACCCCCTGCCTAAGGAAGTAAGGTGGAGCACAGTCACTTATTTGTAGATTTCTGCATTCTGCTGCTGTTGGCTTTAAGGTTAGAATAGGGTTAAAAACCATACCCGAATGCAGTGTTTCTATTGGTAAGTACACTGTGCCTATGTATGCAGCTCTGGAGGTGTGGAAAACAAGTTTATTTTTAAATAAAATAAATGTATGTGTATTGGATGACTCCATGTAATGTGTGTGTCTGATATAAGCAGCAGGTGTTAGATTAGACAAAGGAAAAAACAGGGAAACTTAAATATACATTTAAAATGATAATTCCCTAAGGAATGGGTAGTCAGATATTTTATAACAAAAAAATGTTTCAAATGTAGTCAAGATCTGTAGTTTAAACATTTTCACATATGTGAACATAAATATTTTTATCAAGCTTTTTCCAAACTTTACTCCTTGGGATCCATTTGGTACAGCAAAATGTGATATAATATTGGTTCTGGACATAGATTATAATGTTATGGAAGGATACATTGAGGTGTTGGAGTCTGTTTTGTTATGGGCAGGTCTTGGACACTTAGGAGCCATTATGGGGTAAGAAGGAGAGGGTGTAAGGGGTTTCACAGAAGCCAAGAAGCTCCATCAATACTTCTTGAGCCCTAAAAGGCTGAAATGAATTATGAATATAATAATATAATACAATATATCTGTAACTATGTGCTCCCAAGAGAAGAGTGCACTTAAAAATACACAGAACAAAGGTTACTATTTAACTGATAATTCCTTTAAACATATCCCATTTTCAGAAGGGAAAATAGTAAATTGAATAATGTATTGCAGGTCTAAAATAAGTGTACACATTAGGAATCACACAATAAGGTGTGTGTATTATTATTTCATTGTTTTGCAATAAACCTTTTTTCAATTAAGTTTTATTCAGAGATAAGTACATCCACATGCTGCATATTCAACTCATTTCTTTTCTTCAATTCCACACATCCAATTTATATACATTTGGAAGGCCCATTTTTTTGCATCTAAAAATCGATATTTAAAACTGTTCTGTTCAGGTTTGGTCCACTCCTGCTATAAATGTATGAGTTGAACCTATTGGTGAGCACTAAAACAATTGTACTACAGTTTATTGGCTGAAAAGGACAAGCCTCCACATTGCACAATTGTGCATATTCTGCAATGTTGAGGTGTATTATTTAAACAGCTTAAGTGGAAATGTCCAAATTGGGCCCAAAGTGTTAATATTGTGTGTGGCCCCAGTGCCGGCAGCACTCATGCAGGCCCAGACCAGGACACTCCCAACACCAAAAGTATACATCTATACTGAGGAAAGGTAGTTGAAATAATCCCTAAATGACAGATAAACGGATAAGGCAGAAAGAACACAAAAACACTGATATGAGATGAAACCCTCAGTTTGATGCAGAGAGAGTGGAGGCAGCATCTGACATCATCAGGTAAATGCATATAGGGGGAATCAACACAACATATAAAAAACATATATACACATATAGACATTTGTGTCTATATGTTTGGTCTGTGCTTGCATGAGGTACTGGGGAGCTACAGTTCATTGAGGGAACCATGAATGCCAACATGTACTGTGACATACTGAAGCAGAGCATGATCTTCTTCCTTCGGAGACTGGGCCACAGGGCAGTATTCCAACATGATAACGACCCCAAACACACCTCCAATACGACCACTGCCAGGTTATAGAAGCTGAAGGTAAAGGTGATGGACTGGCCAAGCATGTCACCAGACCTAAACCCTATTGAGCATCTGTGGGGCATCCTCAAACGGAAGGTGGGGAAGAATATGCACAATTGCAAGGTCTCTAACATCCACCAGCTCCGTGATGTCATCATGGAGGCGTGGAAGACGACTCCAGGGGCAACCTGTGAAGCTCTGGTGAACTCCATGCCCATGAGGGTTAAGGCAGTGCTAGAAAATAATGGTGGCCACACAAAATATTGACACTTCGGGCCCAATTTGGACATTTCCACTTAGGGGTGTACTCACTTTTGTTGCCAGCAGTTTAGACATTAATGTCTGTGTGTTGAGTTATTTGAGGGAACAGCAAATGTACACTGTTATACAGGCTGTACACTTACTACTTTACATTGTAGAGTGTCATTTCTTCAATGTTGTCACATGAAAAGATATAATAAAATATTTACAAAAATGTGAGGGGTGTACTCACTTTTGTGAGATACTGTACACGGCATTCAAGCTGCCATTGCTATTCAGAGAAATATCTCATAACACAACTTACTGAACATGGCAACATGGCAGCCGACATTATTAATGGGACATTGAAGTCTGATTTAAGCATACACATGAGCAAGCAACATGTTAAAAATGCTAAAAAAAAATGTGCATAATAGCTGTTAAAATTCAGTTCAGCATTGCAGAATATGCATAATTGTTCAATGTGGAGGCTTGTCCTTTTCAGCCAACAAACTGTAGTACAATTGTTTTAGTGCTCACTGATAGGTTCAACTCATACATTTATAGCAGGAGTGGACCAAGCCTGAACAGAACAGTTTTAAATATCCCTTTTTTTGATGCAAAAGAATGGGCTTTCCAAAATTCTATAAATTGGATGTGTGGAATTGAAGAAAATAAATGAGTTGAATATGCAGCACATGGATGCTAAGCTTCTATAAAGCCTGTTGCAGCTCTTGGCCACCTTTGTAGACATATTTAAAGCACCTCTGTCTAACAATAAGGGAATAATATATACAGTTGTGATCAAAAGTTTGCATACCCTGGCAGAAATTGGGAAATGTTGGCATTTATTTAGAAAATATGACTGATCATGCAAAACATGTCTTTTATTGAAGGATAGTGATCATATGAAGCCATTTATTATAACACTAGAGACTTGCCCGTCAAAAATGAAGTGGCAATAACATTTGAATCCATGGGAATGCTGTTTGAGACATAATGGAAACCATATTGTACTGTGAGGACCTTCGGCGCTCATTGCGAGGCTTGCGCTAAGCGCCTTCGGCGCTCATTGCGAGCCTGAGGACCTTCGGCGCTCATTGCGAGCCTCTCCTGTTGTGTACTTTTGGTCCTCTGAGAGAGATATATATTTCTATTTATATGTAGTGAAGTAATAATTAATGATTTATTCAATTAATTAATTAAGGAATAATTAATTATTTATGCAATAAATTAATATACTTTAATTATTTTTAATTGATATATGCAGCGAGCAATAGGCTGAAGAGCTAACAATCTGTTTGTATTTTGTGTCTGCATAGAATATACATTGTGAGTGTTAGTGCCCTGCTTATAAAGTGTAATGAATGTTTGAAGTGTGCATTCTAAATAGGCTGCGTGCGCGAGGTAAAGCCGTTGGTTTATTGTGTAAAGCGGGATTGTATAGTCGTAATGTTATTAATTTGGTACACGTCTCGTGAGCATTTTCCGGCTTTTGTAATAGTGTATCTTGTAGGTCGTAGTGTGATGTGTAAAGTGCCACGCGGTTTGCAGTGTTTTGCGCGGTACGGGTCGTGTAGCCTCGTTTTAATTTTTTACGGTGGCCATTTTTTTCCTCCCATGTGGCGAAAATCGTCTAAATTGAGTTAAGTTTGCATTCCACCTCACTCACAGACGTTCTGGCTGTTGCTTCATGCTGTCTGTGATGTTTTTGGAATTTTTGGGGGTGTATTTAGTGTGTTTTTCGGGTTTTTTGTTCAGCCGCTAATCTTGTAAATGTTTGCGTCTCGTATTTATTTTTCTAAGTCCCGCGTCTCGTCATTTTTTTTTCTAAGTCCCATGTCTCGTATTTTAAAGGCTTGCCTTGCTTTGCAAGGCTCGCATCGGCTAAGTGCTACAGTTTAACGTCTCACCTCGCTTCGCGAGGCTCGCAGCGATGAGCGCCTTCGAAGCTCATTGCCTAAGTGCTACGATTTAACGGCTCGCCTCGCAGTAATGAGTGCCTGTGGCGCTCATTGCCTAAGTCGTACGCACCTCGCAATGCGTGACGTCTCTTAGTTTGACAACTATTATATGTGATAGTTGTTTGGCTCCTTTTTGAATCATAATGATAACAGAAATCACCCACATGACCCTGATCAAAAGTTTGCATACCCTTAGTTCTTAATACTGTGTATTGCCCCCTTTAGCATCAATGACAGCGTGCAGTCTTTTGTAATAGTTGTCTATGAGACCCTTAATTCTTGCAGGTGGTATAGCTGCCCATTCATCTTGGCAAAATGCCTCCAGGTCATGCAAAGTCTTTGGTTGTCTTGCATGAACCGCACGTTTGAGATCTCCCCAGAGTGGCTCGATAATATTAAGGTCACTCCTTTTTCTGCTGTAACCACTGGAGGGTCAACATGGCCTTGTGCTTAAGGTCATTGTCATGCTGGAAAGTCCATGAACGTCCCATGCGCAGCCTTCGTGCAGAAGAATGGAAATTGTCTGTCAGTATCTTCTCATAACATGCTGCATTCATCTTGCCATCAATTTTCCAAAGATTCCCTATCCCTTTAGAGCTTAACCTCTCCCCCAAAACATCAGTGAGCCACCACCATGCTTCACAGTGGGGATGGTATTCTTTTCACTATAGGCCTTGTTGACCCCTCTCCAAACAAAGCGCTTATGGTTGTGACCATAAAGCTCTATTTTGGTCTTGTAACTCCGAATTACAGTGTTACAGAAGCTGTGAGGCGTGTCAAGGTGTTGTCGGGTATATTGTAACCAGGCTTTTTGTGGCATTGGCACAGTAAAGGCTTCTTTCTGGCAGCTTGATCATTCAGCTGATTTTTGTTCCAGTATCGTCGTATTGTGCTCCCTGAAACAACCATACCATATTTTCCTAGAGCAGCCTGTATTTCCCCCTGAGGTTACCTGTTGGTTTTCTTTGTATTCCGAACAATTCTTCTGGCAGTTGTTGCTGAAATCTTTCTTAGTCTACCTGATCTTGGCTTGGTATCAAGAGATCCCTAAATTTTCCACTTTTTAAGTGATTGAACAGTACTGACTGGCATTTTTTAAGGCTTTAGATATATTTGTATATCCTTTTCCATCTTCATGAAGTTCTATTACCTTGTTACACAGGTCTTTTGACAGTTCTTTTCTGCTCCCCATGGCTCAGTATCTATCTTGCACAGTGCATCTTTGTGAGAGCTAACAAACTCATTGACTCTTTATATGCAGACACTAATTGCAATTTAAAAACCCACAGGTATGGGAAATTACCCTTTAATTGCATTTTAACCTGTGTGTGTCACTTTGTGTGTCTGTAACAAGGCCAAAGAGACAAGGAGACATTCTAAAATGAGCGTTGTAAAGAGATTGAAGAAGATAACCGAATGGGTAAATCAAGATATCTCTTCAAGAAAATTGGGAACCTGAAAGACACCTTTCATGCCAAAGTGGGCGAGATAAATGACAAAAATGGTAGGGACTTAACAGAAGAAGATCAGATAAAGAAGAGGTGGCAAGAATACACTGATGATCTATATAGGAAGGATCTTAGCAGTGATGACCTTGGTCAATAATTTGTCCAATGAGCTGGAGCCAGACATCTTGGAGAGCAAAGTGAGATGGGCCCTAGGATGTCTTGCTGATAATAAAGCTGCAGGAGGTGATGGAATCCCAGTTGAACTATTCAAAATTCTACTACATGATGCTGTGAAAGTGTTACTTACCTTATGCCATCACATTTGGAGAACTCAGCAATGGCCAATAGACTGGAAAAGATCAGTCTACATCCCAATCCCCCCCCAAAAAGCCAGTGCCAAAGGATGCTACAATTATCGAACAATTGCACTAATTTCACATGCCAGCAAGGTAATGCTTAATATTCTACAAGCTCAGCTCCAACAATATATGGCCCGGGAACTACCAGATGTGCAAGCCGGGTTCCGCAGAGGAAGAGACACAAGACATCAAATTGCCAATGTCCGCTGGCTAACAGAGAAAGCAAGAGAGTTCCAAAAAAACATTTACTTCTTCTTCATGAACTATTCTAAGGCCTTTAACTGTGTGGATCACAACAAAATGTGGCATGTCCTTAAAGAGATAGGAGTACCAGATCCTCTCATCCTCTTCCTAAAGAATCTGTATGTCGACCAAGAAGCCACGGTCAGAACCGAACATGGGACAACAGAATGGTTGAAGATCGGAAAAGAAATCCAACAAGGTTGTATATTGTCACCTTATTTATTCAACTTATATGCGGAGTACATCATGCGTAAGGCGGGACTGGATGAATCCAAAGCCAGAATCAATATTGCTGGAAGGAATATCAACAACCTCAGATACGCAGATGATACGACTCTGATGGCTGAAAGTGAGGAGGAACTAATTGACTTATTGATGAGGGTTAAAGAAGAGAGTGCAAAAGTTGGCCCGCTGCTCAGAGTTAAAAAGACGAAGATCATGGCAAACGGCGATCTCATTTCCTGGCAAATAGATGGGTTAGAAGTGGAGGCAGTGATAAATTTTATTTTCCTTGGATACAAGATCTCTTCAGATGGTGACTGTAGTCATGAAATTAAAAGATGTTTGCTTCTGGGGAGAAAAGCTATGGCAAGCTTGGACAAAGGTCCGCATAGTTTGAACTATGGTATTCCCAGTAGTAACATACGGATGTGAGAGCTGAACCATAAAGAAGTCTGAGAGCTTTGAATTGATGTGTTGGAGAAAACTGCTTAGTGTCCCTTGGACTGCAAGAAGATCCAGTAAATCAATACTTCAGGAAATCAAGACAAACTGTTCGCTAGAAGGTATGATCATGAGGCTGAAGCTCAAATATTTTGGCCATATCATGACGGCAGGATTCCCTAAAAGATTGAAGGCAGAAGAAGAAGGGGACGACAGAGGTGAAGATGGATAGATGAGGTAACTGAAGCAATGAATATGAACTTGATGGAGCTCAGATGGGCAGTGACTGAGAGATGCACCTGGCGTGCTGTGGTCCATAGAGTCACGGAGAGTGGGACACGACTGAACGACGAAACAACAACAAACAAGGCCAAACATTCAAGGGTACGTAAACTTTTGCTCAGGGACATTTTGGTGATTTCTGTTATCATTATGATTTAAAAAGGAGCCAAACAACTATGTGATAATAAATGGCTTCAATAAAAGACATTCTTTTGCATGATCAGTGCTGCATACATAAAGGCTGCTTTTTGCCTATAGAGTGTAGAAATGTATTAATCCATGAAACTTGGATATGCCTTTAACACCCATGCATATCCAAACCAAAATTACCATAAAATTCATAATTTGTTTTGACCAATGACAGGCAGCTATATATTTTATTACATTATAGCAATCGGTAATAGCAGCTTGTGCAGGAAGGAATCATGGGATGTGTAGTCCTATGCATCAGGAAGCAGGGGGAGCTAGACACTGATCTATAGATCTCTGCATTTTGCTGCTGCTGGCTTGAAGGTTAGTAAAGCTTTAAAATCTGCACCCAAATGCAGTGTTTCTATTGGGAGGTTCACTGTGCCTATGTAAGCAGCTCTGGAGTGTGAAAAACAAGTTTTATTTTTACATAAAATAAATCTGCATGTGTATAGAATGACTCTGTAATGTCTGTTTCTGATGTAAGCAGCATGTGTTAGATTAGAAAAAGGTAAAAACAGGTAACTGAGATATACCTTTAAGAAATGAATCTGCTGCAGAGCTCTGGGCCTAGGAGATATTTGTGTAGCTCAGCAAAGCAGAAGTTCCAATCTATAGTAACATAGCTGCTTATGAATTTAGGGAAGTAGCGTTATTCCTGGTACAGGAACGGAGCCCATTTCTGTTGTATTAGGCTAATATGCAAACACAAGTATTTACCAACTAATATCCTCCATGCCATGTGCTGATCTGTTAAGTATGTGACACCCCTAGTTAAGATTGGAAATGCATGTAGTCTTATAGTCAGGGGGAAGGGGGTACAATAGTATGTGGACACCGTCCTGACTATAAGCACTCTGTATAATATGTGTCAATGACCTTAGGGCATGCGGAAGAATTTGTAGGGTGCTTGCACGTATACAATGACATATATACAAATGAATACGTGGCAGGGGCATGACTTTTAGATAAGTGCATTTAAAATGAAAAGTAACCTAAATCGGAATTATATAAAGTATATAAAATCAGTACTTTGGAAAAAGGGAAATTGTATGATGTTTGTGATTTTTATATATTATAGTACCACAATCATCGGTGACTGTAGTGATGACTTTTAAGAGAACCTTTGCTTCCCCAAAGTGTAATGACCACTCAAAGTGTAATTCAATCTTCCGGATTTCCCATCTCTCACAGACCCACATACTCACCATCTCCAGTCTTAAGTCACTTTTACACAATCATCTGGACGAGGAATTATTTAAAAATTACTGTACTAAACTAATTATATCACTTTAGTGAAACTACTGTGAGATGAAAATAGTGGCCTGTACATTTACCATGTTATCATAATGTCTGCAGTTCAGGTTAGCATTACCTTGGCTATTCTACCTCCATAAAAGAACTGGAAGTGTATGACCCCTCACTTATGTAATCCATGCCTTTTTAACTATATGCTGCAGTAATAACCTATTAAAATAGTAGTACTTGTATCTTTAAGAAATAAGAAAGTCTTTGGAACATATTTAAGTGATTGCACACTTTTGTGTCATATTTTTGTAGATTACCAAGTTATTGTAATATAACTTAAATTGTAAAAAAAATAATAATGTTGGGGTGTCTGCAAGCTTCAGGATTAAGCAAAAAGAGTAGAGGTGCTCATCTGAGAAGGAACAACACCTAAGTAGCAGCCTTATTAAATTGCAATTCGGCCAGTTGAATAGGGCTCTATATAAGCACAGAGCATATTTTTTTTACAGAAGTTTTTAGTTAGTGAAGACTTTGCTTTTGGATAGAAGTTCACTAACTAAAAACTTCCATAAAAAAAATATGCTCTGTGCTTATATAGAGCCCTATTCAGTTGGCCATATCGCAATCGAATGAGGCCCTCAGAGAGCAGCTTCTTTTAGCTTATTTGCTTTTAGCTTATTTGTGTCCTTCACAGGGAGAAATAGTATATATCAGTCTGGTCTCACTAAAAAGAGTGATCCATATCCAGCCTCAGGATTGACATCCACAAATGGAAGCTTACAGTCAGGCAAATTGTGTGGATCTGGACAGATTTTTAAACGTCATATTTTCAGCTATTGCTTTGTTTGAAACGAGATTAAAATCAGATATACATTGTATCAGTCATTTTGTTCTAGATTAAATAATTCTTGATATATACACTATCTTCATTGTGTACCATAGTATGCCAGTAAGTGGCACAACAGGGTGATTAATGGCACAGCAAATGAATTTGGAGTACAGCGTGGATGGTTTGCGGTGGGTAAGGGACCTAACTGTATGAACAGAACAATAACACAGGGGTTAATTATTTTTGCGCATCTCAGAACCGAATTATCAAAGTTTTAATATTAACTGTTTTGTTATACTAATTAGCATGCTGTGCCTATGATTCTAGATTGTAAGCTCTTCCCTCAGCTCTGTTGCCCCAGTCTGTCTGCTGACCCATTCATCTTGTATTTGCATTGTATTGTATCTGTATTTCTACTTACCCTATAATTTGTAATTGCTAATTGTCCCCACTGTACTCTGCTTTGCAAGAAGAGCTACGAAAAATGTATGAAGAGTAATAATAATAATAAAAGACTTTAAGGAATTATTTTGTTTACAAAAAATGGAATATAAAGAATATACATAGGCTTAATGTGCTTTAAAAATAACTAAGAATCTCAGATGTTACAGTCCCACTTGTTATTAGATGCTAATTTATAAAAAATATGGCTGCAAAATTACTGCTTGTTAATATATTTCCAAACAGAGCTCTCTAAGACAATGCCCATGGTTATCTGGGGGTGTAATAGAGGATTAGTTATAGCCAATTTGTTACTTGGAAGTTACACCTTAATTTGATCCATTAAAGTGTAATAACACCTACAGTAAACAATGTGCATTTCGCCATAACACTTTATATTTGGACTTTGCATTGAATAAGTAATACATTATAAATACTTATGCAGTTATATTATAAATCATTATGTAGTTATGTATAAGAAGTCCTTAGGAGGGAGGTCAAGTTGTAAGCAGAGACAGGAGAAATATGGCATTCTTCAGTCATTCAAACGAGCAACATTTTATAGTGATACAAGAAACACAAACAGGGGAGATAACTAATATAGTATGCCATATCGATCACAGTTATAAATCATATAATAAACATTTTGATTGTAAGGATGTTGTAGAAAACATTATTGTTTATGTAATTTCTCCAATAGTGCACAGCTTATTTAGTCATAATTATGTATTTCTATTTTGATACTGCTTTTGTTAAAATCACTTTCAGGAGTTATAAAAAAAGTTAATAATTTCAGAGGTGCACAACCAGGGGGTAGGAACTGGGGGGGATGGGGGAACAAATCCCCCCTAGATTAAATGAATAGGGGACAAAAAGATAGCAAAATTAAACTTAAACATGCATTGCCAGATTTGGTCAGTAGACGGCCCTTAGGATATACTGCTGTGGAGCAGTATGTCTTTCCCCTGAAAGATTTGACCCATAATTTATATTATATATTTATATATATATATATATATATATATATATATATATATATATATATATATATATATATATATATATATATATATATATGATATATATAATATACTGTGTGTGTATATATATATATATATATATATATATACAGTATATATACAGTATATATATATATATATATATATATATATATATATATATATATATAAAATTGTTAATTATATTGGATGGCCAGGGGCATTAGGAATTTAAACAAAGAAATTAAGAAAAAAACTTGAGGGGCACTGCAGCAGGGCTTTGGTGCATTGCACTGGGTGGACGGCGCTAGATACGCCCCTGCTTCCTGTCCTAGGAGTAGAGTTGAATTATGCCCACCAGATTTTTTGGGGTTCTTGCGCCCATGTGCACAATGCAGAACAATTAGAGCAGGACAAGAGAAAGTGCTGTTTGGTTTGTTGCTGGATCATGGACATGTGTATTGCCAGCCATGAAAGCCTTATGGATGAGCAAAATCAGACACAAGATGTGCCTGGTGTGATGCGGTCCATAGGGTCACAGAGGCTCAGACATGACTGAACAACATAATGCAAGGGAGAACAGAGAATCATTATATATTGTTGCAGAGTATTTTTTTTTTCTTTTTTTTGTTGTGGCATAAATGTACAGATCCATGCTGATCCAGGAAAATGCAACCTGATTGATGTTAATGGATCACTGTAGTTTGATAAACTTCACATGTTTGTGAAGAAGTAAAATAAAACAGCATCAACAGCTATGTAAATCAGATAATGCTTGTGCAAAGGATCTTCCATGTTGTCTGTCTTCGATATTTCCTGCTGGCATGGAGCATAAAGGGTGTGCTCTGCCATTTGTTTCTCCTCTGCAGTGGATGTAGAGGATATAAAGGGGATTTGATGTCTCATTGGGGGTGGAATTGACCTTTTATTATTTGCCCTTCCCCAACCCTGTAAAAAGCAGGCACTGTTACTTAAAACTACAAACCTTGGTTACCCTATACTGCCCCCACCCCTTGTGCAGGAAACATTTATGATTATTATCTTGCCAGTCTCTCTAAATACTTGCATATTTTATTAAAATTGAGACTTTCCCTAAAACACTTTTGGGCAGCTAATGTTAGTTTTTTCACATATTTCTCAAACAGATTAAGTTTTTCCTAAACTGCAATAATCGATTAACCAATTTAAGAAAACAGACAATGTCTAGCGTTTTCAAAGACACTAAGATTTTCTGTTCAAGTAGCTTTGTAAAACTAAGTGGCTATTTCTATCTAGAAATTCTGTGAAAAGGGAAAAAAGTGTTTATGTGAATTGAGGGGATTAGCAAATTTTGAAAAGATGTGTTAGAGACAGTGCTGGAGCAGAGGTGTGAATCCATTATCTTCACATCCTGTCATGAATGTAATCATTGTATTGAGTAAAGGTTTTCATGAATCCTTTATATTTATATAGTCCATTTTGTTTTAAAGTGGACATGTCCCATTTTACATCAACAGGTTCCTTATCATAGCATAAATATTAATTAAACATTGTGTTACTCTTTTATCTGAACTAAAAAATATAGGATATGCACCAATTTTTTTAGTTTATTGTGTTAATTATTGGCACAGCATGCTAATTAGTTTCTGTGATGATCTGAATTATAATTCAAATCAATAACGAGGTCTCTTCAAACACTTATCAACCATACCGTGCCACACAGAGAAAAGAGATCACATATCATTTTTATTTTTGGTTGGAAAATACTGATCTACATGCATCCCCATACTAGTGACTGTTCTAGTAAACTTGTGATTTGTGTGCTGATTAATACTGCCAGAATCATCATTCACTCCTCAGGGCCATGGCATGTCCAATCCACTAGTTAATGGAGTGTGCTGTCTGCTGTGTTTGGTTCCAAAATCTGACTAAAACCACTTTACTTTGCATGACAGGGTAAAGATAGAAATAATACAGGAGAAGCATGAATAGCATAGTTTCAGAGGTGATCTCATTGATATAGGGTTGAACCTCCATTGTTTGGTAATAGCCACCATTTGTGAACATACATATAAAACTCTACCATTTGGAGTAGGTAAGCAATTCATTCAGCTTTTTGTTGCATATATCTAAAAACATTAATTGTCTGGGTCACTCTCTCAATGAGCCTATTAAATTGAGAATAGTAGTGCAATGGGGTAATTCTCTCTACACAGCAAAAGAACAGATTCCAGGATCTGCAGACAAATTATGTTCCTCTGTCAGAGACAATCAAAGCTGGGAAGCCATATTCTAAAATTCCTTTGGTGAAGTAGTCCCTCAAATCTTCAGTTGAGGGTAGTTTTTTGGGAGTAAAGCTTGCTTGTTTGGAGAAGCAGTCAGCAATTACCCAAATAGATGCCATTGCCTGGATGGAGTCCACTAGAAAGTTAATTGAAAGATGGTTTTATAGAGAGGAGTGAATGGGCACCTACTTGCAAAAGGAGTCTTAGTCCAGTGATAGATTTAGCATACCAAGACAAAATGTTAGACATTCTGCTTGTGGTCAACAAGATATCCTGAGGACAAGATGAATAGGCTTCTGATTGCCATCTATAGTAGATTGGT
Organism: Discoglossus pictus; assembly: GCA_027410445.1. Lineage (NCBI taxonomy): Eukaryota > Metazoa > Chordata > Amphibia > Anura > Alytidae > Discoglossus > Discoglossus pictus. The sequence continues at coordinate 448,252,408 of CM050163.1, forward strand.
GATCATACTGTAAAACTTATTTACTGGAAGGAAGGCACAAGGAACTTGAAAGTAGGCAAAGAAATTTGAGCTTGTTAAAATGTTAAAATTTCCACTACAACAATAGGGATAATTCTGGTTCATGGAATGGTCCAGATGGAATCAACACACAGAATGGCCCGGTGGTATTATTAGAGATGGGAATGAATGAGGACTATGCTTCTATATTTCTAAAGGATCAGGAATACTAAAGTTTATGCATAGGGGATCAGTCCAGGAGTAGCAGATTCTCAATAAGACATTTGGGTAATTTGTTTAGAACAGGAGGAGGCCATATAAAGGGCAAATGGATCCAAAATGAGGCGCACCTCCTAGTTCTGTTTCCACATTGGAGGAGGTGACATGTCCTGCTCAATTGGCTATCTTGGTGAAGACAGAGTGAGCAGAGAGTGACACCTGCTGTTTGGAGGAGCGAACTGCACACTTTATTACATCATAGTGTTTCCTAGACGTAGTTGTTTCTAGTCATGTAGCCAACAATGACCCAGTGCCAATTTCATTTGATAGATTAATATTCACAAAGTCATCCTTAGAACACATTTTTGTTATGAGGACAGTTTTGTTGAGCCTTCACTTTAAGAATGATAAGATAAATACACATTGTATATCCATGCCCATGTTACAATACTGTTATGGAGTATAAGAGTACAATTGCAGGGATACAGGCCGAATGTCTGTGGGTATGCTGCGGGCTCCCGTTCTTCTCTGATTCCGGTGCTATTCAATTGAAAGAGACCGCAAGTTACGGGCCGAAAACCGACTCTGTAAACCATGCACTCGTCCGTAGCAGTTCAGGGTGGGAATATGATCAATTAAGCAAGACCGTAACCTCCCATTTTGAAACAGCCAATAAGCAATGAGACTGCCATCATTACTGCAGTAAAACATGGAGGTTACATGTCAATCAATTAGGTTCGGGGGTCTGATATACGATCAGACTCGCAAAGCCGCAAAATACAGAATCATAAAAATAATGCCAATACTGTTCTAGTCCATGTGGGTGGCCTGATATGTATTAACTCATTGATTCCCGAGATTGATATAACCCCAAAATGACACATAAAAATACATTTATTATAGGGTCGATTTGCGAGGTTGAGACTGTTGTGCAGTTAATTCTAATCTCTTTCATCGCTTTCCCCGTTATTTACAGTGCAGGGTTAATTATTTATTTGCATTTACAGTGCTTCGAACAGGCGTTAAACCCCCTTGCGGGTCCTCTCTAATACTCATAGCATTTTCTCCTACATTTGCTGTTTACAGGTGTGAAACCATTTGCGGGCTTGGGGAATTGAATAGCCATTTTCAATTTTAACGATCGTAACTCTTGCAGAAGTGAAAGATCAAAGGCTTAGGGTTGCTGTAAGTCCCCGGGTTTAACCATCACAAAGCCTGTAACCCGTAAACCATCCGGAGCCTGCAAAAATACGCCAGTTGAATAGCAAATTAACTTAAGGCCTCATTTACGGGCTACAGTAACTTACGATTGCTCAATTGAAGCTATTACTGCAGTTGTTTTTCTTGCAACATGTTTTTGTTGTTTATTATTATCAGTTCTTTATAAAGTGCCAGTGTTTTACACATAAAATTAAAGTACACCCTATGAGCATGATGAAGGTGAGGGGTATATTGTCAAATATCCTCCCCATACCCACACAACTTAGCATAAAAATCCCATAAATTCACACATTTCAACACAGATATTGTGTTAAAATAATACACACAAAATAACACAAAACCTGCAATTAATTTAATATAATATTATATTTAAGTATAAAATATTCTGCTTCTATTTTAATTTTGCAGAGTTTAAAAATACCTTACATGGTTTGTTTTTTCAATAGACTCAGGACTGGCTCCTAAGTTTGGGTACTGACTCCTAGAATTTTTAGAAATTTGTCACGTCCTGCTTTATATCGTTTTATGTGCGCTAATTTAATGTATGCTTTTCAATTCTTTTCTATCACACAAGGTTTTTTAGTGATTCACATATTTATGTTAAACATTTTTATTACATGAAAAACACATTTGGTGTCAAACTTTCCTAAAATGTAGCTGCTGCTGATTTTCTGTTGAAATGTCTCCTAATTGTCCAGCAGTATTTAGTCTCCTTAGTACCGCTTTTTCGTTGTAGCTATAACCCAATCAAAGCATCCTCTATACTCATGACTGATAACACCAAGGTTTTCTGAGAAAAAGTCCAAATATGAGTTTAAGAAATGTATTTTTTGTGACATTGCATTACTTTGTAAGCCTTAAGAACCTCACCGACCAGTTTCTTGTTTATCATTCATAAATTCTCTTATTTTAAGATACACATATATTGCTATATTGAATTTAAACTCACTTGTTCTTGGAAATATGTTTTTCAAGTAGGAAAAAACTGTACTATTTTAACTCACTGCCATGACAACGTTTCATTTATCGAAACACAAAGTGCAGTGGTGGTGAATAAATGCTTTCAGTATAATTGGTTATAGAACTAATCTATTTTGGTACCATGTTTAGGAAGATTCCATCCTCTCAATCTTCAAGCTATAAGCTTGAGTTTTAGATACATTTATACGACAAACTAGGTCATTAAGATCAGACTGAGTTAGCAAATGCCGACCAGAGGATGGAAAAGTAGCTTCAAATATTGGGTCACTTTGTCGCTTGGTTGCCCTGCCAGTCTTCATCATCACCAGAGCTTCATACAAGTTCCATGGGGCTTTTGGTGTAGGGAGATTGGGATGATATTAAAGTTGGATACTGTACAGTGTGTTTTTCCTTAGTAATAACATGTTAGTTAAAAAAAAAAGAGAAAGACAGACAGAAAACAGCCTCTAGGTTCCACACCATTCAATCTGTAAATTGCATATGATGGGATCCTTTGAACCAGCCACTCAGTGGCATCACACACATATATGAGGTGCCCATCATATACTTTGCAACCAAAATAAAGCTGATAAGATTTCCTAAACTGCTTGGGTTGGCACATTTTTGAGGCATATTGGCTATTTTAAGCACAATTCAAGAATAAAAAAAACAAACCGCTTAAAATAAGAAACACTTATAAAGTTACCATAATGATAGAAGATAATGAGAGCAAAATCAGACTTAGTGCATGTCTAAATGTGTACAGACTTGTCTAAGCCAGTCTAAACTAACTCATAATCTTTGGGTTAGGCTGACACACACAAACAAGCAAACGTGTGACCTTTTACTATCATCGTTAACCCCCTACCAACAAACTACCCACTTTCAAGTAGTCATGGCTTAGTAGTATGGCTTTATATGCAATTAATAAAAATAATAATATCTGTCACTCAAAAGTGTGGTGTTAAATTTATGTCTAAATTATTCAAGCATGTCAGGGATTCCACTTTAAAGGACCAATAAAGTCCTAAAAAAAATGTCAGTTTAATCAATAGTTCACTTTATAACATATTTTCTTGTTTTAATATATTATTAAAATAACAGGAAAACACTGATTCCTTGTGACATAGGCTTTCTATTTGCAACTATGAATGCAGCCATTTTACCATTATCAGTCCTTTCTTGATGGCTAGATTTCTTTCTTGATTTTATTTCACTCCTTTCTCAACCCTGTGCCAGTGCAAATCTGCATAAAGATACCTGGATACATACACAAAAGTTCAAATTTGATTTACATGTCTTTTTGAACAACTAAACCTCATAATGTTCAAATGTTTTTAGAAAGCAAGAAAAATAAACACAACCTTTCTATTTTACATTTTTTTAATTAAGTTATTCTTTATTGTTAGATTCTGTTTTCTGACCTCACCTGATCATGCCCTATTACTTGTGTATGTGTCCTTATATACTGTACGATCCAGCTTTCCATTACTTCTATTGAAAGCACTGGCAATTTTACCTGTGACATTCCCACTATGAGGAAACTTCCTCAACATTCAAATCCTCCTCCCACCTCAGGAAGTTCATCTGCAGAAATCAGAATGGAAGATTTCACAGCAGTATAATTGCTTATAAAAGGTAGTAAATTAGAAGCTGTATCAATTTTTTACATTCTAAAACGTTGTTTATTTTCACACATAGAGTATTTTTTTAAATATATAACTACAATAATCCTTTAATCATTTTATAATGATGACATTTGTGTATAGCTTTACCAGAAAGTATTCACTTTAAGGAGGAAATATCTAAAGATAATGTGTATGTGTGGGAAATTGAACTTCAACGATAGTGTTACAATTATGTTGTGAATACTAGTCATTATTTATCTCCAGGCTATACAGCAAAAATGTGTATTGGATATTTTTTTCTGTTTCTAGGTTTCATATTTCTAGAAAGGGACTTTAAAGGGAAATGGAACTGGTATAATTATTCAGCATTTGAATGACCAGGGTGTAAGTCTTACATTTTGTTTGTTTGCTTTAAAGGCAAGACAAATATATTTGTTACACTTAAAAATGCAGCTTTTCAGCAGTAATGATGTCTCCAGACAATTTCTGCTTTACAAAAGTCTGCTACCACTGGAGCAGTGACGGGTAACCTATTCAACTTGAAGAGTCTCATGATTTAAAGCATTTTATTTTACCCAAAGCAAAATGTTAAAATGTGTGGAATTAATTGGTTAAATACAGGGGATATAAAAAGTCTACACACCCCTGTTAAAATGTCAGGTTTCTGTGCTGTAAAAAAATGAGACAAAGATAAATCATTTCAGAACTTTTTCCACCTTTAATGTGACCTATAAACTGTACAACTCAATTGAAAAACAAACTGAAATCTTTTAGGTAGAGGCAAGAAAAAATATAAAAATAAAATAATATGGTTGCATAAGTATGCACAGCCTTAAACTAATACTTTGTTGAAGCACCTTTTGATTTTATTACAGCACTCAGTCTTTTTTGGTATGAGTCTATCAGCATGGCACATTTTGACTTGGCAAGATTTGCCCACTCTTCTTTATAAAAACACTCCAAATCTGTCAGATTGCGAGGGCATCTCCTGTGCACAGCCCTCTTCAGATCACCCCGCAGATTTTCAATCGGATTCAGGTCTGGGCTCTGGCTGGGCCATTCCAAAACTTTAATCTTCTTCTGGAGAAGCCATTCCTTTGTTGATTTGGATGTATGCTTTGGGTCGTTGTCATGCTGAAAGATGAAGTTCCTCTTCATGTTCAGATTTCTAGCAGAAGCCTGAAGGTTTTGTGCCAATATTGACTGGTATTTGGAACTGTTCATAATTCCCTCTATCTTAACTAAGGCCCCAGTTCCAGCTGAAGAAAAACAGCCCCAAAGCATGATGCTGCCACCACCATGCTTCACTGTGGGTATGGTGATCTTTTGGTGATGTGCAGTGTTGTTTGTGCACCAAACATATCTTTTGGAATTATGGCCCAAAAGTTCTACCTTGGTTTCATCAGACCATAACACCTTTTCCCACATGCTTTTGGGAGACTTCAAATGTGTTTTAGCAAAATGTAGCCTGGCTTGAATGTTTTTCTTCGTAAGAAAAGGCTTTTGTCTTGCCACTCTACCCCATAGCCCAGACATATGAAGAATATGGGAGATTGTTGTCACATGTATCACACAGCCAGTACTTGCCAGATATTCCTGCAGCTTCTTTAATGTTGCTGTAGGCCTCTTGGTAGCCTCCCAGACCAGTTTTCTTCTCGTCTTTTCATCAATTTGGGAGGGAGCTCCAGTTCTTGGGAATGTCACTGTTGTGCCATATTTTCTCCACTTGATGATGACTTCACTTTGTTCCATGGTATATCTAATGCCTTGGAAATTCTTTTGTACACTTCTCCCGACTGATACCTTTTAATAATGAGATCCCTCTGATGCTTTGGAAGCTCTCTGTGGACCATGGCTTTTGCTGTGGGATGCGACTAAGAAAATGTCAGGAAAGACCAACTAGAGCAGCTGAACTTTATTTGGGGTTAATCACAGGCACTTTAAATGAGGGCATGTGTATCCCCAGTTATAAGAGGGTGTGCAGACTTATGCAACCACATTATTTTTATTTTCTTTTTCTTCCCTCCACCTAAAAGATTTCAGTTTGTTTTTCAATTGATTTGTACAGTTTATAGGTCACATTAAAGGTGGAAAAAGTTCTGAAATTATTTATCTTTGTCAATTTTTTTTAAAGTACAGAAACCTGACATTTTAACAGGGGTGTGTAGACTTTTTATATCCACTGTATGTATATGACAAGAGGTATTTAGAAGTAAAACTGTCATTATTTACTAGTTTTAGAGAGATACAATTAACTGTGTGTGTGTGTATGTTGAAGAGAAGCATGCTCTTCCACTCCAGAGAACAGGTTGAGGGCTACATGCAGCCCCTACTGCCCACCACTGGTCTAGAGGGAGCAAATTATTTCTTCATAGTGCTCAATAACTCGACCAGTACAGTGCCCTTACATACCATATTTTGCTTATGAGCTTTATTACTTTAGCCAAGATGAGTTTTAGGCAGGTACTCATAGTGCTCCGCAACTGGCAACACTCTGGTGGTGGTGCAGACCAGCCCCACAATGCCCAACCACTATTCTTACATTAAATAGTAATGAATGACATACTAATAAAGCAGTATACTCACCCACCCACCCCTGTTTGCTGTTATTTTAGTCAAACTAATTTATTTCAGCTGATCAATTAGGAACACCTGCTAACTATTCCCAATTACACCTTTACACAATCTTTCCTCCTGCCTTCTCCTTCCTCTTAACCTCCTGCCTTTTCCTCAGGCTCTTACTCTCAAGTTTTCCACAATCTTGTCTCCAACATAACCATCTCACCTTCCATATATGTTGGTGCGTTACAAATTAACAAAGGTTAATAATAATAATAATAATAATAATTATAACAATAATAATAATAAAATGCGCACACGTGTCTTCATCAAGATGCCAAGCTATAAATGGCAAATATGGAACCAATAGAGGATCTGCTACACGTTTCAGAGATGACAACTGGACTGCAGCAACCACACAAACCTCTCCAGCGACAGATCTTATACGAAGAGTGGGGGCATTCTGTGCTGCACACTTGATTTTCCACATTCAGGGATGTGGCACAGTGACCACTGGAAGAGGAAGTCAGAAAAAAACTTCCAATATGCTAACGTTATTCCAATTTTTAAAGTGGGATCATCAGGATATGGTGGGATGCACTCAGCATAGTCCTGCTTTCTTATCCAGACTGGCAAATAAGGTTCCAATAGAGGATCTGCTACAAGTTTCAGAGCTGACAAATGTACTACAGAACCCTGTCCATCAACCACAGAAACCCCTCCAGTTGCTGTTCTTATCCAAAGAGTGCTCCACAATCGCTTTTCCACATTCGGGGATGTGGCACAGTTTGCACTGGTGCTTTCCAGTGACCACTGGAAGAAGACAGGCAAAACTCTTCCAAGATACTAGAGTTTTTACAATTGGGATTATCAGGATATGATAGGATGCCACAAGCAGAAGTTCCCACTCTCTTCTGTGATACATCAAGTGGGAGCACCTGAATATCGTTTCTTTCCACCGAGATGGTGCAGGTGGAACATCAGACATTTTCTATTCAGGAAGGCTGTGTTGGTGCCATGGATAAACAAACCCAGTTGTAAGGCTAGGAGCTTATTTAGGCTTTATTTTGCTCCAGGCCCATTCAGATTTTTGAGCCCAGTGCCTTAGTTTTAACACCACCTTTTCCCTTGCTATATCAGACAATTTCAGATATCCTTACAGACAAAACTGTCATATATACATTTATGTGCATATATACATACTTTTCCTTGGACACTACATCAACAACTTCAGTCAGCTTGATACCTTGAGACCTGGGCATCATGGACCGAGGCAGAAAGCACTGTATAAGTGAAAGAGAGAGCCAATCCATTATTATGTTAGCTACAGGGTATATTTACTAAAAACTTACATCTCCAAGATGTTTTCACCTTTCAGAGGGTGTGTCAGCCACATACCTGTATGTTCTGTTTTTTTGGATACAGGATGGATTTAGATTTATAGGTGCACAGAACCCTAGGAGCATGATTTAGTTGTTAGCCACAAAGTTTTGTTTGTTTGCATGAAATGTCTTTTGTGACTATTAGAAAACTTAAATTAAAGATACACAAAGCAATTAAACAAAAATAAGGTACCTTAGGAAAAGATTCCATTGAATGAACTATGTTTTATTACCCACGCATGACACACAGTGTGGAAATGTCTCTTTAAATCACTTGTTGATGTTCAGTAATTCAGTCATATCCGACTCTCTGTGACCCTATGGACCATGGCACACCAGGCACATCACTGTCCCTCTCATCTCCATCAAGCTCATGTTCGTTGTTTTAATGACTTCAACTATCAATCTTTTTAAGCACTTTTCTCCAACAGCACAATTCAAAGGCATCAATTATATTATGCTTAGCCCTCTTTGTGGTCCAGCTCTCATATCCATATGTTACTATTGTTTATATCATAGTTCAAACTATGTGGATCTTGGTTGACAATGTAATATATTTACTTTTTACTAGCTTGTCCAGACTTGCTATAGCTTTTCAGAATCAAACTTCTTTTAATACCATGGCTGCCGTCACAATATGCAGAGATCTTGAATCCCAGGAAAAGAAAATCTGTCACTGCCTACACTTCTTCCCCATCTATTTGCCATGATCTTCGACTTTTTTTACATTGAACAGCAGGACAGCTTTTGCACTCTCTTCTTTCTCCCTTATGAATAGGCTCTTTAGTTCTACTTCAGCCATCAGAATATTTCCATCTGCATATCTGAGGATGTTGATATTTCTCGCAGCAATATTAATTCCGGCTTTGGATTCTTCCAGTCCGGCCTGCTGTATTCAGCCTGCATGATTTATTCAGTGAATAAGTTGAATAAATAAGGTGACAATATACAACCTTGTCACACTCCTTTCCTAATCTTGAACCATTCTGTTGTTCCATCTTCGGTTCTGACTGTGGCTTTTTGGTCCATAGATTACTCAGGAAGCGGATAAGGTGATCTGGTACTCACATCTCTTTAAGAACTTGCCACATTTTCTTGTGGTCCACAAAGTCAAAGGCTTTAGACAGTGTCAGAGATAGTAAATGGAGACCTGGTGCAAAAACATTTTGTCCCCCCCCCCCCAAGTAGCCAATTTATTTTTGTTGGGCCCCTCTCAGGCCCCATCTCATAATATATTTAATGTATTATGCACACACTCTCTCCTTCTATGCTGTCTCTCTCTGTACTCTCTCTTTCTCTTCGCACCCTCTTTCTCTGAGTGCTATTTCTCTCTCTGGGCGTTCTTTCTCTCTCTGTCTATGTCCTCTATCTCTGTCTGTGGCCTCTCTCTCACTGTCCGTGCCCTCTCTTTCTGTCTGGCCCCCTCTCTCTCTGTCCGTGCCCTCTCTCTCTGTCTGTGCCCTCTCTCTCTGTTTTTGCTGTCTCTCTTTATTGTGCCCTCTGTCTGTTTGTTACCTTTCTCTTTCTGTGCCCTCTCTCTCTATGCCCTCTCTGTCTGCCCTCTATCTCTCTGTCTGTGCCCTCTGTTTGTGTCCTCTCTCTTTCTTTCTGTCTGTGCTATCTTTTTCTGTCTCTGTCTGTGCCCTCTCTCTCTGACTGTGGCCTCTCTTGCAATATGATTATAAATATCTGGGTTCCCTAGTTTTCCAGTGGTTAGGATTTGGTGCTTTCACCGATGCAACCTGGGTTAGAATCCAGTCACACCACTCTGAAGCCATGCAGGCTTGGGCCTAGTCAGTACTTGAATGGGAGACCACCTAAGAATACCAGGAGCTGTATGCTGTTGCCAACTGGAGAAGGAACTGGCAACCCACTCCAGTATCTCTGGATCTGCATGGTGTGTTGCGGTCCATGAGGTCACAGAGAGTCGGACACGACTGAATGACACAAACACACATAAATATGTATATATATATATATATATATATAATGTTTTATTTATTTATACAGAATATTGTTGTTGGCTATTCGTTCAGTCGTGTCTGTGTCTCCATGACCCTATGGACTGCAGTACTCCAGGTACATCTGTCATTCACTGCCCCTCTGAGCTCCATCATCATTGCTTCAATGACCTTATCTATCCATGTCCGCCGTCTTCCACATCTTCAAGTGCCTTCAATATTTCCTAGTCTTCTCTATGGATTCCTGCCTTCTCATGATATTGCAAAAATATTTGATCTTCAGCCTCATGATCATACCTTCCAGTGAACAGTTTGTCTTGATTTCCTGAAGTACTGATTTATTGGATCTTTTTGCAGTCCAAGGGACTCTAAGTAGTTTTTGGCAAAACCACAATTCAAAGGTGCTCAGCCTTCTTTATGGTTCAGCTCTAACATTCATAGGTTTCTAATGGGAATGCCAAAGTTCTAACAATGCAGACCTTTGTTGATCGTGTAATATCTTTACTTTTTACTAGCTTGCCAAGCTTTCCAAGCTTGCCATAGCTTTCCTCCTCAGAAGTAAATGTATTTTCATTTCATGGCTACAGTCAATATCTGAACAGAACTTGGATCCCAGAAAACTAACATCTGTCACTGCCTCTATATCTTCCCCATCTATATGCCAGGAACCAAGATTGCCGTTGGCCATGATCTTCGTCTTTTTAACGTTGAGCAGCAGGCCAGCTTTTGCACACTCTTCTTTTACCCTAACCAATAGGTCCTTTAGTTCATCCTTACTTTCAGCAATCAGAGTAGTATCATCCACGTATCTTAGTTTTTTTATATTTCTTCCAGCAATATTAATTCTGGCTTTGGATTCATCGCCTTACGCATGATGTATTCTGCATATAAGGTGAATAAATAAGGTGACAATATACAACCCTGTTGTACACCTTTTCAGATCTTAAACCATTCATTTGTCCCATGCTTGTGGCTTCTTGGTCCACATATAGATTCTTCAGGGGGGGGGGGATGAGATGATCTGGTACTCCTATCTCTTTAAGAACTAGACACATTTTGTTGTGATCCACACAGTCAAAGGCTTTTGAGCAGTCTGAAGAAGAAGTAAATGATTTCCTTGAACTCTCTTGCTTTCTCTATTATCCATTGGACATTGGCAATTTGATTTCTGGTGCCTCTTCCTCTGCAAAATACAGCTTGCACATCTGGTAGTTCCTGGTCCATATATTTTGGGGGCCAGCTTGTAGAATCTTAAGCATTACCTTGCTGGCATGTGAAATGAGTGCAATTGTTCAATAATTAGAGCACTCTTTGGCACTGATTTTTTTCAGGATTGGGATGTAGACTGACCTTTTCCACATTTGTTGGCATAAGGCAAGTAACACTTTCACAGCATCATCTTGTAGAATTTTGAATAGTTCAGTTGGGTTTCCATCAACTCCTCCAACCTTGTTATCAGCAAGTAATCATAGGGCCCATCTCACTTCACTCACCAAGATGTCTGGCTCCAGCTCATTGGACAAACTATTGAGGTTATCAATGCTGTTACAATTCTTCCTGTATAGATCTCTTCTTTATCTGATCTTCTTCTTTCCCTACCATTTTTCCTTTTATCACGCCCACTTTGCTATGAAATGTGCCTTTGAGATCCCCAATTTTCTTGAAGAGATCTCTTGACTTTCCCATTCTGTTATTCTTCCATCTCTTTGCATCGCTCATTGTAGAATGTCTCCTTGTCTCTTCTTGCTATCCTCTGGAATTCCTCATTCAGTTGGATAAATCTTTTCTTATCTTCACTACCTTTTGCTTTCCTTCTTTCCTGGTCTTCTTTCAATGCCTCATTAAATAGCCATCTTAGTTTTCTTTTTTTTTGGGGGGGGGGGGGGGGGGATATTCTTTGTTGTTGTTGCCTGGATAATGTCAAAAACTACTGTCACAACAATAATAATGTCACAACATACATGCACATAAAACATATAGAACACAAATGATAAGAAACTGGGATGTAACTGATATATACTAATCAAGCGCAGTAGAGGAATGAAATCCAGACCACCTGGGAAGTCTTTACATCAAAAGATATTATAAAGCTCATCTGCTTGAATGGTATAATTTGGAATAAGATATTCGGTTTGAAACAGCAAACTAAACACAATCAGTCTATAATGAGAAAAATAAACATAACTCTTAGTGAATTCCACATACCAGGCCTGTTATTTTCCAACCAATAGTAATTTCACAAAGTAGTTGAACATGCAGAGAGGTAGCTGGGACATTAATCTGCACATCAGTCTATGATAAGGGGTACTGTCCTCCTGAAAGGCCTGGGCGAACTGGTGTTGTTGGGAGTGTTGCAATAATGCAAGTAATGATATATTGATAGGGGATCTTTAATTTACTCACATACTAATATTCATTCAGGAAGATTCTGCCATGTATCACAGAGCAGAACATATGCACAAATGCCACTGCTCCTTCTCTTCTTCTCCATTGCCACAGTTCCAGTCACTATCTCCCTTCCCACACCAATCCTCATGATTTTTCCGACCTAAAATGGTCTGCTTTCACAAAAACTCACATAGCTCAAAGGATCCCTGGGCTGTGTGGAAAGAATCTGTCTGGACCACCTCATACATCACACTGGTGTTGGGCAGCCAAATTTCCACGGGAAGTAGACTTCCATGAGTTGCCTGTAAAGTATCATTGAATAGTATCTACATATGCACAGGAATGTCCATATATGAAGTAATATTTCTTCTTCTAAAATATTCACTGTATTTGACACTTTCTGGTGTACTTTATACTGTATATACATAACATATGCAAATGTATGAAGGATTGGTAGGAATGAGAGATTCTACAATAAATTAGATTTATGTTAAAAATACTGTAATTGAGACACATTTATATGTTATGTATAAATAAATCTATTTCATTATGATTATTATATTTTTTCTTCCATGATGTATCTTAGTTAACATACACTTCTTTGTTACATTCATGTTTACTACATATTGTTACAGAAAAAAACATTTATTAAATGAGCACAAAGCAAAGGTTTTAGGTATAAGTCTATATTAATATTTCATCTGCTGATGTACTTTTGGTAAATACAACTAGGAATTAAAGGAAACTTTCTGAAATTATATTTATCTCAATCTGATGTGTTACTAGTATGCCAGTAGCCAAAGGTTAATAAGAACGGTCTTCTGTAAAACATACATTTTGGTGCTTGTCAAGTCAATAAATAAACTAGTACCAGCCAATTACTCTCCGTTCAGAAAATTTTCTTCTGCAATTAAATGTATTTATAATAAATATTTACAATTAGAGAATTCCATAGGCTAGTGATAGTATGAGAAAAGTCTTGGAGACGACAGTGTGAGAGTTTGAGGAGGTGATGATTGGTGAAGATGTATGTAGTGGGCAGAGGGCAGTAAGGGGACTATCTGGATATTAGATCTGAAATGTAGGAGGGTGTAGTGTTGTTGAGGGCTTTGTGGGTGAGTATCAGGATGCACAAAATATTATAATTAAAGGGACACAGAGCTCAAAACTCTTTCTTAACAGAAATACACTGTTATATATTTCAAAATAAATAAAATATATAATTTACTTGGCACTATAACGTATTGTATTTTATTAAATATAGCAAAGTTATTTTTATCCAGTGTTCGGTTTTCTTCAACCATAGTCGGATCTCTAAAAAATGAGTGTATGCAAATCTTGACAAAAAATTTCAAAAGAAAAACTGTCATGAATCAGCCAGTGGCCATATTGGATTTGGTGTGAACTATGCTGGGGCCATTTTGTGACTGGCAGCGGTGGCCATTTTGGGCTGGGTGGTCTTCCACATGCGGTTGCCATGGGGAGGAACAAAAGGTTCGGGGCCCACTTGTTATGGATATATTGTTGTGTTGTGGTCTAGGGGATAAAGTATTATAAGTTTACCCCTTAGCATATCCCCATCCCTTCCATGTTTAGGCTCATTGTAATGGGTGTCATGTGAGGGAGCTGGTGGGATGTGTTGGTTCTATGTGTGTGAAACATTGTGTGTTGTATTTGTAAATATGAATGTATGGTATTATATTAGTATGTCATTATATTGTAGAGGGGAAGCCATTGAATACAGCCACGCCTCCTTTGTTCCCAAAGGCCTGTTAATCCCATTAGCTAAGTATCCAACATAGAACTAACAATGGGAAGCTCACAGCTGGAGAGCAGACAGGCAGGCACCCAGAAACAATGGGATGGCCTGAAGGCTTCTCATGGGCACAAGAGAACCAACGTATGCTTTGCCCTGGAGAGTCAGAGTCCAAATGAATTAGTTGGCCTCGCCTAGTGGGCGGAACTGGGAGGGGACTATTGGTTCACACACAGTTCCCCTTCATGATTGGCCAGACGTCATTTGGGGCTGGCTAACGGTAGCCACTTCCCCCATTCTTGTGTGATGTGGTTAAATATGCTGTTCTAAAATAAAACATGGTTCATAATTTTCATCAAGACTTTGTGTGCAGGTGTATTATTGACCCAAGGGCATATGCTGGCAGAGGAGATCGTTTCTGACTTCCTTCCAGGGTTCCCAGCGCACACTACCTTAAGCTGGGACTTATGCTCTTGCATCCGCAAAGAAGGTCCATTGGTCTGAGTCACCCAAATCTTAGGTCTAAAACCTACAGGAGATAAGAGGACTAGGATCCTCTATACTCCATCATCATTGTAGGTTGTGACAATTGGCTGGCAGTGGTGAGAGACTCTACAGAAAGACCAAGAATGGAACAGACGGATATCACCAAAGAAACAACAAGATGGTTTAAAGCAGCCAGGCACTTATACCTCAGTAAGATGACCGCACAAGAGGTGTCCAACGTACTAGACCAGCATTGCCAGAGGATCTGGCAGGAGCGCAATGGAGCGAGAACTCCAGCTCAGCAAAGACTTGGCTACAGAGAGACACTGCGTCTAGAGAAATGAATGGCGATTCTGAATCTGTGGCAGAACGATGAGCTAATGGGCTGGCTGGAAGTACTAGTAAGAAAAGAGGTTGCCTTGGAGAACCAATATCACGTTTTTCACGCCAGAATAGTTGGTGGCCCTGGAGAGGAGTTTGATTTCCGCTTGGAGATAGATTCTGGCCTCCAAGACATTGTGTATGGTGATCCTGAAGGGGGCATAGGAACCTTTAAAAGGCACAACAACTTGTTTGTGGAACGCTGTCGTGGTCTGGGACTGGAACCATGGTCCATGGAGGCTAATTTAATGGTACACCTGATTGAGCAGGAACTGCAGCTGGAGGAGGAGTATTTTGAGTTGTGGGACGAGATCTATGGGGAGACATTTTGCCCATCAAGAGGGGAACAACCCAGTCAAGAGGACTGGTCGCCAGATCGTTACAACACAGATGGTATGTACCGAAGTGATTGTGTGCAAGGGATCTGGGGAGAACATAGTGATGGAGAATGCGTTCCGTTAAAAAATGCAGAGACTGTGTCAGAGCCTAGAAGGGATGGTAAAGTCAGCTTGGGACCAAATCACCATCTCCAAGAGCCAGAGACCCAGGGGAATGTTCCCTGGGTGGGGTCAGATAACCCATGTTTGTCCCCTGATACCCCAAGAGACTTAATCCCAGAGGAAATGCTAGCAGAGCACAGTTTCTCCAAACAGGTCTCACCTGAGGACTACCTTCCAGCACAAATCCTGGCAGAAACCCCAGTAACTGCTCAACAGGTAGGGCCAGATGAACTAAGTCTGCCCTCAGAAGTTCTAGGCAATGTGTATGGGCCAGAACTGCTAATGGAGCCAGGGGCTCAGGATAGCCACCCAAGAGACTGTGGGGAGGGCTATGTAATGCACTCTGGGGAAAAGGCTGTAGAGGTCAGGTTGGATGGGAAGGATAAGATTCCCCAGCCTACAACAGATAACCAAAATCTGTACTCTGACACCCCAGGAGAGTTGCTACAAAAGGTGCTAGGGAAGCACAGAGCCCAGGTGGGCTATGTAATGGACTGTGGGGAGGGAAAGGAACTGGTTCTTAGCTACAGGGAACCAGGCCTCACACAGCAAGAGTGCCAGGGGCACCAAGAGAGTGCCAGGGGCACCAAGAGCCCGACAGGGGCAGCAAGCTTGCCAGCCTTGGCAAATGAGCCGTGGGTGCAGTGTGGCACCATAGTAGAGGGTGAACCAAGTGGGGAGATACCCTGGATAACCAATGTCCAGAGGCCCACTGGAACAGACACCACTCCAAAGGCCCAGTTAAACCTGGAGGACTGGGATAAGGGTACCAAGCAAAAGGCCATAGAAGAAGAGGGTCAGCTGAGGGCCGCAAAGCACAGCCTGGGTGGTAACAGCGTAGTTCTCCAGGCTGCAACACAGACAGACCAAGGGGAAGAAAACCAGGAGGGTCTGTCCAAAGATACAGATTTCCAGGAGCCAGAGCAAACAGAGCATCCAAGTCCGGACTCCATCAGGGACGCTGGAGTCAAGCGCAGACCGGTATGTACTTTACTGCAGTTATTGTGTTATTCGGCTAACAACAATAATGATTTTGCTGAGGGAAGTACTGGACTGCCCCCTTGCAATCCCATAGGCCCAGAGACTGTTTTAGAGACCCCAGCCCAGCTGTGGGGACTGGCTGGAGGGAAAGGGGTTGCTATGGGACAGGGGTTGTTTTATGGGGCTCCCAAAAATACGGTTTTGCCTCAGAAGAATGTATGGGTGCAACCCACTGTGTCCCCAGAGACTTCCATGCTGCTGCCAAAAACAGAGAGATGGGATCCTGGACTGTTTTGGGTGGGGGTTGCATGGAAAGAGCAATTTGCTCTATACAGTGGGAGCAAGGCCAAGGGCTGGGGGAGGTCTTTACTCTGCACCTTGGGACTGTGTGCGCACCGACATGAACTTGCCTAGCATGCAGCGGGCCGGGCCAAACCAGCAGATTCATGACTATCAGCGTAGCTGGGAAAATCTTGGATGTTCTCCGCTCGCTTGGGGAAGGATTGTCATGAATCAGCCAGTGGCCATATTGGATTTGGTGTGAACTATGCTGGGGCCATTTTGTGACTGGCAGCGGTGGCCATTTTGGGCTGGGTGGTCTTCCACATGCTGTTGCCATGGGGAGGAACAAAAGGTTCGGGGCCCACTTGTTATGGATATATTGTTGTGTTGTGGTCTAGGGGATAAAGTATTATAAGTTTACCCCTTAGCATATCCCCATCCCTTCCATGTTTAGGCTTATTGTAATGGGTGTCATGTGAGGGAGCTGGTGGGATGTGTTGGTTCTATGTGTGTGAAACATTGTGTGTTGTATTTGTAAATATGAATGTATGGTATTATATTAGTATGTCATTATATTGTAGAGGGGAAGCCATTGAATACAGCCACGCCTCCTTTGTTCCCAAAGGCCTGTTAATCCCATTAGCTAAGTATCCAGCATAGAACTAACAATGGGAAGCTCACAGCTGGAGAGCAGACAGGCAGGCACCCAGAAACAATGGGATGGCCTGAAGGCTTCTCATGGGCACAAGAGAACCAACGTATGCTTTGCCCTGGAGAGTCAGAGTCCAAATGAATTAGTTGGCCTCGCCTAGTGGGCGGACCTGGGAGGGGACTATTGGTTCACACACAGTTCCCCTTCATGATTGGCCAGACGTCATTTGGGGCTGGCTAACGGTAGCCACTTCCCCCATTCTTGTGTCATGTGGTTAAATATGCTGTTCTAAAATAAAACATGGTTCATAATTTTCATCAAGACTTTGTGTGCAGGTGTATTATTGACCCAAGGCCATATGCTGGCAGAGGAGATCGTTTCTGACTTCCTTCCAGGGTTCCCAGCGCACACTACCTTAAGCTGGGACTTATGCTCTTGCATCCGCAAAGAAGGTCCATTGGTCTGAGTCACCCAAATCTTAGGTCTAAAACCTACAGGAGATAAGAGGACTAGGATCCTCTATACTCCATCATCATTGTAGGTTGTGACAAAAACTATTTATTTTATTCTACAAATGGGAGCAAACATATTGCCATTTTTGTACAAAAATGTGTGAAAAACCTGTTCACATTTCTATTGGCTGCCGCAGGCACACATCGCGAGGCACGCAAGACTTTGACATTTTTCCATGACGGGGCGGCAACTGTGCAAGTGAGGTTGCAAGCTAAATTGAGGCTTAATTGGTGTCTTTTTAAGATCGAAAATCGGCTAAGCAAGGAAAAAAATGTCGCCTATAAAATGTAAATGTTTTAAAAAAGGTTCAAAACGAGGCTGGTGCCGTAACACATAGCCAATCAACGTCAGGCCCGCAAGGCTTGGAAAATACAAGCAACGGAGCTCATTGCGAGGCACGCAAGGCTTTAGCACAGAAAGAGAGGAGAAAGACACAGAGGAAAGAGAGGAGAGGGTGGAAAGAGACACAGGGGTGAGAGAGGGGGGGAAAGAGACAAAGGGAATGGAAATAAGGGGGAAAAACATAGGGCAGGGAGAGTGGGGGGAGGGAGAGAGGGGGAAACAGACACATGGTAGAGAGAGGGGTAAACAGACACGGGGTCAGACAGTGGGGAGATGTTCGCAATGAGCACCTTATTGAGCACGCTATGAGATTGTGAATTACTTTTGTTATATTGACAAGAGAGTATTTTCCCCATATATTGTACCAACAATCTGTGCACAGGGTCCTAAGGGAATTGTATTATTAAAGTGCTTGAATGTTACAATAAAGTGCTATATGTAGAAAAAACTAAAGTGCTAAGTGCTTTTTATTCTTGTGCTTTGTATACTTCTTCAGAAACATATATGATTAGTTGGTGAATGGTCAGTAAATTGCATGAGGGATACTACAACACAAGGATGTCTATTGTTGACCCCAATATAATATCGTGACAATATACTCTCACTTTTTCCTAATATCACTCAATGAAACTAAACTTTTGAGGTATAGGGTTCTTTCTTCTTAAACTAAGTCCCTCTTATTACTGTTCACCTCCTTTATTGAATATTTCTGTGTATTCAGGGGCTATTAATGCTAGTATTTGCTGGTTGTGAGCCCTTGTCTAGACATTTGATGATGATGTCATCGGCATGCGACACGTGATCTGCGTCTAACCCGACACACGTTTCTGTAATTTCATCAGGGGTTATCGTCTGTCTATTGCATCATTTATTTATAGACAGAAGTTATCATGGTTGCTTATCAGTATGACATTTGTTAAAAACATAGTTAAAATACTAATGTAATCTCTCAGCTTATATATACTACTAGCGACTTGCCCGTCAAAAGTGTCAGGGCAATACAATTTGAAGCCATGGCAATTCTGTTTGCATCAATGTAAAGTTTTTGCTACACTGAGGACCTTCGGCGCTTATTGAGAGCCTCTCCTCTCGTGTATTTTTGCTCCTCTGAGCACCTTTGGCGCTCATTGCGAGCGTCTCTTCTTGTGTACTTTTGCTTCTCTGAGCACCTTCTGCGCGATATATATAACTGTAGTCTAAAAATGTAATTTTGTTTAGGGCAGTGGAAAGTCTACATTTTTATTTTCCATTACTAATTAATACTTATTAAATTAATGTACGTTAATAATTAATTCTGAATTAACAATTGTATTAGGAAGTGTGAAGAATTAATGTATTCATAAAGTAACGGCAGTGTAAATGCTATTTAGCGTTCTTTTTTTATATATATATATTTTTAAAATAATAATCAATTAATTCATTACTTAATAAATTAATATACTTTACCTATTTGTAATTAATATATCCAGCAATCAATATCCTGAAGAGCTAACAATCTCTTTGATTTTCCTGCAGCATACAATGTACAGTTGAACTGTTGCTGCCCTGATGAGAAAGTGTCAGCAATGTGCCAATTGTGCAGTATAAATAGGCTGAGTGAGCGAGGCCAAACCGTTGGTTTAGTCAAGTAAAGCGTCATTTTAGATTCGTAATGTTATTAGTTGCAAGTTAGTGTTGTAAAATGGCAGTCATTTTCTATGTATTACGCGGCTTGCAAGCATTTCCCTTTGTAATAGTGTGAAAGTGATAGACGTCCTGGGTAAAAGTAATAGACATCTACCAGTGTTTTGCGTGGTTCGTGGTCGTGTAGCCTTGTTTTCAGTTTTTTGGGCCGCCATTTTTTTCTCGCTTAGCCAATTTTCGAGTGGCGAAACTCAGCAAATTCTGCTTAGATTCGCGTGCAACCACACAGACGTCCTGCAAAGCAGGCTCGCAATGAGCGACGAAGGCACACAGCACAGGGCTTGCGATGAGTGCCAAAGGTGCTCAGAGGGCCCATAGCCTCGCATTGTGTGGCAAACAGCATTGCCAGGCTTACAATTTTAATCCCATCATTTTTGACGAGCAAGTAGCTAGTAGAATATATTTATATTAAATTAAACATTCAAGAGATTATTATAGATATTATCTACCCTCTCAATCTAAGTTCATTAACATGATATTCTATTAGATAGAGCCATAAGTAATACTTTTTTTTTGCCTATATTTATATTTACAACCCTTTGGGATGGAATATCAGGAAGTTCACTTATATGCTTTTATATACTGTACATGTGCTTTTTTATATACCGTATTGGTCTGAATATAAGCCGCACCTGTAAAATTCAAGGAGAAAAAATAGAAAAAAGATAGTACTCAAATATAAGCCGCACACCCTTAAAATTGGAGAGAAAAAGACTGTCCAAGTGATCAGCCATTGCAAGAAACGGGCTTTCTAATTAGCACTGTAGCTTTTTTGCAGGTTACAGGCTTTACAGGATGTTATCACTAAAACTGTAAATCGCTATTCAATACCGCAGTCTCAAGCACGCAAATCAGCACCATTAACTCGCAATCGCGCAAATCGGCAGTAAATGTACATTTGCGAATAGAAGCCACACACGTAACTCGCAAGCTCGCAAATCGGCAGTGATTTTTGTTACGGTTGCGAATATAAGCCGCACCCATAACTCGCAAACTCTAAAATCAGAAAAAAGGTGCGGCTTATATTTGGACCAATACAGTACATGTGTATTATTAATTCCATATCCATTTATTATTACAGTTTTCCTCCAATATTCAAAGTACACAAATACATTTAAATGTTACTTTTTCTTTTGGCATACATCCTGATTAGATGTCCAAATTATGTAAAATATCAGTAATGTTAACAATCAGATAAGTGATTGAATTGTTTAATATGCTCCTCCAAAATCTTAATATTTTTGTATATCTCCAGATTGCAAACAGAAATCTTTGCTTTTTTAAAAACATTATTTATTTCTTCTGGAGTAAACTCATTTAATCTATAATAAGAATGATTTTATATGTTCAATGTCATAATCCTATTCTGTAAAACGGACAATAACACATTTTGCTTATATATTTTGCTTTAGCTTGATATTTTAATCCTATAATTGAGCATTTGGTGCCAAAATCTAGTTACAGTTCCATCTTCGTAAGGAGGAGAATGTAAAGCTCTCATTTAGACCCATGATGTTTTTTGCCTTTAATAAAAGTATCCATTTGTCCTCCTTCTTCATTATTTCCTGTCCATGTCACCTTTTCTTATGGACTTTTCTAGGTAATCAATAGCCGTGAATGACAGAACCTTACCATAACCCTTATGGTACTTATTTACATGTAGAGCTACAGGTGTATCATATTCGTTATTTATACTGTGTGTCTTTTCTAAAACTATCCGTCTGAATTCCCGGCTCGTTTTGCCTACGTACCTTCTTCCACAAATACATGACCTAAGCAAGGCCCAGTTGGTATGAGCGAATAAAGGTTATACATAATTACCTATTAAATATAATGATTAGACACAGACCACTTCTTGGGAGTAAAACTGTCCACAGCGTTTATTGGTAAACACAAACACCATAACACCAATACATGAACATGACCACGTAAGGGGAGGAGCCTAGCCAGAGACAGTACGCCCTACGCCCTGACCTCGTCCAGGGCCTACCGTGTTGTAACATCCATACCACTGTAGGGTAGGATCTTACCCATTTTACCACTGTCCCGGCGACTCCCCTCACCACCCGCCGCTGTGACAACAACAAAACATGATTTAAAAACATAAGAACAATAACCATAAATTTATATAGGTGCTGAAGACATTAAGCACGATAATCCTTACAACTAGACCAAATACCTCCTAGGTTTATTTAACATTTTTACTTTTAAAGATTTAAAAGAAAACATGTACATAACTTTTAACAATATAATTTAGGGGTGGGTATCCTCACCTCATGGCTAGCTGGGAGCCTAATGGCAGAAATGGCGGCAAACAGCCTATAAATGGCTACACCCCTTCCCAGCTAGCCACTCCTACCTACCAGGTCCTGCCAGGTCAAGTGGTCCCTCCTGCCATCACCAGGAGGCCTGGTGTGGCCCTTGGGTCTTTCAGGTTATCAGATAAATTACAAATTCAGTTTTACATGTTAGTAGATGCTGAATTTTGTATGTGTGGTTACCATTGAATGAATTAAACTCTTTTGCTGGGTGTATAAATTTACAGGCCTTGCAGGACGGGCATTTAAAACAGCCTTTAGTTTTTTGTAGCCATGTTTCTAATGGGTTTCTAAGTGTTTTTTTGAGAGTACATCTTTGAGGTTTTGTGATCTTCTGATAGTTATTTGTGCTGTATTATTAAGGAATTGTCTAAGATCCTTGTCATCCAACAGGATGTTGCAATATGTATTGAAGATCTTTTTGGTGTCGAACTGTTTTAATCTTCTAAATAATGTCTCATGCTAAAAATGTTTTGTACTATGTTCATCAATATTCACTAAACATTTCAGAGCTGTGAATCATATAACTCAAGGCTGCAATGTCTGTTTTCTATGGAGTAAATAGGCATTTGCTGTTCCTGTGCTAACTTAGAGAATCCTCAAAAATATATATTTTATTAATTACTAGTTTGAAAAGCAATAATGTGACGCAACATTTTCATAAAAATGTGACTGCATCTATTTCTGCTCATACCTCCACATACTAATTTCAATTTTATCTCTGTATAGCACACAAAAAGACACTAATGCAAAGCTCTGCCTACAGTAAAAAGTTCCCAGCAAAGTTAAGTTACACATTCAATCTCAGCAGTTAATCTAATCCCTAGAGTAAGAATGTAATATTGTAAAGTTTATTTAAAATGCAAAATGTTCATATTAGACTAAGGGCCATATTAAATTCCAAGCCTGCATCGGCACCGGTACACCGGCAAAGCCTGCGGGCTTGAAATTCGGCGGAGTTAAAGAGCTATTAAATTAGCCAAGCCCGCAACAGACATGGCCGACATCCAAACTGTAAACCATTCTTGCGCACATTGCATGTGCGGCCGTGAACATGATCAATTAGTCAAACCCATAGTTACAGGTTGAGACGGAGCCAGTGGTAAAAGAGATCGTTATAATTACGTCACTGAAAAATGGAGGTTAGATTTCAATCCCTTACGGATTTGAATTATGAGTTACGATTACACCCGCATTCCAGAAATAATGCATTATTAATACAGTAATCTCTCGATTATCCGGCACCTCCGGGGATTGCCTATTGCCGCATAAGTGTAGTTTCTGGTTAAACATGAGTTGCAAAAAAAAGGCATAAACAACCCTAAAACCCCTCGAAACCCTTCAAATACCCAGTTTTTGTTTTTGTTTTTTTAAATGTGCCGGGTCATGCCGGATAATCAAGAGTTTTTTGCAAATGGGGAATAAAGGCCGGTTGCTTTAGATTCCCGGTCGGTTGAGTACCGGATAATGGAGAGTTTACTGTAAATCAGTAAATATGATATTCTAGTCTATGCCAGTTCCATTATATGTATTAACACATTTATTGATCGATATAACACGGAAATTAAACATAAAAAAGTTTTATATTGCAGATTTGTGAGCTTGAGAATGTTGTGCTTTTAATTTGAATACCTAACAACACTCTTTTGAGTGAGTCTAGACTGATATACTACAGGATATTTCTCCCTGTGAAGGGTACAAGTGAGCTTAAAGAGGTTGCTCTCTGAGTAGGTAACCAGACCTATAGAACAAACCTACTTCGGGTATTGTCCGTTCTCAGATTGAGCACCTCTAATTTCGTTGTTATGTATGCAAATTACCCTTAGGGATTTTCTCACCCTAAGGGTGATAGGGGGAACCAGACGTTGACTCTTTGCTTTGGAAAGGTATCCTAGCTAAGAGGCCATCTGATGTTTCAAATCTAAATTTTACATAGAGTAATTACTTGCCATTTGCTGTTCTTTGTGATATTAAGCTAATTTTCTGTAAGAGAAAAACAGGAAGCAAAATGAAAGTGAGTTATGAATGTCTTAGTTTTTTCTTAAAATATACTGTCACAATTAACAAAGCCAATATTTTCCAAATTGTGATGTACATACCTTAGGTGTTCAACTATAAAATATAGCTTTGGGTAGCAAATAAATATGGATGCTCTGCCTGGGTTCAGTGTAACGTTCTCTGATGAGCACCCCTGACTTAGTTCTTTTTTTAAAATACAGGAATTACTGCAGTCTACCAGTAGTGGTAATAGTGTAAAACATATTTTCTATTCAAAATATAAGTAAGCTTAAAAATATTAAATTTTATTCAGTTGTTACCCAGGTATTAGAAAATATGCCTGTAGATTTTCCCTACTTAGATGTTTTAATGGGATAACGACCTCCATATATGGCACATTTTGTATGCACATAAAATAGTATGTTTTAAACTACAAAAGGTATTTTTAAATTAAATGTCTGATATAAAGTTTACTAGTTCTTCTGAAGCACAAACTAGGGCCCCTATGCTAATCCCAGCAAAATCAATTACAAGTGCCGCAGTAGCACAGAAAATTTTACGAATCACCCATCCCTAAAACATTGCGAGAGAACTCCTACGAGTGACTGCTACGAGTGAACTGCACAACAAAGCCAAAAAGCAGGGTAAAAATCTCCATTTATTTTTGCACTGACCATAAATTATGAGTTACTCCTTTAGACATTGACACCCAAACCCTACGCTAATAAGACTTTAGGGATCACTTGCCAACCCGGGTAGTGCCCTAATTACAAAAAAAAAAAAGAAAATATTATGTGTACCAAAGACCACTTACAAGTGGTTTTAAAACCTTTGCTGAGTCCCACTGCAGCAGTTAAAGTGACAGCATAGCACAAAAACATGCTGAAATTTCAACATTATTTGACATTATTTTAGTTGGATATCAACATATGTGTAATTAAAAAATTATATGTTATTAATATACCCATTTTATTATACAATATCCAGGGTAACACACAACCCAGTACCCAAGGGGTTAATACACATATTGACACCACATTTCCTAGGAACAAATGCTCTAATGCATTGTCTATAAATACATAATATTTAAACACAAAATAAACACATATTTATCTATTGAAGCTGTAAATTGTCACAAAATATGTATATAATGGTTCCTTGCCACAGCAGTTATGGCACTTGTTACGGCACTTCTCATGCATTATAATATTCATGATGTTCCCATTTCCTATTGGCTCCTAGAGCCCTGTCTCATCCGTAAAGCTTGGTTTGGGTACTTGCTACACAGAAATCTGTTGCAGCCAAGGCAGGGTTTACGTATTTGCACTGAGTGCCCTATCCTAGGGGAGCAAGGGATTTAAATTAGTATATAACTTGGGGCAAAAAAGCTCCAACAGCCGATTTAAGGCAGTGCCCTATGTTAGAGCCCTTGATTTACATGGAGGCTTTGGTTTGCAATCATTGCTCAGTCTTTATCTAAACTCACAAGAAGGTTGGTCTCTACAAAGACTTGCTTAGATTGTAAACTCGTATGAGAGTAGGATTTCCTAAGTAATTGCGACTTGCAAAAATACAACATCAGGCAGAGGGCTATATCTAACCCTGGTGCACAGATCCCACTTTCCTACATTAAAAGTTATTTTAATATTAGCTCTTAAAAAGATCCTACTAAATTATGCAACTTCATGGTCCCTTTAACATACAAACCTTAAGGTTTTTCATGATTTAATAGAGATGTTATTATCCCTCCATGTCCCACCAATTTCATCATGTAATATATGTAATCATCTTAAGTATTTAGTATAATACAAGTTAGCTAAACCATATTCATATAACATCTAATTTTAAACATCAATCACAAAGTCCAGTGATTGAAATGAGAAATATTTGGGGTTCTATAAGACAAACGTGTGAAAAACACTGGATACTGCACTGATGAATTGATGATTTCAAAGTTAGTGGAACAAATTCACCAACTGAAAACTGCAACATCATCCACAGCTTCCTCTTTTTCTACTTCGTTGAACATTATGTATGTCTCAGGTGGTGTTTTATAAATAATCCTAAAGATCTCTTAAGAGATATGGATGGCAGTATTAATAACCAGTGAGCATATCAACTGAACATTACATCATTTAATGTGGGTCTGAACTTTGAACAGAAATGTTACATTTTTGCTCGTAGTTATTTCTTTATTAAGAACTAATTTATTCTGTAGTGAAGGTAAACAAAATCAAGAGTTGTTTTTTCACAAGAGCTAACATGATATTTTGAATATTTCCCTTGAAATTATCAGGCACTGATCTCATATTGTTTTCCACGGATTCTCGGAAGTAGACCTCCACTGGGGATTGCCCAACTGAGCTGTTGCATTGGAGACTTGGCGAGAAACATATGTTTGTGTAAGAACTAATTCATTCCCTCAGGTTCCATCATCTCCCCAGAGCCCTCACCTCTACATTTTGTATCATAGTGTTAAGTTATCTAATATTTGCTACACTCCCTGTTTTCTTCTCAGTCCACATTAAATTGTTAGATTCCCAACATCTGTTGTCCATTGCTCACTGGATTATTTTATTTTTAAATGTGTTAATTTTCTTTTATATTATACAGGTGACACTAATATCATATTGCTCAAAGCAAATACTATCTTAGCATCTGCAGACAAAGAGCCACATTCAATTGAGGTTTTGTGAGGTCGCAAGCTAATTTGCTATTCAATTGGAATCTTTTTGCGGGCTACGATCGGCTCCTGAGTTATGGCCTTGAAAAAATGCTGATGGTTAAACTCTAACTTACAGCCTCCAGGAGCCTTTGATCTCTCACTTTCGCAAGGCTAAAATCACAAATGGCTATTCAATTGCTTAATTTCCTTAAGCCTGCAAAAGTTTTCCCACCAGTAAACGGCAAATGAAGGAGAAAATCCCATAAGTGCTAGAAAGGATCAGCAAGGGGGATAAACACCTATTGGTAGCACTGTAAATGCAAATAAAAAATCCCTACTGCACTGTAAATAACGGGAAAATCGATGACAGACATTATAATTAATTGCACAACATTCTCAAGCTCGCAAATCAGCAAGACGATCGTCTATTTGCGATCAAGTTGCGGGCTTCAAATTGAATATGGCCCATTGTCAGGCTTAAGCAATACTATTTTTTTATTTTGTTTTCGTGATGCACTTTACAAATGTATACATTGGTGGCCTTTTTTGTAATCAGTTTGTCATGTTTGCTTATTCTAGTGATATGTGTTCTTGTGCTGTGATGACATTGTACATATTATTGATAACAATTATCTGAGGGTCTGTAATGGTCAAAAAAGGTATCTATGGAATCCATGCCGAAAACACACAGATAAGACACCAACGTCACTGTAATTCTACTGCAAAAATGGCAAAATTAAATTGATACTTTTAAACTAAAACCATGTCTTTAATCTTGTCATTCATCTTTCCATTTACTACATTTAATTATCCATATATTCAATCACAAGCAGAAAAATGCAAACAAATTTACATACTGCCTCTCAGGTTTTGCTCTACATTAAGAAGCAGACTTGGGGGCAGGGTTTTAATTAGACTTGAAGCTGTAGCCCTATAAGACAGTACTTAATAAGGCACCTGACTATGATACTTGTAATGCATGTCTGGTTCTGATGAATTGCTTGCTTTCTTGCTTAAAAACTATTAACATAACTAAAGTGAATATAATTACTCTCTAGAAATGTTTTATCTAAACAAAACACAATGGTTTTATTTGATTGTTGACCAAAGTCTCAGATCCAAATGACATAAACTACTCTAAGTTAAAATGTAAAGAAATCACTAGAGCTGGCTCCAGATCAACTTAAGACCTATGCAAGATGCATCCCTGGATGACCCCCTGCTTTGGACATATCAGTCGTATGATTCATCTTCTAACTCCTTCACCTATTTTATCAGCACCTATTCTATTATTCCTTAGCTTCCTGTTGGTACAGTACTAAAGTCTATACAATTTAGCAGTGTTTTAAGGTTGAAAAAAGACTTTCTGTCCATCAACTTCAACCTTTTAAGATCTCCTCTAATCTGCAATATGCAGATACATTATTAATCAATAAAAACATTTTTTTAAATAATTAATTTATCCAGAGGAAGGCAAAGAGAAAAAAAACAAAAAAACAAGCGAGACTTAGCCAATCGTCTTAAAGGAAAAAAAGAAAAAAGAAAAATGAATTCCTTTCTGACCCCAGTTACTGGCGATCGGATTTCTCCCTGGATCAATACTGTCTCTCTAATTATCCATGATAACCCTGAATTCCCTTTTTAATTAGAAATAAATCCAGTCCCCTTTTAAAGTTATCTATCAAATCCGCTGTCACCACCTCCTCTGGTAGAGAATTCCACAGATTAACCACTGTTACTGTGAAGAACCCTTTTCTTTCTTTAAGGTGGAATCTTTTTACTTCTAACCTCAAGGGATGTCCTCTTGTCAGTTGAAAACCTCTTCACACAAAAAGCTCCCTTGACAAATCTTTATACTGACCCTGGATGTATTTATATAAGGTAATCATATCTCCTCTTAGATGCCTTTTTTCTAGAGAAAATACGTTTAATTTGGTTAGTCTTTCTTCATAACTTAGCCCCTCCATTCCCTTTTTTAGTTTTGTTGCCCTTCTCTGTACTTTTTACAGCTCTAAAATTTTCTGTTTATCAAGTGTACTCCATATTCCAAATGAGGGCGTACTAGAGATTTGTATAGTGGCAGAATTATATTTGCTTACCTGGCTTCTATACCATTCTTAATACATGCTAATATTTTATTTGCCTTTGCAGCTGCTGCTTGGCTTTGAGCACTGTTACCTAGGTGGTTGTCCACAAGCACTCCCAAATCCCTTTCAATATCTGATACACCTAGATTTGCTCCATTAAGATTATAAATTGCATGGTTATTTTTCCTTTCCAGATGCATAACTTTACATTTATTCATATTAAATCTCATCTGCCATTTAGATGTCCATTCCTCAATTTTATGTAAATCCCTTTGGAGGGAAAGCACATCATTATCTGATTTAATTACCTTTAATTACTTAGTGTCATCAGCGAAAATGGAGACACCACACTACAATCCTACCTCTAAGTCATTAATAAATATGTAAAAAAGGAGAGGACCTAATACTGAACCCTGAGGAACCCCACTTACCACATTAGTCCAATCGGAGTATGTTCCATTTACAACAACCCTTTGTTTCCTGTCTTTTAGCCAGCTCTCAATCCATGAGCAGATATTTACTGCAATTCCTCTATCACTTAGTTTGCACAAAGTCTGCGATGTGGTACTGTATCAAAAGCCTTTGCAAAATCCCAAAAGACTACATCCACTGAGTTGCCTTGATCCAGGTTCCTACTAACCTCCTCATAGAAACTAATTAGATTTGTTTGACATGACCTATCCCTCATAAATCCATGTTGACTCCTACTTATAATCCTGTACAAATAGATATATTCTTGTATATTATCCCTTATTAACCCATCAAAAAGCTTCCACACAACAGAAGTGCAAGTCTCTCATTTAAATATTTCCAGAATCTCAATCTCAATGCCTTGAGTAATGAGTTCCTCCTCTTCCTCACCTCATTATAAATCTCACACCTCACATTTTGCTGATTGCTGACAACGCCATCATTACCCTAAGCACATTGTTCTGTAGTTATATTGACTCTACATACAGTCTTTGGCCCTCATTCAATTGCGATTTTGCCAATTGAATACAGCTCTAAATAAGCACATAATATATATTTTTTAAAGAAGTTTTTAGTTAGTGAAAACCGTGCTTTTGGATAGATGCTTAATAACTAAAAACTTCTTTAAAAAATATATGTGATGTGCTTATTTAGACCCCTATTCAATTGGCAAAATTGCAATTGAATGAGGGCCTTTGTGACTTAATTTCATCAGCACTTCAATGTCACTCCTGGCTTCTAGAATAAATGCAAACTCATATTTTCTAGAATAAATGTAAACAAAATAATTCACAAGACCATAAATATCACATCCCATATATTACTCCTAGTCTACAGTATATATTTCCTCTGCTGTGTGTAATATAATCATTCTGGCAATGGTGAAGACTGTGTATATTACAGAGTATACTGCAGAGTATAATATTTTTTTATTACTGATCATTTTACAGTGCACATATAGATTCCATGTTTTGTACATTATTGAAATTACTGTATATATGACATTGTATGATAATAAGGCTGCATATCTTCCACTATTCGAAAAGGCAAAAGTAGGACATAAATTCTTAAACAAATTGTGCACTCTTAAGTAGTGCTACCTACAACCATTCTGTGGGATGTGTAAACTAAGTTTTGTAGTAATTTGCTGTGAAAGTGTTGCACACATTTGTTAAACTCCAACTAAGTAGCCAGTAGACTGGGCTTTATTATTTCCTTTATTTGTAACACGCCAACAATTTCCATAGCGCTATACAGGGTATGTTGAAGTCAAAACAATATTAACACAATGAAGAAAAAATAATGGAGGGCCCTGTCTTTGAGCTTAAAAACAAATGCACGCAGAGCTTTCACTAAAGCACATAGCAAGATTGAAAAAAAGACAGTGCCAAAGAGTGCTACAGTTATCGAACAATTGCACTCATTTCACACGCCACAAGGTAATGCTCGGCTCCAACAATATATGGATCGGGAACTACCAGATGCGCAAGACACTTTTCACAGAGGAAGAGGCACAAGAGATCAAATTGCCAAAATCCAATGGATAACAGCGAAAGCAAGAGAGTTCCAGAAAAACATTTACTTTTGCTTCAAAGCCTTTGACTGTGTGGTCCATAGGGTCACTGAGAGTCAGACACAACTGAACGACTAAAGAACAACAATACATGGAAGGCCAGGTTCACTGATTCAAGTGAACTGGTTTAACAGCCCTAATAAATTTGAAGCCCATAGCGGCATCGGCAAGCCCCCAAAGGCTGCGGCCTTGAAATTTGTCTGCGTTACAGAGCTATTAAATTCCACCATGCCGGGCTAGAGACGTGAACATGATCAATTAGTCAAACCCGTAGTTACGGGTTTAGAGGGAGCCAATGGAAAATGAGATCATCATCATTACGTCACTGAAAAATGGAGGTTAAATTTCAAAGCCTTACGGGTTTCGGACCCGCATTCCAGAAATAATGCAATATTAATAAATCAGTAAATATTATATTGTAGTCCATGCAAGTTCCATTATATGTATTAATACATTGATTGCCGGGATCGATATAACACAAAAATTAAACATTACAAAAAGTATATTCTATTGCCTATTTGCGAGCTTGAGAATGTTGTGCTATTAATTTTAATACCTGACATCACTTTCCCTTTCACCTATAAGTACAGTAGTGTGTGTATATTTGCATTTACAGTGGTACAGATAGGACTTTAACCTTCTAACGGGTCCTCTCTAGTACCGATTGTCTTTTTGGCTCAAATTGCGGGTTACGGGCTTGAACGCCAGTGAATTTGTTGCATTCTAATAGCATTATTGGAACGAAACAGTTACGGACTTAAAAGAACAAAGGATTTGAGGCCTCAGAGCTCAATTTTTGACATCCCGTAGGGTTTTTTCGCCCTTACCCTGCAAGTCGTGGGTGGGTTGCTTTACCTAGCCAATTTAATAGCCAAAAGTCTTACGGACTGCCAAAAGTCTTACGGCTACGGTTTTACACACTGAGGGACTGTAAGTATAGCACCTGAGATGGATATGTTTCCTGTACCCCTAGCACTACGGAATCTGCTGGTGCTAAATAAATGAAATATACCGTATATACTCGAGTATAAGCCGAGTATTTCAGCCCTTTTTTTTAAGGCGAAAAAGGGCCCCGCAGCTTATACCCGAGTCACTCTCCCCCCGTATCTCTCTAACCCCCCTGTCTCTCTACCCCCCTGTGTCTCTCTAACCCCCCCATGTCTCTCTAACCCCCCCGTGTCTCTCTACCCCCCATGTCTTTCTAACCCAACCGTTTCTCTTTCCCTCCCCCCTCCTCATCCTCAACCCCCCTCCTCATTCTAAACCTCCCCTCCTCATTCTAAACCCCCCTCCTCACTTCCTGCGTCGGGACCCAGTATATGCTAATGACGTGACGTCACATGCACGCCACGTCATTAGCATATACAGGGTGCCGAAGCAGGAAGGAGCGAAAGCCGGAGGAAAAGCTGCAGATGAAGGTAAGTGAGGGGAAAGGGAGAGTGGGAGATATTTAGAGGGGTAAAGTGAGGAGGGGGGTTTAGAATGAGGAGGGGGGTTGAGGATGAGGAGGGGGGTTGAGGAGGGAGGTTGAGGAGGGGGTGGAGGATGAGGATGGGGGGTTTGAGGTTGAGGAGGGAGGTGGAGGAGGGGGGTTGAGGTTGAGGAGGGAGGTTGAGGAGGGGGTTGAGGATGAGGAGGGTGGTTGAGGAGGGGGGTTGAGGAGGGGGTTGAGGATAGGGGGGTTGAGGATGAGGATGGGGGGTTGAGGAGGGAGGTTGAGGAGGGAGGTTGAGGAGGGGGTTGAGGAGGGGGTTTAGGATGAGGGGGTTGAGGAGGGAGGTTGAGGATGAGGAGGGAGGATGAGGAGGGAGGTTTAGGATGAGGAGTGGGGTTGAGAATGAGGAGGGGTGTTGAGGAGGGTGATAAGGGAGGGGGGAAGAGACACAGGGAAGGGAGAGGGGGAAGAGACACAGGGAAGGGAAAGGGGTGAAGAGACACAGGGGAGGGAGAGGGGAGAAGAGACACAGGGGAGAGAGAGGGGGGTCACAAGAAAAGGGCACACAAGAGGGGGACTCAGAGGGCACAAGAGGGACACAGGGGGCAGCACATTTCCCACCCTCGGCTTGTACTCGAGTCACTCATTTTTCCCAGTATTCTGTGGTAAAATAGGTGCCTCGGCTTATACTCGGGTCGGCTTATACTCGAGTATATACGGGTAATAATAAAAATATTAACTTTTCCTCAAAGGAGTATTATTTGGGATGCTAACAGGGAAAACATAATCTCCATACATCCCAACTGTCAAAAGCCAGCCAGTTGGGATGTATGCTGTGTATACTGTAACAGCCGTATATATCATTGTTATTGTACAGTTTGATTTTGTTTTGTAAAACTCTCTATGCAATTCTTCTTTTTTTGTCTAATAAAATTATTAGTACAAGTTAATGTACCAAATAACTGAAAAAAAAGAGTAATTACTAAATTTTACAGTTACAATATTACAGTGCTTCACACTTATTTTAATTAATGCTGAAAAATAAAACAGGGAAAATATCATCTTTATTATTATTAACTAGCGACTTGCCCGTCAAAAAATGACGGTCAATAAAAGAAAGTGTTTAAATGCTGTTTGTCACACAATGTGAGTGTACTATGTGCCTCAACTATATAGACCCCTCTAACACACTAATGAACGCATGTAATAACACTATAAGTGCCATGAGGGTCAACCAGGACCCTCATGACCCAAAGTGTAAGCACTACACCATTTTAACCCGGTCACTTATGGCAGTCTATCCAGACCCTCATAAGCCTCTATTTAATTCCATCAGTCCCATAAGGGTATATTAAGACCATTATGGGCCTGATACAACCCAACATTAACCACATAAGTGCTATGACGGTCCTCAAGGACAATCATGACACTAAGTATAAACACTACACTTCACTATACCCCCCCAATAAAACATTAAATATCAACTAAACACCCTCTACACTAACCTATTAGCACCTACACTACCTACCTACCCCCTAATAACCCCCACCCCACCACTGTAATTACAGAAATAAAAAAAACTAAAGTCATGAAAAATCAGAAATCTACATTACATAAAATAAAAAAACTAAAATCACCAAAAAAAAAACTAAGTCACAAAAAATACAAAAAGGAACATTACAGAAAATAAAAAAATACATTACAAACCCCACCCACTACAGAAAAAAATAAAATTACACACCTGAAAAGGAAATACATATATACAATACAATACAATTAAATACAATACACCCTATCTAATATACATCCTCCTATCTAATATACATCCCCCTATGTAATATACATCCTCCTATGTAATATACATCCCCCTATGTAATATACATCCCACTATGTAATGTAATATACATCCCACTATGTAATGTAAAATACATCCCACTATCTAATATACAATACTATCTAATATACATCCCCCTATCTATCTATCTAATATACAATAAATACTATCTATATACTATAAATCCCCCTGTCTATCTAATATACAGTCCATGCTATCTCTATATAGCAACCCTAATTCTAAGCTACAATAAAATAATTAAGACCACTTACCTTTGAGATGTTTCTTCAGATCACCAACCTAGGGTAAAAAATATTACAAAAAATGAATACAACACGTTTACATAAAATAACTAAACATTCTAAATATTCTAAATATTATACTCACCTTTCCAGCATGTCCCGTTCCAGCATGTCACGTCCTCCATCTTTGCGTCTTCTCCGGTGCGGCTCCTGTTAAAAAAAAAATTACATTAGCACACATACATAAACCTAAAACAAAGTGAAATAAACACAATCTACATTATACTTACCTCCCCGCGATGTCTCCGGCTCCTGGTGTTCTGCTCCGAAAGCATCCACGGGTTAAAAAAAAAAAAGACGACACACATCCGCCCTGGCGGATGTCTCCGACGCTAATGAGCTTCCTACGGAGTGTTCCAGAATAAAATTGGCAATGGCAACTTCTGATTGGCTGAAAACGCTGTCCATCAAATTCAGCCAATGAGAAGACGCCAATTGTGAACCAATGAAAAAGGGATACACCCCAAAATACCACGCTGATTGTATAACACACCTGTCAATCTTTATTTGTACCAATCCTAAGGCTTTATTGCCCTCCGCCAATCACAATGGAATATACCCCCACGTACTGATTGGTGAAGACATCTGCGCCTTCCCATTGGCTGTAATATTGATTGATATTAACAATAGCCAATGAGAATGCGCAAATCCTTCACCAATTAGTACGTGGGGGTGTATTCCATTGTGATTGGCTATTGTCAGTGCAACCAATCAAAATGCGCAGATGCTCCAACCAATCACCCTGTGGGGGTGTATTCCATTGTGATTGTCTGAAGGCATGTGCGCCTTGTGATTGGTTTAAATAAAGATTGACAGGTACATTATCCAATCAGAGTGGGATTTTAGGGTGTATCCCTTTTTGATTGGCTAACACATTGGCGCCTTCTGATTGGGTGAATTTGATAGACAGGATTTCACCAATCAGAAGGCGCCATTGCCTATTTTCTTCCGGAAAAGTCTCCTGGAGCCTCATTAGCGTCGGGGATGTCAGTGAGTGCGGGTCTGAGTATTTTTTTAATTTTTTTTTATACAGGGCGTGGCAGAAGAGGAGACGGAGGCTGGAGACATTGCGGGGTGGTAAGTACAATGTAGACTATGTTTATTTTATTTTGTTTTTATGTATATGTATGTGTATTAATGTTATGTTTTTTTTAACAGGTGCCGCTCCGAAGAAGGGTAAAAGAATCAGGACGGGACATGCCGGAAAGGTGAGTAGAATATTTAGAATGTATAGAATGTTTATTTATGTACTGTAAACGTGTTGCACTAATTTTTTTATTATTTTTTCCCGTAGGTGCCTGATCTGAATGGACATCTGCAAAGGTAAGTGGTCTTAATTATTTTATTTTAGCTTAGAATTAGATTATTTTATATATAGATAGCATTTATTGTATGTTAGCTAGGGGTATGTGTTTTATATAGATAGCATAGAATGTATTTTATATTAGATTGTGGTATTTATTTAGATAGATTGGGGATGTATATTATATAGATAGGATGTATATTACATTATGGTATTTATTTAGATAGATTGTGTGATGTATATTAGGGTGTATTGTATTGTATGTATTTGTATTATATTGTAAGTATTGTATTGTATGTATTATATTGTATGTATTGTATGTATTTGTATTATATTGTATTGTATTGTATGTATGTATTATATTGTATGTATTTCCTTTTCAGGTTGTAATGTTTTTTTTTATTTTGTGTAATGTTCCTTTTTTTTGGTGAGTTAGGTTTTTTATTTTATGTTATGTAGATTTTTTTGTTGTTGTGACTTTAGGCTTTTTTATTTTCTGTAATTAGAGTGGTGGGGGTTATTAGGGGATAGGTAGGTAGTGTAGCTGTTAATAGGTTAGTGTAGAGGGTGTTTAGTTGATATTTAATGTTTTATTGGGGGGGTATAGTGCAGTGTAGTGTTTATACTTAGTGTCATGATGGTCCTTGAGGACCGTCATGGCACTTATGTGGTTAATGTAGTGTTGTAACAGGCCCATAATGGTGTTAATATATCCTTATGGGACTGATGGGGTTAAATAGAGGCTTATGAGGGTCTGTATTGACCCCCATGAGTGACAGGGTTAATGAAGGGCTTATGGAGGTCTATATTGACCCCCATGAATGACAGGTTTAATTAGGTGTTTATGGGGGTCTGTATTGACCCCCATGAGTGACAGGGTTAATGAAGGGCTGATGCGGGTCTGTATTGACCCCCATGAGTGACAGGGTTAATGAAGGGCTTATGCGGGTCTGTATTGACCCCCATGAGTGACAGGGTTAATGAAGGGCTTATGGGGGTCTATATTGACCCCCATGAGTGACAGGGTTAATTAGGGGTTTATAGGGGTCTGTATTGACCCCCATGAGTGACAGGGTTATAGTGTATATTTGTTTTCTTTTATAACGGGTATATTTTGTTTTTCTTTTATAACGAGTCCTTTAAGAACCTTTACGGGCTTATCTCGGATCCCTTCTTGGGTAAGTTGTACGTGGCTGGGCTGTAAGCCTCGTTTTCGTTTTTTTCGGCGGCCATTTTTTCTCTCGCTTAGGGGATTTTCGTGTTTCTGAACTCGGGAATTTGGACTTAAATGGAGGTGGAACTTCACTTTCAGAGGTCCTGGGTGCCCCCCTTGCTATGGGTAAGCTTTTTATGTAGTTTTTGTGAGTATTTGGTATGTTTTGACTGTTTTTAGGTGCGTGCGGTTCCGCCATTTTTCGTGCGTGTGGGTGTTTGTTACGTTAAGGTTGGTTCTGAGGTTAATGCAGGTTTCCAAGCTTATCTCGGATCCCTTCTTGGGTAAGTTGTACGTGGCTGGGCTTTGAGCCTCATTTTCGTTTTTTTCGGCGGCCATTTTTTCTCTCCCTTAGGGGATTTTCGTGTGTCTGAACTCGGGAATTTGGACTTAAATGGAGGTGTAACTTCACTTTCAGAGGTCCTGGGTGCCCCCCATTGCTATGGGTAAGCTTTTTATGTATTTTTGTGAGTATTTGGTGTGTTTTGACTGTTTTTAGATGCTTGCGGTTCGGCCGTTATGGTCGTATTTTTAGTGCGTGTGGGTCTTTGTTACGTTAAGGTTGGTTCCGAGGTGTTTTTTTGTCTAAGTCGTGCGTACATACGTCATTGGAGGCTTCACCTTCCGCAAATGCGGCCCCTCTCTTCGCAAGGGACCGCATTTGCAGACAAACACATACGACATGGGAGGCTTCACCTTCCGCAAATGCGCCCCCTGGCTACGCGAGGGTCCGCCTTTGCGGACAAAACTGCATCCCTTGCTTCGCGAGGGATGCAGTTCTTGCGAGCTCGCTTTGAGACCTCGCAAAGCGTGACGATGTCTCGTAGTTTGACAACTATTATATGTGATACTAGCGTATTGCCCGTCAAAAAATGACGGCAATGAGATGTGCATGTTTGGAAAGTTGTTTAGTTATTAATATACACATGGAATTGTAAGGTAGCTAATGTTGTTTTGTGTGTACTACTGAAATATAGAATTCAAATTAATGAACGAATATACTTTACCTATTTTTATGCATTGTGTTGAAGAGCTGGCAATCTGTGTTGATGTTGCTGCAGCATTAGTGGTGTGGAGGTGCTGTGTAAGTGTGATGAACGTGTGCAGTGTAATAGTGTGCGTGCGCAAGCCGAAACTGTTAACGTAGCTGTGTACTTCCGCATTATCCTAAAATGGAGGATAATGTGTGGTATGCGTCTTAGCGGATCATCCGTACGTCGTTTAATGGTGGGCAATGTGTGGTATGCGTCTTAGCGGATTATCCGTACGTCTTTTTTGTGGTTATAGTGCTGTAGCCTCGTTTTTGTTTTGTTCTGCCGCCATTTTTTCTGCTGCGCTCTTTGCCAAAGTACTACGGTTTAACAGTAAATATGGTAAAAGGGTAAAATGACGGTCAATAAAAATTAAATGTTGTGAAATTTGTTTGCAACACAAAATGACTCCACTACATTTGTCCCTTTTTTTTTTTTCTTAAAATAAATACACATTTTTTTTTTTGAACTTTTTATTTTTTTAACTTTCAACTTATATTTCATCAAATGCGTTGTTTTAGGCGTGAAATCCGATGTTGCGCGAGACAAAGGCTATAATCTGTGTCAATGCGTAAATCTGTAATTGCGTTTCGTAAAATGTACTTGCTACTGTCTTTTTACTCATTGTGCGGTTAATCCGCATCCTTTGTCTCGTTGTTTTTCAAGCAC
The DNA here is from genome assembly GCA_027410445.1 of Discoglossus pictus. Lineage (NCBI taxonomy): Eukaryota > Metazoa > Chordata > Amphibia > Anura > Alytidae > Discoglossus > Discoglossus pictus. The sequence continues at coordinate 448,291,198 of CM050163.1, forward strand.
ATACGCCTGTGACTGTGTTTTACGCAGTTCGTAGTAGTATAGCCTCGTTTTCATTTTTTTTCGATCTTTGTAACTCGGCTAAATCAATGTAAATTGGAGTTCCAATCACTCCCAGACGTCCTGCCTGGTTCCCCATGCTGTAAGTGACCTTTTTTTTATTTTTTAGTGAGTATTTAGTGTTTTTTTAATTGTTTTGGTTCCGCCGCTTATCTTGTAATTTTTTTCATCTCGTATTCTTTTTCTAAGTGCTACGGTTTAACGGCTTGCCTCGCTACGCGAGCTGTAATTGTACAGGTTAAAAACATTTAAAAAAAAGATTGCATAGTGATCTGATGTAAAATTTTACCAAAGTATAGAAATGCATAGGGTTCCCTGGTGGTCCAGTGGTTAGGAATTTGAGGCTTTAACTGCTACAATCTGGGGTTCATTCCAGTCAGGGAACCAAGAGGTCCCACCACCCTGAAGCCATGCAGGGTTGGGCCTGATCAGTACCTCGATGGGAGACAACATAGGAATACCAGGAGCTGAATGCTGTGGCCCACTGGTGAATCAAGTAGCATTGCACTCCAGTAACTTTACCATGAAAACCAATTGGATCAGCATGGTGAGTTATGGCCCATGAAGTCACAGAGAGTTGGACACGACTGAATGACGCAAATACACACACATAGAAATGCATACATAAATGATATAATCTCAAGATTCCCTCTACAGCCAAATCTAATTAACATAACAAAAAAAACAATCTCAATATTTAACTCACGTTGTTGTAAATATGTGAGCTGCAAAGTGTATATCTACTAATATAAAGAGCAGTCCTACTGGGCGGGAGCATTATATCATTGAGGGGCGAGGTCTGAGAGCCGGCATAACAGTTGCCATTACACATTTCAGAGAGAGAGAGAGAGAGACAGCACAGAGAGAGACAACAAAGCCACACAACACAGCAAGCAAAATAGCCACCGCCATTACATACCTCAGAGAGAGACACACACAACACAGAGAGAGAGAGAGAACCTGCCATACAATGAAGCAAGTGCTGCCACACACAAGAGAGAAAGATAGCACAGTGAGAAAGACAGCAAAGAGTTAGAGAGAATGTGTCATACAACACAGCAAGTGGCATTACCGCCACCATTACACACCTCAGAGAGAGAGAGAGAGAGACACACACAACATACATACACAGACAGCGAAGAGAGAGAGATACCGCAACGAGTGATAGAGAATGTACCACACAACGCAGCAAGCAGCATTAGACACATCAGAGAGAGACAATACCAAAAGCCAAAGCACACAGACTGACAGCAGAGAGGGTGACAGACAGACAGCTAAGAGAGAGAGAGACAGACAGACAGCAAAGAGTAACAATGAAACTGCCACACAAGCCGAATTACAGTTGCCATTACAAACTTCAAAAAGAGAGACACAGCACAGAGAGAGAGACAGCACAGACAATTCAAGATAACATTCTACAATAATCTCATTTATGATGGGCAAGTTATGTAGTAATTGCGGTTGAAAAAATACTTTAGTCCATCAAGTTCAACCTTCTCTGATCTGCAATATGCGCTTTAGTTGTTAATTGATCCAGAGGGAAAAAAAAACATTGAAACATTGCCAAGTGTCTCAAAAGGGCAAATAAAAAATAAAAAAATCCTTCCTGACCCCAGATACTGGCAATCGGACTCCTTTTTATCCAACCCTTTTTTAAAGTTATCTATCAAATCCGCTGTCACCACCTCCTTTGATAGAGAATTCCACAGATTACCACCCTTATTATGAAGAACCCTTTTTTTTCTTTAAGGTAGAATCCTTTTATTTCTAACTTCAAAGAATACCATCTTGTCAGTTGAAAACCTTGGCACAAAAAGTTCACTTGACCCTGGATATATTTATATAACGCAATCATATCCCCTCTTAAACACCTTTTTTTCTAGAGAAAATACATATAATTTGGGTAGTCTTTCTTCATAACCTTAGCCCCTCCAATCCCCTTTTTCTAAAGTGGTGCCCAAAATTGTACTCCATATTCCAAATGAGGGTGTACTAGGGATTTGTATAGTGGCAGAATTATATTTGCTTCCGGGGCTTTAAGACCCTTCTTAATACATGATAATATTTTACTTGACTTTGCAGCTGCTGCTTGGCTTTGAGCACTGTTACCTAGGTGGTTGTCCACAAGTACTCCCAAATCCCTTTCAATATCAGATACCCTGAGATTTGCTTCATTAAGAATATAAATTGCATGGCTATTTTTCCTTCCCAAATGCATAACTTTACATTTATTCGTATTAAATCTCATTTGTCATTTAGTTGCCCATTTCTCTAATTTATGCAAAGGAAAGTACATAATTATCTGATTTATTTTCCTTGCACAACTTGTCATCAGCAAAAATGGAGACACTACTTTCCAATTCTACTTCTAATTTATTAATAAATATGTCAAAAAGGAGCTGACCTAATACTGAACCCTGAGGAACCCCACTTACCACATTAGTCCAATCTGAGTATGTTCAGTTTAAAACAACCCTTTTCTTCCTGTCTTTTAGCCAGCTCTCAAACCAAGAGCAGTTATTTACTGCAATTCCTGTATCTCTTAGTTGGCACAATAGTCTCCCATGTGGCACTGTATCAAACGCAAAATCCAAAAAGACTACATCTACTGCGTTGATCCAAGTTCCTATTAACCTCCTCATAGAAACTACCGTATATACTCGAGTATAAGCCGACCTGAGTATAAGCCGAGGCACCTATTTTACCTACAAAATACTGTGTAAAATGAGCGACTCCAGTAAAAGCCGAGGGTGGGAAATGTGTCTCTTTTGTGCCTTCTGTGTTCCCCTCTGTCTCCCGTGTCTCTTCTCCCCTCTCCTGTGTCTCTTCTCCCCTCTCCCTTCCCTGTGTCTCTTCCCCCCTCTCCCTTCCCTGTGTCTCTTCCCCCCCTCTCCCTTCCATGTGTCTCTTCCCCCTCTCCCTTCCCTGTGTCTCTTCCCCCCTCCTCATTCTCAACCTCCCTCCTCAACCTTACTCCCCATCCTCAACCTCCCTCCTCAACCCCCTCATCCTCAACCCCCTCCTCCTCAACCCCCATCCTTTACCCCACGTCCCATCCCACGTCCCATCCTCAACCCCACCCCCATGCGCGCCACGTCATTAGCATATGCCGGGTGCCAGCACCCGGTATATGCTAATGACGTGGCGCGCATGTTACGTCACATGCGCGCCACATCAAGACCCGGAAGGAGCAGAGGCCGGAGCAGGTAAGTGAGGGGAGGGGGGGGGGGTAGTATGAGGGGGGCGGTTGAGGATGAGGAGGGGGGAGGGAAAGAGACACAGGGGGGTAGAGAGACACGGGGGGGGGGGGGTAGAGAGACACGGGGGGGTAAAGAGACACAAGGGGGGGGGGTTAGAGAGACACGGGCCGGAGAGTGACATGAGTATAAGCTGAGGGGGCCCTTTTTAGCCTAAAAAAAGGGCTGAAAAACTCGGCTTATACTCGAGTATATACGGTAATTAAGTTTGTTTGATATGACCTATCCCTCATAAATCCATGTTGGCTCCTACTTATAATCCTGTTTGAATAGACATATCCATGTCTATTATCCCTTATTAACCCTTCAAAAAGCTTTCCCACTACCAAAGTGAGACTCACTGGTCTATAATTCCCCGATTTTGCTCTTGATCCCTTCTTAAATATAGGTATCACCTCTGCCTTTCTCCAGACATCTGGTAGAGACCATGTGTTGAGTGAATCCTGAAAAATTAGATATACCGTATTTATCGGCGTATAACACGCACTTTTTCTCCCTGAAAATATGGAGCAAATTATAGGTGCGTCTTATACGCCAATATTCCCTCCCCCTCCTCATCCTCAACCTCCCTCCTCATTCTAACCCCCCTCCTCAACCTAAACCCCCCTCCTTAACCTAAACCCCCCTCCTCAACCTAAACCCCCCTCCTCAACATTACCCCCCCTAAATAACTCCCCCTCACTTACCTGCTTCTGTTCCGGCCTCCGCTCCGCTCCCTGACCCGGCGCACATGTGACGTCACATGTGCGCCACGTCATTAGCATTTACCGGGTGCACCCGGTATATGCTAATGACGTGGCGCACATGTGACGTCACATGCCCGCTGGGTCAAGGAGCGGAGCGGAGGCCGGAACAGAAGCAGGTAAGTGAGGGGGAGGTGAGGAGGGGGGGGGGGGTTAGAATGATGAGGTGGGTTGAGGTTGAGAAGGGGGTTTGAGGAAGGAGGATGAGGATAGGGTGGTTGAGGATGGGGGGGGTAGAGGAGTGGGTTTGAGGAGGGGGTGGAGGATAGGGGGGTTGAGGAAGGAGGGTGAGGGGGGTTGAGGGGGTTTGAGGATGGGGGGGTTGAGGAGGGAGGTTGAGGAGGGGGTTGATGATGTGGGGGTTGAGGAGGGAGGATGAGGAGGGAGGTTGAGGAGGGGGTTGAGGAGGGGGTTGAGGATGAGGAGGGAGGTTGAGGATGAGGAGGGAGGATGAGGAGGGGGGTTGAGGATGAGGAGGGGGGTTGAGGATGGGGGTTGAGGATGGGGGTTGAGGAGGGGGGTTGAGGAGGGGGGTTGAGGAAGGAGGATGAGGAAGGAGGATGAGGAAGGAGGATGAGGAAGGAGGATGAGGATGAGGGGTGGAGGAGGGGGTTGAAGAAGGGGGGTTTGAGGAGGGGGTTGAGGAGGGAGGATGAGGAGGGAGGTTGAGGTTGAGGATTTTGCTTCAAAGTGCTTTATTTGAATTTTTTTTTTTTCCCCCTGAAATTTCCTTCTTAAAATGAGGTGCGTGTTATTCGCCGGTGCGTGTTATATGCCGATAAATACGGTAATGGTTTGGCTATTATAGAACCCAGTTCCCTCAGTACCCTTGGATGTATTCCATCAGGACCTGGGGCTTTTATATATTTATTTTTTCCAACCTCTTTTGGATTTCATCCTGCAATAACCAGTTATTTGGCAAAGGTAGTGTAGCCCCATTATGTTGCTGTGTCCCAACCACTGGTACCTCCCTTGTGTATACCGAAGAAAAGAACCTATTTAGCTCATCTGCTTTTCCTGGTCACTAATTTTCAGATGGCCTGTGTCACATTGTAATGTTCCTATAGCTTTCTTCCTGGCCTTCTTCCCATTAATATATTTAAAAAATATTTTAGGGTTAGTCTTACTCTCCTTTGCAACTAACTTTTCATTTTCGATTTTTGCCAGTCTATTAGCCCTTTTCCAAGCCTTGTTGATTTCCTTGTACTTGCGTAAAGCAGTCCCTGTCCCATCTTGTTTATATAATTTAAATGCTTGTTTTTTACTCCTCATCTTCATCTTTCATTCATTGCTAAGCCACATAGGTTGTGATTTACTCCTTCTACTTTTATTTCCACATGGTATATAGTGATAAGTATGTTTATTTAATAAGGATTTGAACGTTGCACATTTATTTTCAGTATTTTTACCTGCCAGTTCTCTGTCCCAGTCTATACGTTGTATCACTACCCTTAGATCGTTAAAATCTGTCCTTTTAAAATTAAGAGTTTTCAATAGCCCCTTACACTTATGTTTTTTTAATTCAATCTCAAATGAGACTGTGTTGTGATCACTGTTTCCCAAAGGTTGCCCTATTTCCACATTTGATACTATATCAATATTGTTTGGCATAACTAAATTTAAGATAGCCTCATTTCTAGTAGGTTCTTGTATAACCTGGGCCAGATAATGATCTCTGAGTGTACTCAAGAACCTGCTCCCCTTAGCTGAACTGCTGATCTCATTTACGGTATCCAGTTTATTTCAGGGTAATTAAAATCTCCCATTATTAGTACTTGCCCATGCTTAGCTACATTTACAGTCGGTAACAATAATTGCATTTCCTCACTTTCAATTATATTTGGGGGTTTATAGCATACTCCTACTATTATTCCTTTAGAATTTACTCCTCCGCTATTTAACTCTATCTACAAACATTCAACATTACCGCTAGTTCAAGCATAAATATCTTCTCTGACTATAGGCTTAAATTTAGACTTAACATACAGACAACCCCCGCCCCCCCTCTTTTACCATTGCCTCTATCTTTCCTAAATAGGTTATAACCATCCAGATTATCAGTCCAGTCATGAGATTCATCCCACCACATTTCAGTAATGCCTATTTAATCCCATTTCTCATTAACTGCTAATAATTCTAACTCTCCCATTTTTCCTGACAAGCTTCTGGCATTAGCAAGCATAAACCTTATGTTATGAGTCTGTAGTTCTAAAGTGCCTGTCACTGTACTTGAGTTACTTAGTACTACCCGCCTATTGACTATACTAGCCCTACCCCATCTCCTCCCCTATGAGTAGTTAATACGTTCCTTAGACCCTCTACACTTACTACCCCATTACGTCTATCTCGACCCCCACCTACTAGTTTAAAAACTCCCACAGCCGTTCTACTATCCTATCCCTTAGCACAAAAGCTCCCTCATCATTAAGGTGCAATCCATCCAAGCTATAGAGATTGTACCCAAGTGAGAAGTCAGCCCAGTGCTCTAAAAACCCAAACCCCTCCTTAATGCACCACATTTTTAGCCATGCATTAACCTCCCTAAGCTCCTTCTGCCTGCCTGGGCTAGCACATGGCACCGGTAGTATCTCAGAAAATACTACCTTGGAAGTCCTTGCCTTCAGCTTATTACCTAGTTCTATAAAATCATTCTTTAGGACACTCCATCTTCCACTAACTTTGTCATTGGTACCAATATGTGCCAAGACCGCCGGTTCATTTCCAGCCCCTTCCAATAATTTGTCTACCTGATCCAAATAGTCTTCCAATTCCAGCAAGCACACAATTTTGGGCATAGCCTCCATGGCACAATTGCCAACCCGCTGTCCCCTGGCCATGGCAAATGTTCCCGCCAGTGCCTGCTTCCTCTTTTGGGACTAGGAGCATAAAATACTCCTCTGTGGCAAAAACAAACAATATTCCCAGTAGGTACCGTGCCAGCTGGATCTGCTGTCTGACATCATAGATCTGGGTCTTTTTTTAGTAGCCCCCATTGCCCTGGGTTGAAACATGGGCAGGGCATGGTGCTCAATTTTCCCCATCACCATGGTCTGGGCGTGGTACCCCTGCTCACCTGGTACAACGGTCTGGGCATGGGACACCATTGCTCCCTGCCTAGGCATACAATATGGAGTGTGGAACCAGTCTAGCTTATTTACTGGGTCTCTGTCTGGCAGGATCTCAGGGCTCATTCTCTCCCCTGTCTTCTCGTCTGTGGCTTGCTCTCTGACTGTTTTTATCAGCTGGAGCTCCTTCAATGGTCCACAGTCCATTACAGTCGTTCCCAAGGACCAGTAAGCATACATGCTCCCATCCAGATTGTTTGCTTGGCCTGGGTTCTGCCAACAGTCCTCTGTGCCAGGGTAATCAATACTGTATGTACAGTATAGTGCTTAATACTGTAACTGTAACAATAAACCAATTTAACTGATCTTCATCTACAAGCAGTGTTAGTCATACTGTATCTGTCATGAGAAATCACTTGCCATGACCATTAGTAATCATGTGGCATTTCACAAGGAATGCTTAGCTGTGGCTACATTCAGTGGGCCAAGATTACTATCACCATCTCTATATGATATTGTTTATCCACACTGATATCACATTCATTTAGTATACAGGTGTTATCAGTTTATAACATGTACCCATTAAAACCTCATAAATTACCATTAATATTGAGATAAGACAAAAGTCATCAGCCATAATGTCTGTTAATTACATCAGATAAAAGTATCTGTTTTCATATTGATGAGAGGATGACATGCTTAACTAATGCATGTATTATTACTGGCTTTGAATAACATGCTATTGTAAGACTACGCAAGTCCACCACCATTTCAGCATTGGTATAAATTAAACCTAACAACAATCATGTGTATTAAAACATGATAAATGTCTTTCTTTATGGATGTGAGATCATTCTGATATCCACTGTGTATATATTTTACTTACATTATTTGGCAGCACTGCTTGCCTTCATAAAGTTGAAATTTGGCTAAAACCAAAATATAACAAAAAAAGGTTTAATCCGTAAGGGATAGAAATGAAAATGACTGCACCATCTTATCTCAATGGCATTCCTCCGTGACCATCAATTGGCAAAATGTTAAACATAACCACCACATAGGCCATGATCATCTACTCTGTAATCAGTCTTGATAATGTTAACATTTGGACCAATAGATTGTAACTGAGGAGCGTTTTTGAGAAGGTCAAACCGCTTCCTAAAAAGGACATATTAGAGCTGGAAAAAAGTACAGAGAAGGGCAACGAAACTAATAAGGGGAATGGAAAGGCTAAGTTATGAAGAAAGACTAACCAAATAAACGTATTTTCTCTAGAAAAAGACGTCCAAGAGGGGATATGATTACCTTATATAAATATATCCAGGGCCAATACAAGGCTTTGTAAAATAAACTTTTTGTGTCAAGAGGTTTTCAACTGACAAGAGGGTATCCTTTGAGGTTAGAAGTAAAAAGTTTCCACCTTAAAGTAAGAAAAAGGTTCTTCACAGTAAGGGTGGTTAAAATGTGGAATTTTCTACCAAAGGAGGGGGTGACAGCAGATTCAATAGATAACTTTAAAAAGGGGTTGGATTTATTTTTGAGTAAAAGGGTTATCCTGGATAATTAGAGAGGGAGTATTGAGGAAGAATCTGATTGCCAGTATTTGGGGTCAGGAAATAATTTTATTTTTATCCCTTTTGAGACAATTGGCAATGTTTCAATAGGGTTTTTGTATGTTTGCCTTTCTCTGGATCAATTAACAACTAATATGAATATTGAGGATCAGAGAGATGTAAAAAGGTTGAACTTGATGGACTAAAGTATTTTTTCAACCTCAATTACTATGCCACTATGTAACTATGATCTTGGGGAGTAGGGGCTTAGTGGTGCTGAATGCTAATAAGTCCCCCACTGACCACTTGAGTCGACAGTCCTCCTCTTTCTCATATCCCGGGCCCTTTGATCATCTCCTGGGCTCCTCACGCAGATCCTGGTAGGTGGGAGCATGATCCTCTATACTTGGCTCATCCTGAACAGAAGGCCCCGCCTCAGGCTCCGTAGTAGACCCAGACCTCCTGCCAGCTGAAATAAGAGAACAAAAATATATAAGTTAATAATAATGAGCCCGATTCAATTGCAAGCCTGCATCTTGCGGGATACAGGCCATATGTTTGTGGGCCACCTTTTATCGCAGATTCTGGTGCTGTTCAGTTGAATAAGTTACGGGCCGAACTTCGAAGCTGTAAACTATGCACTCATGCGTAGCAGTTCAGGGCAGAAACATGATCAATTAAGCAAGGCCGTAACCAACCATTTCGAAACCGCCAATAGAAAATGAGACCGCCATCATTACAGCAGTAAAACATGGAAGTTACATGTCAATCAATTAGGTTTGGGGGTCCGATATTCGATGGGACTCACAAACCCTCAAAATATAAAATATAAAAATGAATGCCAATACTGTTCTAGTCCATATTGGTGGCCTGGTATGTATTAACTCATTGATTCCCGAGATCGATATAACCCTGAAATGACACAAAAAAAAAATTTGCGAGCTTGAGACTGTTGTGCAATTAATACTATGGTTTTTCATCGCTTTCCCCGTCATTTACAGTGCAGTATTGATTTTTTTTATTGAATTTACAACAACTGGACAGGGGTTAAACCCTCTTGCGGGTCCTCTCTAGTACTCGTAGGATATTCTTCTACATTTGGCGTTTACTGGTGTGAAAACATTTGCTGGCTTCGGGAATTGGAGCAATTGAATAGCGATTTGCGATTTTTGCCGTCGTAACCATTGCGGCCGTGAAAGATCAAAGGCTTCGGGAGGCTGTAAGTTCCGTATTAAACAACAGCAAGTTTTTCAAGGCTGTAACCCCTAAACCGTTTGAAACCTGCAAAAAGAAGCCAATTGAATAGCAAATTAACTTACGGCCTCACTTACGGGCTTCAGTAACTCACGTTTGCTCAATTGAATTGGGATCATTGTTTGCAATTGTGTTATCATTTGCGAAATATGATCATTGCTTTGTATTATTAGTTGCTTGCTAATGGCTCATAACAATATCTGATTCCTGCGGTTATCTTCCCTCTGCTGCAGCACATGTGTACACATACTCTGCTGTTGAGACAAGGTCCTGATAGGCTAGTACACTACACTGCACATGCATCCCTACAAAGAGTATATCTGCATTACATGCAGTGGGCACACCCATACAAGGACTGTAAAGTGTTGTTTGTTCATATTTGATGCTGCACACCTATGGAAGTTATATGTAAGCTTCCTGGATTTGACAAGGGATAGATTATACATCTATCCCTTAAAAAATCCGGGAAGCTAACATATCACTCTCATTGGTGAACAGTATTTACATGGGATGTGTGTAATCTATGTGTGTGGTTTACTTGTGGTGCATATGATGTTCCCCTGGCATGGTAGCTGAATAATATTACACATATTTGTATGTGCAGGCTACAGGACCGTAAACACGCAAAACACCACCAAGCACATACAGATTTTCCGAAAAAGCCATACGAGGTCCAACAACAAGGACTCTAAATCAGCCACAGCCACGTACCACATACATTAGGCGCCATTTTACAACACTAACTTACACAATGCGGAAGTACATAGCTACCCTAACGGATTTTCCTTGCGCACGCACACTATTTACACTACACACTGCACACATTGCTGACACTTACACAGCAGCTACACAACAGTGAAAACACACATTCTATGGTGCAGCACTATGAACCCAGATTGTCAGCTCTTCAACACAATGCTTCCTGCATATATTACTTCAAAATAGGTAAAGTATATTCATTTATTTATTTATTAATTATTTCATTAGCATACAAAAAACCACTGTCAATGCTGCTCATAGCACACAAACAACCAACAGCCTTCGGCACTCATTGCGAGCCACGCAATGAGCGCCCAAAGATCTCGGAACACCAACTAAATTAATGTCGCAATGAAACACCATTACCTGCCTTACAATCTTAGCAAGTCGCTAGTATTTTAATATTATAGTGTGTCTTCACCATTTGCTAGTCTGTAGTACACTCTACAGGTCTGTACTGGTAATGCATGTTTTTTGCTTTCATTGGTTTGATTAGTATCAAAAACTGATGAATGGTGATAATGTAGACTGATGACAATGATCTCCATGGAACATCACCATTACCCTTATAACCAAACAACCCATATGTCAAGATCCTTAACTAAAGGAACTTGAGATTCAAACATTTTCCATCAAGTATGACAAGAATATGGGCCCGATTCAATTGCAAGCCCGCAACTGGCGGGATGTAGACCATATGTCTGCGGGTGTACTGCGGCCTCCCATTCGTCTCCGATTCTGGAGCTATTCAGTTGATCAAGGCCTCAAGTTACTGGCCCAAAGCCAAATCCGTAAACCATGCACCGGTTCATAGCAGTTCAGGGAGGGAACATGATCAATTAAGCAAGATTTTAACCTCCCATTTCGAATCAACCAATAGAAAATGAGACCATTATTATCATTATTACAGCAGCAAAATATGGAGGTTACATGTCAATCAATTAGGTTCATGGGTCCAATATGCGATCAGACTCGCAAGAATGCAAAATACAGAATTATGAAAATGAATGCCAATACTGTTTTAGTCCATGTAGGTGGCCTGATATGTATTAACTCATTGATTCCCGAGATTGATATAAAATATAAAAATAAATCTTATAAACTGCCGATTTGCAAGCTTGAGACTGTTGAGCAATTATTTCTAATGTCTATCATCGCTTTTTCCAGTGCAGTATTGATTTTTTATTTGCATTTACAGTGCTACGAACAGGTGTTTAGCCCCCTTGCGAGCCCTCTCCAGGTCTTGTAGGATTTTCTCCTTCATTCGCCACTTACGGGTGTGTAAACATTTGCGGGCCTGGGGAATTGGAGCAATTAAATATCGATTTGCGATTTTAGTCATCGTAACTCTTGCGGAATTGAAAGATCAAAAGCTTTGGGAGGTTGTAAGTTCCAGGTTTAACCATCGCCAATATTTCAAGGCCATAACCCATAAATCGTTTGGAGCCTGCAAAAAGACACCAATTGAATAGCAAATTAACTTGCGGCCTCACTTACGGGCTACAGTAACTTACGATTGCTCAATTGAATCAGGCTGTAAGTAACAACTGGAAAAACCCACCTAAAGCAACCTGATTGGAACCAGTAATAGGTCTGAGTCCAGGTAACAAATTCAACTCTGATTCCCCATTACATATTTACAGCCTTATTAAATTGCGATTCAGCAAATTTAAAAGGGGTCTATTTAAGCACACAGCATATTTTTTTTACAGAAGTTTTTAGTCAGTGAACTTCTATCCAAAAGCAAGGTCTTCACTAACTAAAACTTCTGTAAAAAAAATATGCTCTGTGCTTAAATAGAGCCCTATTCAATTGGCCGAATCGCAATTTAATAAGGCTGTAGCTTTGAAACTAACATTATTTGGTGGCTTTGATAAAACTAATAGTTTTGATTGGAGATTTTTAGAAATCCTGGTTATCAGCCTTATTAAATTGTGACTCTGACAATTAAATAGGGCTCTATATCAGCACATATCATATTTTTTTGACACAAGTTTTTACCTTCTATCCAAAAGCAAGGTCTTCACTAACTAAAAACTTCTGTAAAAAAAATATGCTATGTGCTTATATAGAGCCCTTTTAAATTTGCCATATTGCAATTTAATAAGGCTGTAAATAACTGACTGGTATTTATTTAATGAACCATGTGATCAATATTCTTTACTAGCGACTGGGCAATAAAATTGTAAGGCAGGTAATGCTGTTTGGGCCAGACATTCATTTTGTTGGTGGTCTGAGATCCTTCGGCGCTCACTGCGAGCCTCGCGCTGAGCGAATTCGGCTCTCATCGCGTGGATCGCATTACGAGGCTGTTGGTTGTTGTCTTTTTTTTTCTGATGGGCGCTTTTGATTGGTGGTGTTTTGCGTCTTTAGGGTCCTGTAGCCTAGTTTTCATTTTTTTCGGCGGCCATTGTTTCTCTCGCTTAGGGTATTTTCGTGTGTCTAAACTCAGGAATTTGGACTTAAATTGAGGTGTATCTTCACTGGGTGCCCCCCCCCCTTGCTGTGGGTAAGCTTATTATGTATTTTTTGTGTGTATTTATTGTGTTTTTATATTTTCAGGTGCGAGCAGTTCGGCCGTTAAGTTCGTATTTTTGCGAGGTCGAAATGTTTTATTTTCTATGTCCTGCGTCTCGTATTTTTTTATGCTAAGTCTGTAAATTTTCCGTTCCCAGGGTTCGTATTTTTTTGTGTAAGTCCATATGTAGGGATTGCGTGTTAGATCTATTTTGGTAAAGTGCCGCTTGTGTGGGTGTTTGTAACCATGTGTGAGGCACTGTAGAGCCTCCACCTACGCAAATTTGGTCCCTAGTTTTGTGAGGGTCCGCATTTCCGGCCTGCAATGAGCCTTCGGCCGACGTTGTAGCCTCCACCTTCCGCAAATGAAGAGTGTGAGGATGATTTGTAGTTTGACAACTATTATATGTGATGATGTGACCTCGGTTCCCAAAGCATGCTTGTTATTGGACTCTTTGCCTATGACACTGAACTGTATCCTTTCACCCTGACCACTCTCTACTTCCCTACACCCTGATATTTTGAAACATGCTATCCTTTTCTTATGCTTATATTGATATATTTACAGTATGTGATTACAGTTAATGGGCCACCTCTGGCCTCTATACCAGAACTCTACAGCTAGTGGGTCTGGGGCTCAGGTTAGTGTCTTAATCCCTACTTTAGCCCTACAGGTCTAAGTATTGATATAAGATTAGTAACCCTCACATGCATCACATAGGATAAAGAGTGGATACATTGTGCAATCTGTTATAAAGCTTAAAATGCTAATGTTAGCGGTTAAAATGATTTTTTTTATTATGGTCTCTGTATAATGTAATTTGGTAGCCTGCTATGCTGCTTCAGTGTGACCCATATAGTGCACATGCTGCAGATTGGCTCTTACAGGCACAGGAAGTACATTAGCTCTTACAGGCTCTTACAGACACAGGCTACAAATTGGCACTCACAGGCAGAGGCTGCTCATGGGCTCTCGCAGACACAGGCTGCAGATTGGTACTTACAGGCAGAGGCTGCACATTGACTTCTACAGACACAGGCTGCACATTGGCACTTACATGCATAGGCTGCACATGAGCCCTTGCAAATTCTGGTTACAGATTGGCACTTACAGGCACAGGATGCACATAGGCTCTTGCAGACACAGGCTGCAGACTGACACTTACAGGCAAAGGCTGCACATTGGCTTCTACAGACACAGGGTGCACATTAGCACTTACAGACACATGATGCAAGTGCGAGCAATTGAACAGTCCCATGAGTCGAGTACTGAGCAAGTCTCTTTCTCCCTATCCCCTCCCCTGTGTCTTTCCCCCCTTCCCTCCCCTGTGTCTCTCCCCCCGCCCCTGTCTCTTCTCCACCCTCCCTGTGTCTCCACCCCCCTCTCCCCTGTGTCTCTCCTCCCTCTAATCTCCCCTGAGTCTCTTCCCCCTCTCCCATGCTGTGTCTCTCCCCTCTCCTCTCCCCTGTGTCTCGTCCCCCTCTCCCCTGTTTCCTCCCCCTCTCCCATCCCCTGTGTTCCCCCCTCTCCTGTGTCTTTCCCCCCTCTCCCCTCCCCTGTGTCTTCCCCACTTCTCCCCTGTGTCTTCCTCCCCCTCTCCCCTCCCCTGTGTCTTCCACCCCCTCCCCCTCCTCGATGTGTCTTATTCTCCCTCTCCCCTGTGTCTTCCTCCGCTCTCTCCCCTGTGTCTTCCTCCCCCCTCCTCCTCTGCAGCTCCAACTGCGCATGCGCGCCTCATGCGAGCAGCTGTGTACAGACTTAGGAAGTACTGGTAAGTGTGTGCCCCGGGTGACTGAATACGAAAGTAGGGGCTTTTGACCTGGCTGTATGCCAAGGGGAGCTAATGGGCATTTATAGGGGGCGTGGTTTGTGAGTACATACATAGGGGGCTTTCCCGCCCTTAGGGGTCATAGAGAGTGGGATCAGCAAGCTATCAGCAAGCAATATCAGCAAGCTCCAAGCAGAGGATCTTATGGAGCAGCTCAAGTCCCAAGTTGCAACACATGGGCTGGAGTGGCTACAGGCCGTGGTGGCAAGCATACAAGAGGAGGCACCCCCAAGAAGACAGGAGGAGGTGGCTGCGGCCGAAGAAAAAGCAAGGGCTGCGCAAAGAGTCGCCTGCCCAGAAGAGCAAGGCCTCCAGAGAAGTTAAGCCCAAGTTTGCAGACCCCCAAGAAAAAAGGAGTTCAGATGAGGAGAAAGAAGATTGTGACCCCCCGGAAGCAGCAGAGCGGCAGCGGGACCCACAGAGGAGGAAAAAGGGCTGAGGAGCCAGAAGACAATTATCGGATGGCGGCGCGACCCTCCTCTTCCTTGTCGGATCAAGCACATCAGCAGGAGAGGCAGGGGGGACCGGCTGCAGCACGAGCGGCGGCGGAGCTGGCCAGTGAAGCGGCAGCTGCAGAGCGGATCACTACGCTTAAGAGGTTCCGGCGCGGCGGGGAGGCCCTCGGCAGAGACACGTCGGAAGGTGAGCAGAGGGTCGCGGAAGCATCTGAAAGTAGGTCTGAAACAGGGGGCATGATGATGGCGCGATCAGCGTCAAAAGGAATCAGAAGGGCTGGGGGAGAAAAGAGGCAAGTGTCAGCACAGCAGGGGACACAAGGCAAGGCCAGGAAGTCAAGGTACAGCCTAGTCCAGGCTACAAGTAGTGAGGCTATAAGCCAGACAGGGGCAGGCAACTCAAATAGAGGTACAACAAGAAAAACTCCTAGCAAGAAGAGGAACGCAGGAATTCATTCTGGGGAAGAGGCTGCAGTGGGGCAAGAAGCAGAAGGAAGGCAGGAGCAGAGGGAAGAAGGAATAGAAGGAGACATGGGGAGCAATATTGAAGAAAGAAGTGCACATGGTCAGGAGTTGGAGGGTCACATCAGTGACTCAAGTCAGGAGGTTCATCAGGAAGGAAGGAGGGAGCATGATGCTGCGTCAGCTACAATGTTTTGTCCTGTTTCTACATGTGGAGATCCTGGTGAGGGCACATCCAACTGGAGCAGGTCACCGCCGAGGCATGGGGAGGAGGACATGCCTGTTGGTCAACAGGAAGGGAGGAGCCCAGTGGGCGGTCAACAGGACCATTGGCGGTCAGTGGCATCATCGTACCAGTCCATATATCCGGGCCCAAGGGCAAGCAGGCAGCATGTCAGCGAAAGGCAGTGGAACAGGAATGGCAAGGAGAGAAGGGAAAATGTATCGTATATTTACAGAGGCAGAAGATCTTTGTCGCCAGCTTGCAGGAATAGACACACGCCCTCTTTGAAAGGAAGGTCTAGATCCAGAAGGAGGTCACCTTACCGAACATGTCAGCATGGTGATTATAACAGGAGGGAGAGGGAAAGGGTATCTCCTTCTTATTTTTGCAGGAGCGTCACGGAAACAAGAAGATGTGGGGTGCGGAGACTGCCTTCCGGGGAGGACCGGAGGGTACAAGACGCATCTAAAAAAGAGCCAGCAAAGAGCAGGAATAGTCGACTTCCCGCCACAAGTCGGGGAAGGGAGCAGAATGAAGCAGTCGACGCATCAGGAGTTACAGCCTCAGCATCAGAAACAGATTTGAGGCATACTGGTGAGTCTATACACAACACACAACCTAACAATAATTTGCAAAGTAGTTTGGTAAATCTGTTGGCTAATTTACGTAGCTTGGTGTTTCAGCTAGAAGGGGAGAGACAGGCAGGGCCTGAGGGAGCATGGCTGGGTCTGGATAGCCATAGGTTCAATTTACCTGTGAGCCAGGCAGGTAATGCAGAGGGCACTAGGCCTGATGGGGAGGCAGTGGTGGCGGGTTCGTCGGATGTGGTCTCCCCGCGGGTAGTAGGAGTAGAACCTGTTCTCAGAGTGGCAGACACAGTGCGGAGCAAGTCAGCCCTGTGTTCTATCGGACCGATTGGCGAGCACGTGTCAAAAGAGTTGAGGGAGAAAATTTGGAAACGGGAGTTCATAGAGATGTTTTCAGTACTCCCGTTGGATAATTTCATAGAAATTAAGCCAGATGATAAGAAAGAGGATGTCAAAAAAGAAGAGGAGGAGCGTAAGCGGAGATATAGAAAGATCCCAAAGACTTTCAGTAATTGGTTGCAGGCTTATGTGATTTTTGCAAGTATAGTGGGTGAGAAAAACCCAGAGTTTTGTTCTGCTTTATTTTGTTATCTAGATGAAATTGAAGGGATTCATAGAACCTATGGAGGGCAGGCGTGGTGGGCATATGATGAAAAATTTCGTCAGAAGTTAGCTGTTAGGCCTTCTATGCAGTGGGATGATAGGGATATGGGCAGTTGGTTAAAAATTGTGACCCCGCTACACCCATCTTTTGCTACAGGGGCTAAGCCCGTAGGGGTAAGTCAAGCGAAAAAAGGGTTTTGTTTTGCTTTTAACGAAAGCTCATGGTCATGGGGAGCATCTTGTAAATTCAAACATGAATGTTCGGAATGTGGTAGTGGCCATCCTCTTTTTCGTTGCTTTCGGCGAACAAAAGCGCAAAAATCAGGTGAATCTGTTGCAAAAGGATTGGAGCCCAGTGCTACTGGAAAGGATGGAGGATTGGCTAAAGTTGTATGCCAGTAGAGTTGCTAGTGCGGAGGATGCTATTTTTCTTTGGGAAGGTTTTGCGGTTGGTTTTACTATTCCATCTTGGGCTGGGGCCTTTGCGAGGCATCCTGCGAATTTAAAGTCGGCCAGGGATAATCCTGCATTAGTTTTTAGTATGCTCATGGATGAGGTAAGCAAGGGTAGAATGGCTGGTCCGTTTGATAATGTACCGTTTAACAATCTAAGGATTTCTCCATTGGGTTTGGTTCCAAAAAAGGAACCGGACATATTTAGGCTAATTCATCACTTGTCGTATCCCAGGGGCCTCTCAGTCAATGATGGGATTGAAAAAGAGTTGGCTTCGGTTTCATATGCATCAGTAAAGCAAGCAGTGAGGTTGGTAAGGAAGGCGGGTAGTGGGGTGTTGCTAGCTAAGGTCGATATCAAGTCTGCTTTTCGCTTGCTTCCTGTTCATCCTGTTTCGCAGCGGTTGCTGGGTTGTTCAATCTCGGGGAAATTTTTTGTAGACAGGTGCTTGCCGATGTGGTGTAGTATTTCTTGCTCCTTTTTTGAAAAGTTTAGTACGTTTCTGCATTGGGTGCTTTGCGCTAAGACTGGGTTATATTCGGTGGTTCATTACCTAGATGATTTTTTGTTCGTGGGTTCGGCAGACTCATCAGATTGTCATAGATTAATGCAGGCATTTCAAGAATTAGCAGCGGATTTTGACATTCTGCTGGCTGTTGATAAGTCAGAAGGTCCCTGCCAGGTGTTGAGTTTCTTGGGGATTGAATTAGACACAATTAGCATGGAATGTAGGCTTCCCATGGATAAGGTGGTGGATTTATGGAAATTTGTAGGGGAGGTTTTGTCGACAAATAAGGTTACTTTGAGGGTTATGCAGTCGTTGTTGGGTAAGCTTAATTTTGCTTGTCGTATAATCCCTATGGGTAGGATTTTTTCCAGAAGGCTATCTTTAGCTACAGGGGCAGGGCGCCAGCCGCATCATCATATAAGAGTCACGGCAGAGCATAAAGCGGATCTACGCATTTGGTATGTTTTCTTGTAGAGTTTAAAAGGTCGGAGCATGATTCAAAAAGCTCCAACAGCTAACAAAGTTTTGGAATTATATACGGACGCGGCAGGTGCACGGGGCTTTGGGGTCTATTTTAGAGGTTATTGGTGTGCGCAGGCTTGGCCAGCTAGGTGGCACGAGGAGGGGTGGACTAGGAATTTAACCTTATTGGAATTGTTTCCTATAGTGATAGCATTGTGGCTATGGGGAGACATGTTAAGACATCACCATGTAGTGTTTCACAGCAATAATATGAGTGTAGTGCAGGCAATTAACTCAACGACTGCCTCTTCGCCTCCGGTGGTTAGGCTGCTGAGGCAATTGGTATTAAAATGTCTTCAGTTGAACATTCTGGTTAGGGCCTCCCACATCGCCGGGGTTAGGAACGTGGTGGCAGATGCCTTGTCTAGATTTGAGTGGGAGAAGTTTCGGAGGTTAGCGCCTTTAGCTAAGGTTGAACCTACATTATTCGATCCCGAGTTGTGGAACCTGTGTTTATGAATCAGATCACGGGTACCTGGGGTACAGCATACTGCCCTAGGTTTTTTAGGGGTAATTTTTACGTTTGGTAAGAGCTAGAAATTTTAGTAATTTGTTTGTTTATTGCAGGGACGCCTTTGCAACTATGGATTGTGGGTCATTCCTTCATATATTGGGCCAGAAGGGCAGCAGCTATCACAGATCGGGGCCGCCAGTTGGGATTCCCTGAGGAAGCCATGTTGATAAAATAGTTTGGTATTAGGGGGATGAGATGGGAGCAGGTGTTGTTAATGGTAGTCGGGTGGGCTAGATGTGCCCCTCCTCCAGACATATTGCTCATACATGCAGGGGGAAACGACTTAGGATATATGGCCATTAAGGAGTTAATCGGGAACATGAAGCGGGATTTAGCTAGGCTAAAAGAACTTCCGGGTATTTTTATCATTTGGTCCCAGATTACACCTAGATTAAAATGGAGAGGGGCACATGATCCAAAGAAATTGAATAATGCTAGGCTCAGAATTAATAAGATTATGTAGTCATATGTTCGGAGATTGGGGGCTTATGCTATCAGGCATCGGGATATGGAAGCCCCGGGGGCACAGGCGTATTACTTATGGGACGGTGTTCACCTCAATGAGATAGGCACGTCATTATTTATTTACACATTAAAGGAGGGTATTCTGCAGGCCATGGTTAGTTTTGGCGGTGCTGAGCCCGGTGGGCTTGCGGGTGGCGGGGTTGCGGCATCACCTTCGGGCGGAGCTCATTAGCGGGTAAGGTATCCGGTTTAAGCCGAGGCCAGAGGTCGATTGGGCACGGGGTTCCATTGGGACCTCTGGGGCTGTGATGAGCTCCATCCGTGGGAAGGTGTGCAGCTACCCGTGTGTTTCGGTATTACATGTTATGTTAATAAAGCTGTGGCCTGATTATACCCATTCCTGTTTATGTGTTATTGGGGGGTTTTGGTTCAGGGTCTTTGTGCGGACCGGGTCAGCATGCACAGGTCATGTGCCCCGGGTGACTGAATAGGAAAGTAGGGGCTTTTGACCTGGCTGTATGCCAAGGGGAGCTAATGGGCGTTTATAGGGGGCGTGGTTTGTGAGGACATACATAGGGGGCTTTCCCGCCCTTAGGGGTCATAGAGAGTGGGATCAGCAAGCTCGCTCCCACCCTCCCCTCATTTTGGTTTATGTATTGTATTATGCACTGTTGTTCATTTGTCACAGCTTTGACGGGGGTGCGGCATCACCTTCGGGCGGAGCTCATTAGCGGGTAAGGTATCCGGTTTAAGCCGAGGCCAGAGGTCGATTGGGCACGGGGTTTCATTGGGACCTCTGGGGCTGTGATGAGCTCCATCCATGGGAAGGTGTGCAGCTACCCGTGTGTTTCGGTATTACATGTTATGTTAATAGAGCTGTGGCCAGATTATACCCATTCCTGTTTATGTGTGTGTTATTGGGGGGTTTTGGTTTAGGGTCTTTGTGCGGACCAGGTCAGCATGCACAGGTCATGTGCCCCGGGTGACTGAATAGGAAAGTAGGGGCTTTTGACCTGGCTGTATGCCAAGGGGAGCTAATGGGCGTTTATAGGGGGCGTGGTTTGTGAGGACATACATAGGGGGCTTTTCCGCCCTTAGGGGTCATAGAGAGTGGGATCAGCAAGCTCGCTCCCACCCTCCCCTCATTTTGGTTTATGTATTGTATTATGCACTGTTGTTCATTTTTCACAGCTTTGACGGGGGTGCGGCATCACCTTCGGGCGGAGCTCATTAGCGGGTAAGGTATCCGGTTTAAGCCGAGGCCAGAGGTCGATTGGGCACGGGGTTTCATTGGGACCTCTGGGGCTGTGATGAGCTCCATCCATGGGAAGGTGTGCAGCTACCCGTGTGTTTCGGTATTACATGTTATGTTAATAGAGCTGTGGCCAGATTATACCCATTCCTGTTTATGTGTGTGTTATTGGGGGGTTTTGGTTTAGGGTCTTTGTGCGGACCAGGTCAGCATGCACAGGTCATGTATGCTCCCATGGAGCGTTACACACTTAACAGAATTATTATAGTTGATATATATAAATAAATCTAATATATAAATTATGGGTCAAAGCTTTCATGGAAAAGACATCCTACTCCATAGTGCTGTAGTGTCTAGTAGCAAAATCTGGTAATGCATATTATTTTTTGTGTCCCATATTATTTTAATCTTGGGGGGATTTTTGTCCCCCCAGTTCCTACACTCCTGCCACCAGCAGTCCAGAATTGCTTTCTGCATGTACCCAGGTGCAACAAGCAGCATGAAACTGAGTAATTTAGCTGTGCTGAAGCAGAGAAACAGAATACAGAGTGACATTTAAATCATGGACTGCAGGTGCCCGTTGTAGGGCAGAGTTGCCCACCACTGCATAACTGGCCTGCCAGGTCCTTTTTTTTCCCTGATAAGCGCTTTTGCTGTTATTGTTTTGTCGGCATCGATCTGCTTTTTGCGCTTATTGCAAGGCTTTGTGTGCTATGAGCAGCATTGCCGCTCCTTGTGAGTCGCGCAGTGAATGGGTTTTGTGTTTATTGTGAGTGTTTTTTTGTTATTTTTGTGTATATTTGTTTTTGTATGCTAATGAAATAATGAATACATTAATAAATGAATATGCTTTACCTATTTGGAAGTAACATATGCAGGGAGCATTGTGCTGAAGAGCTGACAATCTGTTTTGATGTTCCTGCAGCATATAATGAAGGTTTGCACTGTTGTGGAGCTGTGAAGTGTCAGCAATGTGTGCAGTGTGTAGTGTAAATAGGCTGCGTGCGCGAGGGGAAGCCGTTAGGGTAGCAGCGTACTTCCGCATTGTGTAAGTTAGTGTGATAAAATGGCGGCTAATGTGTATGTGGTACGCGGCTGTGTATGATGTAGCGTCCTTGGTAAGAGTGTATCTTGTACCTCGTACGGCTTTTTGGAAAATCCGTATGTGCTTGGTGGTGTTTTGCGTGTTGAGGGTCCTGTAGCTTCGTTTTCGTTTCTTTCGGCTGACATTTTTTCTCTCGCTTAGGGGATTTTCGAGTATCTAAACTCTGGAATTTGGACTTAAATTGAGATGTAACTTCACTTGCAGAGGTCCTGGGTGCCCCCCTTGCTGTGGGTAAGCGTTTTATGTATTTGTTGTGTGTATTTATTGTGTTTTTAATGTTTTCATGTGCGGGCAGTTTGGGCGTTAAGACTGTATTTTTGAGAGGTCATAATGTTTTTTTTTCTAAGTCCTGCGAGCCCGCAAGCGTTAACAACAACCCGCCTGCTCACAACTATATATGTGATCTGAAATTAGGGCCATGCAAATATTAAAAATTATACTTTTAAAAAAAGGCTTGTAACCGACAAGAACAATATAAAATATAATAATGATACTGTCCTAAGTTTGAATGGTAGAACATCTGGCCCTCTTTTTCATGTACCGTATATGACAATATTGTTCAGTTGAAGTTTACTATTAAAAGTCTTAGCAGCCTGCATAATGATTTATCCACTTCCAGTTCAACAAATATAAATGCCCTGTGTTAACATAATAACATAAAGAATTAAATGTATATGGTATATTTAACTTCTATACTCGTATGTTATGCATTTATCTTAATTACATTACTTTTCTTTCACATTTTTTTGTAGTTCTAGTTGTTTTAGGAATCCTCTCAATGAAGATCATTGTTGGTCCTTAGACAACTGTTTGGAAACCTCTGCTCTAGAACATTTTCCACAATACGGATTGCCTTGAATCGACAGTGTAACCCACATTTTTCTGTCATGCTTTTAAAAGATCATGTTTTAAACATTAGAAAAGGTTGCTTTTCTTTGAAACATAAGTATTAGTGTAGAAATTTTACATGAAAGAGAGATGTCCCGATATTTTATAACAAAGAAAGAGACAGTTAACCTTGTAAGTCTCTCAATGTGCTTTTATCCTTACTTCTTTTGAGTGTAAAATCAGATCATATAATGCAAAGAAGGGGCTCTACATAAGTCATTGTTTACACTTCATCTCAAATGTCTTTCGATTTAGTAGTCAGGGGGATTTTCTTAAGTTAATGTAATCCATTTCCATGGCAAAAAATAAACTATTGCAACAGCTGTTTAAATCTTGGGTTGCCTTAATGGCGTAATGAGATTAAACAAGAGGATGCTATGTTTGTGCTCTCATATAAACATAGGAAAATTACTGGTATTAAGAATAGAGTACATGATTAATGTGTTGCAGACCTGATATACTGGAGCTGTGTCAGACTTCTATGTACCTCTCTCTATCTCTGACAGGATATATCACTGCACTGCAGAGCTCTGCCTCATTAATATTCCATCCATTAGCTGCTGCACCAAATGAATGAACAGGGTTTTTGACATGACATATTTCCTACGTTTCCAAGATTAATTCAGTTTATACAGGACAGGATTTGGGGTAGAAGTTGGAGGATGCTATATATGGACACTGTATTTCAAGTGTTAACTGTTTGTCAGGGCATAAACTTGAACATGCCTCATAGAATACACATTAGCATATAATACCTGGCGAAGTGGAAGCATTAAGTCTCATAAAAATATAGCACAAGGACCCAAAGGCCCATCTAATTTACCCATTTTATCAACCTAAAAGCATTTACTTAATTAACCCTTAGACTTTCCTTACAATGAACCCAAGCATGCTTGAATGTATTTACTTTTTTTGCTCCTACCACTGGAAAACTATTCTATCAATTCACCACCCTTTCTTTAAAGTAAATATTTCATACATTACCCTTGTCTTATACCTTCCATCTTCAAAGCTTGACCTATTGTTTTGTATTGCTCTTTTTCTGGAAGATACTTTCGTCCTGAACTTTATTAAACTATTTGATACATTTGCAGGTTTCTAACATCAGCTGTATACGCGCACATCTCTTGAGTGAACATTCTAAAGGGGTTCCTTTCTTCTTCACAACCTCTTGCCCCTATCTCAGACTTTTCTCCTCAGTTTCTCCATATCATGTCTCTTACATCATAATGAAATCACCTCCGTTCTCTCCTCTTCCCTTCTTTGCTCCCATTAGCTCCTCTCTTTCCTCCAAACACAAAACATCTCCTTCCTCTTCTAAAACTGCAGAAATGCTGCTGTAAGCCCCATTCCCATCTCCCATCACTCTTACTCATTGTTCTGCTGGCTGCTGGAGACATATTTAACCTGCTGTCAGCCATGCACAGTCCACAGGGCAGCAAACACTAGAAACACCCATAATATTATATCCATCACCTGTCACAATCTATCTGCTATGCCCTTCTCTTGTGCCCTCTGTGATACACATTCGATTTACAGCAATAAACTCACTTCCAATCTTGATAAATTTATTTCTAACTTCCTTAAGGTGGAGGTGTGGGCATATTACTTTCTTCTTGCACATTTCACTGCAAGCTCCTGGTTCCACCAATGGTCAGCTTTTAAATTTCCCACTATCCTACTCTTCTCATCCATCTCTTCGAGTTGCTGTGATCTTTCAACCCTCTCAATTTCTTGATCATTTTGCCTGCTGGCTCTCTCACTTTCTCTCCTCTAAGGTACCTCCACTCGTTCTTGGTAATTTTACTATGCCACTAACACACCCACTTCCCCTACAACCGCAAAATTACTTTAATTTATCTCTTGCCTTGGCCTTTCCCGATGGACAAAATCACTGTGATGGATACTCCTTTGACCTTATCCTTACCAATGTCTGCACAACATTGTTATCTCCTCACTCCCTATATCTGAACTCCTAACCTAAACTTGCCCCTCCCCAATCCCACATCTACAATGGACTCCTTTGACTCTTTATGAACTCTTTATGAAGACTTTGGTCTTCTATTAACCACTCATCCTAAAACTTTCCCACTTGATCCTGTTCCATCACAGCTAACCCCTCCCCACTCTGCCACACTTGTCTCACACATCTATTCATAATCTCCCTAAACAGCAGCAAGTTTCCTTCACCTTTAAAACATGCCATAGATTCACCCATTCTTAAGAAATCCTCACCTCACCCAGCATCTAGCTATCGTCCAATCTCTTAACTTCCCTTGATTTCAAAACTGCTTAAGGGATCCAATTCCATTCTTTCAACTCCCTTCTTGAACCCTTCCAATCTGGCTTCCAACCAAACACTTCAGCTCTCAAAGAAGTCACTTATGACTTGCTCACCATTACGTCAAAGTATCACTTCTTTATTGTAAATCTCCTTGATCTCTCTAGAAAATCAAACATTTAGTGTCTCCTTTTCTGGCACTTCTCCTTTGCCGCTCCCAAGGTTCCATCTTAGCCCTCCTTCTCTTCTCCAACTATACATACCCCTTGGTAACCTAAGAAAATCTTTTGGATTTCAGTGTGGTCTATATGCAGATGAAATGGGTTTTCTCGGATCCTGTCCTCTGTTTTATTCCTCAATAACAAAATCATGTATTTTCACATTGAAAACATCTCCAAAACACAACACTATCTTACAGAAGACACAACTTAAATTCAAATCCATTCTCCAGTCATACTGCAAAACACGCCTTGCTGGTTTCCCCATCATCTGTCTGTCTCCACTCTAATCCAACATGAATGCCTCCCCTAGACTAAATAGTATACTAAACACGTAGAGCCCGATTAAATTGCAAGCCCTTATCTCACAGGATCCAGGCCGTATGTCTGTGGGTGTACTGCGACCCCCCGTTCGGCTCTGATTCCAGAGCTAGTCAATTGATCAAGCCCGCAGGTTACTGGCTCAAAGCCGACTCTGTAAACCATGGTTCGTAGCAGTTCAGGACAGGAATATGATCAATTAAACAAGACCGTAACCTCCCATTTCAGAACAGCCAATAGAAAATGAGACCGTCATTATTATGGGAGTAAAACATGGAGGATACATGTCAATCAATTAGGTTTGGGGGTCCGATATGCGATGAGAGTTGGAAACCCTCACAATACAGAAATATGAAAATGAATGCCAATACTGTTCTAGTCCACGTGGGTGGCCTGATATGTATTAACTCATTGATTCCCGAGATCGATATAACCCCGAAATGAAACATAATAAAAATATATTTTTATCGTTGATTTGCGAGCTTAAGACTGTTATGCAATTAATTTTAATGTCTTTCATCACTTTCCCTATTATTTACAGTGCAGTATTAATTTTTTATTTGCGTTTACAGTGCTACGAACCGGTGTTTAACCCCCTTGCGAGTCCTCTCTAGTACTCATAGGATTTTCTTCTACATTTACTGTTTACGGGTGTGAAACCATTTGCGGACTTGAAGAATTGGAGCAATTGAAAAGCGATTTGCAATTTTAACCATCGTAACTCTTGTGAAAGTAAAAGATCAAAGGCATCAGGAGGCTGTAAGTTCCTGATTTAACCATCGCAAAGTTTTCAAGCCTGTAACTCATAACTCATTTGGAGCCTGCAAAAAGACGTCAATTGAATAGCAAATTAACTTACAGCCTCACTTACGGTATCCAGGAACTTACGATTGTTCAATTGAATCGGGCTCTGAGTGTCTGCAGCACCCCTATCAGTCACTCCACTGGCTTCCCATAGTTTTCAGAATAAAATTGAAAATCATGGCCCAAGCATATAACACTGTTAACAACAGTGCACCTTCCTATATATCTACTCTTGTCCCAAAATCCTCCCCTAACTACCCTCATCGCTCTGCTGATGATTTTCTTCTTTCCTCCACTCTTGTCACCTCCTCTTACTCCTACCTTCAGGACTTTACTTGAGCTTCCCTATTTCTTTTTTTCAAATAAGCATATAACTTTCAGCCTTAATATGCTGTACAGCACAGCATTGTCCACACACAGTCTACAATGTAATACACAGACACATCTACTTACATCAGCCTTTTGCCATCTTGTATCAATCACCCTCTCATATAACATCTCAACTTTACCTTCTGTAAGCTCTTCAAAGTAGGGACCTCTGTCCTGTTGCACCAAGCTGTCTGCTAACCCATTTGTATTGCACTGTACCTATATTTCTACTTACCTTAGAATATGTTTAAATCTTTGTAATTTGCTAAGTGTACCCACTGGACTTTGTAAATAGTGACATTTGCTGATCCTTATCCAAGACTCATCCCCTCACTCCTGCTGTGAGCTTGTGAAGGCCCAGTGGAACTCTTGATCTTCATTTGAGTGTCTAGTTTCTTTATTACTGGACATGCTACACTGCTGCCTGCATTTGTAAGGATTCTGAAGAGCCCTTATTCAGTTCCTTGATCCATCAATCTTCTCTGTGCTCAACTACAATGCTTAGAATGTATTTGAAGCCAAGAGGCGTACCTCATACACAAGAGTAAAACCCCGAATGAGAAATAGTAAAACATAGGTGCAAGGCATTGGGTAAGCAGGTGTAAGATGAATGGATGCTATGTCTAGCAGAGCCACATTACAGTCTTACTGATGCCTCATCGGAGATAACAGTTTCAAACACAAAAGAAAACCCATAAAACAATATCATAGTGTAATAATGTAAATGCTTCTGGATGCTGTCGACCAGTGGAGTGACTGACAGAGAGGAATAAGTGTGGTAGACAGGAAAGGGATTAGCTGTGAAGGAATAGGATCAAGTGGGCAAGTCGTAAGATGAGAAGTTGATAGAGGACCAGAGACTGTATCCTCTAATATAAGATTAAAGGAAGCCATTGTAATGGCGGGGTTGGGGAAGGGCAAAAGTTGAGTATTGCAGGTTTTTTGCGAGCAGGGTGGGTTTGAGCTACATTGAGAGAGAGTTAAATCAGTGATGTTAATCACACTAGTTTGTGTGAACTCTAGGGTACTCCATTTGCACATTGTCCCACATTTGATCAATTATTACGATTACTAAATAAAGCTTTTATTTAAATAGCACAAACACATTCTGCGGAGCTACAAATTGTGATCTGTTCCGTTCGCTAATGCATTCAGGTGATTCATTTAGCTCCTCTGCATGAAGAACTCTCAGAGTGCTTGGAATGCCTCATTACTGACCCTCAGGTCAATGTGAATGGATTGCTCAGACTTAATGTAGATGAAGAGTGCAGGTGTTGAAATCTGTCTCTGATGTTTAGTGCAGCTGAAATGTAAAAAGGCCTACTGCCAAATACATAACAGAAACAGTAATGCAGAGATTATTGTTGGTGGTATATTTGTGCATATTTATATAATGCCAAGTAAGTGCAATGTACTTCAAATAAATACATAAATAAATAAATAAACATAGTACAAGAGAAATAACATAGAAGAGGAATACGTGCTACAGTATACACTGGGAGAGTGATAAGCCTGTATATACTTAGGCCCTCATTCAATTATCGGGCGTAAAACCGCCGCAAAGCTGCTATTCCTTGCGGCCGTCTTACGGCCCCGTGTAGAGCTACCTTTACCTTGCAATTCAAATAGACGGCGCCGCAAGGATATCCCCCTTATGGCCGGCCGCATATCATGCAAACGGCCGAAGCGTTTTTCCAGCGCCCGTAAATCTTGTTTTCCGGCCGCAAAGTCAGAAAACTGTAAATGCAAATATAAATTCAAGATGGCACTGTAAAGCTCCGTAAATGCTAGGCATCATAATGGGGGACATGAGGATTAATAGCAACACCCTCTCAAGCTTGCACATCAGCCCAAATCCGATATATCATTTACGGTTTACTTTCCGTCCCGTAGTCCCGCGGGCTCGTCCTTGTTAAAACCTGTATGGGTTCGGAGGTGGAGGGCCGCAAACAAAGCATTGTAGCCAATATATATTCAATACAGCACTGCAAAGCACTGTAAATGATGGGGAACATAATGGGGGGCATGAGGATTAATAGCAAAACATTCTCAAGCTTGCACATCGCCAAATTGTACTTTGATGTTAAAATCCGTCCAAGTCCCACGGACTTCAATGATCAAGCCCGTAGCTCTTTATTCAAGCCCGTGCGGGCTTGCATGATAGATAAAACACGAAGATTGAACATGAAGTTAAATATCTTTATTTGCGCATTTGAGAGTAGGGGAATGTTGAGCTATTAATTCTAAAACCAAACATCACTTTCACTTCTAATAAAAGTACAGGATGGCTTTTCTATGCTACGACTTGTAAGTAAGCCCTTTACGACCCGTAGGTCTATTTTACTTATTTACGGACTTGACGGAGGCTAATCCCGCAGCCTGGTCGGGTCTGAGGTGCTCCAAGCCCTCTAGACTTTTTACATGGATATTTGACATAAATTAAAAAAAAAATATTTACGGATTTGAGTGTGGGGGAATGTTGTGCTATGAATGCTAACACCTCCAATCACTTTATAGTCTCCTCAGAGTGCAGAGTGGCTTTATTATGTGCTTAATTGTGTGCTTGCGGGACCATTTTGCTGCAAGTAAGCTGCGGCTCGGTTTTAGCCTTGCAGAGAGGTTTCCCGGAGCAATAGAATAGCAAACGGGATTTTCTTGCGGCCGAAACTCTTGCGGCCGTTTTAGATCAAAGACTTTCCTCCGGCGCGTGCGGCCGCAAGGGATAACAAGGCGCCGATAATAGAATGAGGGCCTTAATGTGTGCTTAAGATATATATACACTCTACAATGCAGTGTATTCAATACTATGCAGAGACACACTGAAGGCATAACACGGGAGATACTGCATATATCATTTACAAAGGACTGCATATATCATTTACAAAAAGTGACAGGGAAATTCTGTCCCAAAGAACTTACAATCTGTTGGTTTACAGGGGCAAGATATGAAACGTAATTGTGTTAAAAAGACAATTTTAAATGCATTATTATTATTATTATTATTAATATTAATATTCTTGTTTATACAGCACCAACATTTTCCACAGCTCTTAAAAAACTAGAATAAAGCACTGTGAGTACAAATTGGCAAATTACAAAGCTATATACAAATACTAGTGGTAGTGTATACAGTTTGTGCATGCTAAGCTTTATAAGCTTATTTAAACAGATTTAGTGAGATTTTGAATGTTTTGAGGCGGGAAGTTAGTCTGACAGAATGAGGGAAGGAATTACACAGAGTAGGTGCAGCTCTTGAAGGAGAGATTAAGAGGAGGTAACAAGAGAGGAGAACATAAGACAATTATTAGCCAAGCAAAGAGGGCAGTTGTGGGAGTATTTTGAGACAAGGGCATCCAGGCCTCCTGCTCTCTCCTCTGAATCCTATGACCTGGGAGAAGAAGAGCTTCTAGGGAATGGAGCCGCCAGCATAGGTGATAGGCAGGCAGAGAAGACAACTGTGGAGGGAGAGAGAGAAAATGTGCCCAGCCTTGTGTCTGTACCAGCTAATATTCCCAGGCTGTGTCTGTAAGTACCAATGTGCCCAGCCTTGTGTCTGTACCAGCTAATATTCCCAGGCTGTGTATGTAAGTACCAATGTGCCCAGGCTGTGTCTGTACCAGCTAATATTCCCAGGCTGTGTCTGTAAGTACCAATGTGCCCAGCAGCCTGTGTCTGTACCAGCTAATATTCCCAGGCTGTGTATGTAAGTACCAATGTGCCCAACAGCCTGTGTCTGTACCAGCTAATATTCCCAGGCTGTGTATGTAAGTACCAATGTGCCCAGCCTTGTGTCTGTACCAGCTAATATTCCCAGGCTGTGTATGTAA
This sequence comes from Discoglossus pictus, assembly GCA_027410445.1. Taxonomy (NCBI): domain Eukaryota; kingdom Metazoa; phylum Chordata; class Amphibia; order Anura; family Alytidae; genus Discoglossus; species Discoglossus pictus. Next base: position 448,322,089 of record CM050163.1, read on the forward strand.
GTACCAATGTGCCCAGCAGCCTGTGTCTGTACCAGCTAATATTCCCAGGCTGTGTATGTAAGTACCAATGTGCCCAGCCTTGTGTCTGTACCAGCCAATTTTCCCAGGCTGTGTATGTAAGTACCAATGTGCCCAGCAGCCTGTGTCTATACCAGCTAATATTCCCAGGCTGTGTATGTAAGTACCAATGTGCCCAGCCTTGTGTCTGTACCAGCTAATATTCCCAGGCTGTGTCTGTAAGTACCAATGTGCCCAACAGCCTGTGTCTGTACCAGCTAATATTCCCAGGCTGTGTATGTAAGTACCAATGTGCCCAGCAGCCTGTGTCTGTACCAGCTAATATTCCCAGGCTGTGTATGTAAGTACCAATGTGCCCAGCCTTGTGTCTGTACCAGCCAATTTTCCCAGGCTGTGTATGTAAGTACCAATGTGCCCAGCAGCCTGTGTCTGTACCAGCTAATATTCCCAGGCTGTGTATGTAAGTACCAATGTGCCCAGCAGCCTGTGTCTATACCAGCTAATATTCCCAGGCTGTGTATGTAAGTACCAATGTGCCCAGCAGCCTGTGTCTGTACCAGCTAATATTCCCAGGCTGTGTATGTAAGTACCAATGTGCCCAGCAGCCTTGTGTCTGTACCAGCTAATATTCCCAGGCTGTGTATGTAAGTACCAATGTGCCCAGCAGCCTGTGTCTGTACCAGCTAATGTTCCCAGGCTGTGTATGTAAGTACCAATGTGCCCAGCAGCCTGTGTCTATACCAGCTAATATTCCCAGGCTGTGTATGTAAGTACCAATGTGCCCAGCCTTGTGTCTGTACCAGCTAATATTCCCAGGCTGTGTTTGTAAGTACCAATGTGCCCAGCAGCCTGTGTCTATACCAGCTAATATTCCCAGGCTGTGTATGTAAGTACCAATGTGCCCAGCAGCCTGTGTCTATACCAGCTAATATTCCCAGGCTGTGTATGTAAGTACCAATGTGCCCAGCCTGTGTCTGTAACAGCTAATATTCCCAGGCTGTGTATGTAAGTACCAATGTGCCCAGCCTTGTGTCTGTACCAGCTAATATTCCCAGGCTGTGTATGTAAGTACCAATGTGCCCAGCAGCCTGTGTCTGTACCAGCTAATATTCCCAGGCTGTGTATGTAAGTACCAATGTGCCCAGCAGCCTGTGTCTGTACCAGCTAATGTTCGTAGACTGTGTATGTAAGTACCAATGTGCCCAGCAGCCTGTGTCTGTACCAGCTAATATTCCCAGGCTGTGTATGTAAGTACCAATGTGCCCAGCAGCCTGTGTCTGTACCAGCTAATATTCCCAGGCTGTGTATGTAAGTACCAATGTGCCCAGCAGCCTGTGTCTGTACCAGCTAATGTTCGTAGACTGTGTTTGTAAGTACCAATGTGCCCAGCAGCCTGTGTCTGTACCAGCTAATGTTCCCAGGCTGTGTTTGTAAGTACCAATGTGCCCAGCAGCCTGTGTCTGTACCAGCTAATATTCCCAGGCTGTGTATGTAAGTACCAATGTGCCCAGCAGCCTGTGTCTGTACCAGCTAATATTCCCAGGCTGTGTTTGTAAGTACCAATGTGCCCAGCAGCCTGTGTCTGTACCAGCTAATATTCCCAGGCTGTGTATGTAAGTACCAATGTGCCCAGCAGCCTGTGTCTATACCAGCTAATATTCCCAGGCTGTGTATGTAAGTACCAATGTGCCCAGCAGCCTTGTGTCTGTACCAGCTAATATTCCCAGGCTGTGTATGTAAGTACCAATGTGCCCAGCAGCCTGTGTCTGTACCAGCTAATATTCCCAGGCTGTGTATGTAAGTACCAATGTGCCCAGCAGCCTGTGTCTGTACCAGCTAATGTTCCCAGGCTGTGTATGTAAGTACCAATGTGCCCAGCAGCCTGTGTCTATACCAGCTAATATTCCCAGGCTGTGTATGTAAGTACCAATGTGCCCAGCCTGTGTCTGTAACAGCTAATATTCCCAGGCTGTGTATGTAAGTACCAATGTGCCCAGCAGCCTGTGTCTGTAACAGCTAATATTCCCAGGCTGTGTATGTAAGTACCAATGTGCCCAGCAGCCTGTGTCTGTACCAGCTAATGTTCCCAGGCTGTGTATGTAAGTACCAATGTGCCCAGCAGCCTGTGTCTGTAACAGCTAATGTTCCCAGGCTGTGTATGTAAGTACCAATGTGCCCAACAGCCTGTGTCTGTACCAGCTAATATTCCCAGGCTGTGTATGTAAGTACCAATGTGCCCAGCCTTGTGTCTGTACCAGCTAATATTCCCAGGCTGTGTATGTAAGTACCAATGTGCCCAGCAGCCTGTGTCTATACCAGCTAATATTCCCAGGCTGTGTATGTAAGTACCAATGTGCCCAGCCTTGTGTCTGTACCAGCTAATATTCCCAGGCTGTGTATGTAAGTACCAATGTGCCCAGCAGCCTGTGTCTGTACCAGCTAATATTCCCAGGCTGTGTATGTAAGTACCAATGTGCCCAGCAGCCTGTGTCTGTACCAGCTAATATTCCCAGGCTGTGTATGTAAGTACCAATGTGCCCAGCAGCCTGTGTCTGTACCAGCTAATTTTCCCAGGCTGTGTTTGTAAGTACCAATGTGCCCAGCAGCCTGTGTCTGTACCAGCTAATATTCCCAGGCTGTGTATGTAAGTACCAATGTGCCCAGCAGCCTGTGTCTGTACCAGCTAATGTTCGTAGACTGTGTATGTAAGTACCAATGTGCCCAGCCTTGTGTCTGTACCAGCTAACGTGCCCAGTCTGTGTATGTAAGAGCCCAATGTGCCCAGGCTGTGTCTATACCAGCTAATGCGCCCATCCTGTGTATATACGGCCCAATGTGCCCAGCCTATGTGTGCCAGCCTGTGTATTTAAGTACCAATGATCTCAGCCTGGTGTCTGTACCAGCTAATGTGCCGGTCTGTGTATGTAAGAGCCCCAATGTGCCCAGCTTGTGTCTGTACCAGCTAATGTACCCATCCTGTGTATATAAGAGCCCCAATGTGCCCAGCCTGTGTCTGTAAGTCCCCAATGTGCCCAGCCTGTGTCTGTACCAGTTAATGTACCAGAATGTGTATGTAAGTACCAATGTGCTCAGCCTTGTGTCTGCAACAGTTAATGTGCCGGTCTGTGTCTGTACCAGCTAATGTGCCCATCCTGTGTATGTAAGTCGCCAATGTGCCCATCCTGTGTATGTAAGTCGCCAATGTGCCCAGCCTGTGTCTGAAACAGCTAATGTACCAGCATGTGTATGTAAGAGCCCAATATGCAGCTAATGTGCCCAGCCTGTGTATGTAAAGGGAAAGGAAGAAGGAGGGAGAGAGAAGGGAAAGGAAGATTTAGAAGGGGGAGAGAGGGAGAAGAAAGAGGGAGAAAGGAAATGGAGAGATAGGGAGAGAGAGAGAAGGGGGAGAGGGAGAAAGGAGAGAGAGAGAGAAGGGAGGAGGGAGAGGGAGAAAGGAGAGGTGAAGGGAGAGGGAGAAGGAGAAAGTGAGAAGTGAGAGGGAGAGTGAGAAGTGAGAGGGAGAGAGAGTGAAGGGGAGAGAGAAGGGAGAGAAGGGGGAGCATGCTGGGCCCTTAATATTATGTTTAATGTTGGCACCAGAGGGGGACCCAAGAGGGTCCAGCACAGGAAAATAAATTGGGACTCCTATATATTTCCTGCACACTAAAGTCCACTCCAGACAGTTATTTCCTGCACACTAAAGTCCACTCCAGATGGTTATTTCCTGCACACTAAAGTCCACTCCAGGCAGTTATTTCCTGCACACTAAAGTCCACTTCAGATGGTTATTTCCTGCACACTAAAGTCCACTCCAGACAGTTATTTCCTGCACACTAAAGTCCACTCCAGACAGTTATTTCCTGCACACTAAAGTCCACTCCAGACAGTTATTTCCTGCACACTAAAGTCCACTCCAGACAGTTATTTCCTGCACACTAAAGTCCACTCCAGGCAGTTATTTCCTGCACACTAAAGTCCACTCCAGACAGTTATTTCCTGCACACTAAAGTCCACTCCAGGCAGTTATTTCCTGCACACTAAAGTCCACTCCAGACGGTTATTTCCCACACACTAAAGTCCACTCCAGACAGTTATTTCTTGCACACTAAAGTCCACTCCAGGCAGTTATTTCCTGCACACTAAAGTCCACTCCAGACAGTTATTTCCTGCACACTAAAGTCCACTTCAGACTGTTATTTCCTGCACACTAAAGTCCACTCCAGATGGTTATTTCCTGCACACTAAAGTCCACTCCAGACAGTTATTTCCTGCACACTAAAGTCCACTCCAGACAGTTATTTCCTGCACACTAAAGTCCACTCCAGACAGTTATTTCCTGCACACTAAAGTCCACTTCAGATGGTTATTTCCCAAACACTAAAGTCCACTCCAGACAGTTATTTCCCACACACTAAAGTCCACTCCAGACAGTTATTTCCTGCACACTAAAGTCCACTTCAGACAGTTATTTCCTGCACACTTAAGTCCACTCCAGACAGTTATTTCCCACACACTAAAGTCCACTTCAGACTGTTATTTCCTGCACACTAAAGTCCACTCCAGATGGTTATTTCCTGCACACTAAAGTCCACTTCAGACGGTTATTTCCCAAACACTAAAGTCCACCCCAGATGGTTATTTCCCAAACACTAAAGTCCACTCCAGATGGTTATTTCCTGCACACTAAAGTCCACTATTTCCCACACACTAAAGTCCACTTCAGAAGGTTATTTCCCACACACTGATGTCCACTCCAGATGGTTATTTCCTGCACACTAAAGTCCACTATTTCCCACACACTAAAGTCCACTTCAGAAGGTTATTTCCCACACACTGATGTCCACTCCAGATGGTTATTTCCTGCACACTAAAGTCCACTCCAGATGGTTATTTCCTGCACACTAAAGTCCACTCCAGATGGTTATTTCCTGCACACTAAAGTCGACTCCAGACAGTTATTTCCCACACTCTAAAGTCCACTCCAGACAGTTATTTCCTGCACACTAAAGTCCACTCCAGACAGTTATTTCCCACACACTAAAGTCCACTTCAGAAGGTTATTTCCCACACACTGATGTCCACTCCAGATGGTTATTTCCTGCACACTAAAGTCCACTCCAGATGGTTATTTCCTGCACACTAAAGTCCACTCCAGATGGTTATTTCCTGCACACTAAAGTCGACTCCAGACAGTTATTTCCCACACTCTAAAGTCCACTCCAGACAGTTATTTCCTGCACACTAAAGTCCACTCCAGGCAGTTATTTCCTGCACACTAAAGTCCACTTCAGACGGTTATTTCCCACACACTAAAGTCCACTCCAGACAGTTATTTCCCACACTCTAAAGTCCACTCCAGACAGTTATTTCCTGCACACTAAAGTCCACTCCAGACAGTTATTTCCCGCACACTAAAGTCCACTTAAGACGGTTATTTCCCACACACTAAAGTCCACTCCAGATGGTTATTTCCTGCACACTAAAGTCCACTTCAGACGGTTATTTCCCACACACTAAAGTCCACTCCAGACAGTTATTTCCCACACACTAAAGTCCACTTCAGACAGTTATTTCCCACACACTAAAGTCCACTTCAGACGGTTATTTCCTGCACACTAAAGTCCACTCCAGACAGTTATTTCCTGCACACTAAAGTCCACTCCAGATGGTTATTTCCTGCACACTAAAGTCCACTTCAGACGGTTATTTCCCAAACACTAAAGTCCACCCCAGATGGTTATTTCCCACACACATAAGTCCACTCCAGGCAGTTATTTCCTGCACACTAAAGTCCACTTCAGACAGTTATTTCCTGCACACTAAAGTCCACTCCAGACAGTTATTTCCCACACACTAAAGTCCACTCCAGACAGTTATTTCCTGCACACTAAAGTCCACTCCAGATGGTTATTTCCTGCACACTAAAGTCCACTCCAGGCAGTTATTTCCCACACACTAAAGTCCACTCCAGATGGTTATTTCCTGCACACTAAAGTCCACTCCAGATGGTTATTTCCTGCACACTAAAGTCCACTCCAGACAGTTATTTCCTGCACACTAAAGTCCACTCCAGACAGTTATTTCCTGCACACTAAAGTCCACTTCAGACGGTTATTTCCCACACACTAAAGTCCACTTCAGACGGTTATTTCCCACACACTAAAGTCCACTTCAGACGGTTATTTCCCACACACTGATGTCCACTCCAGACAGTTATTTCCCACACACTAAAGTCCACTTCAGACGGTTATTTCCCACACACTGATGTCCACTTCAGACGGTTATTTCCTGCACACTAAAGTCCACTATTTCCCACACACTAAAGTCCACTTCAGAAGGTTATTTCCCACACACTGATGTCCACTCCAGACAGTTATTTCCTGCACACTAAAGTCCACTCCAGATGGTTATTTCCTGCACACTAAAGTCCACTCCAGACAGTTATTTCCTGCACACTAAAGTCCACTTCAGACGGTTATTTCCTGCACACTAAAGTCCACTTCAGACGGTTATTTCCCACACACTAAAGTCCACTTCAGACGGTTATTTCCCACACACTAAAGTCCACTTTAGACAGTTATTTCCTGCACACTAAAGTCCACTCCAGACAGTTATTTTCCACACACTGATGTCCACTCCAGACAGTTATTTCCCACACACTAAAGTCCACTTCAGACAGTTATTTCCCACACACTAAAGTCCACTTCAGACGGTTATTTCCTGCACACTAAAGTCCACTCCAGATGGTTATTTCCTGCACACTAAAGTCCACTTCAGACGGTTATTTCCCACACACTAAAGTCCACTTCAGACGGTTATTTCCTGCACACTAAAGTCCACTCCAGACGGTTATTTCCCAAACACTAAAGTCCACCCCAGATGGTTATTTCCCACACACATAAGTCCACTCCAGACAGTTATTTCCTGCACACTAAAGTCCACTCCAGACAGTTATTTCCCACACACTAAAGTCCACTCCAGACAGTTATTTCCTGCACACTAAAGTCCACTCCAGATGGTTATTTCCTGCACACTAAAGTCCACTCCAGGCAGTTATTTCCCACACACTAAAGTCCACTCCAGATGGTTATTTCCTGCACACTAAAGTCCACTCCAGATGGTTATTTCCCGCACACTAAAGTCCACTCCAGACAGTTATTTCCTGCACACTAAAGTCCACTCCAGACAGTTATTTCCTGCACACTAAAGTCCACTCCAGACAGTTATTTCCTGCACACTAAAGTCCACTTCAGACGGTTATTTCCCACACACTGATGTCCACTTCAGACGGTTATTTCCTGCACACTAAAGTCCACTCCAGATGGTTATTTCCCAAACACTAAAGTCCACCCCAGATGGTTATTTCCCACACACTAAAGTCCACTCCAGATGGTTATTTCCTGCACACTAAAGTCCACTCCAGACAGTTATTTCCTGCACACTAAAGTCCACTCCAGACAGTTATTTCCTGCACACTAAAGTCCACTCCAGACAGTTATTTCCTGCACACTAAAGTCCACTCCATACAGTTATTTCCCACTCACTAAAGTCCACTCCAGATGGTTATTTCCTGCACACTAAAGTCCACTCCAGATGGTTATTTCCTGCACACTAAAGTCCACTCCAGGCAGTTATTTCCTGCACACTAAAGTCCACTTCAGATGGTTATTTCCTGCACACTAAAGTCCACTCCAGATGGTTATTTCCCAAACACTAAAGTCCACCCCAGATGGTTATTTCCCACACACTAAAGTCCACTCCAGACAGTTATTTCCTGCACACTAAAGTCCACTCCAGACAGTTATTTCCCACACACTAAAGTCCACTCCAGACAGTTATTTCCTGCACAATATAGTCCACTCGGGTGGTTATTTCCTGCACACTAAAGTCCACTCCAGATGGTTATTTCCTGCACACTAAAGTCCACTCCAGATGGTTATTTCCTGCACACTAAAGTCCACTCCAGACAGTTATTTCCTGCACACTAAAGTCCACTCCAGACAGTTATTTCCTGCACACTAAAGTCCACTCCAGATGGTTATTTCCTGCACACTAAAGTCCACTCCAGACAGTTATTTCCTGCACACTAAAGTCCACTCCAGACAGTTATTTCCTGCACACTAAAGTCCACTCCAGACAGTTATTTCCTGCACACTAAAGTCCACTCCAGACAGTTATTTCCTGCACACTAAAGTCCACTTCAGACGGTTATTTCCCACACACTGATGTCCACTCCAGACGGTTATTTCCCACACACTGAAGTCCACTCCAGACAGTTATTTCCCACACACTGATGTCCACTCCAGACAGTTATTTCCCAAACACTAAAGTCCACTCCAGACAGTTATTTCCTGCACACTAAAGTCCACTCCCGACGGTTATTTCCCACACTCTAAAGTCCACTCCAGACAGTTATTTCCTGCACACTGAAGTCCACTCCAGACAGTTATTTCCTGCACACTAAAGTCCACTCCAGACAGTTATTTCCCACACTCTAAAGTCCACTCCAGACATTTATTTCCCACACACTGATGTCCACTCCAGATGGTTATTTCCTGCACACTAAAGTCCACTCCAGACAGTTAGTTCCCACACTCTAAAGTCCACTCCAGACAGTTATTTTCACACACACTAAAGTCCACGCCAGACAGTTATTTCCCACACACTAAAGTCCACTCCAGACAGTTATTTCACACACACTAAAGTCCACTCCAGACAGTTATTTCCCACACACTAAAGTCCACTCCAGACAGTTATTTCACACACACTAAAGTCCACTCCAGACAGTTATTTCCCACACACTGATGTCCACTCCAGGCAGTTGGCCCTGCACACTGATGTCCACTCCACATCTTTATGATACTAGGAAATTGCCAGTCAAAAATGATGGGAGTAAAATTGTAAGGCTAGCAATGCTGTTTGCCACACAATGTGAGGTTAAGGCCCCTCTGTGCACCTTCAGCGCTCATCGATAGCCCTGCGCTGAGCGCCTTTGCGCTCATTGCAAGCCTCTCCCCCCGTGTAGTTTAGGGGCCTTGCCATGAGTGTTACTGGCTTGGGTGAAGAGTTATTGCTTTTGGTAAAGTGTTCCTGCGTTGATGTAAAGGTTACTGTTGCAGAGAAAGTGTTACTGGTTTTCCTTAAGTGTTTTGGGTTTTGTGCTATTTTTTGCGAGCATCTGCCTTGTTTTCATCCTTTTACGTTTTATCGTCTTCTTTTTTTTTTCTCGCAAACATGCCTCAAATTAAGTTGCAAGTGTAAGTTAATATTTGGTGTTTTTTGAAGCTTTTTACTGTTCAGTGGTTTGGCCGTTAAAGTCGATATACATGCCCCTGGTCCTAAGTCCTACAGGCAGTTTTTTTGCGTCTGCATGTTTGAACTGACTGCCTCGCTTCGCTCATTGCAGCCTAAGTCCTGCGCGGTCGACCACTTGCCTTGCGAGGCTCGCAGTTGCAGTCCTATAGGCCGCAAACAGGTCATCTTGCAGCCTAAGTCCTGCGCAGTCGACAGGCGAGGCTTGCAGCCTAAGTCCCGCGTGTTTCAACTACTCACCCCACTTTGCGAGGCACGCAGTCGCGGCGTCACGATGAGCGCCTTTGGTGCTCATCGCAAGCCTTGCAATGAGCTCCTTCAGCGCTCATTGCAGCCTAAGTCCTGCACAGCCTAAGTCCAGCGATTCGCAAGGCTCGCAGTTGCGCGGCCCTACAGGCTGCAAACGTGTCCCCTCACAGCTCACCTCACATCGAGAGGCTCGCAGTTGCGACCCTACGAGCCGCAAACAAACTAAACAAAGCGTGACAAACCCACAAACGTGAACAACGTTCTTGAACTGACAACTACATATGTGATTATACTGCACTTATTTGGCAATATATTTCAACATATGTTTGAACTCATCTCCGATAACATGGTACTCACTTAGCATTGCTATACTGTAACATTGCCACAAGGTGGTAATGTTGCGCTATGGTTATAGTTAGAAAGCATGTCTAAATCCCAGCATGCTTCAAAAATTCTTCAGCTCAGATAGGGATATTTTAATGGTTTATTACATCTATCAGGATTTTTAGCAAGCATAACTTTAAAAATAAATAAAAAGATTTTATTTTAAATGCTGCAGGGTATTGCTTTAAAACCCTTTTACAAGGCCTTAAAGACCCACAGAACAGTCGGGAGCGTGTACACTGAAGAAACTGGGCATTTTGCAGCAGCGTGTTCAAGACCTGGGCTAGGCTGTCACCGTTCCTAGCCCTGCCTGGTCCTCCACTGGATAGGCAAGCCTCCAACAAGCCCTGAACCCACCTGAACGGGCCCAAGTAGACAACCTCGGCTGACTAAGACCTCCGGAGACCTGGCACCCCTGCTGGATCGCATGTGAGAGCAATGCAGCCCAGGCACACAGACACAGTCTCTGCAGAGCGGAGGACCCAGGCAGAGGTGCAGGGGAACGATGCAGAGCGCCGCAGGCGCCGCAGGAGATCCTGGACTGTCGGGAGAAGACAGAGCTTGGCCCAGAGTGCACAGGAGGCACTGATACAGCACCAGGAGGACGGAGATAACCTGGAGGAGCCACAGGGGACATAAGAGAGGCCTCCACCCTACCCCAGACAGCACTCCAGCGCAGGGGCAAGGGGACAAGACCCCCATCATCACAGGCACAGCCCCCAGCATCACTAACTGACCTATCTACTATCACACTGGCTAGGCGTAGAGAGATGAGGCCGGCTTTGGAGATCCTGTTTAAGAATAAGATCTTGTACAGATGGGGCTTCCCCTTTGCACTTCTGTTTAATAATAAACCCTTTGCGGCCCACTCTCTGAACGAGTGCCAATCTACCATCGCAACCCTTATAGCAGACGTGGAGCTAGAGGGGGCAAGGGTACATGATATCACCCCTCTTCCACCCAGACAGTGGACAGAAGTCGCCTGCAGCAGTCAGACGAGAAGAGCGACTAGGATTAGGGACAAAGATCTCCTGACTTCCAAGTCTAAACTACCTCCTGCTCAAAATCCTGAGATTTGGAGAAGCTCCGGCAAATATTTTTCTGGCACCACAGTAGATAATGGCTGAAAACAGACCACCTGATGTTTTAGTATGTTATCTATGTTATCTATGCAGAACAATTTTAGACTTTTCTTATGTTATTCAGATGGAATGTTTATCCTTTAGATTAATTGAATCATTGCTGATATTTACCTTTCAGGGACAGCCACATATTGGGTCAAGGGGTGTTTCCTCTTCATTAACCCAATGATTTATTGTTAGGACTAGGTCCTTGATATCCCCCCCCCCCCCCCAGGTTCATCTTTAACACCTCCTAATAGAGGACTCCTGGATGTATGACTTTCTCATTCATCCTCCCCACCAATACCCTTAGGGTAATATGGTTTAGGAGGTTTTGTGTTCTGAACCGTTCGTATATTCTTTTTTTTTTTCTTTCCCTTTCTCCCTCCCCTCTTGTCTGGCGAGCAATATCCAGCACCATACCCCCTGCAGGTTTCCGGAATACCCTGTTTGGCGGTCTGGCTCCCCCTCGAGCTTAGCATTCCACTAATCTTGCTATGCTTAAAGGTAAGATAAATCACTTAGACCAACACAACGCACTTTCACCAAAATGACTAGTACAGATTTTACGACCCATAATGTGAAGGGTTTTAACTGACAATTTAAACGAAGGAAAGCCTTTCTATTCTTTAAAGAGCTTAAGCATGTGTATAAAGCTAGCATCGGCCTAGAAGTAAGTGTAAGGAAAAAGAGAATGACCTTATGGAAGCATTAAGGAGACTTAAAGGCCAAAATCAACAAAATCCCACACCCCAAATCCGCCAGTTAATTGATAAGCATCTAGTAGAACTGAATAATATTCTATCAGAAGAAACGGAGAAGGTAATGCGGTGTACAAAACATTTATTTTATGCAAAGGCCAATAAGCTGGCCTCGTTGTTAGCGAATAGACTAAAGGCCAAGCAGGCCCAGTATAGAATCCTTAGGATAAGAACCCCCGGGGGCCCTATTACTATGAGTCAGAATGAAATCCAAAAAACCTTTTCTGATTGTTATCAGAATATTTACAAAAACCCCAGTATTAATTCAGATATTACGGTGGAGGAAATTCAGGAAGCTATCAAAAGCCTTAAATCAGGCAAGGCCCATTGCTTAGATGGTTTTACCAACGCATATTATAAAAGATTTGTAGATTGTCTAGCTCCACACCTTTACAGTCTTTTCAACTAAATTTTGAATGGAGATAGGATGCCGCCGGAACTCAACCAGGCCGATTTAGAAGGAAGAGATCCCCTGGAAGCCAAGAGTTACCGTCCTATTTCTCTTATGAATGGCGATGTTAAACTTCTTGCCAAAATCATGGCGGTCAGAATATCTAAGTTCCTTCCGGATCTGATTCACAAGGATCAGGCCGGTTTTATCCCATATAGATAAGCGGCTGACAGTATTAGGAGAACTATGAATGTTATACACATAGCGCATTGCTCTAAAACTCCACTTTGTATTTTGGCATTTGACATCGAAAAGGCGTTCGACACAGTCGAATGGCCTTACCTGTATGCAACACTGGACAAATTTGGTTTTAAGGGGCGAGTTATTAACTTAATCAGGTCCTACTATAATTTTCCAGGGGTTAAGCTTAAATTACCGGGGACGAATAACACCTCAATCAATATTCACAGAGGAACCAGGCATGGGTGCCCTTTATCCCCTTTGTTATTTGCACTGGCCATTGAGCCATTGGGGCAAACCATTCGGTCCAATTCTGATATATCCGGCCTTAATGTCGGGCATCATCATATGAAGTGTGCCCTCTTTGCAGATGACCTTTTGTGCTCTCTCACAAATCCTGTAACATCAATTCCCGCCTTAATGTTGGTTACAACTGCCTTTAGTTCTATCACTGGCCTGCAGACAAATATGGATAAATTGGAAGCATTAAACGTTGATATTCATCAAACCGATTTAGAAGTCCTAAAAGCAACACACAAGTTTCTCTTGCCCCCAAGCTGTATCAAATATTTAGGGGTTAAGATAACCAGGACTATTTCAGAATTATTTAAAGTTAACTACCCCCTCATATTCAAAAAAGTGATTAATGAAATGCATAATTGGTCTAGACTTCATATTTCTTTGACAGGCTGAATCACGACGGTAAAGATGAACATTCTTCCTAAGGTCTTATACCTGTTCAGAATGCTAGCTATACCGGTAGACGCTAGGGAGTTAGAGAATCTGCAAAGCAAAATATTCAACTTCATCTGGCAAAACAAACCTTTGTGAATTGCCAAGAAAGTAATGTTTAGGCACAGGACCCGAGGGCGACTATCCTGCCCTATTTTGTGATTGGATTTTAAAGAGGCCCAATTGGCATTCCTTCCCATTGCCCACTCAATCAAACACCAACCTGTTTTTTTTTTTGTTGAAAATTGGCAAATCAAACCCCTCTCGTGGGATACGATTGTCTGGATACCAGGGCTTCTTCATTTTAGAGAAGAACACTCCAATCCAATGATTAACCTCACGCTCTCGACATGGGGTTGGGCTAAAGCCAAACATCAATTAGCCAGTCCGCTCACGCCCCTAACGTCAGTAGGCTCTTTCCCTAATTTCGATTTTGATTTCTGTATTGAATCAAGGAATTGGTGGCTATCCAGCAAATTAACTAGAGTAGGCCCCTGGTTTGTTGATAACAAACTAAATTCCCAATGAACTTCTTAAAATTCAGCATAATATTCCACAAAAAGAGAGATGGAATTATATGAAACTTAGACACTGGGTGTCTACACTTGCTCGTTCCATGGGCCCACCAGTGCCAACCTGATATGTAAATATCTCCCTTCCTCAAAAGGCATACTAGGCTCATTATATTCTGCCTTTAACGAACCTAGGAAGAACCAAAAACCTAACTTCATGATTCTTTGGGAAAGGGATCTAGGCAAAAATTTCGAGGATGGCACCTGGAAGGAGGCCTTCTCTAATTTATCAAAGGGCTTGATTACGTACAATCTACTAGAAGTCTGGATTAAGGTCCCACATAGGACTTACCTCACACCTACGAGAATGCATAATATTAACCCTCTTTTGAACAATTCCTGTTTTGCGACTTTGTGCATATATGGTGGGCGATCCAGGACTTGTGGGGAATGCGACTCAACTGTTTTCTCACATAGTAAATATTCCCATACTTCCCTCCATGGAGACTTGTTTTCTAGGCATTCACGTGGATAATCATAATTCTCACCAGAATAAGCTTTTTCAATTTTTTGCCCTAGCGGTTAAAAGCCATATAGCTAGGAAGTGAAAAAAAACCTCCCTCATACTGAGGGAAGTAATTGTCAAAATAAACTATATAATGATTAATGAGAAATTGACCTACATTTTGCAGGATTCATATCCCCAGTTCCTAAAGATATGGACTCCTTGGTTAAATTTCCCACATAGTGTTTCGATTAGTTGATACACTAAAGGTGCAAGACTTACTGACTTTCCAGTGGGGTGCTTGGGGGACCTAGTCCCTGGTCTTCGGATATAGCAGGTAGTCTTGAGACTTTAAAGTGAAGGTAAGCTAGCCAGACTCCTCTCTTAGCCCCCCCGCCCCTTTCCCCTTTTTATTTCATATCTTTTCCCTTTTGTTTGGTTCTCCTTTATTATTTTATTTTTATTTTCTAATGGTTGTTTATATATGTCTCTATAATAGTTCATGTAGTGTTGAAAAAAAAAAAAAAGGAAGACAAGATTGGTATAACAGGAATGGAAGTCTTTATTATTTAAAACTATAAGTGCTAAATAAAACAGTAAATTCATACAATGGTTAGCTTTTGGTAGTATGTCCCCCTAAGCACAGCATGGTACGATTTGGTATCATATGGTTACATTTTTTAAAATCTTTTTTGTATTCCTGTTAGACTGGAATGGTATGTTATATATATCTTGGATAAATCCTCAATAAAAAGATTGAAAAAAAATAAATAAAAAAAAAGTACCATTGAACTACTTTAGAAAGTAAAAAATGTAGTGATTACCTTAATAACTATTACATGCAAGGATGCTTTATGTTTTTCCTAGCTTGATTTGACACTTTGGCACGAACATATATCTCTATTCAATTGTGCAAATTTGAGATCCGGAGGTCCGTAAGTAAGCTCACAGGCAAATTGGCTATTCCATTGGCATCCTTTTTGCGGGTTCAGATCGGGTTACGAGTTACAAGCTTGAAAAGATGGCGTCCGTCAACTTGTAATTTACACCTTCCAGAAGCCTTTGATCTGTCACAGGGCTAAAATCGCAAATCGCTATTCAATTGCTCCAATTCCCCAAGCTTGCAAACGTATCGACACTCGTAAAACGCAAATGGAGGAGAAAATCCTACATGTACTCGAGATGACCCGCAAAGGGGTTAAACAACAATTTGTAGGACTGTAAATGCAAATGAAAAAGTAATCCTGTACTGTAAATTACTGGGAGAGTGATGAAAGACATTAGAATTAATTTCACAACAGTCTCAAGCCCGCAAATCAGCAGGAAATGAAATTCATATTTATTTAATTTCGGGGTTAAATAAATCTCGGGTATCAATGAGTTAATACATATCAGGCCACCCATATGGACTTGAACAGTATTGGCATTCATTTTCATAATTCTGTGTTTTCTATGTTTTACGAGTCTGATCGCATATTGGACCCCCGAACCTGATTGATTGATGCTTAACCTCCATGATTTACTGCTGTATTTATGACAGCCTCATTTTCTATTGGCCGATTCGAAATGGGCGGTTATGGGCTTGGTGAATTGATACGGTTCCCGCCCACAACTGCTCCCAACTAGTGCATGGTGTACGAATCCGGCTTCAAGATAGCAACTCGCGACCTGGAGCAATTGAATAGCCTCGCAAACGGAGACCAACGGGAGCCCGCATCTCAATCGCGGACATGCGGCTGTCTGCGATTGAGTTATGGGCTTGGAACTGAATGTGGCCCATTGTGTTTCTACTGAAAAGTCAGCAACAATCATGTTCAGCTTACAATTGTATTAAATAGATCCACAAGAAGAGCAGCCTACAATAGGATCACAAATAAGGTAAAACATTTTTTTTATATATATAATGGGTTACAAATTAAAGGTTGAATTTATCTTGTTTTGTTTTCTATTTTTACCACTTTAAAGCAAAGTTCTTCAAAAGTAGTCCTTTAAAGTGACACAGAAGAGGTTCCAAATATGGTATAATGTAAAACTCTAGGTAAGAGCAAATACTTCATCAATTGAATATTAATTATAAAAAAAGCTTTTTCCTGCAGCAAATTAACACTGAAGTTTGACATGTTGACAGTCTTTCTGATCCACCCACAAAGTAAATTCTGGTATTTTGTTATTGAAAGATAATTGGCATTAATTACTGATAAAACTCCTGGGGAATTGTGTCCACTGTGTTCTGGTTGACGCGGAGGCTGCACAGGCTCCCTGGGTCAGCACGTAGCGTCGCGTAACCCAGCGGAGCCTGTAAGGCTGACAGCCAATCAGGAGCGTCGGGGGCGAGACTTCCGCCCCTGTTTCGCGCGTCGGTCAGAGCAGCGCGGTCTCCAGCCTGAAACGGACGGAGGTCTGAGGTCCTGCTGAAATAATTGTAAAAGTAGGAGGTTAACTACTGAGAATTGGTCCCCAGCTTAACAGCACATAAGGGGCAGGGTGCAAGTTAACTGAGTGTGTGATTTTTTCCCGTTTGTGGTGTCCGTTTTCTTTCTCTTTGTGTGTGCCTGTTGTGCTATGGATGCTAAGGACATAGAGGCCTTACTGGCTGAGGTTAGGACCCAGACATTAAGTCAAGAGGTCAGTTGGGTGCAGGACAGGCTAGGACCACCCATGCCTTCTGCGTTAGGCCCTCATTACATTGCACAGGCTCAGCCTCCAGTGGCTGGTGGCCTGGTCAATAACGGAGGTGCCAGCGGGCTATCTTTCCATCCCACCAGTGCAGGGCTAGCAGATCCCGGTCCGTCAGAGGGCAAGGCCAAGAGAGATGAGAGGCTTACGGGTCAGGGGAGCCAGGACCCCATACCCCTCAGGCAGGAGAGAGCCAGGCCCACGGGCGGTGAGGGTGAGGGCCTAGAACTCCGGCCACCACCGGTCACTTTGCCCAAAGGGCCACGGCCGCGACAAAGGGCAAGTCACACCGCTCTACCGCCCCGTAAAGGGGGCGCAGGGAGTAATAGAAAAGCCAGGAGCCCTAAAAAAACTCCTACAGACCCTTATTGTGCCGACCATGCGGTCCCTTCTATTTCCCGTACTAACAGTGCTTCTGGTGCTTTACAGGGACGCACTCGCGGCGGTGAACGGGACATGGCGACCACGCGAGAAAGAAGGAACAGAGTGGTTAGCAAAATGAAAAGCCAGGACAGCATGGTAGTGACCGATGACGTGCCTGTGACAGCGGCAGTGGTGAGGCCGGCGCGCCCCACTATAGCTAGGAAGACCACAAGCAGGTACAGTCCACTGCTATTCACACATACCCCCCTAAGACGACTGAGAGCTGAGACTGAGGGCATTACTGTTAGGCCACAGCAAAAGGGGACTAATACCAACCCACAGGTAAACCTTACACCGCCACAAGAAGTGTCAGGGGAACCCCTACAGGGGGCGGTAGAGGCTGCGGCGCTAGCTTACTCCAGCCACTCAAGTATAGGTGACCAGGACCAATCCTCAGGGGAGGAGCGGACGGTATCGACATGCAGGTTACGGAGAGCTAGTGATTGTTCCTCTTGCACCCACAGGTACAGAAGAAGATCCAGATCGAGAAGCAGGAGATCCTGCCGATGCAGTTGTGCCTGCACTGGATCAGGGAGGGGACGGAGCCCACGGAGGGCCAAACGGTCAGAGTCCCCGGAGCGTCAGGAGAGACACAGGGACACCCCGTTGGCGGTTTCCACTCCAAGGCTGCCAGAAGCAGGTCAGCGCACAATGGTGGGTCACACAGGCGATACAGGAAAAAGTGAACCCCTACACACAAAGGCAGGGTTTTTTGGGTCCCTTAAGACCCTCTTAGCCACACACAACATTGCAGTAAGTGAGTAGGAAATGGGTTCGTGGATAGGGGGTTTAGCGAAGAGCGCATGGGCCGACCAATCCACTAGTGGGGCTGCGGTGCAGACAGCGCCGGCCGGGGATAAGGTGGCGGCTGGGCCCCCTGAGTCGTTAGGTGTCCCGGGTCTGCCAGCAGGCAGTACCATTGCAGGGGCTACTGATGCAGCTATGAGACCTATTGTCTTGTGCTCATTGGATAACTTGGGAGCGCATCTTCCCCAGGAGGTTAAGGAAAACATTTGGAGGAGGGAATTTGTGGAATTGTTCTCTCTTCTCCCCATGTCCAGGCAACTGGACGCGGGTGAGAGGGGCCTCCGGGAGGGAGATGACCGTCGTTAGTCCTTTAGGTGGCTACCTAGGTCGTTCGATATCTGGCTTCAAGCCTTCTCCATCATGGCCTGTGTTTTATGTGAGCGACATCCTGAACAAAGTTCGGGATTGTTTGTTTACATAGATGAAATTCGGGAAACCCACAAGGTTTATGGGGGCATGGCGTGGTGGCGGTACGACAAGGAATTCCGCCAGTATTTGGCATCCAGGCCAATCATGGCGTGGAGTGACAAAGCGGTGGCATACTGGTTGAATATTATGACACCTATGCGCGTCATGCCGCCCTTTCGTAGCAGGTCCGGTGGAGCCAAGGCCCCCACCCCGCCACCCCCGCCAAGGGCAAGACTTGTTTTGCCCCGAATTGCAGATTCAAGCACCCCCTCGCTAGATGCATCAGAGCCAAGGAGGGGGCAGATCAGGGGAGCCCCCTGCAAAAGGACAAGACGCCCATACACCTCCCCGCCATGCTGCAGTGGCTAAAACGCTATGTTAGGGTGCCGGGCAACTCCACCGCTGCTCGCCTCCTGGAAGTGGGTTTCCGGGAGGGCTTTCATGGGAGCGAATTTGCGGTCAGCAAGGGAATTCACTAAAAAGGTCCAGACTGAGTTCCAACTGGGTAGGATGGCGGGCCATTTGCTTCCCCTCCTATTCAGGATTTGGTCGTTTCCCCTCTCGGCATCGTCCCTAAGAAAGAGAAGGGAAAATTTAGGTTGATCCAGTCCACTGCTATTCACACATACACATTTCCTATCCCAGGGGGGCGGTTGGTAAATGACAGGATCTCTAAAGACCAGTCAACTGTGTCTTATGAATCCTTCGATCGGGCTGCTGAGATGGTCAGGCTGGCTGGCGCCGGCACGCTTCTGGCGAAGGTGGACATCGAAGCAGCATTTAGGTTGTTACCGATTCACCCGTTGAGTCACTGGCTTCTGGGTTGTTTCGTCGATGGCAGTTAATTCAATCGACCTATGCTTACCCATGGGGTGCTCAATATCATGTGCTTACTTCGAGGCATTCAGCACATTACTACAATGGGTTGCGCGCTCGGAAGCGGGGTATAGGAGCATTATGCACTACCTCGATGACTGCCTGTTCGTCGGTCCGGCCGGGCAAGATACTTGCCGCTTCATGCTGGAGGTGTTCACCGGAATCTGTCAAGATTTTGGAGTACCGTTGGCCCATAACAAAACCGAGGGCACCAAAACAAAGTTGACCTTCCTGGGGATTCGGATCGATTCCATGACAATGGAATGCAGTCTTCCCTGGGAAAAAGTGGTGGACATGAGAGCGGAGCACATAGGGTGTCACTGTGACGGTTGCAATCCATCATAGGGAAGTTGAACTTCGCCTGCAGGACTATCCCCATGGGGAGGATATTCTGTAGGAGAATGTCGCTCGCTACCGCAGGCATCTTGAGGCCACATAATTTTATCAAAGTCTCAAGGGCTATGCGGGATGATGCAAGGGTATGGTCGGTTTTCCTTAGCGGGTTTAATGGTATTGCGCTTTATCAGAAGAAGAGCGCCATTAGTGCTGAGTTAGAACTTTACACTGATGCATCGGGGTCTGTCGGTTGCGGCGCATATTTCCAGGGGAGATGGTGCGCCGTGGTATGGCCGGAGGAATGGGTGGTGGCAGGTCTTACAAAGAACCTGGCATTCCTCAAGCTATTTCCCATTATGGCAGCAGTACACATCTGGGGCTCGGCGTTCCATACAGATAACATGGGGGTGTGCAAGCCGTAAATAACATCACGGCAACATTCATACCGGTAGTACGATTACTTCGTCACCTGGTGCTATGCTGCCTCCGCCTGAACATATGGTTCCAGGCGAGGCACGTACTGGGGCTAGAGAACGGCATTGCTGATGCCCTTTCTCGGTTTCAGGAAGAGCGGTTCAGGGCACTGGCCCTGAACGTACTGGGGGAATGCATTCCCGTGGAGCTCTGGGAGCTTGGAGCTGCCAGATGACGAGACTCGTCAGACAGTCTGTTGCCCCGACAATATGGGCAGCGTACAGACGCGTGTGGGCAAAATGGAATGGCCTAGTTGCAATGGCCGGTGGTACTAAGTCGGAGGATAGGACCCTAGGGATCCTGCTTTGGTACCTGCTGCGGTGCACCGAGGAAGGTGAAACAACAGCCGTAGTAGGGAGACAGGTCATGGCGCTGGCTTTCATGTTTAAGCTGGCAGGGCAGAGGGACCTTACAAAGGAGTTTCTAGTGCGCAAGGTGGTCCGCTGCATGTTCAATGGTGATCGCAGGCCGGATACCAGGCGGCCGATTACTTTTTCCTCGTTACTGAGACTGGCTCAGGTGTTGTTGGTGATCTGCAGAACCCTTTTGAATCTCTGCTTTTCCGTACGGCTTTTTCCCTGGCGTTCTTCAGAGAGTTTCGGATAGGGGAGTTAGTCGCGAACAGTAGACACGGTTCCGGGGGATTGCAGTTGGCGGATACATGTCTGAGGGAATGTACGGTAGTCATATGGTTA
Source organism: Discoglossus pictus (assembly GCA_027410445.1). Taxonomy (NCBI): domain Eukaryota; kingdom Metazoa; phylum Chordata; class Amphibia; order Anura; family Alytidae; genus Discoglossus; species Discoglossus pictus. The sequence continues at coordinate 448,343,009 of CM050163.1, forward strand.
CGGAGGTCTAAGACCGACCAGTTGGATAAAGGAAAAGAGGTTGTGCTGTACCGTGTTGTCACGGAGTGTTGCCCCTACCTTTGCAAGGAGGAGTATCTTACCCAGCGACCTGCGGGACGGTGTTCGCTGTTGGTTCATGCCGATGGGACGGGTGCTAAAAGGCGCACTACAACATCTCGGGTTAGAGCAGTCAGAGTTTGGTAAACACTCTTTCTGAATTGGGGCTGCTACCGAAGCAGCCAGGCTAGGTTTACCCGATGCCGCGGTAAAGCATAACGGTAGATGGGAGTTTTTGGTCCTACGTGCGGACCTCGCACGTGCGGTGGTGAGGGATTCAAGGCCTGCGTTGGGTGCAGGTGGATGGGCTACTGGACACGTCCACCCAGCGTTACGGTCAGCCTAGTGTAATATTGATACACGCCGGCGGTAATGACTTGGGAAAGGTTCCCATGCGGAGGATGTTGAAGGTCATGAAAAGTGTTGTGGAAAGATGGATGAGAAGTTCCCAAGGATGTTTCTGATAATATCTGAGATGATAAAAAGACGCTCCTGGCGGAACACTCAGGACCCTGTCGGCAGATTGCAGCAGAAGATTAACCAACAGTTGGCAATTTTCGTCAGGAAGTTGGGTTTCGTTGCCATCCGATACAAGGAGTTTGAGCCTGTCGGTGCCGACAAGTTCTTCGGCAAGGACAAAGTACATCTGACCGAAATCTGGCTAGAGTTACTGATGCTGGAATTCAGGGAGAGTGTCATGCAGGCCTTGGCTTTAATGGACAGCAGGGGGGGGGGGAATCGCAGTCTCAGGAGGCGTCCCTCGCTCGCTCTGTGGCGGGAGGTGAGTTTCCCGGCCCACTGGCCCTAACTCACAGGGTGTGCTTAATATAAGCATTGGGGCTTTGGGCTGGGCCCAAGGCATGAGGTCACTGTCCATGGCCGGGCTCCTCCCCATGGAAAGTTTTTCGGAAATTATAAACAGAAAGTTATGTTTATGTTAAATAATTGTTGATTAATAAAAGCTGTGGCCCGTGTTTCTCCCACTCAGTCGTCGTGTCCATTATTTCCATCAAAGCTTAAATAGATCATGCCTGGGTCAAGTGCAGCTGTCTGCAGAAAAGAGACTAGGCCTCATGGGTGTAGGAGCCAAACAACTGCTTCTCTACACATAAACACACACATTGAAAAATCTGGGGGGGATTGTCCCCCTCGTCCTCCCCAGTTCCTACACCATGTCAGTCAATGGACACAAGTGCTTTAGGTTTTAAATAAAGGCTCTGGTTAATGGTAGTCTTCTTTGACAAAGTCAATACAGTGAAACATGTTAGATCATTTTGAGGTATACTAATGTATATTATACTTACCTGGATGTGACTATTTACTAAAAGACATCACACATTTTTGCAAAATAGAGATAGATATATCACCTACCAAAGCCAAGGTATTCATGTTTTGGCCAGTAATGTAGCATAGAGACAGCATTTATTAAGATCAATATTTCAGACACAATTCACTTGATATCTTTCCGTATTTATTTATACTAGGTTGTATAAGTGGTTATAAAATTATTTTCCTTGAACTTTTGAAGCAAATATTTAAAAAATCAAGTATTACATGGTAGCATATATATGGTATTTTTTATGATTTATAAGCAAAGCAAGTTTGCGATAGTCAGTTTAAGTAATATATGTTAGGTACTTTGCCAGATAATTACTATGCTACTGACTTGTTTCAGTAATGTTTGATTATGGAGTATAGAGTTGAGTAATTATTTTTATTCTGTGTATATATATATATATATATATATATATATAATTTAGTAATTATTAATCCATATATATATATATATATATATATATATATATATATATATATATATATATAGATTAGAATGAGTATTGCTGTATATTAGGATATATTTTGTATTGGACAAACCCCTTATTTATATTGACAAGCTTTCAAGAGGTTTGACCTCTCTTTATCAAGTCTGAAGCAATACTAACATGAGATGGAACCCTCAGATTGAATGCAAACAGCAGATGCAGATAGAGGGGAGGCAGCATCTGAAATCATCAGGTAAATACATATATGGGGAATAAACACAACATAGTATAGGTAACATATACACATACTATATACACATATACACCAATATATACATGAAAAAACAGAGCACTGTAGTCCACACTGATATCCTTCCTGTTGGACAAACACCTCACTAAGAGTAACAAGTCTGTTATAGTAAAATAAGAAAAATTCACAAGAAATGTTGATAATGTGTTAGAAAACCCAAGTCCATATTAAGTCCTGTATGTTTAGTGTTGAAGAATGTGATCATCTTTATTTCAAAGGCTTTTCACTCCTGGATGTTTTAAAAAAGTAGAGTATTTAGATTTTTCGATTTTGGATGGAGTGATCAGTCTGGCTAAAATGGTGTCCAACTGTGGTACATTTTGCTTTCTCATTGAATGTCTGTGTAAATTCATCCTAAAGTGCAGTTTTTGGCTGGTTTCCCCAATGTAACAGCCTGTTTCACATAAAGTATATTGTATTATATAGGCCATATTGGAGGATGTACATGTATACAATCCTTTCATGTTATAAGTCTTGTTGTTATGTATGGCTGTGTCATCATTCCAAATGTGTTGACATAACTTTTCAGGCACTTTTGTTACAAGGTTTAGTTCCATTTTCTCTTCTCAGTAGTTTATTGGTCATTATTGTTGCTGTCAAGTTTTTGTTTTAGGTTTGGTGGTTGTTTAGGATGGGAGGGTTGGGGAATATAGCTTTTAATTGTGCATCTTCAGTTAGTAAATCTTTGATTATTTTTCGTATTTTCTCTAAAACTGGATGGTATGTGGTCACTAGACTTATACGTGAAGTCGTTTCTTTTGTTTTATATTTCAATGTGTTCACAGGGTTTGTAATCCATCTTTTTGAAAGAGTCAGACAGTGCGCCTCATTCAATTACAAGGCCATATCTCGCGGTATACAGGCCGGATGTCTGCGAGCCTGCTGTAGGCTTGAACTCTGCTACAATTAAGGTGCTATTCAATTGAACAAGGCCACAAGTTACGTGCTGAAGCCTCAAGACCGTAAAACTTGGTTTCATATGTAATGCTTCAGAGTATCCAATCCAATGGAGCGCAGCAAAATCAAGCAAGACTGAAATTTGCAATCCAGTCAATTAACCAATAGGAACTGGAGACCGCCAATTAACCCCACGAAAACCGTAACTCCCTGTGCTGTAACCGAGAAAGTTAACACAAAGGTCTAGGTACGTTAGTGGGTTTTTGAGCGCGATATAGATAGAGAGAGATAGAGACAGAGAGATAGAGGGAGATAAAAAGAGTGCTGGAGAGAGTGAGAGATAGAGAGAAAGATAGAGAGCAAAATACACCATAGGAGTAAGGAGGAGAGTGAGGAGAGGAGGTGAGGTAGAGGTATAGAGAGAGGGAGAGGAGTAGGCAGCTCAGGGAGGTGAGGTAGGGGTGTAGGAGAGCAGGAGGGAGGGAGGGATGTGCCCCCAGCTGTACGCACACAAGGAGTAGGAACAGAGGGTCAGGGGCCTGATCCTGGAGCGGGGTGGGGGTGGGGGGGGGGTAGTGGGGATGAGGGGCAGGCCCCAAGGAGAGAGCAGAGAGGCCAGGAACCACAGGCACAGTTGGGAGGGCAAGAGGCTGTGGCAAAGCAAAGGGCCCACAATTTTACCCCAGAGAAGACGGACATCCTCCTCAGGGAAATCCGTGCCCGCTATAGCATCATACATGGTGAGAGGGATGTGAGGCCTGGTGAGAAGATTGAAGTTGCTTCAGCTGTTGCGTCATTAGGGGTTGAAAACAGGGATGTGAGGTCTGTCAAACACCGATATGATGACTGCCGGATGAAGAGGATGATGGCAGTGGAGGCCAGAGCAACACGTGCAACCCGTGGTGGACCACCAGACAACATCACATTCAGAGGATGGGAGCGGACTCTGAAGGAGTGGATAAAGACAGCGGCAGTAATGGGCCTTCCAGGACAGCTCTACTCTGGCTTTCAGGCAACCCTGCAATGTGAGTATCATATACACCATCAGTGTCCAACAGACACTCCTATGCAACTTCATAAGTATAAATGCTCAATCAGTGAATGTTATAACCACAATAGGTCAGTTTTCTGGCAATGATAATCCGCTATGAGAGCAGCCTCTCCATAACTTTGGCCACTCAGGTGGGGACCTGACAAGTACCATATAAGTCTGTTCTAACCCTTTTTTAGAGATTCACTCACAACAAAACGGGCAATTTGAGGGGAATTCTGTTCTCTAAATGAAGATCTCTATTATCTGTTGTGGCATATGCATAACTGAAGATTAATGTAACCTCATTAACAGTTATGTTCCAAGCCTAGAGTTACTCTTCCCCATATGTACAGGGAGGATCACATCAGCGCTGAAGAAGAGATCTGGAAGGAAGTATGATGCAGGCTTCACAATAGTCCAAGTAGAGTAGAGTATAGAATGCCTAAATCAATAGGTATGTATATGCAAGGAACATCATGTGACAGATGCCACATGACATCTGCATGGTATTCTGCATTTAAAGCTTTACATATGTTGGCTAATCAGTAACGGAAATCAAATAGCACACTGGATGCAACAACACAATGATTCGGAGACATGCACATACATGATGGCATTAGCATGACCATGGAATGCCGTGATGCTTATCTTCATGCCTTGTTCTGACAATTAACATATTTTAATGAACATTACACATGCAGCTACCAACAGATTCAGGTATGTTGGAACATATGTTAACATATTATTTAGTGAGATCTCAAGCAAGCTACTCATCTGGCAGATGATGATGATGGTGATTCTAATTATTCATGATGTGGGAATATCGCAATTATTACACATTGATGCATCTTTGGAGATCCACATGTGGTATTTTACCTTGGATGTGGTCAAGAGGATATCCATGAGGAGATCTGTTCCCCCAGGACACGTCTGCAGGGTATGATTATGTTTTCTGACAAAACATATGGGATGTCTTTGGGAAAAGAAAGATAGGCCTCCATTAATGGAGTTGTTATTTATTTCTTCTGCTGCATACATGCACATGTTTTCAGCAAATACTTACAATGTAGTCAGCATTGATGTAGCTGATGTTCTGTTGCTGTTTTTCTTTGTCTGTGTGGTTAACCGATGAGTTGACACATGGCAGCACTTCTGTAAAGGCAATGTGATGAGTCACACATATTCCACTATAATAATTTTGATTTCACCATTGATTTCTCCTTTAATGTGATCACATCTTTGCAACCTTTCCTGTTATCTGACTGTGACTGCTGGTGGCAGCATTCGCTGTCACATAACAGGAAAGATCCCATCTTTGTATCCCACTCTGAACATTGATTATCATTTTAAAATATGCTGTTATGTTCATATTGCATAGATTGCTATTAATTGCATTGACCTCTATTGGATGTGGATTAGCTTGATCAGACAATCTGATTGTTACTGTTCTGTACTGTCAAGAGGTTTTCATATACAATTGTGGGGCCTATATACATATGACATTGTGTGATATATAATCACATCTATTTAGCTCTGTTCATGAGTTTTGCAGATATCAATACATATGATGTGTATGTGAATGTGTGCATACTTACCATTAACAGATAGCATACCATGTTTTAGTTGATCCAGTGTTAATCAATAATGCATCATGAGACTTCATATTAGGAAGCTCTCCTCTACTGTGAATTGTTTAATATTCTGTAAAACAATGGGGAAGGAGAAAATAGTTGTATTAGTTAGGCTCAATCAAGCTACATTATAGTAGGTTGTTATTTGTTTTGTACTTACATGTGAAGTATTCACGAATGATGCGGGAACGTTGTTGTGACCAGGAAACATTATCCACAACAGGGGGAGGTAGAGGCTCTTCCTCCTGAAGGAGGTAAGCCTCATTAATGTGCCCCAGACAGTTGGCCTGTACTGCTATATTGTGCAGACAACAGCAGGCCATGATGATCTGAGAAACCTTATCTCAGGTATACAGTAGCACCCCTCCAGTTGAATGTAAACATCTAAAGCGCATCTTAAGCACACCAAAGGTGTGCTCTATTTAATTTGTGCATGTGGCATGGGCCGTATTGTACCTCTCCTCCACCTGTGTGTGAGGATTGTTCACAGGGGTCAACATTCATGGCAAACACCCAGATCCTGCATCAGCTGAAATAAACATTATGGGGGATGTAGATCTTAATTTGATGTTGTGATGTTTGTTAAAGCAAATGGACATATACATAATGATTCATGTGATGTCAGTTTATGGATATGTGGGTCTGAACTTGATACTCCTATGACCAGATCACACAGGCTTATGCACAGCAACAAGCAATGATGCAATAGCTCAGGAAGCGTTACTCCCCTAGTCAAATGTGAACGTCAGAGCAATACAGTGGAACATGGTTTATTTGTTAGGGTATTCGCTCTTGGTAAGATATGCTTGCCTGTGATTACTTATAGGTACTCCCCCAGTATCCAACCAGATGGAAATTGACCAGACTGGAAGTAATGATAGGTTGAGGATTGACGTAGGATATGGACATTGTGAGCACTTCCAGGGAAGCCTGCAAATATACTTTGTATGCGCATGTTTGCATCCCAAACCTGTACATTAATAGGATGTTGGTAAGTGCTGATATGAGCAGTACTTATATACATTTTTACATACTGTTTATGTTTCTATATCACTGAGGAAGCCTTAATGGCGAAACGTGTTTGATACTATTTGATGTTTTTAGATTATTGATTTTATTCATTGTCATTGTGCCAAACCATATTGGCTATATATGGCAAGTACTTGGGATTGCATGGTACAATAAATATATTATAAACATACTATTGTTTGTAATAGTGTGTTTCAATTGTCCCCTATAATAGACATAAGGAGTTGGTATCATATTTTGTTCTATAGACACTATACAATAGTGTACCCAATAGCATTGGTGATCCAACTATACCTACTACAAGATTTTCTGGATTGTATCCTGTGCCTGGGATTGAGATCTCAGGAGTGGACATCGGGTACTTCCAGAGGTAACCCTTTTAATCCATACAGATACCTCATAACTTTGGGGTTATCAAAAGTGAGTGAAATATTATATGCTTGATGTTTTGACGTGCCTATTATACACTCATGTTGCACTAGGAGGTGGAGTGCTGTCTTTCCCCTACCCTTCTTTTCATCGGTGGAGCGCTGTCTTTCCCCTACCCTTCTTTTCATCTGTACATTGATAGAATGATAATATTTGCGATTTCTGAACAGCACTTCCTGATCTTTATGAGGTATCAATGCTACATGTGTGCAGTCAATAGCACCTGGCACATTAGGGACACCTCCTATTCGATGAAAATCTGATTTCACTTTCACGGTCTCTTCCACAGTGTTGGGGAAACAGATGTATCTGGTAGCTTTCAGAACAATAGCACAGAGGAATGTACTCAGACACCTTGAAAAGTTTGCATGAGACATTCCTCCTACTATACTAACAGTGTTCCCAAAACTACCAGATGCAAGGAATTATATTGCGGCTAGCATCCGTGTAATTCCGGGGAAGGCTCTATTGGTCTATGAGGAAGTCTCAAGATCCTCCCTCAGGACCGCATAGAGGTCTACAAGACTTGGACGGGTCAGCCTTAAATGCTCATACACTTTCCCATCAGTTACCCCCTCTAATCTGACTCTCTCCCTGTATACTTTTGGTGCCCAGACCCTGCTTACAGGTTCCCGTGCCTGCTCAGCCCCCTGTGGGATTTGCTGTGCAGGAGCCAGCACTTCAAGGCCACCCAGTTGGTTTGGAGCCACACCTAATTCCTTTACAACTGGGTTATTTGGTTATGGCTCCCCCAAAAGCTGGTTACCCACATCAATGTCATCATCCCTGTCTGCAGGTGCACCTATATCCCCCTGTCTCTGTCCCACTAGAGCTCTGTCCCCTACCTGATGCCCCACCATGATACTAGGCATACCCTGTGGTAATTAATTTGCCTGGCTTGGTTCTGAACCACCATGGACACACATTAGCACGCTCACCCACATTCACTCCCAGCCATGCCTCTCTGCCACTCCTCAATCGCACAACTTGTGGACGTGAAAGATCAAAGGCTTAAATGTGCTGTTCCAGTTTTAGCAACCGCAAGGATTTCAAGCCAGTAACTCATAGACGGTGGGTGGCTTGCAAAAAACGCCAATTGAATAGGAAATTAGCTTACGGGCTCTATTACGGGCTACAGTAACTTACAATTGCTCAATTGAATGAGGCCCGGTGTTTTTAATTTTTTGTCTCCAGTGTTTGAGCATATGCGATGGTATCTAATAGCTTGACTATGGATGCTGGCTTGTTTAGTGTGGTAGGGATGGAAATTGGAGCTCTGTAGGTAGCTGCATCTGTCTGCGGCTTTCCTATATACAGATGAGTGGAGTGTGACATTGGTTATGGATATGGTAGTATCTAGAAAGTTTACCTGTTCTGTAGAGAAATCCATTTTAAGTTTTAACTGCATTCCCATAAATTAGAGCACCAGTTTAGCATAGGGCTCTAAATTACTAGATTGCTGGACGTTCATGGCTGCTTCACATTTCAATTACACACACACATATCTATATGTGTATCATTATATATATATATATATATATATATATATATATATATATATATATATAGATAGTTTTAATTTACAAATTGTCAATAAAAGTAAAATTTTATAATATAACACAACTTATAACCAAAGGGTGCAGCTAAAGATGACTCACTCTTTCTTCTTTTCAACACCGATTTTCCGACATCGTCCGTTCCAAAGCTTTTCCAGTTTAGTGATTTTTCCAGCGGTGGTTACATTTTTTTAAACAAATACTGCAGTTCTACCTATTCATGTAATGGAGTAATAATGCAGATAATTAAGTTAACTCTATTATAAAGTGTTCCTTTGAACCAGTGCATGTTTAATGAAAACCTCAACAATGTGTAAAGCTGTTTTTTTTTTTTTTTTGAGAAAGAAATTAAATTAAACAACTTGTGCTAATTAAAAGAGGTGCCGGATTCTCCAATGCCAGAGAATCGATATTGTACCTGTATTTAAACAATTGTGTATTTGCAGTGGCATTGGTAGAACTGACACTATACTGGGTTTTGTTTTTAATTATTAATTTAGAAAAGCTGGGAGAAAATAACAATACAATAGACCTAATGCTGCATTGTGTTATCAGTAATTAATGACAGTGATCTCTCATTAACAACATATTGGAATTTATTTTTGTGGGTGAATCAGAAAGGCTCACTCACAGCTAAAAACGTCACTTTTAGTGTACGGTAGGAAGATATATATATTTTTTTAATAACATTGCACTTGCTATTGCCTATAGCTTTATTTCAAACCTCCACTGTGTCACTTTAAGTTGTTATCCTACATGGGTAAGGGTCCTGGAACAACGAGTTTATTTGCTCCATGCTTAATATCACCATGCCTGTCTCACTAGCTTGACATATAAAAACACTGTGGCTTCATATTAAAGACATACATTTTGAAAACATACTTTCTTCTGGGAAGACTCAGTAAGTACAGAAGTTGTGTCCAAGTATTATTGCTATCTGGGCACAAAGAGATTTTTTTTTTTTAACACAGCACCAAGTATTCTTGCCCCCTTCTACAGAATGTCTTGTAGTAGATCTTTTAGTACACTATGGTGCCACTGGGTTTCAGTTTTCAAGTGTCATGTATATTTTTAATGCAACATATTTGGGCAAATAATGAAAAACAAAATAATGTAAGATTAGTTAGACCACTGGCTAGATAGGTTTTATGTTTAGGATTAACCTCAAATTAGTGGGAATAGCAACATAAAATCAAATAAATGTATAATTATATTAAAAGCATTTAAAATAATTATATATGCAAATTTCTGTATTACAGGCAGCATTTCATTGATCATCTGTTACACTAGGGGCCAATTGTGTGCATAAGTACTGTTATTATGTGAGTGGGGGATACCTTAGGGGCCTCCAAGTAAATAAATGCTTTAGTTAACTGAGAATGTGTAGCTATGATACAGGTACAGGTTACTCCTATAGTTTGGAATGTATAACAGATTTAACTAGTGAAAGCTCTCAGTATGTAGACATGGGTGTGAATGTGGCCCTCCCAACCAATAAGCCCTTTAAACCACCCCCAGGTAAGATGTGTGATAAAATCACCCAGGGTATTACATTCTAGTAGAGTGAAAATAGCAGGTACATTAAAATGATGTGAGGTGCATTTAACGGTGGAAGAGGCGAAAACAAAGTAAAAGCATAGAAAAACCTAAGATGCATCAAAACCATATACACAATTCCATCTTATCATTTAAACACAACATAAATAAATGGTGTGTTTTTTTAACAAGTGTTTTATATGAATTGGATGGGACTTTGGATGGGACTTATTTGGCACTTTTATATTTGGTATATTTATTTTATTGAGTATAGGACATCTAGCTTTTTGAAAGGTTACATGCTTTGTTTATCTACTCCGGTTACATCTCCTAAGCATGGATTACTCTAGTCAACAAAGTTATTTTTGCAAGCACAGGTTTAATGGTTTAAAACTTCAGGCTTACAGCCTTATTAAAGTGCGATTCGGTCAATTAAATACGGCTCTATATAATCACAGAGCACATTTTTTACAGACGTTTTTAGTTAGTGAAGACCTTTCTTTCGGATAGAAGTTCACTAACTAAAAACTTCTGTAAAAAAATATGCTATGTGCTTATATAGAGCCCTATTCAATTGGCCAAATCGCAATTTAATAAGGCTGTTAGTGTGTATATTAATAGTTCTAATGTGATCAAGCCTCTCTGAGGTAAGACACATGAGGAATCCTTCTGTAGTGATCCCTGAGATAAAAAAAAATAAGTGTCAAATCCTTTAATAGCAAAGAAAATCAAATGTAGTGGATTATAACAAATGAAATACTGCTGTTTTAATTTCCACAGTAGTGCAATGAAGAAAACTAAATAAAAGATAAAAATAGATAAAATAAAAAGACTTTGAAAAAACTAGCAGGTTAATATTTAGTAAATTAGTTATTATCAAAATGTATAAGCCATATTCTCATACATACCAACATGGATATGATTCCACTGTACAATATCTATACATAACATAAGAAAATTTATCTATACCAATGGTACTCCACTATATAATGATCTTAGTACGCATATATGGGGTATATATATATATATATATATATATATATATATATATATAATGGTTGCAAGTAATAAAACGCCCTTCATTTACAACTTGTCCTCAACTCTGATAGTTCTTTCTTCAGCGGCCCATTATATATCTCCAAGAGGGCTAAGCTGCCATTCTTTCCTTCTCATTGACCACCCTTTGTTCCTAACCCTACTCTCCCATCACTTTTTTCTATTCCTGTATTTGCCACTCAAGACACTGAATATTCATGCATATAAAGCTACCCTATGGGTATGGACTCCCCACAATAGCTGGTTATAAATATTCAGTTTGGATTGTATAGGGTAAGATATGCTGTGTCACATATGATACAACAGTTATCAGAAAATGGAATAAAACATTGCTTAATGGTTTAATGGCTTAATGGTTTGCAAACAGATTTTAGGTTATAATTATCAAATAAACAAGAATTGCCAGATACTGTATGCGGGACTCTATTGACCTATGAGACAAAACAGATTATGTGATAGCATCAAATAATAACTTGATTCAAAACAATTACAGATTTGCAGGATTAACCTGGATCACTGGTCTCTGAAGGTAAAAGCTGCTACTTTTAACACCAAAAGATCAGTTTTTTTTGGGTTGCCCATAGCTTAGGTATTGATTAACGTAAACATATCTATGATCTATTGAGGGAAATAGTCTCATCTGATCTTGGCTTGCAAGTTGACATGCATCTTAAAACAACATTGATGTATGTAGAAATGCCTTGTTCAGGGTTTCGCTCCACCTGGTATAGGAGTTAGTTTCAGGTGCCATGGGGATCCAAAGGGACACCACTGGTTATAGCTAGAGACTCCTGATGGGCCTATATGTACCGTAACTATCAGGTTAAATGCTCCCCCACCCCAAAGCACAAAGGGTGGGGGATGGGGGTCCCAATGGTGCACAGTGTGTTGAGGGGGGTCTTGGAGGTTACCTGGGCTCACAGGGGTAGCAAGTGTTTAGAGGGGGTGCTGGGGGGTGATGGACCCCCATGGCATCACATCATTGGACCTATATTGGATCCCCATGGACCTTAACCCCCCATTAGGGTCCATATCCCCTTCCATAGTCCCTAACACTAAATACTACAGAAAATAAAAAAATAAATCTCTAAGGGAGAAAATATACATTACTTAACCTGTTAACTCCCTCCAGCAACGGTCATTAAAGCCCTGGTTTTCATGTGTGATATGATAGCTTGGTGGTGATTTACTTGGTGTGATATGATAGCTTGGTGGTGATTTACTTGGTGTGATATGATAGCTTGGTGGTGATTTACTTGGTGTGATATGATAGCTTGGTGGTAAATTACGAGTGAACTTCACTCAGTTCAATTCTTATGGGAGCCATGGATTGGAGGCCTTAATATCTTTCCCTTTCAGTCCCCATTATAACAGTTTTATAGGTAGGGTGTTTTGCGTTACATAATGATTTTGTTTTAAAAATGAAGGTCCCGTTGCTTAAAAAAACTGCTATTAATGTCTAATTGGTCATGTCCCTGAGGAATAATAGATGCACAAGAACTGCACAGTCACAAGCCATGTCCTGCACCTAGAAATGATCCCATAGGATCCAAAAACATCAGACCGCATAGTCTCACTCCTGATCATAGGCGGAGCTACTGCCGACAGTGAATTAGAGGTGTATTAGAGGCAGCATTTCATTGAACATCTTCTACACTAGGGTCCCATGGGGCCCCCATGGGTCCTTTGGGGTCCCTATGGCCCCCGGTGGCCCTCGCTGACCTCCCATGGGGCCCCTGTGCCCCTTACGGCACACTGTGGCCCCTCACAGGCTCCAGGGGCTCCGCTTAGCCCCCTGCCGGCCCAGTGACTCCCACAGCACCTTATGGTCCCCTGCAGCCCCTTATGGCTCACTGTTGCCCCCCGCAGGCCCCAGGGCCCCCTGTGGCCCATGCAGGCTTTATGGCCCCTGTGGACCTCCTGTGGGTCACCTGCAGCCCCTTATGGCCCCCCAATGTGTCCCCTGCAGGCCCTGTGGCCCCCACAAACCCTTATGGCCCCCGCAGACCACTTGTGGCCCCTTGTGGACCTCTGCGGCCTTTCACAGCCCCCTGTGGCCTCCCTCAGGCCCCTGTGGCCTCCCTCTGCCCCTTGTGGACCTCTGCGGCCTCTTACAGCCCCCTGTGGCACTTCGCGGACCGCTGACCTGTGGCGCTCAATGCAGCCTAAAAGTCCCACGGGCTTCGTATTGGCGTGCCTCAACTGCTCCTTCGCAGTTGTGTACCTCGACTACTCGCTTTGGGAGGCTCACAGTTGCGTGCCTCGACTGCTGGCCTTTCTTTTGCAAGGGCCACAATTATTTAACATTGCGTTACCAACATCGCAAACGTGACCACTGACAACTACCGTATATATGTGATATATATATATAGACACAGACCCACATATCTATATTTTTATTTTCTATATATTTAATAAATATATTATATATGTACTGCGTTGAGGTTGGAGGGGGTTCGGGAAGTGCAAAAAATTGTGCCCTCCCCCTCCTGGGGGGCAGGGGATGGCCAGATTTTTTTTTTTTTTTGCACCGGGACCCCTTTTGTGCTAGCTCCGCCACTGCTCCTGATCAATTTGAAATCTTCTCAGGAAAAGGATCTGCAATCTAATTTTCCCACAAAAAAAAAAAAAAATGGAAAGATGCATACTGAAAACCTTATTGTGTAATAATAATGTTGAAACACAGTTTTAACACAATGGTATCTGATTAATGCCAAACTCACAGCATGTTCCCACACTCTGATTTGGACAGGGTGTGGACATGTAGGCTCTATGATTTATGTGTGGCTGAAACGTTCACCAAACAATGACATATAATCTGTGATTTACTTGTACAGGTATAACTTCCCACACTTTAAATGATCCTCTTATTTTTAGATTTTGACAAAACTAAGAATACATAACACTCAGAAATGTTTTATTCTTTAAAATACAATCAATCAGCAGTAAAATTTACATAGGAGGTAGTAACTCAAATTGATCTTGCATAGCAAATTGAACATGTTGGTGGCAGGTAAGAACAATTATGTGTTGGACTATATTTGGTACTGCAGTAGTGTAGTGGTTTAGTGGTAAATGGACGGATTTGTAGTTAGGTAACAAACTTTTAGAAGCATAGTCCTCACAGGTAATCATACCAAGGAACTCTCATAATAGGACTTTGAGATTCTGAAAATGTTTGCAAATGACACTGTAGGAGATGATATAGACAAATAAATTACCTCTGAAGTCAACTTTATTTTATATCGCTTTTAAATAACTTGACGATGGGCAAAATGTTTTAGAACACAAAAAATAATTCATGCTTTATATATTTAACTTTTACATGCAACTGTTCTTTACTGTGTCCTTCACTTTTATGTCCTTATTCTGCCTGCTATTTCCTTATGGGTTATGTGAATACATCCTTCTGAAAACACTGGCAGTTATAGTTGCTACATCTTCTTTACACAGATAGAAGCTTCCTCTACATTCAATCTCTCATCCTACTTCAACAAATTGATTAGCAGATCCCAAATGATAGATTCCTTAACAGCATAATTGAATATAAAATATAAAATATAAAATACTAGCGAATTGCCCGTCAAAAAATGGCGGCAATGAAATTGTAAGTGAGCTAATGCTATTTAGTGTATAATAATAAAATAACTAATAGATTAATAAATTAATATACTTTACCTGTTTTGAAGTAATATATGCAGGAAGCATTGTGTTGAAGAGCTGACAATCTGTTTTGATGTTGCTGCAGCATTAGTGGTGTGGAGCTGCTGTGTAAGCGTGATGAATGTGTGTAGTGTAATAGTGTGCGTGTGCGTGCGCGAGACAAAACCGGTAGCGTAGCTGTTTACTTCCGCATTGTATAAGAAATTGTTCTAAAATGGTGGCTAATGTGTGGTATGCGTCTGTGGCGGAATATCCGTAGGTGTTTTGTGGTGTTTTGCGTGTTTCTGGTGGTGTTTTGCGTGTTTAGAGTCCTGTAGCCTCGTTTTCTTTTGTTCGGCGGCCATTTTTTCTCTTGCTTAGAGAAGTATGTCTAAACTCTTTTATTTTGAGTGAAATTAAGGTGTAACTTCATTTTTTTAGGTGCTCCTTCTTGCTGTAGGTAAGCTTTTTATGTATGTGTTGTGTGTATTTATTGTGTTTTGCATTTTTTCATGTCCGCGGGTTGCGTCCGATTTTTGCGAGGTCGTAATTGGTTGTAACGTGTCTCGTATTTTGTTTGCGTTACGACGTAAAGTTTGCGAGGGCCGCGGTTCGATACTCGAGCCCGCAAGCGTTAGCAACAACTCGTATGCTCGCAACTATATATGTGATAAAGGTGTATTAATTATGTATGTTATTTCGCATTCTATATATATTTGCCTGTTTTCAAGTGTATTTAATCATCAGTGATCCTTTAATTGTAGGCCTGTAATAAAGGCAGGGCCTGGTGGACTCCAATAATCCAATGGGAAAAGTAAATCTTATTCCTCTTCTCAACCCTTTAACTAGCTAGATATAACTAATTATTAAACATTAAATGAAT
Organism: Discoglossus pictus; assembly: GCA_027410445.1. Classification (NCBI taxonomy): domain Eukaryota; kingdom Metazoa; phylum Chordata; class Amphibia; order Anura; family Alytidae; genus Discoglossus; species Discoglossus pictus. Next base: position 448,358,831 of record CM050163.1, read on the forward strand.
ATATCTACATATGTATGCTGACAGCTATATTTTTTGATTTTCAGGGGTCTCAGTATAAGCTCAGCTGGCATGTCTCCTACTAAAAATTATACAAAGTTGAGCCTTGCGTTGGGGTATAGTATATATGGCAATAAAAATGTCAGCAAAACACACCTTTATTGCTAGTGGTTTGATAATAGTAGGGTTTGATTCATTGAGTTACTGCAGCAGCTGGAATGAGCAGTCAAGGTGTCCGCCATAAGAAATAGACAATGCGGTCTTCACAGAACTGCTTTAAAGCCTTTGCAATATTTAGTGAATCCAGGCGATTGTACACTGGCAATGAACATGCCTTTTGTGCTATGAAATAAGAAGCATAGCTGCCACTTTAATGGAGCAGTATCAGCATTGTCTCGTTAAATGTTTTCCGTAGAAGTGCATGATTAATGGAATCACTTCTGTTTAAATTCTGCAGATATTCTCTTTATCTGGAAAACACTTTCACATTATGCAATTCTGCATTTTTCTTTTACTGATCTAGGAGTCTGGGGCTTTTGTAACGGCCTTTCGTAAGCGTACTTTCACATTGTGGAAATTAGATCATTCTTAATCAGATTACTGAAATGTCAGTTTTTACAGCTAAATACTGCTTAAAAAACAAAATCTAGAAAAAGCAAGAGAGAGCAATATATATGTTTTTCACAAACTTAACAAACATGATCTAACAAATACCTTTTTTTTTTATTTGGATTCATGTTATGAGACTGTAATGGAAAATTTACTGATAGTGAAGGAATCATTTATTATTTATAAACAAGGAGGCTGATATATATGAAGGAGCCTCATGCTGGTAATAAGTAATGAACTTAGAGGAGGAGACTAGGGGGAATTGACTAAGCGTCTCATGTGCATCTCACATTATCTGCTGATTTATTATGTACTACTTCCTATGAGGGTGGCCTAGTGGTTAGGATACAGGTGCTTTCACCACAGTATCCCGGGTTTGAATCCAGCCAGGGATCCAAGAGGTCAAACTGGACAGTACTTGAATGGTAGACCACCTGGGAATACCAGGAGCTGTATTCTGTGGCCCACTGGGGAAGGAACTGGCAACCCACTCCAGAATTTCTGCCATGAAAGCCAAGTGGGTCAGCATGGTGTGTTGTCTATGAGGTCATGGAGAGTTGGACACAACTGAGCAATGCCGTTTACATTTTTACTTTCTATGGGGAAAAAGAGCCATTCTGTCAATATCTCTGCTCTTCTCACCGCATATCAGGTGAGAAAGTGCTTAGTAACTCCTCCTCTAGGCTGAACTTCTCTTGAGTTAACTACTGAGGCAGAAAATAAGAGTAGAGGCCTTTCTTCTCTCTTCACCTATAAAATATAACTCTCACTCCCTTTCCCCCTTTTATTCCTCCAGCCTCCATTTTGTCCCATTACCCATTCACTCTCTCACCTAAATTTCTAAATATTCTCTCCCCCTTTTACCTTGTTATAAATATATCACATATTATAATTGTCAAACTGTGATTTGTTGTCAGGCTTCCGAGACTGCGAGCCTCGCGAATCGAACCAAGCCGCTGAGGCATTGAAGTCTTTCGAGCTTGCAGGACATAAGCAATGAGAGTCAAAGGCGATCATTGCCCTGCGAGCCTCGCAAAGCGAGGAGAGCAGTTGAGGCATTGAAGCACGTGGGACTTAGGCTGAAATGAGCGCCAAAGGCGCTCCGCGAGCAGTTGAGGCTGCAAGTTGAGGAACGATGGACTAAGATAAAAAGTTAACTGCCGAACCGCGGAAATCGAAAAAGACTCAAAAAATTATAAAAAATAAATTAAAAGACACTCACACACAGCACAGGGGGTGAGCCAGGAAGCTTGGGAGTGAGGTTGAGCCTTATTTGTCGTGTTTCGCCACTTGAAAATCGGCAAAACAAGAAAAAAAATGGTGGGCTGGAAACTGGATGAAAACGAGGCTGAGCAAAGCCAGGCACGCAGGACTTAGAAAATACACGATGGCAAAGACACTAACACTTACACCCGTAACGCCAGGCACACTGGACTTAGAAAATACACAAAGGCAAAGACAGTAACACTTACACCACACAAACAGTCAGCAGTTACAAAGAAGAGAAACACACAGGTAAGGGACAGGGGGGAGATGCTGGAAAGAGACTCATGGCATTCCCAAACACAAAACTTGCAGGTTAATGAACCCTGCAATGAGCGGCCCGTACAGTAGGTGAGAGGAAAGGTTCGCAATGAGCACCGAAGGTGATCAGAGAAGCAAAAGCATTACATTGTGTGGCAAACAGCATTGTCTGGCTTACAATTTTATTGCCGTAATTTTTGACGGCCATGTCGCTAGTATTATTATATTTAAACAATATGACACATTGAAATTTATAGCCTGTTTATTACGTGAGTATCTAGTAAAGTTTGTTTTATTTCACTCATATTTTCTCCTGTTCCCTAGGCCATATTTACAAAACAGGACAACACACATCTGTTCACTTTGCCACTATACTCTCTGCCTCATCTGCCTCCTCTTTATGTCCCGTGACACCTTTGCCAATTACCCCACCCTACTTTCCTTGGTCTCTGCCATGAGCCCCCCTCCCCCATCTCTCAGTCTCTCACACCCCTTCTACTCACTGTCCCTTTATCACTTCAATCTCACCCCAATTTTTCCTTCTATACTAAATGTTCCTTCTCATCTTTAATCCATCTATGATTCCTATATACTTATGCTTTGCTGGTCTTGGCCTATTGATGTGTGTTAAGAATTGTACTCAATGGTGAAAAAATATGTTTAAAAAACATGAGCCTGATAAAGAGCATAACTAGGGAGGAAAAATGTCATAACACTAGTTTTTAGTTAGGGAATGTTGAAAGTTGATGTTGATGGTTGATGCTGGTCCCTGGAGGCATCCATGATACTGTGTTGAAGGCTGCATTTGTGTAAAAGTCTAGTAATATTCCCACTCCCTTCTCCCTCCTCCCATACCATTCCCTCCACTGGGAGATAAGATAAACACACCTTCTTAGCCTCCAAACTAGCAGGAAGTGCTGAAGAAAGACAAGAAAGAGCTTTCCGTAGAAAATATTGTATTAAAAAATTAAAATTTTTCTCAAAAGCATTTTATGCTAATCGCTTAAGCAGCTGCTAATGTAGTTACTGGGGTTCCCTGGTGGTCAAGTGGTTAGGATTTGGTGCTTCCACTGCTGAGGAGGAGATGGGGGGAGGGGTAGTATAGTCAATAGGGAGGTAGTACTAAGTAACTCAAGTACAGTGGCAGGCACTTCAGAACTACAGACTCATAACATAAGGTGTATGCTTGCTAATGCCAGAAGCTTGCCAGGAAAAATGGGAGAGTTAGAATTATTAGCAATTAATGAAAAATGGTATTTAATAGGCATTCCCGAAACGTGGTGGGATGAATCTCATGACTGGACTGTTAATCTGGATGGTTATAACCTATTTAGGAAAAATAGAGGCAATGGTAAAGGAGGAGGAGGGATTTGTCTGTATATTAAGCCTGAATTTAAGAATATACAGCCTTATTAAATTGCAATTCGGCAAATTCTAAAGGGCTCTATATAAGCACATAGCATATTTTTTTACAGAAGTTTTTTAGTCAGTGAACTTCTATCCAAAAGCAAGATCTTCATGAACTAAAAACTTCTGTAAAAATAATATGCTCTGTGCTTATTTAGAGCCCTTTAGAATTGCCGAATTGCTATTTAATACGGCTGATAGTCAGAGAAGATATTTATGGTGGACCTAGTGATAAAGGTGAATGTTTGTGGGTAGGGTTAAATAGCGGAGCAGCAAATTCCAAAAGAATATTCGTAGGAGTATGCTATAAACCCCCAAATATAGCTGAAAGTGAGGAAATACAATTATTGTTCCAGATTATAAATGCAGCTAAGCATGGGCAAGTTCTAATAATGGGAGATTTTAATTACCCTGAAATAAACTGGATAAATGAGACCAGCAGTTCAGCTAAGGGGAGCAGGTTCTTGAGTACACTCCGGGATCATTATCTGGCCAAGGTTATACAAGAACCTATTAGAAATGAAGCTATCTTAGATTTAGTCCTCACAAATAATATTGATATAGTTTCAAATGTTGGAATAGGGGAACCTTTGGGAAACAGTGATCACAACACAGTCTCATTTGAGATTGAATTAAAAAAAACAAAATTTTAAGGGGCCAACAAAAACTCTTAATTTTAAAAGGGCAGATTTTAACGGTCTAATGGCAGCAATACAAAGTATAGACTGGGACAGAGAACTGATAGGTAAAAACACTGAAGATAAATGGACAACATTTAAATCCTTACTAAATATACATACGTATCACCATATACCAAGTGGAAATAAAAGTAAAAGGAGTAAATCACATCCAATGTGGCTTAACAATGATTTAAAGATCAAGATACAGAGTAAAAAACAGTCATTTAAATTATACAAACAAGAGAGGACAGAGACTGCTTTATGGGAATACAAGGAAATCAACAAGACTTGCAAAAGCGCGATTAGACTGGCTAAAATAGAAAATGAACAATTATTGCAAAAGAGAGTAAGACTAACCCTAAAATATTTTTTAAGTATATTAATGGGAAGAAGGTGAGGAAGGAAGCTATAGGAACATTACAATGTGACACAGGCCATCTGAAAATTAGTGACCAGGAAAAGGCAAATGAGCTAAATGGGTTATTTTCTTTGGTACACACAAGGGAGGTATCAGTGGTTGGGACACTGCAACATAATGTGGCTACACTACCTTTGCCAAATAATTGGTTAACACAGGAAGTAATCCAAAAGAGGTTGAAAAAAGTAAATGTTAATAAAGCCCCAGGTCCTGGAGGAATACATCGACGGGTACTGAGGGAAATGGGTTCTGTAATAGCCAAACCATTATATTTAATTTTTCAAGATTCACTCAACACAGGGTCTCTACCAGATGACTGGAGAAAAGCAGATGTGATACCTATATTTAAAAAGGGAGCAAGATCAAATCCGGGGGAATTATAGACCAGTGAGCTTCACTTCTGTAGTGGGGAAGCTTTTAGAAGGGTTAATAAGGGATATTATACAAGAATATGTCTTTTTGAACAGGATTATAAGTAGGAGTCAACATGGATTTATGAGGGATAGGTCATGTCAAACAAATCTAATTAGTTTCTATGAGGAGGTTAGTAGGAACCTGGATCAAGGCAACTCAGTCGATGTAGTCTTTTTGGATTTTGCAAAGGCTTTTGATACAGTGCCACATGGGAGACTATTGTGCAAACTAAGAGATACAGGAATTGCTGTAAATATCTGCTCATGGATTGAGAGCTGGCTAAAAGACAGGAAGCAAAGGGTTGTTGTAAATGGAACATACTCCGATTGGACTAATGTGGTAAGTAGGGTTCCTCAGGGTTCAGTATTAGGTCCTCTCCTTTTTAACATATTTATTAATGAAGTTATGCATCTGGAAAGGAAAAATAGCCATGCAATTTATAATCTTAATGGAGCAAATCTAGGTGTATCAGATATTGAAAGGGATTTGGGAGTGCTTGTGGACCACCACCTAGGTAACAGTGCTCAAAGCCAAGCAGCAGCTGCAAAGGCAAATAAAATATTAGCATGTATTAAGAAGGGTTACAGAAGCAAGGGAAGCAAATATAATTCTGCCACTATACAAATCTCTAGTACGCCCTAATTTGGAATATAAAGTACAATTTTCATACTTTCATAAAAAGGACATTTTAGAGCTGGAAAAGGTACAGAGGAGGGCAACAAAACTAATAAGGGGAATGGAGGGGCTAAGTTATGAAGAAAGACTAACCAAATTAAACTTATTTTCTCTAGAAAAAAGGCATCTAAGAGGAGATATGATTACCTTATATAAATACATCCAGGGTAAGTATAAAGATTTGTCAAGGGAGCTTTTTGTACCAAGAGGTTTTCAACTGACAAGAGGACATCCCTTGAGGTTAGAAGTAAAAAGATTCCACCTTAAAGAAAGAAAAGGGTTCTTCACAGTAAGGGTGGTTAATCTGTGGAATTCTGTACCAGAGGAGGTGGTGACAGCGGATTCGATAGATAACTTTAAAAGCGTACCAGATTTATTTCTAATTAAAAAGGGAATTCAGTGTTATCAATATATTGTATAATATCCCTTATTAACCCTTCTAAAAGCTTCCCCTCTACAGAAGTGAGGCTCACTGATCTCAGTATTGATCCAGGGAGAAAATCGATTGACAGTATCTTGGGTCAGGAAGGAATAAATTATTTTTTTCCCTTTGAGACTTGTTTTTTTTTTCTGTTTGCCTTCCTCTAGATTAATTATTAATAATAAAAAAAAATTAAAAAAAATTGATTAATAGTTAATAACAACTAATTATTATTTAATCTGCATATTGCAGATCAGAGGAGATTTTAAAAAGTTGAACTTGATGGACTGAAAGTCTTTTTACAACCTTAATTACTATGTAACTATGTTACTATGTAACCTGGGTTTGATTCCAGTTAGGGAACCACGAGGTCACACCACCCTGAAGCCATGCAGGGTTTGGCCTGGTCAGTACTTGGATGGGAGACCACATAGTAATACCAGGAGCTGTATGCTGTGGCCCACTGGAGAAGGAACTGTCAACCCACTCCTGTATCTCTGCCATGAAAACTAAGTGGATCAGCACAATGTGTTAATGTCAACGAGGTCACAAATAGCCAGACACGACTGAGCAATGCAAACACACACAATGTATTACATTTGAAACGGCTCAAAAACTACAGTGGTTGTAATGGTTGTAATGTAGTGGTTGTAGTGGTTCTTCTTTGCACTTATTGATTATACTCATGTCCCAGTCAGACCAAGTCCACTATATATGTTTGATCAAGTAAATGTCCATCTGAGTGTAATAATTAATTTAATGGAATAAAAGTCTGTTACAGGACGGATCTTACGTCAGTTTTATTTATCATGTTCAATTTTAAAATCGATATTTCTGAGCTTTACAAGGCTTTATATATCTGCTGCCTTAGGCCTGTGCCTACGCCCAGCAGGAGGAGGGGGTTGAGGAGGGGAGGTTGAGGAGGAGAGGTTGAGAAGGGGAGGTTGAGAAGGGGAGGCCCCCTCGGCTTATACTCAAGTCACTCTCCCCCTTGTTTCTCTCTAAACCCCCCTTGTGTCTCTCTATCCCCCCCTGTGTCTCTCTACCCCCCGTGTTTCTCTACCCCCCGTGTCTCTCTAACCCCCGTGTCTCTTTTCCTCCCTCTCCTCATCCTCAACCCCCCCTCATTCTAACCCCCCCTCCTCATCTTCAACCCCCCCTCATTCTACCCCCCCCCCCTCCCCTCACTTACCTGCTCCGGCCTCCGCTCCTTCTTGATCCGGCACGCATGTAACGTCACATGCGGCGAGCCAGGTCATTAGCATATACCGGGTGCCGGCACCTGGTATATGCTAATGCCGTGACGTCACTTGCGCACCATGTCATTAGCATATACCGGGTGCCGGATCAAAAAAGAGCGGAGGCCGGAGCAGGTAAGTGAGGGGAAAGGGGCGGGAGGGTTTAGAATGAGGAGGGGGGGGGGGTGAGAAAGAGGGGAGGCTTGAGGATGAGGAGGGAGGTTGAGGATCAGGGGTTGAGGAGGGGGTTGAGGATGGGGAGGTTGAGGAGGGGGTTGAGGATGGGGGGTTGAGGTTGAGGAGGGAGGTTGAAGAGGGGGTTGAGGATGAGGAGGGGGCTGAGGATGAGGAGGGGGGCTAATGATGAGGAGGGGGCCTGAGGATGAGGAGGGGGGTTGAGGAGGGAGGTTGAGGATGAGGAGGGGGGTTGAGAATGGGGGGGTTGAGGTTAAGGAGGGGGTTGAGGATGGGGGGTAGAGGTTGAGGAGGGAGGTTGAGGAGGGGGTTGAGGATGAGGAGGGGGCTGAGGATGAGGAGGGGGGCTGAGGATGAGGAGGGGGCTGAGGAGGGGAGGTTGAGGAGGGAGTTGAGGATGAGGAGGGAGGATGAGGAGGGGGGTTGAGAATGGGGGGTTGAGGATGAGGAGGGGGGCTGAGGAGGGGAGGTTGAGGAGGGAGGTTGAGGATGAGGAGGGAGGATGAGGAGGGATGTTGAGGAGGGGGTTGAGGATAAGGAGGGGGTTGAGGATGAGGAGGGGGGCTGAGGAGGGGAGGTTGAGGAGGGTGGTTGACAAGGGAGGTTGAGGATGAGGAGGGAGGATGAGGAGGGGGGTTGAGGTTGAGGAGGGGGTTGAGGATGGGGAGTAGAGGTTGAGGGTGGAGGTTGAGGATGAGGAGGGAGGATGAGGAGGGGGGTTGAGGATGGGGGGTTGAGGTTGAGGAGGGAGGTTGAGGAAGGGGTTGAGGAGGGGAGGTTGAGGAGGAGAGGTTGAGAAGGGGAGGTTGAGGAGGGAGGTTGAGGATGAGGAGGGGGGTTGAGGGATGGGGGGGTTGAGGATGGGGTGTTGAGGTTGAGGATGGAGGTTAAGGAGGGGGTGTAGTATGGGGGGGTTGAGGTTGAGGAGGGAGGTGTAGGATGAGGAGGGGGTTGAGGATGAGGAGGGGGGCTGAGGATGAAGAGGGAGGTTGAGGAGGGGGTTGAGGATGAGGAGCCGGGTTGAGGTTGAGGAGGGGGTAGAGGATGGAGGGGTTGAGGATGAGGGGGTTGAGGATGAGGATGGGGTTGAGGAGGAGGGGGTTGAGGAGGGAGGTTGAGGATGAGGAGGGATGATGAGGAGTGGGGTTGAGGAGGGAGGTTGAGAATGAGGAGGGGGGAAGGGGGGAAGAGACACAGGGAAGGGAGAGGGGGAAGAGACACAGGGAATGGAGAGGGGGGAAGAGACACAGGGAAGGGAGAGGGGAGAAGAGACACGGGAGAGAGAAGGGGACACAGATGGCACACGAGGGACAAAGGGGGCAGCACATTTCCCACCCTCGGCTTATACTGGAGTCACTCATTTTACCCAGTATTTTGTGGTAAAATAGGTGCCTCGGCTTATACTCAGGACGGCATATACTCGAGTATATACGGTATCTTCTAAAATGTATGAAAAATAAATAATAATGCAAGTTAAACTATTGTTTACTCTGGTTATATTATGGGCATGCTGTAACAGCTTTATGTAAATGTTTTCCATATACGGTACTACTCTCTGTGGAAATGAATCACATTGCAGGAATTTCCGTTTTTGAAGACAAACTCTGCAATTATAATTTCCGTGCTCAATGCGTTGTTGGAAAAACAGACAGACTTTTTAGTTGCTTCATTTAGAGGCATGAAAGTAAAAGAAATTTGCAAATACTTGGAAAGATGGTGTTTTTTTCAACTATTGATTAGACAGAATAATAAAACTTTGATGTTTAGCAAACTGCAAGTAGTATGTACATCTTGAAAATAAAAATTCAATGAAAATGTTTATTATTTATCAAGAGTTCTAAATACCTATTATACTTTATAGCAACCATATTTTTAAATAGTAACAGAATATTAATAGCATGTGAAGTGAAAGTTTACTTAGGTAGAAAGGTGTGCAAAGTTAGAAAGGTTTTTAATTTAGTAGGAGAGGGAAGAGATCTGATAAAAAGCCATAGCTCTAGTGTGCAATATGTTATAGGATAGGATTTATACAAAGTATACAGTCATTATAAGGATAGCAAACACTAGATCATGCTGTTCATCAACAACAACGCTAAATTAAGTACCGTATATACTCGAGTATAAGCCGAGGCACCCATTTTACCACAAAATACCGGGTAAAATGAGTGACTCGAGTATAAGCCGAGGGTGGGAAATGTGCCGCCCCCTGTGTCCCTCTTGTGCTCTCTGTGTCCCCCTCTCTCTTCGTGTCTCTTCTCCCCTCTCCCTTCCCTGTGTCTCTTCTCGCCTCTCCCTTCCCTGTGTCTCTTCCAACCTCTTCCTTCTCTGTGTCTCTTCCCCCTTCCCTTATCACCCTCCTCAACCCCACTCCTCAACCTCCCTCATCATCCTTAACCTCCCTCCTCATCCTCAACCTCCCTCCTCATCCTCAACCTCCCTCCTCAACCTCCCTCCTCATCCTCAACCTCCCTCATCATCCTCAACCTCCCTCCTCATCCTCAACCCCCTCCTCAACCTCCCTCCTCAACCCCTCCATCCTCAACCCCCTCCTCAACCCCCCTATCCTCATCCTCTCTCCTCAACCCCCCATCCTCAACCCCCCTCCTCAACCTCAACCCCCCTCCTCAACCCCTCCTCCTCATCCTCAACCTCCCTCCTCATCCTCAACCTCCCTCCTCAACCCCTTCCTCAACCTCCCTCCTCAACCCCCCATCCTCAACCCCCTCCTCAAGCCCCCCATCCTCATCCTCTCTCCTCAACCCCCCCCCATCCTCATCCTCAACCCCCCCATCCTCATCCTCTCTCCTCAAACCCCCATCGCTAACCCCTCATCCTCAACCTCCCTCCTCATCCTCCCTCCTCATCCTCAACCTCCCTCCTCAACCACCCCATCGTCAACCCCCTCCTCAACCTTCCTCCTCAACCCCCCATCCTCAACCCCCTCCTCAACCCCCCATCCTCATCCTCAACCCCTTATCCTCAACCTCCCTCGTCAACCTCAACCCCCCTAAACCCCAACCCACCTCCTCAACCTCAATGCCCCTCAACCTCCACCCTCAATCCCCCTCAACCCCAACCCCCCTCCTCAACCTCAACCTCCCTCCTCAACCTCCCTCCTCATCCTCAACCTCCCTCATCATCCTCAACCTCCCTCCTCATCCTCAACCCCCTCCTCAACCTCCCTCCTCAACCCCTCCATCCTCAACCCCCTCCTCAACCCCCCTATCCTTATCCTCTCTCCTCAACCCCCCATCCTCAACCCCCCTCCTCAACCTCAACCCCCCTCCTCAACCTCAACCCCCCTCCTCAACCCCTCCTCCTCATCCTCAACCTCCCTCCTCATCCTCAACCTCCCTCCTCAACCCCTTCCTCAACCTCCCTCCTCAACCCCCCATCCTCAACCCCCTCCTCAAGCCCCCCATCCTCATCCTCTCTCCTCAACCCCCCCATCCTCATCCTCAACCCCCCCATCCTCATCCTCTCTCCTCAAACCCCCATCGCTAACCCCTCATCCTCAACCTCCCTCCTCATCCTCAACCTCCCTCCTCATCCTCCCTCCTCATCCTCAACCTCCCTCCTCAACCACCCCATCGTCAACCCCCTCCTCAACCTTCCTCCTCAACCCCCTCCTCAACCCCCCATCCTCATCCTCAACCCCCCATCCTCAACCTCCCTCCTCAACCTCAACCCCCCTCAACCCCAACCCACCTCCTCAACCTCAATGCCCCTCAACCTCCACCCTCAATCCCCCTCAACCCCAACCCCCCTCCTCAACCTAAACCCCCCTCAACCCCCCTCCTCCACCTAAACCCCCTAAATACCTCCACCCTCTCCCCTCACTTACCTGCTTGTGTTCCGGCCTTCGCTCCTTGACCCGGCGCGCATTTGACGTCACATGCGCGTTGGCGCCGGGTCAAGGAGCGGAGGCCGGAGTACAAGCAGGTAAGTGAGGGGAGAGGGGGTAGGCATTTAGGGGGGTTTAGGTGGAGGAGGGGGGTTGAGGGGGGTTTAGGTTGAGGAGGGGGAGGGAAAGAGACACGGGGGGGTAGAGAGACACACGGGGGTTAGAGACACACAGGGGGTTAGAGACACACGGGGGGTTAGAGACACGGGGGGGGGGTTAGAGACACGGGGGGAGAGTGACTCGAGGGGGCCCTTTTTTGCCTTAAAAAAGGGCTGAAAAACTCGGCTTATACTCGAGTATATACGGTAATTCATCAATGAAGGACATGCTTTATTTACCACTACAGTACAATAGCTGAGTAATTATGAATGGTGTATGTAGAAATCTAGTTTTTAGACGTTTTTAAAAGGAATCATCTTTGGCATTTTATTTACATTTATAACTTTCCTACTCATTACATTAAATGGATGGATTCATTTATTTTTTACTTTTTAGATGTTTTTAATTGTATGCGCTGTCTAGTAAATTTAAATAAAATTGTTATTTTTCTTTTCCCATGTTTAATTGGTTTACAAAAATGGTCTACATCTCTTCTATTTTCATGCAGAGTAGAGAACCAAGATATCTTTATAAGGGACATTTTTGTATAAAAATAGAAGGTTACATTGCAAAGGTTAAATAATTGAATTTTGAATCCCTCTGCAACATGCAACCAGGTTAAGACTTTGTAACAGAAACAATTAGTGTGTGTAAAGGCACAATGCCAGCTGAATTATTGAGCTCTATGTAGCAATATAGAGGACCAGACAGTGCTGCAAAACTGCATCTTTTTACCACTTGGGAACTTCTTTTGTATCATGTTACCAATTGATTACTAACGTTACAACTTACTACAAAGTAATGTGAAGAGTTGGAATAAACAATTCCCATAGTAATGTTCTATTTACTGTAGGTTATCAATGACTTACAATTACATGTGTAAAATCTGACAACTGATGGAAAAGATTAAACATTAGCTTAATATACATATAAAATCAATGTAGGATTATTGCTTGAAATTCTATTTTATAAATATATTTTGCTCTATTTCAGTGTTCTCATACTATGAGCCTCATTCAATTGATGCTTTGGGAGATCCGGGCTTGGAAATGGAGCTCGTAACTTAATTTTGCTATTCAATTGGCTTCCGTTTGCAAGCTCTGTTCGAATTACGGGCTCCGAGCTGCGATTCATAGCGATTTGTAAAATCGCAAGTTAATGCCCTCTAAGCCTGTGATCTTTCACGGCCACAAGAGTTCTGATCGGGAAAATCGCAAGTCGCTATTCAATTGCTCTGATTCCCCCTCGTTAACTACTCTGTCAAGCCCGCAAATGGCAAAAATCGAACCACAAGTTAATGGTACAAAGGAGGTCTCACAAAGGGCTTAATGACATGTACGGAGCACTGTAAATGCATATATAAAAACTCTACTGTACTTTTATTAAAAAGGAAAGTGATGTTAGGTCTTAGAATCAATAGCACAACATTCTCCACACTGTAAAAATAAAATATAACATTACATTTTTAATGAGTAATTTTTGTGGTTATATCAATCTCGGGAATCAATCAGTTAATACATATCAGACCACCCACATGTACTATTTCATTGGCTTCATTCATATTTCATATTTATTGATTTGCTATTTGATTGACATGTCACCTCCATGAGCCCTATTAAATTCAAAGTGCAACGTGAGACCCGCAATGGATGTGGGCTTGAAATTATATTCCAGCTGGGAGCGAGTTTTTTGGGCTTGAGACTCAAGCCTGTAGACCTTAGCAGCGATCGCAAGTTGTAAAGGAAATGGACTAGCCTCAATCAGCCTGAAACATCCAATTGCGGAATAACGCAGTGCGACACTGGTCTCTCAGCCAATCACATGCGGGCTAGACAATATGATTGACAGTGGGATTTTAAAAATTTGATTGACAAATGCCCATGCGTTGACTGTGTTGTAAATTTCATTGGAAGTAGCACGCAGTTCCAGAAGCTGGTGGGTGTATTTTTGGAGAGAGAGTAGTTGTGATATGGAGAGAGGTAGATTGCATTTTTGATTGATTTATATTCTATTTTAAACATATTTACACTTAATACTTACACATAAAGTATTTACAGATTACACATATTTGCAATACACATAGGTTAAAGAACACACATAGACATATATCGAGTTAGGACACACCACACCACCATCCCTTCACCACACCCCATCCTCCAACACTTATTAATAACACATAGCACATCCTTTTTTTTTCCCAACACACATATTACAGGAATACTTTTTAGATTTATCCTTCTTTTAATTTTGTTGGATGATGGAAGGAGGAGCTAGGAGGGGAGAGGAGGGTAGAGTTGGAGAGGAGGAGAGGAGAGTGGAGGAGGAGAAATAGGAGCGGCAGGAGGTCATGTGGAGTAGAGGTGGGGAGGAGGAGTGAGGAGGGAGAGGAGGTGGAGGGAGAAGGGGGTGAGGAGGGAGGAGAGGAGGACAAGGATGGGGGAGAGGGGGAAAGAGAGGAGGAGGAGAGTGCAGTGGTGGGTGGTGGAAGGGGGCCCCCGAGTGTCAGTCACATCAAGGGTAGGGACAGTGGGGAAAGGGCCTAAACCCGGGGGGGGGGGGGGGGTTGATAGTTTAGAGAAGTGACAGGCCGAGGTTCAGGTTAGAGAGGCCAGAATCCCCATCCACAGTCGAGAGGGCGAGAGATAATGTGGTCCTCCTTGGTGCCATCCGTGGCCACCCGTCATTCTCACAGGGGGATGGGAAATGAAGCCTGGACCTAGGGCTCAGGTTTGGAAGGAGGTAGAGGCAGAAGTGACTGCGGTAGGCACAGCTCCTAGGGATGAGAGGTCCGTGAAGCACCGCTTTGATGACATCAGGGCCAAGGTGAAGAGGATGATGTCCAGAGAAGAGCAAGGCCGCAGCGTGAACTATAATGAGTGGGAGAGAGTTGCAAGGGACCCGGTGGCCCAGCAGGACCCAGCCTCCGTGTCAATTGAATATGACATACACCAACGCGCCACCACATGTGCATCACACACACTACACATGTGCACGATGACCAACAAGGACACTGACATGTCAGCTCCATGGAATTAACAAGAGATAGATGGATGCCTCATTAAATCCAGGAAGCTGACAAATCACTGTTATTCCTGAGCACCACAACAGTAATCAAGCAATAGAGAGTCCATGTATTTTATGTGCCCACTGCAGCCTATGCAATTACAGACCCCAGACGGAATTAAGATAGTGTTAGGAGCCAAGAACGATCAAGACCATAAACCTAAGAATAGATCAAATCTAGCATATGATAGCTAATTGGAGTTGCAATGAGGAGAATCATCCATGTTCAAGCCTAGGTGTCAGATGGTTAGGAATAAACACATAACAATGTATTTGTTCATCATACTAAGCACATGAACTTTTCATTTCTATTTCTCAGCATCCAGGAGGAGGTCAGAGTCCAGTGATGAGCCAGGCCCTGCCCAGCCGGAACCACCACAGGGGGAGGAGGAAGGAGGAGAATCAGGCTCTAAGGAGTGGAGGTCATTGTGGTGTGCAAGTCCCCCCCCCCCCCCCCGGACCGACCCCAAGCACAGCTGGATTTGACCCCACTATCCCCCTCCTTCCTCACACACCAGTGCGCTTGCCTGGCCGCCACTGCCACCGGGCACACAGACACCACCACCAGCATCACCCTTGGCTCCAGCCGGGCCCAGGACCCTCCCCACTCCATCCCCGCCACCTTCTGACTCGGCCCTGTTGCTGCATTAGGGGTTGCAAACAGGGCTGTGAAGTCTGTCAAACACCGACATGATGACTTACGGATGAAGGTGAAGAGGATGATGGCAGTGGAGGCCAGAGCAGCCCATGCAACCGATGGTGGACCACCAGCTAACATCACATACTGCGGATTGGAGCAGACTCTGAAGGAGTGGATGGAGCCAGTGGCAGTAATGGGCCTTCCAGGACAGCTGGACTCTGGGTTTCAGGAAACCCTGCAATGTGAGTATCATATACACCATCAAACCCATATAAGCACAAACATGAACGCCACATAGATAACTGACATACAATAGCACTGTAAGCTATTTGGTTATGACTACAGATATATGGGGAAGAAATAACCATGTAAATCCAGGACGCAAAAATATTATTATCAAAATTGTTATCAATAAAATGTCTGTCCAATACCTGCAGTTACAACTGATTCTGAAAAGCAGTTACCCAATAGATCAAGATTGGTTTTACATCCAAAAGAGAGTACAGAGTACAGAGACTCTGAAGGACTGCATATGCGTGTCATATATTAGCCTAACCTGGACCATGTCTCATAAGAATATTAACACCCATTGCTGAGAATTGGTCACATATTGGTCTGTTTCACAATGCACAGCAGATTCAGCTGAGCACGTGTCCTAATGAACTGCAGATGGCACAACGCACCAGCATTACATATATTAATATGAGCCATGGGACTTTTCCTGTTATCTGACCGTCACTGCTGGTAGCAGCAGTCACAGTGAGCAGCCTCTAGATGTTGCTGCATTTTACTGGCAATTCGATTTTCCCGTCAATTTAGTGGGTTAGGGTGGAGGTTAGGGGGTTAGGATTAGGGTGAGAGCTAGGAGTTTGGGGTTATTGTGTAAGGTGAATATATTGTATACAATAACGGCAGCGCCCTTGCTGCAACTGTTCGAGCAGTTGCGGTCACATAACCAGAAGGATCCGAGCCATGATCCACAATGCTCATGAAACAGATCAATGTTCATCTGCATAAAACAATCACCACAGCCAATGACAAGTGACGATGATGATGTTAGGGATATGGAAACACACAGCAAACAATTGTTTAAAGAATAAATACTCAAATACTATTGTCCCTGGAGGCGTACCCTGCCCACTCAGGTAATGGCTTCACAGGAGGAGGAACCACATCCACCCACGCAAGTGGTGGTAGAGAAAGCTGAGGGCCTGACACCATCACAGGAAGCTGGCCCATCACCAGCAACACCATTGTGGGGAACACCCCCCGGGCCCTCACACGCATCATGGGCATGTTCCCACCCTTTTCAACCACTGGACATGTAGAGGAGCCAGCAACCACCTGCAGGGATTTCAAGATCTTGGAGACCACCCTCAACATGCCCCCCACTGCCACCTGGTGAGATGAAAAGGATGCAGTGGCCGGACCCCACTGCTCTTCCACTCCAAACCAAGCTCCAACAAACCTGACCCCAACAGATCAGGCCCTACCAGACCTGTCCCACACAAAGCTGGCCACAACAGACCTGGCCACAACAGACCAGGCCACAATAGACTGAGCCCCACCAGACCTGGAGACAACAGACTGGGCCACAACAGACCGGATCGACACCATTGTCACAGGCAACACCTCTGGCCTCACCACAGCCAATCCACAGTCCAAGTATGTCTAGTGACAGACCTCACACCTCCTTAGAAGGCATTTGGAGGGACATCCCAGCTTGAAAGGCAAAATTATATTGCAACAGCATCAGATAGCTATATGGTGAGATGAGGAGGCACAATTGAAGGATGGAGAGGTATGAACGAAAGGATCATATGGACAGACAAGCCCATACACATCTCACTGAGCGGCAAGTGCAGTTGGCAGAATGCCAGATCAATACTCTCCAGCCTTCGGTTCTACAGGCTCCACCACCACCCCAACCAGAGGCTACAGCCTCCTCCTCTCATCCCTTACCGCCAACATCACCACCCCAGTTGGACGCAACCCTCAATCCAACACCTCCTCTCTGTGGTAGAGTGAGGGAGTGCATGGGCACAGAAGGTGGGGACCCAGTGCTCAAAAAGAAGAAGTCGTGAGAACATCCCCTAAGTCAGTGGTTGTCAAACCTCTCCTCAGGACCCACCAGACAGATCATGATTTAGACCATGAATCACTGTGTTAACACACAGGTAAAGCAATTCGAGGCTCCACCACCTGTAGAATACTAGTTGCCTTACCTTTGGTTCCAGAATTTCACATAAATCATGGCCTGTCTAATGGCTAGTATTGATAAGATTGAGAACCACTGCCCTAAGTCCTCCTCATCCACACGCCTCAATGAATATTATTTTGTATTAATGTTGACATACTATTGGCTGGTTATAGATTGTGTACCCGTGTGGTTATGTTGAAGATTTCTGCAATTGATGTTCAATGTGGATTGCCGTTGAGATGAGGAGTTGCAGTCAATCCAAATAATGTTCTGATTGATATGTTGTTTTTGTCTCTGTAGATCTTAATAGCTCAATCTCACAAAGCATGTTCCTCAACCTCCTCTTTCTGTGTCACAGATTCTGCTCATCACTTTCGGATTATTCCTTAGTATCTGAAAACACACTGTGTGTTGAATACATTTGTATGACATTAGCCATGATTTTTTGCATCTGTTTCATTGAGCAGATATAGACAAGTTGTAAGTGCTATGCACATTACTGGTTTCTTCAATTACATGGAGTGATTTTTGATGATCCTTTTTTTCAGCAGATTCCGGTTGCAGTGGTCTAGTGACCACATGTGACCCTAGTAGGTGATTTGCATCATGCTTATTCTAGACTATGACATTATCCCTTTAGGTATCACCTTTTCCCCCAAAACAACCTCTTGCTCTTCCGGGATCCGCCCACACCACACCTGTGATATTAATGCACAGTCTGTGTATGAAATAAAGCTTTGTTATACCACTATCACTGTGTGAATGTGCTCTGTGTATGAAATGAAGCTTTGTTATACCGTTATCACTGTGTTTTCAATGGGGGTTTTGGGACATCCACATAAATCACATTTGTGTCACATTCCTATATCTGTAAGCTAATGAGCCCTAGTTAGTATGCAATAGATTGCTACATTTAATAATAATAATAAAACTAATATAATAATACAGGGTTAATACACATGAGTGGTCTAATTTGTGATACTGTAGAGTATCAACATTCCCCTGAAGGGCTAATAACAATATGAAAAGTAATAATGTGAATTGATTGATAGCAAAATACTTGCTCTCTCTGCACAGCCTCCATGTGTGTTTGCAGCCCTTCCTGATGGGTTAACTTATGGTGGTGAAGGGGCTTGTGTACCTCAATGAAGCTGTGAGCTATACCATGTAGGGCCATCCTAGGTTGGCAGGTCATAGCAGAGAGGTCACACAAATCACAGTCCACTGGAGAACTAACTAACCACCCACTTCAGTATATTTTCCTTGCAAACCTTGTGGATAAGCACAGACAGAGACATAGGTTAGTGTGCTGCAGTGCATAGGGTCACAGAGAATCCGACACAACCGAGGGACGGAGCAACGATAAATAAAATGTTCTCCTGCTACTTGATATATGTGATGTGGCGGTGTAATTTGGCCACTATTTATTTTCCCAATGTAGATGGGATGAGTGAGATGTATATAAGATGATATTTGTATTTTTAGGGTCCACATGAGAGCCTCTGTGAGTGAGAAAGGGATAATATGGCAGCCATTTATTATGTTTTTGTGTCGCAATTTAATCAGGTAGTGTCTCTTTAATTGCTTTCTGCATCTTGCAGCACGACTTTTCATATTGGCATATGCATGACCATTCCAACATATTTGTTAATTGGGAGTTGTTGTGTAATGAATTCTAATGCCTTCCATTGCTTTCCCCATATTTTAAAGACCATTGTTGTATTTTTATTGTCTTTTGCAGTGTTACAAAGTAGTCTGTAAAACCTTTGTATTCAAACTCTCCTCCCACGAAAGGAAGTAATGGTGGATTCCACAGCAACATAAATCGGTGGTTTAAACTTTTTACCACAATCTTTCTTTAATCAGTAGAAGGCAAGCCTACAAAATATTTCTGGATGCAAAAACTGCAGATCCAATAAAACGCCTGCTTCTTACATATTAGCTCTCTATTACTTTTTTAAAGGCTTTTTTTATTAGTTCCACAAACTGATTGCTTTACTGTGAAGGAGCTAGTTCTTTGTTTGGATGTAAAGTCTCCTTTTCTTTAGTCTCAAGAAATTACTTCCTATACATAGAAACCTCTTTGGCTTAAAAAAGTTCTCCTTAAAACAATTATATTGATCCTAGATATATTTACAGTATGCAAGGTGATCACATAACATGGTATGTTTCAATTTATAGAGAAAATGAATATAACATTGTTATTTTTTTTTAACTGTAGTCCTTGCATTAAAAATATTAGTTTGATTGTCATTCTCTTAACCTTTCTATCTAAGACAATCTTTCATATCTTGGATGAGTGATTTATATAGCGACAAATATATACTATCTTCCATAAATCCCTTTATTTATTGCTTTTGTCACAAACTACTGCTTCAGTTGGGCTTGATAAGAACCTGCTAGCAACTTACACAGTATTGTGTGGTTTGTTGTGTATCCCTCATAACAGGAACAGAACCAAACCAGCAAACATTCAACAAAGCACCCAGGAGACCACAGGAAAAGCCAGATAGTAGCATTACCCACTGTAGCAGAGTATCCATCAGGTGCTGCGATGATAATCCCAATGATAAGGATTAGTATTCCTACAGAATGAAGCATACACATAAATTATGTAGTTCAAACTGACAAATGCTTTATTGAGGATGGTATACATAACACCAAACAATCATATTTAGACTACAAACCTTGGTAAACAATTATTCACCAATTCCCATCAGCCTATGCCCTGGCCACATGGAAGGCCTGTTCATCAGATGATGTCACCCTCCCTAATCACCCCCTGTGGTCCTGGACCCAACGTAATTGTATTTTTTTTCCAGGCTTTCTAGGATCAGATCAAGAGTGTAGACACTCTGACTGATGGTGTACCGGACACCTCTTTATGCCCCTCTACTTTAGGTGTATGTCCCTTTTAGAATTATTCGGGTCCCCGACTTCTTTACCATAGTTTTCCCAGACCTAACACTACTTCTTGCAGGAAATCTAGTGGGCGCGTGAAGGAGCGATCAGTGCCATCGGGTACCCCTTAGGAGGCTTGTAGTTACCTGTGTGTACCGTGATTGCTCCAAGCTGGGACAAATGACATTCGGGGAAAAGTTACTTAAAACAATGGGGTGTGACATTAGTGGATGGCCGACTCTGCAGCACCTAGCCGGAGGGTTTGGGCTGTGGGTAACCAAGATCTATGAGGGGACACGTTACCCCCGTTGTCAGGGCACCATCCTACTGGGAAGTCCGCCTATGCACCTCCAATGTGCGGACGCTATGAAGGCACATCGTTTCTAATAGGTTCAGTTACACTAGGAGGTTTCACAGGCTGGGTAAAGGCTTTCATGCATTTCTTATATTTTGTCGCTCATAGACTTCTAAAGGCCATAGGTTAGAAAAGGGATAGGCTTAACTAGCAAACAGAGATCAAAAGAGATACTCGCGCTACACTTGACCCCATTTGATCTCTCTTTTTGTTAAAGTAATTACCTCAATGCTATTTTGACAAGGTCTAACAAGCCCTTTAACACCTCTATTCACCACCCACAGTCTCTTAGAAGTCTATGTACTCCAAGCGTGAGTTCAAGCCTACGATGGCATCCATTTTGACAACTCATGCAGTGATCAAACTCCTGACTGCGGTCATCTAATTGCAAACTAACCAGACCAGCCTTAAAGCGATACCAATCATTATGGAATTTTAGTACAATAACAGTTAATTCTATCTTGTTACTCCACTCATATCTGAATGCTCATTGTCCTATGCCAGCCCTTTCCCTTGATGGACTGAACCCCTTCAACCGGGTGCCATGTAACCTGTAGCCCTCTTCCGCAGGGAACCCCAGTAGGCTCCCACACCTCATCAATTGCTGCTGGGGTCCTGAACGGGCCCTCCACGGCAGTCCCACACATAAGCCCTGCCGTGGGGGGTACTCCAACTACCCCCCCGGCACCTAAAATGAACCCCTCTCTATGCAGGGGTCCCCATTGGGATCCCTGAAGGGTCCCCACATTAACCCCTTGCTGCAGGGGTCCATCGGAACCCCCGCAGCCCCCCCCCCCACATTAAACCCTTGCAGCGGGGGTCCCCGATCGGCACTGATCAGGCCCCCGCTGCATTTAAATTTTTACATTTCCCGCCTCGCGGGTCCTTAAAGGACCGTAAAAAATGCACTAAATTGCACTAAAAAATATTAACCCCGGGCAACTAAAATTAACCCCATAACTCATGGGGGTCAATACAGACCCCATAAGCACTTAATTAACCCTGTCACTCATGGGGGTCAATACAGACCCCCCATAAGCACTTAATTAACCCCATAAGTCCCGAGGGTCAATACAGACTCCCATAAGCACTTAATTAACCCCATAACTCATGGGGGTCAATACAGACCCCCATAAGCACTTAATTAACCCCATAACTCCTGAGGGTCAATACAGACCCCCATAAGCACTTAATTAACCCTATAACTCATGGGGGTCAATACAGACCCCCATAAGCACTTAATTAACCCCATAACTCATGTGGGTCAATAAAGACCCCCATAAGCACTTAATTAACCCTGTCACTCATGGGGTCAATACTTAACCCCAACAGTCCCATGAGGGTATATTATGACCCTTCTGGGTCTGTTAAAACCCTAACATTAACCACATAAGTGCCATGACGGTCCTCATAGGGTTAATTAAGTGCTTATGGGGGTCTGTATTTACCCCCATGAGTGACAGGGTTAATTAAGTGCTTATGGTGGTATGTATTGACCCCAGTCAGTTATGGGGTTAATTAAGTGCTTATGGGGGTCTGTATTGACCCCATGAGTGACAGGGTTAATTAAGTGCTTATGGGGGTCTGTATTGACCCCCATGAGGTACAGGGTTAATTAAGTGCTTATGGGGGTATGTATTGACCCCTATGAGTTATAGGGTTATTTAAGTGCTTATGGGGGTCTGTATTGACCCCAATTAGTTATGGGGTTAATTAAGTGCTTATGGGGTTCTGCATTGACCCCCATGAGTGACAGGGTTAATTAAGTGCTTATGGGGGTCTGTATTGACCCCCATGAGTTATAGGGTTATTTAAGTGCTTATGGGGGTCTGT
The DNA here is from genome assembly GCA_027410445.1 of Discoglossus pictus. Taxonomy (NCBI): domain Eukaryota; kingdom Metazoa; phylum Chordata; class Amphibia; order Anura; family Alytidae; genus Discoglossus; species Discoglossus pictus. The sequence goes on from CM050163.1 coordinate 448,381,404, forward strand.
ATTGACCCCCATGAGTGACAGGGTTAATTAAGTGCTTATGGGGTTCTGCATTGACCCCCATGAGTGACAGGGTTAATTAAGTGCTTATGGGGGTCTGTATTGACAAGGCGGGAAATGTAAGATTTTAAATGCAGTGGGGTCACGATCGGTGCCGATGGGGACCCCCAGCATAGAGGGGGGTTAATTTTAGGTGCCGTGGCCGGCGATTGCTAATAGTGTGCCGCGGGCCCTTTAATGAGCCGCGGCGGGGAATTTAAAACTTTTAAATGAAGCGGGGGCCTGATCTATGCCGATCGGGGACCCCCGCTGCAAGGGGTTAATGTGGGGACCCCCAGCATAGAGGGGGTTAATTTTAGGTGCCGTGGCCGGGATTGCTAATAGTGTGCTGCGGGCCCTTTAAGGAGCTGCGGCGGGGAATTTAAAACTTTTAAATGCAACGGGGGCCTGATCTATGCCGATCGGGGACCCGCGCTGCAAGGGGTTAATGTGGTGGGGCTGCAGTGGTCCCGATAGGGACCCGTGCAGCATGTGGATGTGTATAGGGAGCAGGGGGAGCATCACACGGCTGTCTCGGGCTGCTCCGAGGCAGCACATAGAGGGTTTAGGATCCCTTGCTAGCAGTTTTTTGTGCTCGTAGGGATTCTTCCGAGGTGCGAGATTTACCTCATAGATTTAATGCTGCGTGTGACTCCATAGCTCTCTCGCAGCCTATTCTCAGCCATTTTTCAGAGTCATCTCGCAAAGCAGGCTGCGAGGGAAGTATTGGGGATTCGGTCCTCGCAAACAGCAAAAAACTGCCTTTTGCGAGGACCGAGAGAACTAATAGGGCTAGTTTAATAAGGCCCTATATGTTTAAAAATAATCAAGTTTTGGGGGGGTTTTGTCTTTTTTTTTTATTTGCTCAATTCTTGCGCCTATAAGGGCAGAATGCTTAAAAAAAATTACTTACAGGGGTCATTTAACAATATACAAAACTAGAATTGGGAATAATCTGCAGCTTAGCTGGCAAGCTGAATCTCACTTTGTCCTAAACATACATCGAGAACATTCTTTAGGGGAGGTCTCCCCACACCACATGCTAGTACAAGCCATGATAGAAAAGAAAGAACGTGGAGAGAGAGAGGGTATGTGACAACCCTTGCATGGCTGAGGCTGGAACAGCACTCAACTCACCCTACAGCCTTTACACATTTCCTTATTTGCCCAGCTGTACTGCAAGGTCAAATGCATCTTCTTCATACACTATGTTGTGTGGGTAACTTCAGGGCAACCTTTCCAAATGCACTATTGCCAGTTGATCTTGATGTTTGAAAAAGTAAATTAGCAGCATTTTGTTAATTTATTGTGTGAGTAGATAACAACCTAATAATGTAATAGCTCTTTGTTTAGGGGAGAATGTAATGCTTATTTCCCCCCCCCCATGGACTCAGTAAAACAGGAATCAGTATCCTTAATCTAATATACTGATGCTTTCAAGATGTTGTAAGTCCACTCACTGCTCAAAATCCTTTACAGTGAAAATGTCATATAGTCTTCTTGATGCAAGTTGTGAAGTTCACATCTCTTCAGACTTTCATTATGTTACATTCTGCACCTCTGTCATGGGTAACCCTAGCACTTACCTGCTCTGCATCACCGTCATCTGTGATTAGTTATGAAAGACTCTGTCTCCACATCAAAAGGCTGATGTTCATTCCTTATTATCTGGACCTTTACTGGGTAACCTTGGGGCAGGTTTTCTTACTGTGGCTTTCCTTTCTTTTCTGTTTTGTTTTGATGGTTTTAATTATTTAACCCAGATGAAAGATATTTTAGTGTTAAATATTTAATACTTAGTTTTTATAAGAAGTAACATATTCATGGCTCCAATATACTATTGAGTATATAATTTGTCAAATTGCAAGTTAATGCCCTCCAAGCCATTGATCTTTCCCCGTCGCAAGGCTAAAATCGCAAATCACTATTCAATTGCTCTGATTCCCCCTTCCTAACCACACCGCCAAGCCCGCAAATGGCAAAAATCGAACCATGAGTTAATGGGACCAAGAAGGTCTCACAAGGCTTTAAAAGCCCTCAATTATGCTCTCCTAAATTAAACCCCCATGATGCAGGGGTCCCGATTGGGACCCCCACAAAGTCGCCACATTAACTCCATGATGCAGGGGTCCCGATTGAGACCCCCACAGCATTTACAAAATGTCAAATTCCCAATGCAGGTCCTTAAAGGGCTTGCGGCACATAAATAATTGACCCCTGTCGCGGTCATACTTTAAGTAACACCGCGGCACTTAACATTAACCCCATGCAGCAGGGTCCCCATCAGGACCCCCACTGGGTCCCCACATTAAACTCTTACTGTGGGGGTCCCACTCGGGATCCCGCAGCATTTAAAATGTAAATTTACAGTGCCTTGCAAAAGTATTCACCCCCTTGACTTTTTACCTATTTTTTACATTACAGCCTTAAGTTCAATGTTTTGTTAATCTGAATTTAATGTGATGGACCAAAGTTGGTGAAGTGAAATGAGAAAAATATATACATACAGTAAGACTATTTTTTTGAAATAGAAAACAGAAAATTGGCATGTGCGTATGTCCATCTGTGTGCAATCTAAGCGTCACATGATCTGTCATTACATATACACACCTTTTTTGAAAGGCCACAGAGGCTGCAACACCTAAGCAAGAGGCACCACTAACCAAACACTGCCATGAAGACCAAGAAACTCTCCAAACAGGTAAGGGACAATGTTGTTGAGAAGTACAAGTCAGGGTTAGGTTATAAAAAAATATTGAAATATTTGATGATCCCCAGGAGCACCATCAAATCTATCATAACCAAATGGAAAGAACATGGCACAACAGCAAATCTGCCAAGAGGCGTCCGCCCACCAAAACTCACGGACCGGGCAAGGAGGGCATTAATCAGAGAGGCAGCACAGAGACCTAAGCTAACCCTGTAGGAGCTGCAGAGTTCCAGAGCAGAGACTGGAGTACCTGTACATAGGACAAAAATAAGCCGTACGCTCCATAAAGTTGGGCTTTATGGCAGAGTGGCCAGAAGAAAGCCATTACTTTCAGCAAAAAACAAAATGGCATGTTTTGAGTTTGCAAAAAGGCATGTGGGAGACTCCCAAAATGTATGGAGGAAGGTGCTCTGGTCTGATGAGACTAAAATTGAACTTTTCTGCCACACACTGCTAAAGCAACACTTGAGTGATTTAAGGGGAAACATATACATGTGTTGGAATGGCCTAGTCAAAGCCCAGACCTCAATCCAATAGAAAATCTGTGGTCAGATTTAAAGATTGCTGTTCACAAGCACAAACCATCCAACTTGAAGGAGCTAAAGCAATTTTTCAAAGAGGAATGGGCAAAATTCCCAGTGGTAAGATGTGGCAAGCTCATAGAGACTTATCCAAAGCGACTTGGAGCTGAGATTGCTGCAAAAGGTGGCTCTACAAAGTATTGACTTTAGGGGGGTGAATAGTTATGCATATTGACTATTTTCTGTTATTTTGTCCTATTTGTTATTTGCTTCACAATAAAAAAAAAAAAAACATCTACAAAGTTGTGGGCATGTTCTGTAAATTAAATGATGCAAATCCTCAAACAATAGATGTTAATTCCAGGCAACACACTACACTACACTATTAGCCACCCCAATAAACTAATAAGTATAAATTAACCCCCCTCTAAGTAATTAACCGCACTCCTCGAAGTAATTAACCCCCTCTAATTAATTAACCCTCTCTAAGTAATTAATACCCCTCTAAGTAATTAACCCCCCTCTAGGTAATTAACTTTATTTAACCCGCACCATACCTAATTAATCCTATCACTAACTACTTAACCCTATCTAGATCGAATTAACCGTAACTGGACCTATTTAACCCTAACTGTACCTAATTAACCCTAACTGGACCTATTTAACCCTAACTGTACCTATTTAACCCTAATTTGACCTAGTTAACCTTAACTGTACCTATTTAACCCTAACTGGTCCCAGTTTACCCTAACTGTACCTATTTAACCCTAATTAGACCTAGTTAACCCGAACTGGACCTAGTTAACCCCAACTGTACCCAGTAAACCCTTATCCTATGAACCCACTACCCTACCCTATTAACCCCTACACTACCCTACCCTATTAACCCCTACACTACCTACCTAACCCCTAATAAAATCCCTAACACCCCACTAATTACAAAAAATAGAAAAACACTATAAAAATAAAAAATGAAATTACACATAAAAAATTAAAGGGTTAATTAGTCCACTGATCTGGCCAAAATGTCCCTCCAGTGGTGTCCAGCAATGCCCTAGTCTTTAGTCCTCTGTGCAAGGAAAGGCACCACCAACAATCTCCCGACGTCCTGTAACACCACAAAAAAAAAGAAACATTACAGTAAATAAACATATACTGACGACCTGCAATAAAAAAAATGGTTAATAGTCTACTCACCTGACCGTAATTAGTGGGGTGTTAGGGATTTTATTAGGGGGTTGGGAAGGTAGTGTAGGGGTTAATAGGGTAGGGTAGTAGTCAGGTAGGCAGTGTAGAGGTTAATAGGGTAGTGCTGGTATTAATAGGGTAGAGTAGGAGTTAGGTAGATAGGGTAGGGTAGTGTAGCGGTTATAGGGTAGGGTAGGGGGGTTAATAGGATAGGGGTTCACTGGCTACTGTTGGGGTTAGCTTGGTCCAGTTAGGATTAACTATGTCCAGTTAGGGTTAAATAGGTCCAGTTAGGGTCAAATAGGTACAGTTGGGATTAAATAGGACTAGATAACTGGGTCTAGATAGGGATAACTGGGGATAGGGATAACTGGGTCTAGATAGGGTTAAGTGGTTAGTGATTGGGTTAATTAGGTATGGTGAGGGGTAATATTAGGTATAGATAGGGTTAATTAGTTAGAGGGGGTTTATTTAGATGTATTAGTTTATTGGGGTGGCTAATAGTGTAGTGTAGGGTAATGCTTAGACTTAGTCTCATTAGGGTCCTGGAGGACACTCATGGCACTTATAGTATTAATGTGAGGGTTAATTATTGTTCCATAAGGGTCTGTACAGACCCTTATGGGACTTATGTGGTTAATTAAGACTCATGGGGTCTGTATAGAGCCCCATGCATGATAAGGTTAATTAGAATTGTAGCACAGATACTTTAAGGACCTTTAAGATCCTTTAAGGACCAGTGGCAGGAAATTTGAATTTGTAAATGCTGCGGGGCCCAGATCGGGACTCTCGCAGCAAGGGTTAATGTGGGAACCCTCCGGGGGTACCAATGGGGACACTGCAGCATAGGAAGAGTTAATGTTAGGTGCCACAGGGGTACTTACAGTACTCCAGCAGCATTGGGTTAACTATTTGTGTGCCACGGGCCCTTTAAGGACCCGCAGATTGAATTTTGAATCTTTAAATTCTGCAGGGGTCCTGATTGTGGTCCCTGCAGCAAGGGCTCATGTTGGGACCCTGTGGGGGTCCCAATCGGGACCCCTGCATCATGGGGTTCATATGAGGACCCTGTGGGGGTTCATATGAGGACCCTGTGGAGGTCCCGATCGGAAACCTTGCATCATGGGGTTCATGTGGGGACCATGTGGGGGTCCCAATCGGGACCCCTGCATCATGTGGTTCATGTGGGGACCCTACAGGGATCCCGATGGGGACCATGCAGCAAGGTTTCCATCTCCATTTTTCAAAGTCCTATGGGCTTCAATGTCCTATGGGCTCGGAGGTTGGATTTCATTGATGTCATAATGATGATCTCCGTTTCTATTGACTGTTTCTATCGCACGAGTTACGGCCTTGCTGTTCAAGCCCAGAAATACTACATCCGACTGCATGGCTTCTGATTTTCGCTATCAGCTATAACTTGTGGGCCCTGACAATTGCATAGCATTGCAAAAGTAGACCTTATGAAGCAAGCAACTCGATCGCAGGCATTTGACTGTCTGCAATCTAGTTGCAAGCCCCGAATTGAATGAGGCTCATAGTGTGTAACGCTGATGGCATAGAGGTGAATGGCCATGACGTCATCGGGGTGAGGCCTAAAACAGGAAATTATAGCAGCAGGCAGCCATGATGCATTCAAAGACAGCACAGAATAAACACATCACAGATAGAGACAGACCTGAGTGAGGGAGAGAGGGAGTGAGGTACTGAGAGTGAGCCACAGCACAGAGACAGCCAGCAGAGAGAGAGAGGGAGGGAGAAAGGTACAGGGAGAGAGGGAGAGACACACACAACACAGAGAGACAGACAGCAAAGTGAGTGAGAGAGAGAGAAGGAGGTACAGAGAGAGAGAGACAGCACAGAGAGACAGACAGCAACGTAAGTGAGAGAGAGAGAAGGAGGGTAAGGTACAGAGAGAGAGACACAAAGAGAGAGGGGTAAAGAGCGAGAGAGCACAGAGAGAACACAGACAGTGCACAGAGAAAGAGAGTGCACAGAGAGATCAGAGAGATCGTGCACAGAGAGCTCAGAGAGAGAAAGAATGCACAGAGCGCGTGCATAGAGAGAGAGCACACAGACAGAGTGCACAGAGAGAGAGAGAGAGTGCACAGAGAAAGTGCACATAGAGAGAGAGAGAGACACAGAGAGAGAGACAGGGAGGGACACAGAGAGAGAGGCACAGAGCCGACAGCGCACACAGACAGAGGGAATGCACACAAACAGCGAGAGAGTGCACACACAGAGCACAGAGAGAGAGAGTGCAGAGAGAGAGAGAGATCGCACAGAGAGAGTTCACAGAGAGAGAGCTCACAGAGAGATCGCACACAGACAGTGCACACAGAGAGAGAGTGCTCAGACAGAACACAGAGAGAATGCACAGAGAGCAGAGAGAGAGAGCACAGAGACAGCGTGCAGAGAGAGAGAGAGCGCACACAGAGAGGGTGCACAGACAGTGTCAGATATAACATTCTATAATACAGTAATTTATGAGGGGCATGTTACTAGTATGTTATTAAGCAAGGACTTGTAAACATTCTAATAATTGGTTCACTATGCAAAACAAATAAGTAAATTACTAATTAAGTAATTAGATATTTTCTTCATCATAAAGGGCCTTACTGAAAACTGAACAAGTATCTCACTTTTGGAAGGATAGTTTCTCTTTTCAGGGAAAATGCCCCCTATACCTCTTAACTTCTTTTTTTTTGGTCCCTCCTGCTGTTATGTCTCTAGGAGAAAGCTAATAGCACATAATATATATAATTGTTTATCTCTTAATATTATTAACCCATTATACAGCATGACAGTTGCACTCCATCATTTTACTAAATGTATATGGATTCCTCTTTGACAATCTGAAAGGCTGAGCAATGTATATTTACCTTCCCCTTGCAAATGTTAACCATTTGGGATTGCAATAAGCAGCTCCAAAGCTTCTCCATTAATTGTAGAGGAAGTAAATATTAGCAGCATCTATGCTATTTACTGTCACTGCTCCATACTTTAAAAATAAAAGATTTATTTGAAAAACAAACAAGTAAATTAATAAATGACTTCCCTATGCATGTGTCAATTAATCTGAAATATGACTACATCTTTTACGCATCCATTATGGAGGACTGCGTCCCACTAATACAACTTAATGGAGCAGCACACGTAATGCATATAAACAAGCGTAAGTACACAAGAATAGATACATACGCAGATCTGGACATGAATAGACGCGTCCTCCCACACATTACCATGGTGATTTGCAATGTCTGACTCAATGGAAATAGACCATAACTTCAGCCATCATCTATGACCTTGCATCCTAGTGGTGAATACACATAGACATAGGGCAAGGTTTCCAATTGACAAATGGACATGAATCAAGGCCTGGAACTGCAGGATGCAAAGATGTTCACTCAACAATTTATCCTCTTATTTCTTTTATTACATATTTTATTTATTGCAAACCTTGTAATAGTGCTCTGTTCAGACAATCTTCACAGAATATAGAATATTCAATATCTCCCTTTCCTATTATAGCCTTATTATTATTGTCAGCACCAAGGTCCTTACCTTACTTTTAAAGTACCATAGATATTTCACTCTTTAATTTCTCTGTTGCATGAACAAAATGTCACATATATAAAAACCAAGAATACAGCAAAAGCCGTTTTTTTTTAAAGAAATGGGTAATATATTGTGTAAGTGGAATAGTTTTTTAGCAACATAGTTGTGACAAATATAGTTATGCAAGAGTGACTAATATATATACTTAAAGGGTAATAATTCATTACCAAAGCAGTACATTAACAAGGCAGCTGCTAGGAATCGTGCTTCATACTGTGCCACAATACGGAAAACATTGAAGGAGCTCCAGTCTAAAGATCCGAGGAAACCAGCTATTTTGATCAACTTTTTTATCACAAGAAATATAAAAGTTGCTAATACTGATTTTTTACCACTTATGAAAGTTACGTTTCAGTTTGTATGGAAAGAGATTTGAGGTCAGATAAGCAAAAAAAGTCCCATCTGGTCTTCCAGTGCTATCTACATAAAATAAATGTGTAATTTGCCCTTATAATGGTCTTATACTTATCAAAGGTATGCTTACATTCCTTAACTGTGTTTGACCCTACTTCTTCTACTATTCTTACTCACATCACCCTTAAGCTCATTAGTATTATGCCAAATGTCCACATCCAAATATATATTTCAATGCTAAAATACAAGTACAGTAGTTGCTACTTCTATCCCATTTGTATCATACTGCAGCCTGTTTAATGCCTTTCTCCTGGCTCTAAGAGGGTTAAGCTGGTGTTCCCAGCATGCTTTGCAGCCCTGGACAGGTTACTGGAAACTTTGGTATTTGCTAAAGCTTATCAGAAAAAAAAAACAATATGTACTGAAGCAAAGTTTGAGTTGTTTAAATCCGGCTCCTTTGGTCGGAACAATTTCAGGGTCACCTTAACTCTTTTCTAATGTCAGGGTTACTACAAATAAAGATAAGGACAACCCCCAAAAAATGTCAACACATTTCTAGAAGGACTTTGCTGGGTGTTAACCCTCTTTTTGCTGTTGCCCAATATTAACATGTAGAGGAAATAACATGCTAAACAGCATTTGAGATTAATAACAAGGGCTGATGTGGATAATTCGGAATATATGTATTTTAAATGTTATATATAAATATATATAAGGAAAAGAAATAAATAGTATAGAGAAAAATAGAAATCAGTTAAATATTCACATATATACAATGTTACAAAATGAAAGGGTATACTTGTGTATATATATATATATATATATATATATATATATATATATATATATATATATATGTATATATATATATATATGAAAAATGTTATATATAAAAGTATATTTATAAGCTAAATAAATCAGTAATTACATATCAAAATAGAAATCAGTTAACTATGCACCAAGATACTATGTTGCAAGTTTGAGGTTATACTCATATTGTATAATCAGAAGTATCCAAAGACTATTTACACTGTTTTGTTTTGTTTTGCCTTGGCCATGGAACAAAATTAACTATAATAATTGAAGATAAACTATTTTATTAAACACATAAAGTTTAGATAAGAGGGCATGAGTACAAAAGGGCGAAGTGTCAGGCATTTCTTAAAGAAACTCTCAGTTCATATGTTATTCTATAGAACATTTGTTCTGCGATCTGGCATTTGCAGACATCACCGACAGCCATGGTTTCACATCCACAACCTCCAGCCTGTGCCTGTCAGAGCCCAGGTCCAGCTGGCACCTACATCATGGCTTCAAAGAAAGCTACCACTTAGCAGAATAAAAGAGAGAATATCATAGAATGCAAAAAAGCCATAATAGCCAAATATGGTGGTGGTAGCCTCATCTGTGATCTTGTTGCTGATTTCAAAATGCCAAATACAACAATCGCTAGCATTTGAAAAATAAGGAAGCCATTAAGTGAGCCGATGTGGCTAGAGGTGTGAGTACCATCACCAAGCAACGGTCAAACACATTGTAGGAAGTTGAGAAATGATTGTACATTTGGATAGACCAAAAACAATTAGCGGGTCATAGCATTTCCCAGGCACTGAAATGCGAGAAATCAAAACAACTGCATGCTGATCTTACAAAAGACAAAGCTATTGCAAGTGGGGAGAGCAGTGAAGAATTTAAAGCCAGTCATGGTTGTTTTAAGAAATTCAGAAAGAGAACCAGCATTCACAGCGTGGTGGGGCATGGAGAGGAAGCCAGTGCCGACAAAGAAGCTGGAGAAACCATAGAGTATGTAGAGGCTGCGGCTTTTCTTCCCCAACAAGTTTTCAACATTGACGAGACTGCATTATTTTGGAAGAAGATCCTACCAGAACCTACATCAGCCAAGAAGAGAAGTAATTGCCAGGGCACAAGCCAATGAAGGACAGGCTAACTCTGTTGGTGTGCTGGAATGCTAGTGTTTTTTTAAAAAGCAAGCCTCTACCAGTGTACCACAGTGAGAACCTGAAAGTTTTTAAAAGGGAAAATGTGCAGAAAAGCAAGTTAAGTGTCACGTGGATGGCCAAATAGAACATCATTGGTAACCAGAATGTTCTTCACTGAATGGATGAACCAAGTGTTTGGCCCAACTGTGAATACATATTTGGAGGAGAAAGAACTGCCTCTGAGGGTTCTGTTAATCATGGACAATGCTCCTGCTACCATCCAGGCATGGAGGACAGCTTGCTGGGGGACTTTAAATTAATAACTGGGAAGTTATTTCCCCCTAACACAACTTCTCTGATCCAGCCCATGGACCAGCAGGTGCTCTCTAACTTTAAGGAGCTGTATACCAAGGCCCTCTTATGGAGGTGCTTTGAGGTGACCTTTCATACCCAGTTGGAAGGACCATTTGGATGACCACTAATTTCTGGAAGGACCATCTATCAGAGTGACTACTGTGTCACTCTGACAGATAAGGACTGGCGTGAGGTCTCTCACAAGATCATGAACAGTGATTGGAGGAAATTGTGTCCAGAAGCTCCAGTAAACTTGGAGGCTGAACCTAGCAGAATAGTGGAGGACATTGTGTCTCTGGGCAAATCCATGGGCCTGGAGGTGACTAATCAAGACATTGAAGAGCTAGTGGAGGAGCACAGAAAAGAGCTCAGCACTGAGGAGCTGCATGGACTTCAGAGAGAGCAGTAAGAGGGAGTGGCTGATTAACTTTCTTCTTCAGGTGAAGAGGAGGGAAGGGAGGAAACACCTACTGCACCCATCAAAGAAATGTCTGCTAAATGGGCGGAATTGCAACATTTTGTTTAACATTATCGCCCTGACAAAGCTCAAGCAAGCCGCATTGTGGACTTGTTTAATGAAAAAGCAATGTCTCACTTCAGAAACATTTTGCAAGTAAGGCAGAAGCTAGGTTTCTAGTGAAACTGCCTACATCACAGTCTCCAGAAGAGTCTCCAGCACGGTGCAGTGGTGTTAAGAGACATAAAGGACAAACATCCCCTGTGCAAGTGCCTGATATTGCAAAGGATACTCTAGAAGCAACAATATGTATCCTCCTTCTTTTCCTCTATATTGCTACCATCCCATTGGGCCCTCAAGTCCTCTCAGAGGTGAGTGAAAGTGAAGTTAAATTCTCAGAGCCTCATTCAATTGCAAGGCCGCACATTGCGGTATACAGGTCGCAAGTTTTGGGCTGAAAGCTGAAATCGTAAACCATGCAATCTTATGTAGCATTTCAGGACATGAACATGATCAATTAAGCAAGGCCCTAACTACCCATTTAAAAACAGCCAATAGAAATTGAGACCGGCATCATTAAGGCAATATAAGATGGAGGTTACATGCTAATCAATTAGTGTTTGAAGGTCCGATATGCATTCAGAATCGCAAACCCGCAAAATAACAAATAATAAAAATGAATGCCAATACTGTTCTAGTCCATATGGGTGGCCTAATATGGATTAACTGCTTGATTATCAAGATCGATATAAGCCCAAAATGAAACATAAAAATACATAATTTTTTATTGCTGGTATGCAAGCTTGGAACATTTGTGCAATTCATTCTAATGTCTTTCATCGCTTTCCACATTATTTACAGTCCAGTATTGATTTTTTATTTGCATTTACAGTGCTACGGACATGTCTTTAACCCCTTTGTGGGTCCCATCTGGTACCCGTAGGATTTTCATCTACATTGGCCCTTTACGGGTATGAAAACATTTGCGGGCTTGAGCAATTGTAGCAATTGAATAGCCATTTGTGATGTAAGCGATTGTAACTCTTGCGGACGTGAAAGATCAAAGGCTTAGATAGGTTGTAAGTTACGGTTGTAACAACCACAAGGATTTTAATCCCGTAACCTGTAGACCTTTTGCGGCTTGCAAAAAAACGCCAATTGATTAGCAAAATACCTTAGAGCCTCCATTACGGGCTACAGTAACTTACAGTTGCTTAACTGAATGATGCCCTCTGTTATTAATCTCAGTACAGTTAAAGTGAAGTTAAATGATCTGTTATTTGTTCTCAGTACAGTTAAAGTGAGAAGTTTTTGGGCTGGTGAATCCCAATTAGAGCCTCGCTCTCAAATTTTCCAGGTCCTTCCAATGTCTTAGTTCCGATGGACTACAATGGTCGTATATTATTTGGCGTACATTCTATATATATCTTGGGGCTGCTCTCCTTTGATACTGTTCACAAACGTATTAAGTATGCTGATAAACGAAAAGAAAGGGGGGGGGGGGGTAGGAGAAAGCACACTACTATCTAGTGCAGATTATTAAAAAGGTAAGCTATTGGATACACAATGTGTGCACCTATAATAAGTGGACTCTCACCTTGAATACCCTCAAAAAATATGAGGTATATAAAAGCAATTGGTCATCCACTATTGTTTTTAGATGTGGACAGAAAATGATGAAGCAAATAATAATGGTGATTCATGGAAATAGATCATACAAGTCCCATAGATTTAAAGAACGACTTTATTATACACAATACTATTCCACTTAAACAATGAAATAAAAAATGAAATAAAAAATCACTATTACAAGTAATGATAGAATTGTGGCAAAAGTAGTACACACAAGCTAATGTGGTTGACGGGTACAAAAATCCCAGTTATATTGTGATAGTAGTATAAACGCGTCACACCGCTGTCAGCAGCCTCCTCAGTATCTCATCCCCTAGGAGAAAAACACATATTTTTTATTTTGTATGTGTATGTCCATATGTGTATAGATAAAAAACTAGGTATACATGGACTATGCGTTACAAGATATATTCAATAGTTATTTTACAATATAAAAGCATAAAAAAGTTATAGTAATAATATACATAACAATAGCAATAATGGTATATTCAATCACATGATTAATCTGTATCACTTTCATCATAAATAAGTTAAAATACATTAATTTAGATTAACTCCTATGGAAAATGCTACCTTGGTTTAAGTCATTTTCAGTTTACATTGTGCCCTCCTCAATGTTTTCAAGATGGGTAATTAATATAACTAGCGAGATTTACTTTGGCCTCAAACATAGTGTAAACTGTGATATTGGGGATTTACTTAGGACCCTATGTTGGTGCCTTACAAATAAAAAATATATATTTTAAGAATAATAAGTAGCCGGCCTTGTAGGATGGTGCATCCGTGGGAGGTGATTAACATTTTGAAGTAATTGGGATCTATACTAAACAAACAATGAACCAGATTCACCCCTCTCAATTTAAATAGGGATTATATTAAAATAATTAAAAAGGAAAGATTTAGAGAAGGTCTTAATTAGACCAACTCACTATTGAGCTCAGGATAAAAATATATCCCATCCAGTAGCTGGGTTGTCATGTCTAACTGAGACCTTCTCTTGTTTTATTTTAATTGCATTAATACAATGCAAATTGAGAGGGGTAGATCTGGTTTAAATGTAAATAGAAGTGTCATGGATTATGAATGCATCTGATAGAGAAGGATCAGTGTATGCAAACTTTTTTTGCATGAAAAAATCCCCAAATAAACATTAATACATTTTCCCTAAACATTGCAAAATTCTTCAGTTTTCTGGTTGTTGATTTTGAGAAGGAATGCCCCTGAAAATCCAAGCTAAATTAGCATAATATTCACAATTCGTTGTGGCCAATCAGCTTTATTGCAATGTCTGTCATTTGGTCTCTGCAGCAAAGCAGCATGGGATGTGTAGTCTTTTGTTCCCACCACAAGAAAGCAGCTTCAGGCAGTGCTGCTCAGGATTTCTACACTGTGCTGCTGTTGGCTTGAAGGTTAGCAACGGGATAAAAAAACATACTTGAATTCCGTTTTTCTATTGGTTACTGCAAGTTGCCTATGTAGGCACCTCTAGGGGTGTAGAATTGTTTTTTAAATAAAATAATGTATGTTTCTGTTTTAAGCATTATGTGTTAGATTAGATGTTAACAATAGGGAAACTTCCATATTAATTTAACATTTGTTTGATAGGGATGAATATGGTTTAATATTGAAAAATTAAGATCCCATTGTATTTTTATTTATTTCCACATTGATCAATACACTTTTTTTATAATATAATATTTACAATATATAATATTGTCACGACCTGTTTCTTCAATGGGGCTTGATAAGAACCTAGTTCAAACCTACCCCAGCAGGACCGTGGGGTTCTTGTCACCTTTGGCATAAAAGATGGCTTCAGGTTAGAAATAATGCCCAAGAATATGTGTAGATGATAATCAGTGGTCTCAGAACAGGATCACTTCTCACGCAGAATGCAGGCACCTAGTAAATAAATCCACACCTTGATTATGTGGGAAAAGAACTGACTACTCTTTATTGAGAACTAGCAACATATATACAATTTTCTGGCCACAGGCTGGCCAATCACAGTAAGCCCCATCCTTCAGTAGACATATGGTCTACCAATGGTGACTGCCCATGTGAGGGGAACATGTATATTAAATGTTGTCATGTTCTCTCTGCAGTGGGTCATGTAGATAACTGCTTTACGGCCCTTATATGGTATTAAACTTAGGATAATATCTTGTTTGTGCAGGGGCCATCTGGCTCTGTGCCTGCGTGACCTAACTCAGATCCTGTATTGTCACAGTTTAGTCATGGCCATACTTTGTAATAGTCTAGATGTATCTATGTGTACAAAGATCTCTTGAAGATTAAACTAGCTCTCAAGGACCCACCAGACAATAGTATTCAATGGCACTTAAGTCTCCAGTTCCAGCATTTGACAGCTCTTGGCAAACAAACACAGCTTTCATTTTTATGTCCCCAAGCCACAGTCCGAACCCTTATATAATATACAATGTCTTAAAGAACTTCTTCCAGCCTCAAAGAAAAACAGGGCCCCACATGAGTTATCCTAACAGGTCCCACCCAAATAACATATTGCTCCTCCAGGGCGACCTCATCACATACCAATTTTTCCAGCCATTCCATTAGCTCGGGACCAGGCCATAATCCCAGGAATACCATCCATTTGTTTAGAAGGCCCATTCCTTGACAATCTTTTCCAGGCCTCACAAAATTCTTTGTCTCTACTGGGGATAAGCATTCCCTATCCAGAGCATGGGAAAGGGCCATTGCTTACCCCTCTTCACTCCCACTGTACCCCCTGTATGATCTGTGTGCGCAGGTCTTTCTGCTGATCCTTGGTTAAATATGCAGGCAGTATCTCCCTCCATCTTTGGTACCTTCTGGACACTTCACCCTTCTCTGTTGCAGACATCCTAGGCCCTAGGCCCATTAGGATGATATCATTGTATAGGGGCCATCTAGCTCTGTGCATGTGTGACCTAACTCAGATTGTGTTGTCACAGTTTACTCGTGGCCATTCTTTGTAATATTAGCCTAGACGTGTCTATGTGTACAAGGATCTTCTGAAGATTAAACTTGCTCTGAAACTATGCATGTAAGTTATTATGGTACTACATAGCTCTCTTCTCCCTGAGAAATCCATATCCACACTGTAACATAACCATAGTATGTGCAATACAGATGTCATTTTAAAACCATAAGCAACAAAAAAAAACATAGTAATAGTAATAAACAGCTTAACTCTTGCCAGCACGGCCTAGGCAAGACAGATATATATCAAATATTGGGAACATTCAGTAGTTGAGGGACTGACAATTTAAATTAATCTTTTTTTTTTTTTACAATTTTCAAAATAAGTGTTATATTTTAACGATAATACTACCAGATAGAATGTACCTTAATGAATAGGAGTGCCTAACTGTATGCTCTGTTTTTATTCTATTAATGAGTCTGATATTTATACATTAGCAACTGCAATTAATTTGGACATATACAATTGGTGAATATTGTATGGTGTGAATATATATAGCAATGTGTTTATTTAGAACTGCAGGATAGGTTGACATCACTTTAAGTCTCAAAACTATCTAGCACCTTATATCCTAAACTTGCCCTGCTACATGGTAAGGTGTAAATACGAGGGACTTCTCCTTTGATTTCTAAAGCATGCGTCCGCTACTTGTATGGATTCATTTACCATCAGGATACATGATGAGCAGCTATCTATTGCAGTTCAGTGCTACACAGGTCTCCCTGTGATTTACGAAATCCCTGGTATTATAATTAGATCTGTGATGAGCCATAGCAATGCCCCATGTAGAGCATGCATGTTATACGGGTCAGGCATGCGCAGAGCTGTCCTTACAGGCACCATATTAGTTGGCAAACCTGCAATGTTTGGCAACAACAAACCCAGCAAAATAATACCATACTCACGAAGTTGCCCTACATATTAATAAAATATCTATCTAATGTTAACACAATACATTAGTCCATTATCATCTAGGAGCCTGGGCATCCTAGGGACCCCCATGGTATACTATACTATTACCATAGGGTTTCCGATGGACCTCCAATGGTTCGTAAACCTGTCCCCCTACCATGCGGTTCCCTACAGAACCCCACGGTATTATAACTACTACCATAGGGGTCATTATTCACCTTCATGGACCCTATACCCCATGGGAGTACACAAAGACACCAACAAGTCATTAACACAACCCCCCAATTAAATACATTAAATACTAAAATAAAAACATATTACATGAAAAAAAAATGAAATATAAAAAGACTTACAGAAAAAAAATTACAGGAGAATAAAAAATATAATGATTAATATAATAAAATAAAAACTACGGAAAATTAAAAGTTAAGACCCTGGTTTTGCCCCATGAAAAGGGCCAGTGCATAAAAAAAACAACCGTTCTTTTAAAAAAAATAACTACACTAAAAGAGTTCCCCCTCAGACTAACGGCTTTCCCGTAGGACCCCATGGTTGGAGGGCCAGGTTTAGGTACCATGGGGGTCCAAAGGGACCCCCATAGTAATAGTACAGTATACATGAGTGGCCTTATGGACCCCCATGGTTATACTTAGAGCCCTATAGGGGTCTAAAAATGTTACTACCTATGATGCTGATATTCAGCATTGGAGGTTTCAACCCCTGTAGTGGAGTATATATTTATATTTAAATAAAATAATATAACTAACATTCACCTACTTCAGCTGCTATATATAACATCTACCACCATAAATTATGTATTAATGGATAAGTATTGGTTATATTATTTTATTTATATATAAAATATACTGCTAACGTGGGGTTAAAACTGGTAGTAAAAATCAGGAGAAGGTTTTAATAAATTTGGAGAACCTGGGTTTTCCAGTAGATGCAGATTACAACCCCCTAACATGCCCAAAACACACCCCATTCATTACAACTCACGATGAGTAGAGACAATCCACGATAAGCAAGATATAACATGTGGCTTTACTAAATTGCACGATGAGCTGACAAGTTGCATTGCAGGTTAACACGGCTACCCCAGGTGTGCTAGCACCCCTGATCCTTGGGTAAATCCCCCCATGCCTCTCACATGCACAAATACTAGTCCTAACTCTAATAATAATGGCCATACCAACACATTAATTTTCTATGCTTTGACCTCCAGCATCCAACTCACTATTGTGAAACCCCCACAATTCCTGGCAACTATGTCTGTTTACTGAGGGAGGTGCAGGATTGCTTCTGTTTGCAGAGAAAATGTCACCTTGACTTCCTGCTGCTTCAAAGTTAAAAATCCCACTGCACCCCTGTGAAAAGATCTCTCTGGGAACAGCTTGGTTGGGAAAATCCGTACATGGTGTATAAGTGCCACTGATAGCTTGGTCTTTAACTCCTTTGCTACCAGGAGCTTGATTTACGTTTTGGGACACACTGTTGAACTGTTGTTAGATCAAAGCACACAAACACTCTCCAGTTTTGGATGTCATGAGAAGACAAGGAAATATACTATCAGTGCAAGAGTAAAAAACTCATTTTCAACAGGGATAATATTACATTAATTGCATTTATGTTCAATGGACATGACATTACAATGAATTTCTGCAATGTATTGGACAATACTTATGCATAGCATCTTATCGAGCATATCTTACAAAATATGCATCCTTATCTATTTTTCTGTTAAGAATATGACTTAACTACTGTTTAGATCCTCCTAGTACTAATATCCTAGCAGCATACTAATGACAAAATTGTATAAAAAGCAGAAGGTGTGGTTTCTTGTGAGACTAACATGCATCACTACAGACTGTATTTTTCTTTTTAATTCTGTCTTACTTCATTTAATTGGTGCTGACATTTTTTATTTTTTTTGCTGCTCCGTTCCCAACGTATTACCGAATATACTCAAGCCGACCCGAGTATAAGCCGAGGCATTATTTTACCACAAAATACTGGGAAAACTTAGTGACTCGAGTATAAGCCGAGGGTGGGAAATGTGCTGCCCCCGGTGTCCCTCTTATGTACCCTCTGTGCCCCTTTCTTGTGTCCCCCCTCTCCCTTCCCTGTGTCTCTTTCCCCCTGTCTCTTTCCCCCTCTCCCTTCCCTGTGTCTCTTTTCCCCCTCTCACTTCCCTGTGTCTCTTTCCCCCCTCTCCCTTCCATGTGTCTCTTTCCCCCCTCTCCCTTCCCTGTGTCTTTTTCCCCCTCTCCCTTCCCTGTCTCTCTCCCCATCTCCCTCCCCTGTGTCTCTCTCCCCACTCTCCCTTCCCTGTTTCTCTCCCCCCTCTCCCTCCCCTGTGTCTCTCCCCCCATCTCCCTCCCCTGTGTCTCTTCCCCTACTCTCCCTCCCCTGTGTCTCTTTCTGCCCTCTCCCTTCCCTGTGTCTCTTCCCCTCCTCTCCCTCCCCTGTGTCTCTTTACCCCCTCTCCCTTCCCTGTGTCTCTTTCCCCCCTCTCCCTCCCCTGTGTCTCTTCCCCCCTCTCCCTTTCCTGTGTCTCTTTCCTCCCTCTCCCTTCCCTGTGTCTCTTTCCCCCCTCAACCCCCCTCCCCCTCCTCAACCCCCCTCCTCATCCTCCCTCCCTCATTACCTCCCTCCTCCTCATTACCACCCTCATCATTACCTCCCTCCCTCCTCCTCATTACCACCCTCCTCATTACCTCCCTCCCTCCTCCTCATTACCACCCTCCTCATTACCTCCCTCCCTCCTCCTCATTACCACCCTCCTCATTACCTCCCTCCCTCCTCCTCATTACCACCCTCCTCATTACCTCCCTCCCTCCTCCTCATTACCTCCCACCCTCCTCCTCATTACCTCCCTCCTCATTACCTCCCTCCCTCCTCCTCATTACCACCCTCCTCATTACCTCCCTCCTCCTCCTCATTACCTCCCTCCTCCTCCTCATTACCTCCCTCCCTCCTCCTCCTCCTCGTTACCTCCCTCCTCATTACCTACCTCCCTCCTCCTCATTACCTCCCTCCTCATTACCTACCTCCCTCCTCCTCATTACCTCCCAGCTCATTACCTCCCTCCCTCCTCCTCACCTCCTTCCCTCCTCATTACCACCCTCCTCATTACCTTCCTCTTCATCACCTCCCTCCCTCATCACCTCCCTCCCTCCTCCTCCTCATTACCTCCCTCCCTCCTCCTCCTCATTACCTCCCTCCCCCTCCTCCTCCTCATTACCTCCCTCCCCCCTCCTCCTACTCATTACCTCCCTCCCTCCCTCCCCCCTCCTCCTCCTCATTACATCCCTCCCTCCCCCCTCCTCATTACCTCCCTCCCTCCCTCCTCCTCCTCACCTCCCTCACTCCTCCTCACCTCCCTCCCTCCTCCTCACCTCCCTCCCTCCCCCCTCCTCATTACCTCCCCCCTCCTCAATACCTCCCCCTCTCCTTCTCATTACCTCCCCCTCTCCTCATTACCTCCCCCTCTCCCTTTCCCTTTCCCCTCCCTTACCTTCCATACGCAGGTGCTCCTCCGCGTGTCTTCCGGCTGCATCTGGACCCGGCCAATGCCAATGACGTGACACGCATATGACGTCACGTCATTAGCATATGCCGGGTCCCGACGCAGCCGGAAGACGCGGAGGAGCAGCTGCGTATTAAAGGTAAGTGAGGGCAAAGGGAGAGGGGGAGATTATTAGAAGGGGGGATGTAGAGACACGGAAGAGGGAGAGGGGGATGGAGAGACACGGGAGAAGGAGAGGGGGATTGAGAGACACGGGAGAGGGGGATGGAGAGACATGGGAGAGGGGGATGGAGAGACGAGGGAGAGGGGGATGGAGAGACGAGGGAGAGGGGGGGATGCAGAGACATGGGAGAGGGGGGTGGAGAGATAAGGAGGTGACTCGAGTATAAGCCGAGGGGGCCCTTTTCAGCCTTAAAAAAAGGGCTGAAAAGCTTGGCTTATACTCGAGTATATACGGTAATTGATGAAAGAGGGACAGTATTTGCTGGTGTTCCCATTGCTCAACCGTCACTGCGATGGCAGCAGACTGACCAAAGTTTACATGTTTTAGTGAGAAATACACTTAAAGAGACATGGAAGGATTAGGTATTTCACTATATATCTTTACTTTATATCATCAAAAACTAAAAAGCTAAAAAATGTTCTGCTTACAATTTTACAAATAGTTCCTAACTGGTTTCTCCCCTCTGCCGCTAATGAAGACAGTGAAATTCTAAGTACAGTGGTTGCACTGTGTCATAGTAACCAATCAGTGGCAGCAAACTGCCACATGGTACTTGAGAAAAGTCACTGACAGGATAATTTGAAACACTGCACTTTACAGCCTGTGTAGCATGAGCTACAGAGGGCAGGTACAAATTGAATGCAGGAAAAAAAAAAACAGCTTTTAAGCACTTCTTTAAAAAATAAAGTAGATAGATACATCAGTATATTATATTCCTAGTTAAACCTAGAAACATCCCATGTCCCTTTAAAGGACCATTGTATAAAATGTTGCTGTTTTTGAAAGGAATATTGCCCATGTAGGAAGTATCCCAAATAATGTGAATAGAGCATATTATAAAAAAAATGTACTTACTTATTTTAAAAACATTTTATGTTTATCCTCTATGATTCAATTTGCAGCTCTGATCAAGCACTACATTCCTCCTTTGCTCCTGAATTACTCTAGGAGGCTATAAATTATGGTGATGCACACACAGACCTGCTTCTGGCTCATTGACAAGGCCTGGAATAAAAGAACAGTGAGCACTAACACACAGCCCCATAATTTACATAGAATCCTCCTAGAGTAGGCTTGGGCAAGTTCGGTCCTGGTGGGCCACATACATGCCTGGATTTGATGATATCCCTGCTGTGCACAGGTGAGTCAATCACTTCTTCAGTCATCCTGATTGACTCACCTGTGCACAGAAAGGATATCTTCAAACCTTCATGTATTTGTATATATATATATATATATATATATATATATATATATATATATATATAGTACATCTGTGTTCACATTCTAATGTCTAAAACAAGTTTAAAAACCTGTTTCCAGCTCAGAATTCTGAGAAAGACAGTTATTACACTGTATTCTGGGAAGCTGAGCTGGGACATGCAAATGTGCCCACAAATGTCTCACTCTTCAATCCATAGCCATTATCAAACATGGCTTCCTTTAAGCATATGCATGCTGTATTACACAGCTTTAATGCAAAGCCAAGGCTGGATTTTACACAAGCTGAGAATACTATCCATGTACAGCTGTTTCAAGCTTACTGGCTATCATCAGCATGGAGCGGGATCTCAGCCTGTGTTGTGGACATTATGAGTAGGTAGTTCACCACAACAATCATTTATAATATGGTGGGCAAAAAAGCGATAGAAGCCCTCCACTGTACAGTAGTACAGTAAATAAAAAGTACATATGTGTTCACATTTCACACACACACACACACACATATATATATATATATATATATATATATATATGTCTCTTTATATTTATTTGATTTGTTTATTTTTATATTTATATATAAAATATATATTTAATTATACATGTAACTATGTAACTATGTAATACATAATGTGACACAGACTGCTATACTTTTGTTTCTCTTTAATTATTTCATGATATGGTAATATAACATGCAAATTCCGTCATTGCAACTCACTCATAAATGAATCCCAGATTATGTAAATATTAAACCTTTATACAAATGAAGGCATTAAATTTGAAGACCGTAGTGGCATTGGCAAGCCAGTAAAGCCCATAAATTATTTTCTTGCACGCAACATGTAAAGGGGTCAGACAAGCGAACAGCGGTCAATAGTCAATTGCGGTATAATGTAGTGCGATACAGGCCTCTCAGCCATTAAAAAGAGGTCTAGCCGAAGATGATTGACAGAGGGAGGTTATAAATGTGTCTTCCACCCGCCCATGCATTGACTGTGTTGTAGTTCGTAGAAGGGACAGGCCCCAGGGACAGGTCAGGGAGGCAAGGGTCCCCGTCCATAGTCGCGAGGGCAAGAGACTAAGGGCATGCACAGGGCCCATGATTATACGCACCGGGAAAATGTGGTCCTCCTCAGCGCTATCTGTGGCTGCCCCGTCATTCTTGCAAAGGAAGGGAAGTTAAGACAGGTACTAGGGCTCAGGCTTGGAAGGAGGTAGCGGTTGAGGTTAATGTGGTAGGACAAGACCCAAGGGATATGAGGTCTGTCAAGCACAGGTTTAACGACCTCAGGGCCAAGGTGAGGAGGGTGATGACTAAGGAGGACAAGGAACATAGCTTGACCTATAATGAGTGGGAGAGGGTCGCCAGGGACCTTCTGAGACTGTTGCCCGCTACTGGAGCTTCAGGCCCGGTGGCCCAGGAGGATCCAGCCTCCATGTCAGATGAATATCACATACACCAACATGCCACCACATGGGCAACACACACTACACATGTACATGATGACGAACAAGGATACTGACATGTCAGCTTTATGGAATTAACAAGGGATAGATGGATGCGTCATTAAATCCATGAAGCTGACAAATCACTGTCATTCATGGGCACAGCAACAGTAATCAGCCAATAGAGAGTCCATGTATTGGTGTGCCCACTGCAGCCTATACACTTACAGAACACAGATGGAATCAAGATAGCATTAGGAGCCAAGAGCGATCAAGACCAAGAACCAATGAATAGATCACATCTAGCAAATGATAGCTAATCTGAGTTACAATTAGGAGTATCATCCAGGTTCAAGCCTAGATATCAGATATATAGGAATGAAATACATAACAATGCATTATTCATCATACTAATGACATATACCTTTCTTTTCTATCTTTCGGCATCCAGGAGGAAGTCTGGTTCCAGTGGAGAGCCATCGGAGTAGGAAGAGGAGGAGGAAGGAACAGGACTTGAGGGCCCTGACTGGGAGGAGGAGGAGGTAATATGGGTGGTGGCGTCACCATCCGGACCTCCGGCAACCCCGCCGGGATTCAAACCCACTATTCCCCTTTTCCTAAGACTGCAAATCTCTCCAGGGCCCTCCAACTGGACTTATGAGGACCAGCCAGCCACCACCTCGTTCTCCCCACAGCAGTGCGTTGAACTGACCGCCACTACCACCACTGGGTCCAACCACACCACAGCAAGTTCCGCCTCCTCTACCCCGGAGGCATCCCCACAGCCTGGCCCCTCCTGTCTTCCCACCATGCCTCCACCACCGCCACTTGTTGTGCCACTGCCTCCCAGGGGGTGGCCATGTGCCAAGATGTATAGCCATTCCCATTTGGTGACCTCCCATTATGTTCTGCTATTCATCAATTTACATTAGTGTGGATTGCTAAGTGGTGGTGGTGAAGGGGCTTGTGTACCAGAATGAAGCTGTGAGCTATACAATGTAGGGCCAGTGTAGGTGGGCAGGTGATAGCAGAGAGGTCAGACAAATCCCAGTCCACTAGAAAAGTAACTGCCAAGCCACTCCGGTATATTTGGCATGCAAACCTTGTGGAAAAGCACAGGCAGAGACCTAGCTAAATGTGCTGCAGTCTATAGGGTCACAGAGAGTCGCACACGACTGAAGGACTGAACAACAAATATTAAAATGTTCCCCGGATACTTGATATATGTGATGTGGCGGTGAAATATAGCCACTATTTTTTTTTTCAAATAGACTGTGTATATGCAAATATATTTATATTTCCGGGTCTACATCAGAGCATCTGTGAGTTAGAAAGGGTTAATATGGCATGAGGTTCATGTTTTTGTGTTGCTTTTTAATCAGGTAGTGTGTCTTTAATTGCTTTCTGCATGTTGCAGCATGGCTTTTCATATTGGCATGTGCATAACCATTCCAACATATGATGAAAAAACATATTTTTTTAATGTCCATTTTTTATTGGGGGATTATTGTGCAAGTAAGTGTACTGCCTTTCCATGCTTTCCCCATATTTTAACGTCCACTGGTGTGTTTATATTGTCTTTTACAGAGTTTAGAAGTTGTCTGTAAACCCTTTGCGGGTCCTATTTAGAGGCCGTAATGTTTTTGCCTTGAACGCCATGGTGTCTTTGGAAATTTGGGCTTGAACGCCATGGCGTCTTTGGAAATTTTAATAGCGAAACTGGAATGTAGCAGTTACGGGCTTGAGAGAACAAAGGATTTGCGGGTGCGCGGTTCAAATTTCCACATCCCATAGGCTTTTTTTGCCCTTAAACCACAAGTCGTGAGCAGCTTGCTTTACGGGGCCAATTTAATAGCCGCAAGTGTTGCAGGCTACGGTTTTACACGTTCAGGGAATTTAATAGGGCTAATAGACTGTGTAAAATTGATAATAACTTAATGATATGGTTCACAGACTTACATTATAAACAAAATGTATTAATATGTGATGCTGGTGACAATGCACGCATGTTATTATCCAGGTTTGTTTTTATCATACGTCATTAAGCACATAATACTAATCATTGAGTCTTTGCCAACCAATATTACACGTGCATGCTTAACTCCTAAAATATGCATGAACTGCTATGTTTGTGATGTTTAAAGGGTTAGATAGGGGGCATAATGCTACATTGTATATTATCACTCATTACCACAACAAATCGCAGACCTAATAATAATATATGAGGTTTATTAAATCTCATGTAGACTTGAGTACTGCGGTCCATCTTGGATTAACACTCGTCTGCTTAGAAAATTTGTTTAAAGGAAAATTTTAATAGCAGACTCTGTTTGTATTATGGGTGCTCCCATTTTGGATAGCTTGTTTGTTTGGAGCCTTATGTGCCCAGTTATACTATAGTGACATGATTTTCTAGTGTCAAGGATCATAGTGGCCGCTCATAGTAACTGTTTTTCAATAGAATTGAATTGAGATATTATTGAGTCAATTGTTTCTCGTACTCCTCCAAGGTGTCTAAGAGAAGATATCTACCACTAATAAAGCAAAAGTCAATACAATAGTCAAAAGGTAAAGGATGTACTTGTTTTACTTTTTGTACAAACATTTTGCACATTATTAAGTCAAGTCTACACAAAAGCATAAAATAGGTAAGACACTTTGAGGCTCATTCAATTCGGAGGCTGCAGCTCGATCAGAGTAGGCCGTATGTCTGCGGGCCTGCTGTAAGCCTGTAGCGGCCACAACTTATGGTGCTATTCAATTGGCCGGGCCCGGCAAGTCCCGGCCCGATAGTGCACATCGCAAACCATGCTATCGAAAGTAGCATGTACAAGCTTGAACATGATCAATGACGCCATGCCGTTACTCCCATTTAGAAACAGCCAATGTAATGTGGGTCCAATCGTGATTCGTGGTTAAAGCCCGTAGGACTTTGAAATCCAACCTCCATTTTTCATTTAAGTCATACTGGCTTGAATTACGATCGGACCCACATTCCAGATATAATGCAATATTGATAAAGACGTAAATATGATATTCTATTACATGCGAGTTCCATTATATGTATTAACACATTGATTGCCGTGACCGATATAACACAGTAATTGAACATGAAATAAAATATTTTTTGGGGCCGATTTGCGAGCATGAGAATTTTGTGCTATTAATTCTAAGACCTAACATCACTTTAACTTTTAATATAAGTACAGTATTGATTTATTATTTGCTTTTAAAGTGCTCCGTACATGTCATTAAGCCCTTTGCGAGACCGTTTTGGTGCCAGTAACTTGTGGTTCGTCTTTTGCCATTTGCGGGCTTGATGGAGTGGTTAGTGAGGGGGAATCGGAGCAATTGAATAGCGAATTGCGATTTTAAAATTCGAAAGTCTTGCAAGCATGAAAGATCAAAGGCTTGGAGGGGCATTAACTTTTTTTTAAATCACAATGGATCGCAATTAATCTCAGCCCAGAGCCCATAACTTGATCAGAGCCAGCAAAATTACGCCAATTGAATAGCAAAATAACTTGCGGGCTCCATTTCCGAGCCAAGATCTCCTGAAAGCCTCAACTGAATGATTCTCTGACGTTGATTCTGGCAGTAGCTGCACTTAACGGTGAGATATTTTCTTAAAATCTATGTATAATCTAACTAGTTCCCTTTCAGTTATATATTGTTACACTGGTTCCCATTTCCCCATTGTGTACAGGCCATACAAAGAGAGACTTGATATCAGCTTAGTTCTTGCTCTGTGATAATGATGTATCTGTCAGAATGAGGAAGGAAGTCAGCTCAGTAACTGGAAAAAGCATATTAGTCTCAAAGGAGAGAAGTGAAAAAAGGCAACTCTGTTTCAGGCAATTCAAAGTTGTTGTTTTTTATTGGCAAGTTCTACTTAAAATGATTTTCATTCCTCTTAGAAAAAAATTATCATTCTATATAAAAGTTGTAGAACTTGCTTGCCAGTTACTTCTGTTTAGGGAGAGTAAAAGCCAACATTAGAAGTTCCCGATCCAATACCAGAGTCAATCAGCCTATAGCTAAAATCTGTTCACATATAAGACACATATAAGAGCAACATGTGTTTAGGTGAAACTACCCATTTTAACTATTTTGTATTTGTTATTATTAATAACAAATTTGGCAATATGTACATTTATTGTGTATGTCACAGTTCCGTTAAAATGTAATAACATAGCACACATTATTACTGCCAAGGCAATTAGGTAATCTGGGTATTGACATGCAAATTAGCACTGCGTGCATCACTTTTTCCCTTCTAACCCTTAGATCATATCAGAGCGTTTAAAGCAAACATTGGATGCTGGCTATGGTCTCCTACATCCTGGTGTGGTTTAGGCGGAAAACTACTTCACCCTTTCTGTTTTTACAGTATATAAATATACTTTAGCTTTACACAACACAAGCTGTCACTCCAACAGTAACTATGCGAATACTCACAATGAATTATGGTTTGCATAATAATGTTTGTTGGCCTTATTTTTGTATCCATTACAAATATTCTATTAAACGCACATTTTAAACATTAAAAGAAATGTTTTTCTTTGAAAACGAGTATACAAAACTTACATTAAAGTGATTTATTTCCTCCTCTTGTGCATTAACCTTCACAAGTTTGTAATTTATTACTATCCTTTTTAATATAAAACTACCCTACAAACCCAGATAAATTGAGACTAACTCAAAAGTTTGTTTCGGTTGACAAATGTATTTATTTCTACAATATGATTGTGTCCCTCTAAAAAGACACTGAAAAGGTAGTCCTTTTATATTTACAAAACTAACACAAAAGTCACACAAAAATAAATTTAGAGTAAAGAAGAAGCACTTGCTCCTCCTCTAGTTTGATCTGATGACTAAAACTGCCTTGATCAGTGCTCAGGAAACCAGTCAGCAAGTTTTGCCTAGCTAGGTGTGTATTGAAAAAAATGGGAATCATACAACTTTGTAAATGTACAATAGATTTCCAGGATTTTCTGTTATTTTGTATCATGCAATACGCAAGAACGGGAGGAGGATAAAATAAAGAGCCATCTTTACCACGGGTGCCAATAATTCAGTGGGGCACTGTATTACCTATAGTTTTAAATGATAGTTTGTTAAAGGTATACAGAACAGGTTCCAATACGGGTAATGCAGTGGCCCCTTGAATTATTGGCATCTGTGGTAAAGATGGCTCAGAATTTGTGCTGTATACCTAAAACAAACTGGTGCTTGAGGACAAAGGAAGCTTTTGGATGAAGATAAAACACAGGATATAGGCCTGATATAACAAAACATTATGATTAGATGTTTTGGGGGAAAAAATACATCTACAATTTCATTTAAAGAAAAAACAATTTCCAGGTGCCAAATTAAAGTAGCAACTCCTTTAATAGCTTGTAGCCTTAAGAATAAAAACTTGAAAGTCAGTCAACCATATATACAGTAGAATAAATATATTGGGAAAATTGTAAAAAATTATATTATGTTGATTCAATCAAGTGTCTTTTTCCCAGTGTATTATTTGTTAACTAGTATTTAATAGCAGTATGCTACGGTATATGAGAGAGGGCAAAATTTACATAGTTGAAAATACTACAACAGGGATGACAGGCCTAATTAAATATCAAAAAAGTTTGTATGAGTGGTAATTGTGCATATTTGCATTTGATTTTTTTTTACTTCAATAAAATATGGCAAATACTTTTGAATGTGTGTTTTCCCATTATAGACATTTTCCTTAACCAAAGACGAAGAAAAGTTTTCTGAGAATCTTCTCGTCTTAAAGTGGCCAAAAATCGTCATAGTTAAAAACTCCAAAAACATGACTCATATGTATAACTAAACACAATGAAGTTGGATAACAGTGTTAATGTGACTTTGGCCCTCATTCAATTGCGATTTGTCCAATTGAATAGGGCTCTAAATAAGCACATTACATATTTTTTTTAAATAAGTTTTTAGTTTGTGAAAACCTTGCCTTTGGATAGATGCTTACTAACTAAAAACTTCTTTAAAAACATATGTTATGTGCTTATTTAGAGCCCTATACAATTGGCCAAATTGCAATTGAATGAGGGCCTTTGTCTGCATATTTGCATTATACAACCTTTTTAAATACAGCAGAATAAACTTTAACTTTATGGGCACTTGTATACACACTACATTTTTGCAAAGTCTTCAACAAAAAGACAATCTGCGTAAAAAAAGCAAAAATCTGCATAATAAATAACAAATCTATTTTTCGACCACAAGGAGGCTGAGCCCTCATTGGATTGTTGACCTGGACTTCAAACCCTGGACTTGTTTCTTTATGTTGTGACATTATGGAACTGGTTTGTGCAACCACACAGGGATAATGGAACCAGTTATCTGCATTTTGATTTTACTCCAAACTACTTGAATTATTAACAGCTGCTTAGTTTACTTAAAATGTAATTTTCTTTTTATAAATGGGTTTCTAGATATGTATACAAATTTTGGAACATTTGATATGAATCCTTTTATATTCCTGAAGTAGCCTTGTCATATATTTGAAGCATTCTGATAGACGCGGAGGCTGCACAGGCTCCCTGGGTCAGCACGTAGCGTCACGTGACCCAGCGGAGCCTGTAAGGCAATCGGCCAATCGGGAGCGTCGGGGGCGGGCCAGGACCCTATACCCCTCAGGCAGGAGAGAGCTGGGCCCACGGACGGTGAGGGTGAGGGCCTAGAACTTCAGCGACCACCAGTCATTTTGCACAAAGGGTCTCGGCCGCGGCAAAGGACAAGAAACACACCTCTACCGCCCCGTAAAGGGGGCGCAGGGGGTAATAGAAAAGCTGGGAGCCCCAAAAAAGGTGCTACAGATACTCATTGTGCTGACCATGCGGTCCCTTCTATTTCTCGTACTACCAGCGCTTCTGGTGCTTTACAGGGACGCAGCCGTGGCGGGGAGCTGGGCATGGCGACGGTACCAAAAAGAAGGAACTGAGTTGTCAGAGAGATGAACAGCCAAAACAGCATGGTAGTGATCGATGACGTGCCTGTGACAGTGGCAGTGGCGAGGCCGGCGTGCCCCACTAGCACTAGAAAGACCACAAGCAGGTACAGTCCACTGCTATTCACCCCCACCCCCTTAAGACGACAGAGAGCTGAGACTGAGGGCGTTACCGTTAGGCCAAAGCAAAAGGGGTCTAATTCCGACCACAGGTAGACCTACCACAAGAGGTCTAAGGGGAACCCATACAGAGGGCGACAGAGTCTGCGGCGCTAGCTTACTCCAGGCGCGCAAGTATAGGTGACCATGACCAATCCTCAGGGGAGGAGCAGAAGGTATGGGCACGGGCATGCAGGTCACGGAGAGCTAGTGACTGTTCCTCTTGCACCCACAGGTCCAGAAGGAGATCCAGATCGAGAAGCAGGAGATCCTGCCGATGCAGTTGCGCCTGCACTGGATCAGAGAGGGGACCCGCAGGAGAGACGCAGGGACACCTCGTTGGTGGTTTCCACTCCAAGGCTTCCAGAAGCAGGTGAGCTCATGATGGTGGGTCAGATAGGGGATACAGGAAAAAGTTAACCCCTACACACAAAGGCAGGGTTTTTTGGGTCTCTTAAGCCTCACACATCATTGCAGTGAGCGAGCAGGAAATGGGTGCGTGGATAGGGGACTGAGCGAAGAGCGCGTGGGCCGATCAATCCACCAATGGGGCAGTGGAGCAAGCAGCGCCGGCCGGGTATAATAAGAATATACTGGTTGAATGTTTAACTGTCTTTTGGGGTTCGTTCCTGCCAGCCAATGTGTAGAAATATCACTGTATAAATCATAAATGTCTAAGATCTAGAGTCCTGAGAACTAAATCTAAACTTGTGCATACGCTCTGCTCACACTTAGGGATTTGCTATGTTAGTTTCCAATACGTTTTAACAAGTTTTACTAAATATTTTTTTCCTGTAAACAGACCAGTTAAAAGGTTTAAAGTATGCTCTTTAAAATGCATGATAGAAAAATAGCATTTTATCTCTATTTAAGAAAGCTATGATACAGTGTACACTTGTTGATAAAAATCCTTCTTTATTTGCTCTTGATGGTTCCACCCAGCCCAGCCATAGTAAAAGTAAACTATACTTGTTTAATTTTGGCGGCGGCACCAGAGGGTCAATGTGAAGGTGTTGACTGGGGAGTGTGTGTGAAGCCCATGTAGAGAGTGGGGAAATTGAGGAACTGTATCCATGTTGACGTAGGTTTCAAGGTGTGGGAACACAGCATGTGCACTCCATCTGACACCAAGGTTGCATGTGTATGTACATGCCGTAACTATACACAAATATTATGTTACTACATATGTCATCCAGCATCGTAATGGAACAATAGTTTACAATTGCACCTGCAGTTCCAGGTATTCTTAAATACAGTAATAATATCACTATAAATACTTCATATTTTGACTAACAAAACTAATGGATATCACATATGAAAGAGTATGACTTCAAATTTCATTCTATTGTCCCAACAATTGGAGTACAAGTATATACAGAAGTCAATACAATTAGCGGGTGTAATGCAATCTATTAAATGAAGGAAGAGAAAAAGACACTCTATTGCTAATTGTTCACCCACAGGAATGTAATATGATTGACGAAGGAGAAAATAATTAAGATTTAATTTTATTTCTGTAACTAAAACATAGGAACACTTCCAAGGAAGTTTATTAGTGCAGATACACAATTGGAAGCTCCCAATTGTCAACAATGATTTCTATATTAGACGATTAATGTACTTTTGATTGATTTCTAATATTTTAGTCTACCTCATTAGTAGACTTGTATATATGTTTTATGTACACACAATATATTGTAGTCCCTAATACTTCTCAACACAATTAGGTGACTATACTATCGGATGTGGCCTTGTTTCCCTTTTTAATCGTCGGTGTTGATATGTTTTAATTATTTAATTATTTTCTGATGCCCGAATGCACCATTTGCCTTTGCCAGTCTGTTGTAAATTTCCTTGTCAATCTTAGCTTCAAAGGAGGTGATGCAACCCTAGCAGGTGAACTGGTGGACTGTTTTCAGCTCGCAATCGCCAATAGTGATGAGAGGAGGACAGTAATCTTCCTGAGGTACAGGCTGGTGGAGAACTTCCGTCTTCTTCAAACTGACTTCTAAATCAAAGAGCTCAGCAGCCTGAGCTAAGCAAGATGTCAATCGCTGCAGAGCTGTTGCTGTATGGGAAACAAGGGCAGCGTCATCAGCAAAGAGTAGCTCTTGTACAAGTTGTTCCATTGTCTTGGTGTGAGCCTTTAGTCGTCTCAGGTTGAACAGACTGCCATCGGTGCGGCATCCTCATCATCAAGGTCTGATGTGGCCCTTTGCAGTATCATACTGAAAAATAGCATGAATAGGGTTGGTGCAAGGACACAGCCCTGCTTCACGCCATTACTTATTAGGAAGGCCTCTGACAAGTCGTTGCTGTGCCTGACACCCTACGCGTTCCAGGATTTGCCACAGACCGTTCCTGCTCACATATCGAACGCTTTGGTAAGGTCGACAAACATCATGTAAAGTGCCTTGTTCCATTCTCTGCTTTTCTATTGGAGCTGCCTGAGATATATATAGAAATAATTTTTCCCTCTACCTAGAGCCGAGTTAACACTGGTAATTGGAGCAATCTGACTTTTCTTCCTTCTTCTTGTTATGGGATGGCGATGATTGCATTACAAAGGTTCTGTGGCAGTTTGCCTTGTGCTGGGACCCCATGTTTCCAGATCTCTGCTGGGATCCTATCAACTCCTGCTGCCTTACCATTCTTTCGCTGCTCAATAGCTTTCAGAGTCTCTTAAGAGTAGGGATTTCATCTAGTTCTGTTTTTATTTGTAGCTGAGTGCTGAAACTGAAACTAGGCAGTTGGCACAGAATAGAGTCTTAAAGTGGACAGACCACTGGTTCAGAATCAACGCAAGTGTTTGACCATCTGCACTGTACAATGGGCACTGGACCAGGTGCAAAGAGCCGTACACAGGCCTTCAGGACTTCAAAAAAGCCCTTGTAGTCACCAACATTTGTGCAATGCTGAGTCCTTTCCACAAGGTTGTTCCACCACTGGTTCTGAATTGCTTGAAGCTTACTTTGGAAGTTGCTGCACATAAGATGGAAGGCTGCTTTCCTTTTAAGGCAGGACGTCTGAGTGAAATGCACTTGATGAGCAGATCTCTTTTTCCATAGTAATTCATGGATCCCCTGATTGTTTTCCTCAAACCAGTCTTTGTTCTTCTTTGTGGAGAACCTTAGGACCTTTTAAGAGGTCTACAGGATGCTGGTTTTGAGGTACTCCCATAGAGCATCTGAAAAGCGATCCTCTAGTCTTGATTGGAGATTTGCCTGGAAGTCGGCCTTCACTTCAGCTAACTGGAGGTTGCCGATCTGTAACTTTTTCCTTGGGGAAGATAAATGTGTTAAAAATGCATCATTCAAATAAAAACTGTAAGAGCATTTTTACTATATTTTCACCACTATATATGTATTTGATTAGCATTTTATTGTGGAATTGTAGCTGGATACAAGACAGAGAGGCTGAACAATTTTTTTAGCAGAACATTCAGTCACTATTCTATGATACATACATAAGTGGTAGTGACTGTATAATTTCCATGCACATATCAATCTGACCCCACCCAAAGGGGAGGTTGCCAGGTATATTTCCTCTGCATGATATTGTAACAGAAACCCCCAAAAAGTACCGTATTTATCGGCATATAACACGCACTTTTTCTCCCTGAAAATAGAGGGCAAATGATAGGTGCGTGTTATACATCGATATTGCCTCCCCCCTCCTCATCCTCAACCTCCCTCCTCACTCTAACCCCCCTCCGCATTCTAAACCCCCTCCTCCTCAACCTAAACCCCCCTCCTCAACCTAAACCCCCCTAAATACCTCCCACTCACTTACCTGCTTCAGCTCCGGCCTCCGCTCCTTGACCCGGTGACATCACATGTGCGCCAGCGCGCCTCGTCATTAGCATATATCGGGTGGCACCCGGTATATGCTAATGACGTGGCTCGCTGGCGCACATGTGACGTCACCGAGACGCAGAGCGGAGGCCATAGCAGAAGCAGGTAAGTAAGGGGGGTTTAGGTTGAGGAGGAGGGGGGTTTAGGTTGAGGAGGGGGGTTGAGGTTGAGGAGGGGGTTGAGGATAGGGGGGTTGAGCAGGGAGGATGAGGATTGGGGGTTGAGGAGGGGGTTGAGGGGGTTTGAGGATGGGGGTTGAGGAGGGGGTCTGAGGAGGGAGGTTGAGGAGGGAGTTGAGGATAGGGGGTTGAGGAGGGAGGATGAGGAGGGGGGTTGAGGATGAGGTGGGGGTGAGGATGAGGAGGGAGGTTGAGGAGGGGGGTTGAGGTTGAGGAGGGGGGTTGAGGTTGAGGAGGGGGTTGAGGATAGGGGGGTTGAGCAGGGAGGATGAGGATGGGGGGTTGAGGAGGGGGGTTGAGGGGGTTTGAGGATGGGGGTTGAGGAGGGGGTTTGAGGAGGGAGGTTGAGGAGGGGGTTGAGGATAGGGGGGTTGAGGAGGGAGGATGAGGAGGGGGGTTGAGGATGAGGTGGGGGTGAGGATGAGGAGGGAGGTTGAGGAGGGGGGTTGAGGTTGAGGAGGGGGGTTGAGGATAGAGGGGTTGAGGAAGGAGGATGAGGATTGGGGGGTTGAGGAGGGGGGTTGAGGGGATTTGAGGATGGGGGGTTGAGGAGGGGGTTGAGGATGAGGAGGGGGGTTGAGGAGGGGGGTTGAGGATGAGGAGGGAGGTTGAGGAGGGGGGTTGAGGTTGAGAAGGGGGGTTGAGGAAGGAGGATGAGGATGGGGGGATGGAGGAGGGGGTTGAGGATGGGGGGTTTGAGGAGGGGGTTGAGGAGGGAGGATGAGGAGGGAGGTTGAGGAGGGGGTTGAGGATGAGGAGGGAGGTTGAGGATTTTGCTTCAAAGTTCTTTATTTGAATTGTTTTTTTCCTGAAATTCCCTTCTTAAAATGAGGTGCGTGTTATACGCCGGTGCGTGTTATATGCCGATAAATATGGTACAAATCAGCTTCTTGGGCCCAATCTGTGAGAAAACAAGGGGTGCACTTCTGCCATTTGCTGTTATTTCACTACTGGATCACACTGATATGTACATAAACATTTCTCTTCTGTAATGGCACAAGAGAGCTAAATCTTGTTTGAGATGATCATGAGCAGGTAATTTTCAATAGAACAATGTATTATCTTGGCTTTCAATTGAACATCATATATATAGTTGTCAGCAGCCGGGCTTGCCAAAATCCGTTGGTAATGCAACAGGGAAACTGCGGGCTCGCAAAGTGAGGCCACAACCGCGGACCTCGCGAACATCACATATATAGTTGTCAGCAGCCCGGCTTGCCAAAATCTGTTGGTAATGCAAAACTCCGCCACACACATACGACTTTTACACAGGACTGTACGAGGTATAAAATACACTATTATGAAGGAAGCAAAATGATCCAAACCCGTTTAACACATACACAATCGCCACCATTTTACACCACTAACTTGCACATACTAACATTCACACTACAAAATGCGGAACTACACAGCTACACAAACGGATTTCTCTCGCGCACGCAGCCTATTTACACTACACACTGCACACATTGCACACTTACACCTCAGGTCACCAACAATGCAAATCTACATTGTATGCTGCAGGAACATCAAAACCGATTGTTAGCTCTTCAGCATATTGGTTGCTGCATATATTCATTACAAATAGGTAAAGTATATTAATTTATGATTTCATTAATTAATTAATTATCATTAAAAAATACATATACAGAAAACTTTAAAAAACAACACACAATCCCAATAAACGCCAAAGGCATTCACTGCACGCCTCACAAGGAGCGCCAAGGGTGCTCACAGGAGCAAAACTACACCAGGGGAGAGAGTCGCAATGAGCGCCAAAAGGCCATCAGCATGGACCTTGCAATTAGTGCCAAACGGGCTCAGAGAACCAAAAAAACACCAACCTCTTTTCGCAATAAACGCCAAAGGCGCTCACCGCGATGTTCGCAATCAGCTCCGAAGCTACTCACACAAACAAAACACTTACTTTGTGTGCCAAACAGCATTCCTTGACTTACAATTCTATTGCCGTCTTTTTTTGACGGGCAATTCGCTAGTCTATTATAACTCTGATCTCTTACTTTGTAGGTAGCAGAACTTGCTAGGAGCATTTTCGAGACCATTTTAAGTAGACACATGTAGTGACTGTTAAAGCCCTCTCATTACTACAATCCATATCCACTTTATATTGCTCTTATTTTCCCATATTTCCCTGTTCTACTCTGTAAATGACAAATTATTGAATTAAAATCAAAAAAACATTAAACTTTAGATCATTAATTTTCATGCTCACAATATTTTTTGTAATGTTTAAAATATAGTTTTATTTATATTGCAGTACTTCTCAAACAGTGTTAAATGGAACTTTGTGTGACCAAGAGTTAGCTTGTTGGCTTAAACTTTTTAGTATTATTGAAAGAACCATTGATAGGGTTTCCCTAATTCTGAACAGGGGTTTTGAGGTATCATGACCCACTGTGTATTCATAATGTGGGATAAGGAACCATTTTTGGGGTGTAGCAGAAGATAGAAGAATTTTATTTTTGCTTCCTCAAGTTCCATCAGTATTTTTGAAACCCAAACAAGATACTCCGGCTGAAACAGTTTTGGAAATGCTGCATTACATAATATGGGGAAATTCAGCATCTTTTTAATAAGCATTGTCTCCACGTTTATGTAGAGTAACCGGTTAAAAGGCCTTCAAATAAAATAAATGATATCTTGTAAAATGTAGCATTTATGAGAATGGTATGTACCTTGGTATTTCAAAAGATTTGCATATCTAACCAAAATTTGTCCTGACCAACTTGTGCACTGAGTTCCTGGGCACACATAGACTACACTGGCATTGTTTCAATATTAATGATTTATCTATATGTCTAAACTGCTTACAAGTGTTTCTATTGTGCAGAGAATTTGATCCCACAGTTAAACTGTGTTATATTTGTGTGAAAAGTGAAACATATTCTGTATCAAAATAACATATAATGTTTTATAGATAATGCTATTGGTAAAAGTCAGTGAAATGTACATACATCTGTGTTACACCCTTAGGAAGCAGGAAATAAGTGAATAATGTGAGAGTGTTGGGTGCCATTATAGGACCACTGTAGTGAATTTACAAGTAAAGCTTATATGTTTGCTTGTTTGGCATAGACTTTTAAAAACAGTATGCAATTTAAAATAAAGTAAGATTTTTTCTTTTTAAATTGTCTTTTTTCTTCTCAAGCAGAGTTGCGTTTCGCCTCCTCCCAGGGGGCCTGGCCAGCTACGCCTGGGTCCTGGATCATCATAGAGCTTGGAAGTAGGCCCGGCTATGACATTACTGGCTTCATCCCATGACATAATTAGCTCCTCCTCCATTGCCTACATATAGTTAACAGCTGTACTGTAAACTGCTTGTAGCTCCCTCATAGATCCTGTCTAGTGACAGTGCATGAGCCATTATAGCCCCATCCCCTTTACTGAGCAAACTCAGTCTGAATCAGAGTCTGACTGGTTAGCCTTTTCTTTTAATCTGACTTTGAGGCAGAGCTGGTGATGCCTCATGATAAGCACGGGTAGGAGGAAACAAGCAGCTCTGCTTGACGGGAAAACTGGCAAAGTCAAAAATAAGAAAAAATATTATGTTTTATTTATTTTAAAATGCATACAAACATACGAGCTTTACTTGTAAATGCACTACAGTGCGACTTTAAGGCATAAGTTTTATTGTGGGAGTATCTCTATTACTGAGTATAACCTATTATCATTGCCATTCCTCTCCCCTTCAAATCTCTGTTCTATTTTCCTTCTTTCACTTCTAGAAACATAGAAAAAAAAAATATGGCAGATAAGTAACAAACAGAGAGAGAACAGGGAGGTTAGGAACTCCAGGCACAGTTGACAGGGCAACAAGTTGTGCCAGAGCAGAGGGCCCACAATTATAGTGAAGAGGAGACAGAAACCCTCCTCAGGGAAGTCCAAGCCCGCTGTAGCATCATCCATGGTGATAGAGTTGTGAGACCTGGCGATAAGGCATGTGCCTGGAGTGAGGTGACTGCAGCTGTTGCTTAATTAGGAGTTGCAAATTGTGATGCCCAGTCGGTTAAACACCGATATGATGACTGCTAGATGAAGGTGAAGAAGAAGATGGCAGCGGAGACCAAATAAGCCTGTGGAACTGGTGGAGGTCCACCACTCAACATCATATAATGTGGATGAGAGCTGACTATTAAGGAGTCTTTTGAACCAGCATCAGTAGTGGGCCTTCCAGCACCATTGGACACTGACTATCAGGAAACCCTGCAAAGTCAGTATCATATACACCATCACACTCTTATAGGCACACACATGTATTGGTGTGCACACTGCAGCATATGTGGATACAGACTCTGAGGGACTGCATGTGCGTGTCATGAACTGGCCTAAGCTGGACCATGTCTCATAAGCATGTTAACACCCACTGCTGATCATTGGTCACAGATTGGTCTCACACACTGCACAGCAGATTCAGATGAGCATGTGTCCTAATGAACTGCACAAAGCACCAGCTATGTATATATATATATATATATATATATATATATATATATATATATATATATATATTGATATAAGCCATGGTCCACAATGCACATGATACAGCTCAATGTTTATCAGGGGGTAACAATTGTTTAGAGAATTAATACTCAAATACTATTGTCCTCTCAATTCAGTAGCCAAGAGGCATACACCGCCCGGAGACACAGGCAGTGGCTCCACCATAGCCACCACTATAACCAAAGCAGGTGGTGGTGGAGGAAGCAGAGGGCCTGGCCCATTACAGGAGGCTGGACAATTAGCAGCAGGGCCATTGTGCGAATCACCTTCTGGGCCCTCACACGCATTATGGGCACGTTCCCAGCCCTTCCAAATTACTGGAGGTTCAATGAGCCACCAACCACCTGTAGAGATGTCAAGCTCATGGGGATCACTCTCAACAGGCCTACTACTGCCATCTGGTGACATACAGGCAATACATGTGCCGGACGCCAATCCTCCCCACTCCTGACCTGCCCATAACAGATGTTGCCACAGCAGTGGTTATCCCAGCAGTGGTTGTCCCAGCAGCTGGCCCAGCAGTTGTCGCAGCCATTGGTGCCCCTGCAGATGTTGCAGCCATTGGTGCTTCAGAAGATGTCACAGCCATTGTTGCCCCAGCTGTTGTCACAGCTGTTGATGTCACAGCCGTTGTTGCCCCAACAGACCGGGCCAACACCATGGGCAACAGCATCTTCATTGCTGGTATTAACTCCATTGCCAGCACCATCTCCCGTGCCAACAGCACCATCTCCAGTGCCAACAGCACCATCTCCATTGTCAACAGATTCCCTACTGGCAACAACCATCCCTATCCCTACGGGGTACACCATCACAACGGTCAACACCTCTGGCCTCACCACAGCACATTCAGAGCACACCATCATCTGGAGACGGAACTCACGTCCCCGCACCAGGCCCCTTGAGGGACATATATCAGCACATCCACTTGGCTGATGAGCGCGAGATCGGAGCAGTCCGACAGCTCAGCTGGCACGTCAGAATGAAATTGCTACCGGCCAGGCGGAAAGCATCTGAGCAATAAATGGTGAGGTGAGGAGGCATGATCGTCGGATGGAGAGATATAAGCAAATGGCTTATAGGGACAGACAAGCCCAGAAACTTCACATCGCTCGGCTGGTGCACTTGGCTGAAGCCCACTTGCCTACACTCCAGCCTTCGGTTCCACAGGATCCAC
This sequence comes from Discoglossus pictus, assembly GCA_027410445.1. Taxonomy (NCBI): domain Eukaryota; kingdom Metazoa; phylum Chordata; class Amphibia; order Anura; family Alytidae; genus Discoglossus; species Discoglossus pictus. The sequence continues at coordinate 448,421,400 of CM050163.1, forward strand.
CACCACCGCAGCCAGAGCCTACAGCCTCGTCATCTCACCCCTTACCGCCAATGACAGCTACTACACAGCCACCACAGTTGGATGCAGCCCTCAATTCAACACCTCCTGTCTGTGGTAGAGGGAGGAAGTGCATGGTTCCAGATGTGTGGGCCCAGGGCTCAGAAAGAGGAAGTTGGTGTAAACATCCCCCAGGTCAGTGATTATCAAACCTCTCCCCAGGACCCACCACACAGACCAAGATTTGGGTGAAACACTGTGTGAATACACATGTGAAGCAATTTGAGGCTTCACCACCTGTTGAATATAATTTGCCTCATGTATTGTTTCCCATAAATCATGACCTGTCTGATGGCCCTGAGCCCTCCTCATCCACACTCTACAATGAATATTTATTTATTTATTAATGTTGACATACTTATGGCTGGATATCATATCACACCATATATCAGATATAATAATAAAAATGAAGGGTTAATACACGTGTGAAGTCCAATTAGTGATACTGTGAAGTATCAACATTCTATAATCAGACAGTATTTTAGAGGGAGGTGGTTCTCCAAAAAGGTATAGTTCACTTGTTAATTAAATAGAATGCGTATCTATATCCATTAACCAAACACCAACCAATATAGAAAAGTGTAAACCATACCAGTCAAATTTAAAGAGTAAAGGACACTTTTATATCTGTAGGGTATCCTCCTCCAGGATATACATTACCTATAAAAAATTATTAGGCATATTGGAATCCAATAATCAAATAATACAAAACCATAAAAATCTATATTATTTCATTATTACACTTTTAAGAACAAAAAATAATGACAATTAAAATGGTTACAATTCAGAAAAGTCCCAACAGTAGATGGCCCAATTACATGTTCATATACCGTATTTATCGGCGTATAACACACACTTTTTCTCCCTGAAAATAGGGGGCAAATCATAGGTGCGTGTTATACGCCGATATTCCCTCCCCCCTCCTCATCCTCAACCTCCCTTCTCCTCAACCTAAACCCCCCTCCTCAACCTAAACCCCCCTAAATACACCCCAGTCACTTACCTGCTTTTGCTCCGGCCTCCGCTCCGCTCCTTGACCCGGTGACGTCACATGCGCGCCAGCGCGCCACGTCATTAGCATATACCGGGTGCCGGGGGGGTTTAGGTTGAGGAGAGGGGGGGTTTAGAATGAGGAGGGGGGTTAGAATGCGGAGGGGGGTTTAGAGTGAGGAGGGAGGTTGAGGAGGGGGTTGAGGTTGAGGAGGGGGTTGAGGATAGGGGGGTTGAGGTTGAGGAGGGGGTTGAGGAGGGAGGATGGGGGGGTTGAGGAGGGGGTTTGAGGAGGGAGGTTGAGGATAGGGGGGTTGAGGAGGGAGGTTGAGGAGGGGGTTGAGGAGGGAGGATGAGGAGGGAGGTTGAGGAGGGGGTTGAGGATGAGGAGGGAGGTTGAGGATGAGGAGGGGGGTTGAGGATGAGGAGGGGGTTGAGGATGAGGGGTTGAGGTTGAGGAGGGGGGATGAGAATAGGGGGGTTGAGGAAGGAGGATGAGGATTAGGGGGTTGAGGAGGGGGTTTGAGGAGGGAGGTTGAGGGGGGGTTTGAGGAGGGAGGTTGAGGGGGGTTGAGGAGAGAGGATGAGGAGGGAGTTTGAGGAGGGGGCTGAGGATGAGGAGGGGGGTTGAGGATGAAGAGGGGGGTTGAGGATGAGGAGGAGGGTTGAGGATGAGGAGGGAGGTTGAGGAGGGGGTTGAGGATGAGGGGGTTGAGGAGGGAGGATGAGGAGAGAGGTTGAGGAGGGAGGTTGAGGATGAGGAGGGAGGTTGAGGATGAGGAGCGGGGATGAGGATGAGGAGGGGGTTAAGGATGAGGAGGGGGTTGAGGATGAGGAGGGGGGTTGAGGGTGAGGAGGGAGGTTGAGGTTGAAGAGGGGGGTTGAGGAAGGAGGATGAGGATGGGGGGGTGGAGTAGGGGGTTGAGGATGGGGGGTTTGAGGAGGGGGTTGAGGAGGGAGGATGAGGAGGGAGGTTGAGGAAGGGGTTGAGGATGAGGAGGGAGGTTGAGGATTTTGCTTCAAAGTTCTTTATTTGAAAAAAAAAATTTCCTGAAATTCCCTTTTTAAAATGAGGTGCGTGTTATACGCCGGTGCGTGTTATATGCCGATAAATACGGTACTTTTGCCCTTTATACATAATTCAGTAAATATATATAACACCAACACTCAAAAATGGGGAAATCACTGTCTATGTATAATATTTTCACACATAAAGGGCTGTTTATAAGGTACTTAATTACAGGGAAAAATATTTCTTATTCTATTCAGAGATACCCAAATCACATAGGGCCTCATTCAATTGCGATTTGGCCAATTGAATAGGGCTCTAAATAAGCACTTAGCATATTTTTTTAAAGAAGTTTTTAGTTAGTAATTATCTATCCAAAAGCAAGGTTTTCACTAACTAAAACCTTCTTTAAAAAAAATATGTTATGGGCTTATTTAGAGCCCTATTCAATTGGCCAAATTGCAATTGAATGAGGGCCATATTCATTGGCTCAAAATAATTAGATATAGTTCATTAAAAATATATTGCACCAACCCTATTGTTTGGAGTGTTCCTGTAAGAAGAAATATATAGGAATGACCACTAGAGAAGTTAGGAGCAGATTGGGTGAACATTTGTTTAACATTAGGAACGCCCAATCTGATATGGAGAAACATAACTTAACAATAGTAGCTAGACACTTTTTGACACATCATAACAGCAGACTGGAGTTGAGATGCAGAATTCTGTATATAACACGATTAGGTATTAGGAGGGGCAACCTTGGGTTGGAATTGTTAACGATTGAAACTAAATTGATTACTTTATTGAATACAGTTATTTCATGGGGATTGAATGAAAACAATAGCTTTACCCCATTTTTGTAACATAACATTTGATATATCAGTCATGTAAGTTTAATTGTAAGTCATTGGTTAACTTTGCTACTCTTCAAACACTATATTAAGGAATGGCAATTATATATGTTTTTGGTACATGTTTCTTGGCACAATACAAAGAAAACATATACGATATTATGACCATTGATGTATTATCATGTAGTTAGTTGTCTTTTGTGTGATAGACCAAGATGTGAATCCGTTGTCTACCATTATATGTTTGCGGTTCATTTAGAATCTGTAAGTAGTGTGAACCTATATTCAATCCATTTTGAATAATTCCAATATATACACACGCATAAGCATTTGTTAGTAGTTCATTCTCTTATAGCTGTTGTAATTGCGAGTTTGTTAGTAATGCAATGTTTAATATTGCGGGCCTCGCAAAGCGAGGCCCACAGTTGCAGACCGCATCTGTTGGCCGATTGAAGACGACCTCAAGATGAGCGCCATAGGCACTCATCACGAGGCTCGCAGCACTTTGCTACAACAAGCGCCAAAGGCGCTCATTGCAGCTCTCACAATAGTGCCTTTTCAGGGTCCCTCTAAGGGTCCTCTGTCCCGCCAGAAATGTCAATTTCCCCATTACTCTCCACCCATGGAGGATGGAAAGAGATTAAAGACGCCCATAGCAGAACATTTAACCTAAGCTAGTAACTCTTAGCCGAAGCCCGTAACTCAAAAGACGGCAAAAAATGACAAATAATGTACAAAAAAAATTAAAAACCTCACACACAACTCAGAGGGACAGCCAGGGAGCCTGTGAGTGAGGTTGCAAGCTAATTTGGGCCCTAATTGCCATTGCCATTGCTCAAACAGAATCAAAATGAGGCTGAAGCCAGTTACACTTAATCAAAGCCAGTAACACTTAGCCGAAGCCAGCAACACTTAACCAAAGCCAGCAACACTTAGCCAAAGCCAGTAACACTTAGCAGAAGAACGCAAGGCACGCGGGTCTTCGCAATGAGCGCAGAAATCGCTCAACGCTTCGCGGCTGTTTGTACAATGTCTGCAATGAGCGCTGAAGGTGGTCATTGCAAAGCACTAAAGTAGATAGGGGAGAGGCTCGCAATGAGCACCAAAGGCGCTCATTGAGAGCCACAAGATGTGCACCAAAGGTGCTCAGAGGGGGCAGAGCATCTCATTGTGTGGCAATCAGCATAGCCAGCCTTAAAATTTTCTTGCCGTCAATTTTGACAGGCAAGCCGCTAATAATAAATATGATTGGATTTATATTTCATTATGCTGTACTATATAGACATAGTAAGTGTATTCAAGACACAATAAACGGCTTTTTGATAATAGTTATCCTTAATTCTCCAAATAGACATTGAGTTGTATTAATTATAATAAGTTAGTTTGTTGCAGTATTTGGTTTGTTTCAGTATATACATTGAAGTAATAATCGTATGTGTATACACGTATAGACATATAGATATCTAATACTTTCAGTCATGAATCTAAATTCCTCCTGTTTATTACTTCCTTTTGTTTTTCATAGTTTAGATTGCATCTGTAGAAGATTTATTGATAAAATGATGAGGATCAAGCCCACTATCAATGCTTGGAGTACCTGTGCAGCCCAGCATCTACTATTATTATAAGTAAATTACCACTGGACATATAATAAAAGCCTGTGAGTGCTCTCCGTATACAGGTCCCGGAAGAAGCTTCATGCGAAACGTGCGCATCGGTCTGGATAGTCCCATGGAGATGAAGTAATTGGCATTTTGAACCAGCACAGTGACTGCAATCTACCATGAAGATATGTGTATCTATTTCCATTTATGCAATATTATATTAGAATGGGGAGACATAATGCCGATGAGATAAACTTTTTATATACCGTATATACACGAGTATAAGCCAAGTTTTTTAGCCCTTTTTTTAAGGCAAAAAAGGGCACACTCGGCTTATACTCGAGACACTCTCCCCCCGTGTCTCTCTAACCCCCCCGTGTCTCTCTAACCCCCCCGTGTGTCTCTAACCCCCGTGTGTCTCTAAACCCCCCCTGTGTCTCTAACCCCCCCGTGTGTCTCTCTAGCCCCCTGTGTCTCTTTCCCTCCCCCCTCCTCAACCTAAACCCCCCTCTTCTACCTAAACCCCCCTAAATACCTCCCCCCTCTCCCTTCACTTACCTTCTTGTGCTCTGGCCTCTGCTCCTTGACCCGGCGCCGGCTCGCATGTGACGTCACATGCGTGCCGCGTCATTAGCATATAACGGGTGCCGGCACCCAGTATATGCTTATGACACGGCGCGCATGTGACGTTACATGCGCACCGGGTCAAGGAGCGGAGGCCGGAGCACAAGCAGGTAAGTGAGGGGAGAGGGGGGAGGTATTTAGGGGGGTTTAGGTTGAGGAGGGGGGTTGAGGAGGGGGGTTGGGGTTAAGGGGGATCTGAGGTTTAGGAGGGGTGTTGAGGGGGGATGAGGTGGAGGAGGGAGGTTGAGGATGGGGGGTTGAGGATGAGGATGGGGGGGTTGAGGAGGGGGTTGAGGAGGAAGGTTGAGGAGGGGGTTGAGGATGGGGGGGTTGAGGAGGGAGGTTGAGGAGGGGGTTGAGGAGGGGGGTTGAGGAGGGAGGTTGAGGATGAGGAGGGAGGATGAGGAGGGAGGTTGAGGATGAGGAGGAGGGGGGTTGAGCATGGGGGGTTGAGGAGGGAGGATGAGGAGGGGGGTTGAGGATGGGGGGGTTGAGGAGGGTTGAGGTTGAGGAGGGGGTTGAGGATGAGGATGGGGGGGTTGAGGAGGGAGGATGAGGATGGGGGGCTTGAGGAGGTGGTTGAGGATGGGGGGGTTGAGGAGGGAGGTTGAGGAAGGGGTTGAGGATGGGGGGGTTGAGGAGGGAGGTTGAGGATGAGGAGGGAGGTTGAGGATGAGGAGGAGGGGTTGAGGAGGGGGGTTGAGGTTGAGGAGGGGGGTTGAGGATGGGGGATTGAGGATGGGGGGTTGAGGAGAGAGGATGAGGATGGGGGGTTGAGGAGGGGGGTTGAGGATGGAGGGGTTGAGGATGGGGGGGTTGAGGAGGGAGGATGAGGAGGGAGGTTGAGGAGGGGGTTGAGGATGAGGAGGGAGGTTGAGGAGGGGTTTGAGGTTGAGGAGGGGGTTGAGGATGAGGAGGGAGGTTGAGGATGAGGAGGGAGGTTGAGGATGAGGAGGGAGGTTGAGGATGAGGAGGGAGGTTAAGGATGAGGAGGGAGGTTGAGGAGTGGGGTTGAGGAGGGTGATAAGGGAGGGGGGAAGAGACACAGGGAAGGGAGAGTTTGGAAGAGATACAGGGAAGGGAGAGGGGAGAAGAGACACAGGGAAGGGAGAGGGGCGAAGAGACATGGAGAGTGAGGGGGACACAGAGGGCACAAGAGGATCACTGGGGACAGCACATTTCCCACCCTCGGCTTATACTTGAGTCACTCATTTTACCCAGTATTTTGTGGTAAAATGGGTGCCTCTGCTTATACTCGGGTCGGCTTATACTCGAGTATATACGGTAGTTAATTTATGTACTGTGGTATATGTATACACTACTTGCATAGAATCATAGTTGTAATTGTCATATTTTGTGCGTTTCCCCTATAATGTGGTGATTACTTGATAATAGCCTCTAGTCAGCACTAACTCAATAGTAGATGGTATAAAATTAAAATTTTTCACATATTTCTTTGTATTTTATTTTATATATTTTGTGTATACTAGAGTAGTTTAGGTTGGTGTACTAAAGGACATGGGGGTAATTGGTGGATCCCCAGTTCTACCACTAGACACAGGGATAGAAATCTTGTAGGTAGTATTAGGTTAGTAGTTTAAAGGAGTAAGTGATGGGCCCCCTCTACCACCAAAAAGAATAGGGAAACTTTCCTGTTATTAAGGTGGTGATGTTAATTGATTGATAGCAAAACTTAATGGGAGGTCACCAAATGAGAATGGGTATACACCTTGGCACAAGGCCACCAGCAATGGCGTGGGACTTTTCAGGATGGGCGTAGCAAAGATGGAGGTGAGTTGGCTATTGCTCACGTGCTTCTGAACAGCCTCCATGTGTATTTGCGGCCCTTCCTGATGGGTTAGAGTAGATTAGTGTGGTGTATGTTCCCCTGGTCCCCTTGTAGATTGCTAAGTGGTGGTGGTGGTGAGTGAGCTTCTGTACTTGAATGAAGCTGTGAGTTATACCATGTAGAGCCACTGTAGGTGGGCAGGTGAGAGCAGAGAGGTCAGACAAATCCCAGTACACCAGAGAAGGAACTGGCAATCCACTCCAGTATCTTTGGCATACAAACCTTCTGGATACGCACAGACAGAGGCATTAGTAGGTGTGCTGAAGCCCATAGGGTCACAGAGAGTCGGACACAAGTGAGGGACTGAACAACCAATATATGAAATGTTTCCCTGGTACTTGATATATGACATGTGGCAATGTAATTTGGCCACTATTTGTTGTTCCAATGTAGATGTGATTAGTGATATGTATATAAGAGGATATTTGTATTTTTAGGGTCCACATTAGAGCCTCTGTGGGTGTGAAAGGGATAATATGTAAGCCATTTGCATGTACTTGTGTTGCAATTTAATGAGGTAGTGTGTCTTTGATGTTGTTTTTTCTTTTTTATTAAACAAACCTTTAAATGTAATATTACTGTTTAACTGTGTGGTTCCATTCTTTTCTAATCTGTTTTTTCTTCTGCTTTCTTAGATGGTGTTTCCTTGTTAACTAATAACCTTTCATTATTCTCATTGTGCACATAAAAAGATCCCATGCATTCACAATCTCCTTCCAACTCAAGTATATCAGCAGAAACCCAAGCAAATTATTCTGTTGCATAATAGCATATAAATGGTAATGAATCAAATGTTAATTTTATACATTCTAAGAACATTTTGTCAGTTTTACATAGTAATTGTAGGTGAGGTTGAAAAAAGACTTTTAGACAGTCAAGTTCAACCATTTTAGATCTCATCTGATCTCTGAAATATGTGGACTTAATTGTTAATTGATAATTGATCAAGAGGAAGGCAATCAGAAAAAAATCTCCTTGAAAGGTTGCCAATTGTCTCAAAAGGGGGAAAAATAAAATTACGTTTCAAGTGCAGTACTTCAAAATTGTACAGTTTAAGTATAAGTAGGACTGTTGCAGTAGACCTTTAATGATATAAGCAACAGGAAGTCTCCACTGACTCTAAACCCACAGCACCATAGCTTAGTAAATCCTAAGAAGGCTGTGAACAGCTTCTCTGGCTGCCATTTGCTTCCAATGGAACTTAAGGGAATCTAGACCAATGTGTTCTTTTATAAACAAAACAGCAACAAGGACATGAATCTAATTAGAAAAACTTTTAATTACAGCGTGTAAGGGTTCCATGGGGAAAACAACACATGACCTTCTGTCCTTGATGGAAGGGACGTTCTTGGGTGCTACACTGAAGATTTTTGGTCTGATTCCTGTATAAATTGCTTATCTAGGGACAAGCTTCCTGAAGCAGGGACCCAATTACTACAAGAAGCTTTGTAAAAAGCTGGTGGAAAATATCAACCTGGCTTAGAGATCTTAGATTCTAAAGGCTTTGTGCAAATAATATAAACAATGTATTCCTGTGTGAAACCACATGGGATGCATAATTATATTCATGTCAGGTGAGGATTTCTAGGAGTTGCAAAATGCATACACTGTAAATTTATATACGGTGTAGGCATGGGCGGGTCTATCACCGGTGAAACCTTGCTCTGTGAGGGGCCAAGGGATGTTTCCCCCAGGGCCCCCTCAGCAGCCCCCATTCAGTCCCATCCTCTTACTTGTGCACTGAGCTCCGTGGGCCGGTTCCCATTAGTCACAAGATGGATATCCTTCCCCTGCCGAGCTTCATAGTGCAGGGAATTCCCTCCCCTGCAGTATGAATCACCAGCAGGGGAAGGATATCCAGCCTCTGACTAATGGGAACACCGGAGCTCAGTGAACAAGTAAGAGGATGGGACTGAATGGGGCTGCTGGGGGGGAGGGGTGTTATGGAGCTTCTGGGGGGAGCTGAATGGGGCTGCTGGTGGAGTTGTGGGGCTGAATGGTGCTGCTGGGGGTTGTGGGTTGAATGGGGCTGCTGAGGGTGAATAGGGCTGCTGGGGATAATGGGGCTGCTGGGGGCTGAATGGGGCTGCTGGGGGGTTTGTGGCTGAATGGAGCTGCTGGGGGTGAATGGGACTGCTGGGGGTGAATTGGGCTACTGGGGGCTGTATGGTGCCGCTGGAGGCTAAATCGTGCTGCTGGGGGTTAATGGGGCTGATGGGGAGTGAATGGTGTTGCTGGGGAGGGGGTTGTGGGGCTGCTGGGGTGAATGGTGCTGCTGGGGGTGAATGGTGTGGCTGGCGGGGTTGAGGGCTGAATGGGGCCGCTGGGGGCTAGTGAATGATGTTGCTGGGGGAATCGTGGGGCTAATTGGTGCTGCTGGGGGAGTTGCAGGGGTCCACTGCACTACAGAAGATGAACATGTTAACATAAAATATTTTTTACAAGAAAACTTAGTTTATATATATATATATATATATATATATATATATATATATAAACTAAGTTTTAAGTTTTCTTGTATGTATATACACTGTATATATATGGCACTGGAGGGGGGCCTGTGGCGGGTCAAACATTTTTTTTTCTCCTCCTCTTTGGGGGGCCCACAAAATGTTTTTGCATCGGGCCCTCCATTCACTAGCTCCGCCACTGGGTGTAGGTCATTCATTATGGGATCAGTATGGCCTGGAAAAACAAACAGTTATCTAACTTTTGTTAATTTGTTAACCAGCTGCATTCCTCAGGAAGTCCTATTTAGATCCTGACTTAAAGGTTAATTGTCACATAGTATTATAGATTAACTAAATGCCAGGGGGATTCAATGTTAAAACTTGAAACCAAGTGGGATGTTGTTCTTTTACCTGCCAATGAACACCTTTCACGTAACCAAGATCAATATCCAGCACAAAGTAACAGATGATGGAAAACATGAGAAAAGATAAATATAATAAAAACATCTAGTCTTATAATATATATTGTATTTAATTTCAGATTTGATAATGTTCTGGTCTTGTCTAAAATAAATCTTTATGTATGTTTTCTGATTTTATTAAAATTATTGAGCAAGCTGATGGGTGCCCAATGGGGGGATGTACCAAGCACCTTCTCACCTGAGATGAGGTAAGAATGGTCATTTTCTCCATTGGAAATACTGCATAGTAAATAGTGAGATGTACTTGAAAAGCTTAGTAAATCCCCCCCAGGTCCAGGACAGACTGAACAGATCACAGATCAGTACTGCTAAGGTCAAGATCTCTGAATTGTGTTCACTATTCTATTAACAAGTTGGTTATGATACATTATGATTTCCTCTTTAGACCAAGATTAACAGAACAATTTAGTCAGGAGAAAACTAATAAACTAACATCATTAGCAGGTTTAAAACCAAGAACATAAAAGCATTAATTAAAAAACAATCTGACATCTTTTTGACTGTGTATAAAAAAAAAATCATTTTGTCTTCCCTTTGCACATCCTCCCAGCTTAAAGCCTGTGTGGTGGACTTAAATATTATTGGAGGAAGGTATGAGGGAGAAGGAAAGGACCAAAATATTTTCTTTATGAGATATGTTAAATTATTCCTTAAACTTAAAATAAAAAGATGAGGTGCAGAGCAAATACCATAATTATCCATTATATAGAGACCAAGATGCAGCACAAAACTAACCTCACTATATAGTTTATAACATTGTTCTTGGAAGGCCACATGTTTTCAGTATGAAACCTCAATAAACAAAACTGACTCATCTCAAGGTAACCATTAGCAGGTGTCAGGTGGGGTAATCTCCCAGGCAAATCAACAGCCTTATTAAATTGCGATTTGATAAATTTAAAAGGGCTCTATATAAGCACACAGCATATTTTTTTTACTAAAATTTTTAGTTAGTGAACTTCTATCCAAAAGCAAGGTCTTCACTCACTAAAAACTTCTGTAAAAAAATATGCTATGTGCTTATATAGAGCCCTTTAGATTTGCTGAATCACAATTTAATAAGGCTGCAAATGTATAAAATTAGTCTGTTGTTTATAAGAATGCTATTTACACTTGTTTTCCAGCGTTTAGTGGTTATCCATATCTTTTACATACAAAGTACAATTATGTCTTTATGGCTCAAAGGACTACTGTTGTTTGGTAAAAACTTCACATGCCTGTGAAGTATGTATGTAAGACAGGAACATAAGTCATCTTTGTGATGATTGTCAATGATATATATATATATATATATATATATATATATATATATTTGTTGTTGGTTACTCGTTCAGTCATTTCTGACTCTCTGTGACCCTATGGAATGCAGCACGCCAGGTACATCAGTCAGTTACTGTCCCTCTGAGTTCCATTAAGTTTATGTTCATTGTTACAATGATCTCATCTATCCATCTCCACCTCTGTTGAACCCTTCCCCATATGCCTTCAATGTTTCCCAGATTCTTCTCTAGGAAATCCTGCTGTCTCATGCTATGGCCAAAATATTTGAGCTTCAGCCTCATGATCAAACCTTCCAGTGAACAAGTTGTCTTGATATCATGAAGTACTGAGGGAGTCTGAGTAGTTTTCCCCAACACCACAATTCAAAGGTGTCAGTTCTACGGCACTCAGACTTCTTTATAGCTATGCAGATCTTTGTTGATAGTATAATATCTTTACGTTTCACTAGCTTGTCCAAGCTTGCCATAGCTTTCCTCCCCAGTAGCAATCATATTTTAATTTCATGGCTACAGTCACCATCTGATGAGATCTTGGATCCTAGGAAAATAAAATCTGTCACTACCTCCACTTCTTCCCCATCTATTTGCCAGAAACTGAGATTGCCGTTTGCCATGATCTTCGTCTTTTTAACGCTGAGCAGCAGGCCAACTGTTGCACTCTCTTCTTTCACCTTCATCATTAGGTCCTTTAGTTCCTCCTCACTTTCTGCCATCAGAGTAGTATCATCAGTGTATCTGATGCTGTTGACATTTCTTCCAGCAATATTGATTCCGGCTTTGGATTAATCCAGCCCAGCCTTACAAATGATGTACTCTGCGTATAAGATGAATAAATAAGGGGACAATATACAACCTTGTCGCACACCTTTTCCGATCTGTTGTCCCATGTTCGATTCTGACCGTGGCTTCTTGGTCCAAATAAAGATTTCTCAGGAGGCAGATGAGATGATCTGGTGCTCCCATCTCTTTAAGAACTTGCCACATGTTTTTCATGTTCTGGCTTTAGAATAGTCTATGAAGCAGAAGTAAATGTTTTTCTGGAACTCTCTTGCTTTCTCTATTGTCCATTGGCAATTTGATCTCTTGGGCCTCTTCCTCTGCAGAACCAGGCTTGAACATCTGGCGGTTCCCGGTTCATATATTGTTTGTAGGATTTTAAGCATTACCTTGCTGGCATGTGAAATGAGTGCAATTGTTTGATAATTGCAGCACTCTTTGGCACTGCCTTTTTTGGGATTGGGATGTAGACTGACCTTTTCCAGTCTATTGGCCACTGCTGAGTTTTCTAAATGGATTGGCCTAAGGCAAGCAACACTTTCACAGCATCATCTTCTATAATTTTGAATAGCTCAATTGAGATTCCATCAACTCCAGCAACCTTGTTATCAACAAGGCATTCTAGGACCCATCTCACTTCGCTCTTCAAGGTGTCTGGATCCAGCTGACTGGACAATCTATTGACGTCATCACTGCTTTAAGATCCTTCCTGTATAGATCTTCAGTGTATTCCTGCCACATTTTATTTATCTGATATTGTTCTGTTAAGTCGCTACTATTTTTGTGTTTTATCACGCCCACTTTGGCATGAAAGGTTCCTTTGAGATCCCAATTTTCTTGAAGAGATCTCTTGACTTTCCCATTATGTTATCTTCTTTTATCTCTTTACATTTAGAGAAAGTGTCATTGTCTCTTCTTGCTATCCTCTGGAATTCTGCATTTAGTTAGACAAATCTTTTCCTTTCTCCACTACCTTTCACTTTCCTTCTTACCTGGGCTACGTTCAAAGCCTCATCAGATTGTCATCTTGCCTTCATAGTTTTCTTTCTTTTGGGGATATTCTTTCCAGCTGTTTCCTGAATAATGTAACAAACGTCGGTCCAAAGTTCTTCAGGCATTCTATCTACTCTTTTCTTCCACTGCATATTCACAAGGGATATGGTTTATTTTGTATCTGCTTGGTCTGATGACTTTCCCTCTTTTCTTCTGTTTCATTTTAAACTTTGGAATAATAAGCTAATGGTCTGAGCCGCAGCCAGCTCCAGGTCTTGTTTTTGCTGACTGTATAGAGCTCCTCCATCTTTGGCTACAAAGTATATAGGCAATGCTATGGAATATGATGGCGAGTTATAAATAAACGATAATAATAGGCAATCTAATTCCTATATTGTCCATCTGGTGATGTCCATGTGTAGACTCATCTCAGAGACTGTTGGAATAGGGTGTTTGCTATGGTCAGAGAATTCTACTAATCTCTGACCTGCTTCATTCTGAACTCAAAGGCCAAATTTGCCAGTTATTCCAGATATCTTTTGGTTCAGTACTTTAGCATTCCAATCTCCTCTGATGAGAGTAACATATGTTCTTGGTGTTATATCTATGACATGCTGAATATCTTCGTAGAATTGGACAACGTCAGCCTGTAAGCATTCATCACTGTGATGTTAAATGGCTTGCCTTGAATTTGAAATCATTCTGTCATTTATTGTGTTTTAAACAAGCACTGCTTTGTCCACCCTTTGATTGACTATGAGGGCTAATCCATTTTTTCTGTGGGATCCTTGACCACAGTAGAAGATATGGTTGTTGTCTGGTGTGAAATGTCCAATTCCAGTCCATTTAAGTTCACAAATTCCCAGGATTTCAATGTTTAAACTTCTTATCTCATGTTTGACCATGTCCAGCTTGCCTTGGTTCATAGTTCTAACATTCTGTGTTTCTATGTTAAGTTGTTCTTTGCAGCATCGGACTTTCCTTCCCCTCCAGACACATTCGCAGCTGGATGTCCTTTCGGCTTTGGCCCAACCACTTCACTAGATCTGGTGCTACTTGTACTCACCCTCTGCTCTTCCTCAGTAATGTGCACATTCTGATCTGAGGGGCTCATTTTAAGGTGACATAACATTATATCCCTAGTTGTGCTTGTCCATAAAGTTTTCTTAGCAAAGTAACTGTAGTGGGTTGCCTGTTCCAGTGGACCGCGATTTGTCTGACCTCTCTGCTATGACCTACCCATCTTGGGTAACCCTACATAGTGTAGCTCACAGCTTCATTGAGGTACACAAGGTAGAGATCCAGATGGGGTATATAAATAACTACATATATATATATATATATATATATATATATATATTCTAGACATTCAAATGTGAACACAAATGTACTATTTATTTACTGTAGTATTGTAGGGTAGAGGGTTTCTATTGCTCTTTTGCCCACTATATTTTAAATGATTATTTTGGTGAACTACATAATGAAAATATCCACTACACAAGCTAAGGGACCGGCCCCACGCTAATGAGAGGCAGTAACGTTGGTGGGACTCCTAGCTTGTGTATAATCCAACCCTAACTTTGCTTAAAGCTGTTTGATACTGCGTCCTAGCATAGGAGGAGGGCAGCCTAGACTTAGTTTCGGTTTTGTATAGGCTAAGGGGTAAGCGGCAGGCTCCCAGAACCATTGTATTATTTCATTCTAGTGTAGATAGTTCCTTTGAGTCAGGAAGTAAAGAGTGGGCTCCACGCACTGCTGCAATAGTACTTGCAGGGCCTTGAGAATAGACTGTGTCTGTACCATCTGTATTAGAACACAATTGGCATGGATGCATGCACTTTATATTTAGACTACACTTTGTTTTTTTTGTCAATACTTAGATATTTATATTTATTATATACTGTCATTATTATATACCGATATGACTTCTTCACTATTATATCTATATAGGGTTTACTAATAATTATTTTATACGTGATTCCTAAAATGGGACATTATTTTTCTGTAATAACTTTTGAGACTACATCAGAGTTATTATAGTTAGATATTAGATGTTAGTGTAGTCTTAGATTATTATACATATTTCACAGATTAAGGGGTATGCGGTAGGCCTCCAATACTCCACTGTAATATTTAGGGCCTTTCTTTAAGACTAGCGCAGATAGGTATTTGGAGTTAGGGAGTAAACAGTGGGCTCCATAAGCTATCGCACCAGGATCTGTAGGATTTTACAATATAATTTTTCTGGAATATATAACAAGGTATACTTGCACTTTATTTAGTCCTGTTTAAATTAATTAATCATATAAACAAATTAATTATGAGGATTTATAAGACTATATACCGTATATACTCAAGTATAAGCCGAGTTTTTCAGCCCCTTTTATAAGGCTAAAAAGGGCCCCCTCTGCTTATACTCGAGTTACTCTCCCCCCCCCCTGTGTCTCTCTTACCCCCCCCTGTGTCTCTCTACCCCCCTCTGTCTCTCTCTACCCCCCGTGTGTCTCTCTACCCCCCGTGTGTCTCTATACCCCCCTGTGTCTCTCTACCTCCCCCCCGTGTCTCTCTACCTCCCCCCTCCTCATCCTCACCCTCACCTCATTCTAAGACACCCCCCCCTCTCCCCTCACTTACCTGCTCCGGCCTCCGATCCTTCCGGGTCTTCTGGCGCGCATGTGACGTCACATGCGTGCCACGTCATTAGCATATACCGGGTGCCAGTACCCGGTATATGCTAATGACGTGGTGCGCGTGTTAGGTCACGTCATTATAATATACCGGTTGCTGCACCCGGTATATGCTAATGACGTGGTGCGCGCGTTAGGTCACGTCATTATAATATACCGGTTGCTGCACCCGGTATATGCTAATGACGTGACGCGCGTGTGACGTCACGGCATTAGCATATACCGGGTGCCGGCACCCAGTATATGCTAATGACGTGGCGCGCATGTGACATCACATGCGCGCCAGAAGACCCAGAAGGAGCGGAGGCCGGAGCAGGTAAGTGAGGGGAGGGATCTCAGAATGGGCGGGGTTGAGGATGAGGAGGGAGATTTAGGAGGGGGTTGAGGATGGGGAGGTTGAGGAGGGGGTTGAGGATGGGGGGGTTGAGGTTGAGGAGGGAGGTTGAGAAGGGGGTTGAGGATGGGGGGGTGGAGGTTGAGGAGGGGGTTGAGGTTGAGGAGGGAGGTTGAGAAGGAGGTTGAGGATGGGGGGTTGAGAAGGGGGCCTGAGGATGAGGAGTGGGATTGAGGAGGGAGGTTGAGAATGAGGAGGGGGAAGAGACACAGGGAAGGAATGGGAGGAAGAGACACAGGGAAGGGAGAGGGGGGAAGAGACACGGGAGAGAGATGGGGACACATTGCACAAAAGGGACACAGGGGGCAGCACATTTCCCACTCTAGGCGTATTCTTGAGTCACTCATTTTACCCAGTATTTTGTGGTAAAATAGGTGCCTCGGCTTATACTCGGGTCGGCATATACTCAAGTATATACAGTATTCCTTGCACTAATCAATATATTATATATTTGGGAATTTATATGCATTTAAATTATACAAGAAAGAGGGAACAGAGGCAGCTTTATGTGACTATAAGGAAATCAACAAGGCTTGCAAAAGGGCTATTAGACTGGCTAAAATAGAAAATGAGAAGTCAGTTGCAATGGAAAGTAAGACTAACCCTAAAATATTTTTTAAATATATTAATGGGAAGAAGGCCAAGAAGGAAGCTATAGGAACATTACAATGTGACACAGTCCGTCTGATAATTAGTGACCAGGAAAAGGTAGATGAGCTAAATAGGTTCTTTTCATCAGTATACACAAGGGAGGTACCAGTGGTTGGGACACCGCAACATAATGGGGATACACTACCATCATTAAATAATTGGTTAACGCAGGAAGAAATCCAAAAGAGATTAGAGAAAATAAATGTTAATAAAGCCCCAGGTCCTCATGGAATACATCCAAGGGTACTGAGGGAGCTGGGTTCTGTAATAGCCAAACCATTATATTTAATCTTTCAAGACTCACTCACTACAGGGTCTCTACCGGATGACTGGAGAAAAGCAGAGGTGATACCTATATTTAAGAAGGGATCTAGAGCAAATCCGGGGAATTTTAGACCAGTGAGCCTCACATCTGTAGTTGGGAAGCTTTTAGAAGTGTTAATAAGGGACAGAATACAAGAATATGTCTATTTGAACAAGGTCATAGGTAGCAGTCAACATGGATTTATGAAGGATAGGTTGTGTCAGACCAATCTAATTAGTTTTTTATGAGGAGGTTAGTAGGAACTTGGATCAGGGCAACTCAGTGGATGTAGTCTTCTTAGATTTTTCAAAGGCATTTGATACAGTGCCACATGGAAGACTAGTGGGCAAACTAAGGGATACAGGAATTGCAGTAAATATCTGCTCATGGATTGAGAGCTGGCTAAAAGACAGGAAGCAAAGGGTTGTTGTGAATGGAACATACTCCAATTGGTCTAATGTGATAAGTGGGGTTCCTCAAGGTTCAGTATTAGGTCCTCTCCTTTTTAACATATTTATTAATGACATAGAAATAGGACTCGAAAGTAGTGTCTCCATTTTTGCTGATGACACTAAGTTGTGCAAGATAATAAAATCAGATAATTATGTACTTTCCCTACAAAGGGATTTGCATACATTTGAGAAATGGGCAGCTAAATGGCAGATGAGATTTAATACAAATAAATGCAAGGTTATACATTTGGGAAGGAAAAATAGCCATGCAATCTATAATGTTAATGGAGCAAATCTAGGGCTATCAGATATCGAAAGGGATTTGGGAGTACTAGTGGACAACCACCTAGGTAACAGCACTCAAAGCCAAGCAGCAGCTGCAAAGGCAAGTAAAATATTAGCATGTTTCAGGAAGGGTATAGAAGCAAGGGAAGCAAATATAATTCTGCCACTATGCAAAGTCCTAGTACACCCTCATTTGGAATATGGAGTACAATTTTGGGCACCACTTCATAAAAAAAGACATTTTAGAGCTGGAAAAAGTACAGAGAAGGGCTACAAAACTAAATAAGGGGAATGGAGGGGCTAAGTTATGAAGAAAGACTTACCAAATTAAACTTATTTTCACTAGAAAAAAGGCGTCTACGAGGGGATATGATTACCTTATTTAAATACATCCAGGGTCAATATAAGGCTTTGTCAAGTGAACTTTTTGTAGCAATAGATTTTCAACTGACAAGAGGACACCCTTCGAGGTTAGAGGAAAAAAGATTTCACCGTAAGCAAAGAAAAGGGTTCTTCACAGTTAGGGCGGTTAAACTGTGGAATTCTCTACCAAAGGAGGTGGTAACAGCGAATTCGATAGACACCTTCAAAAAGGGGTTAGATATATTTTTGAATAAAGATTGCATTCAAGGCTATCCTAGATAACTAGCGAAGGAATATTGATCCAGGGAGAAATTTGATCGCCAGTTTCTGGGGTCAGGAAGGAATTTCGCTTTTTTCCCCCCTTATGAGACAATTGGCAAAGTTTCAATTAACAAATAATAATTAATAGTCAACATTAAAGAGATCAGTAGAGATCTAAAAAGGTTGAATTTGATGGACTAACTCTTTATTCATCCTCCAATACTATACTATTAATAATTATTTAATCAACAAATTAATTAATAACTAATCCGCATATTGCAGATCAGAGGAGATCTTAACAGGTTGAACTTGATGGACTGAAAGTCTTTTTTCAACCTTAATTACTATGGGCCTCATTCTATTACCGGCCGTAAATCTGCCGTAAGGCTGCGATTCCTTGCGGGGGTTCTGTTAACTCGCGATTCTATTATACGGCCCCGCAAGGATCTCCTCTTACGGCCGGCCGCATATCTTGGAACCGGCCGTAAGCTCAGAAATCTAAAAACGCAAAAATAAATTTAAGCCTGCACTGTACAGCTCTGTAAATGCTAGGGATTATATTGGGGGACATGAGGATTAAAAGTAACCCACTCTCAAGCTTGCACATCAGCCCAAACCCGAGTTCAAATTAACTGTTTATTTTCCGGCTGCGGCGTGGGCGGGTCTGAGGTGCTCCAAGCCCTCTGGACTTTTTACATGGATATTTTACGGATATTAAAAAATATATATTTTACGGATTTGAGTATAGGGTAATTATGTGCTATTTTTGCTAACACCGAATATCACTTTATAGACTCTGCAAAGTGCAGGATGGCTTTATTTGGGCTATTTTATGTGCTTAATTGGAGATAGCAAGGCACCAGCCGCAAGCCTGCCAGAATCCCCGGCCGGAGGGGAATAGAATAGCAGAATAGCTTGCGGCCGGTCCTTGCGGCCCCGCAACGGCTGCGGCCGCTAATAGAATGAGGCCCTATGTAACTATGTTATATATATAGTGTTAATTTACATTCACTATTAGGATTATTGAGGATCACCTGATACCAGGAGATTTATGATTGTGAGAATTGGATATCAACAAGATACATTGATATTATACTTTGAAGGTCTTCAACTTTGGCCCTGTGAATTTTTCTTAAAAAATGTAATAACTTGATTGATACAGCGGGCATATACTTAAGAGAAGCCATGTTTAATATGGTTATGGATTACAAGAGTGAAGCCTTTGTGGGCACATTTGCATGTCCCTCCAAGGTTTAAAGAATGCAGTGTAATAACTGTATTTCTCAGAATTCTGGGCTTGTTTGTTTTTTTTAACTTGTTTTTTACTATATATATATATATATATATATATATATATATAAAACACCAAGGCTATTATCCCTTTAAGGAGTTTGCTTTAGTGTACTGAATGTTTAGTTAGCTTTAAGGAAATGTTTGGCTTAAATCATAATTTAGAGTCACAATTTAACATATCTAACAATATGGAAATTACACATTACATAGTTACATAGTTACATAGTATTTGAGGGTAAAAAAAAGTGTAGTTTAACCTTTTAAGAACTCCTCTGATCTGCAATATGCAGATTAGTTGTTAATTGATCCGGAGGAAGGAAAACAGAAGAAAAAAAAAACAAGTGATACTTTGCCAATTGACTCAAAAGGTAAAAAAATAGGGACCCCAGATACTGCCGATTGGATTCCTCCCTGGATCAATACTCCCACTCTAATTAACCAGGATAACACTGAATGCCCTTTGTATTAAAAAATATATCCAGTCCCTTTTTAAAGTTATCTATCGAATCCGCTGTCACCACCTCCTTTGGTAGAGAAGTTCACAGTTTAACCCCCCTTACTGTGAAGAACTCTTTTCTTTCTTTAAGGTGGAATTGTTTTACTTCTAACCTCAACGGATGTCCTCTTGTCGGATGAAAACCTCTTGGCACAAAAAGTTCACTTGACACATCTTTATACTGACCCTGCATGTATTTATATAAGGTAATCATATCTCCTCTTAGACGCCTTTATTCTAGAGAAAATAAGTTTAATTTGGTCAGTCATTCTTCAAAAGTTAGCCTCTCCATTCCCCTTATTAGTTGACTTGCCCTTCTTTGTACCTTCTCCAACTCTAAAATGTCCTTTTTATGAGGTGGTGCACAAAATGATACTCCCTATTCTAAATTAGGGCGTACTAGGCATGTGTATAGTGGTAGAATTGTATTTGCTTCCCTTGCTTCTATACCCTTTTTGATACATGCTAATATTGTATTTGCCTTTGCAGCTGCTGCTTGGTATTGAGAACTGTTACATAGGTGGTTGTCCACAAGCACCCCCAAATCCCTTTCAATATCTGATACCCCTAGGTTTGCTCTATTAAGAGTATAACATTACTTGTTAATTTAGTAGGATTATTGCAAACCACTAAATTTGTAACATAAATACATATACAGTATAATCCCGGTTATCCGGCATCCAACTAACCAGGACTCTCAAGCAACCGGCATTGGCATCAATTCCCCATTTTCAAAAAACTCCCACCAAACCAGCATAACCAGCACTATCCGGCACTATCCGGAGTTCGATATTGCAAACAAATAAATAAGCGAACTTCTTTTCTAATTATTTTTTATGGGCATAAATGGCCCAGTTTAGGTGGTAATGCCCTTTTGAAGGCATTTTCAAGGGGTTTGGGGTGTTTAAGGGTCATTTAGACCCTTAAATTCAAGGAATCCCGATTAACCGGCAACTACAGTTATCCGGCAATAGGGAGTGCCCGTGGGTGCCAGATAACAGGAGTTTTACTGTATTACCTCACAGTCCCCCTTTCAACATAAATATTTTGCTTGCAAAATCTAAACTTCAGTAGACATACATTTCAAAACTATTACAATTACCTCCATCCTATAGGTAATGATACTCTGAGGAACCTCAGTCCCTTCTGTGCTTCCTTCCCCAGTTGAACAGGTTCTGGTAGGGTCATAAACTATTGTGTGCTAAGTAAATACCTCCTAGTCTTCTTGCTTAATGCAGCTCCAAATTATTGCCTTTAACTCACTCACTGCATGTATTCTACAAATTGCCTTTTTTTGCATAGTATTAGGTATAAGATTGTATTTGAATAGTACAGTATTAGAAGCTATTAATATAAATAGTACTTCAACTTTGAATAGTGCATAGATAATTTGCAAGAGATGTATATGCCACTCTTTTTTGGGGGCAGGTATACAACCAGACCTCTTAATATGGGGGAAAAATCCTCTTTCCATTTGACTTCTTCCACTTGACCTGCTTTGATGCAAGTAGAGCTGGTTAATTTTCCTTCTATTTAGCAGGACTCTTTCTTGGGTCACTCCAACAACTCTGCAGAGCCATAAGTTATAGATACACAAGACACTTATATGTCTCTATCATGTCTGTTTCTCTTGAAGTTAAATTCTCATTGCTCTAATTTCATCCAGACAGACACTGTACTATAAGAAATCCCTCTTTTAAATTAGTGATTGAAGGGATGGGTAGATAAATAGCTGGTTAAATTGAAGGCCTCTAATATTTAAAAGACTTTCACTAAAGAGTAATTCATGAGAGGTACGTAGTTCTTCCTTAGAATAGGTACAATTTGCTGTACCATTCCTACGCCAATGTGAAAGGAGTCAGGCAATTACCCAGGAACCACCTCATACCCTCAGCCTTACCGATGGTACACTGGGCCGCGTGTCATAATAGGCTAAGTCCTGTGGGCCTCCACCCCCGCAACTGCGTCCCTCGCTTCGTGAGGGCCGCAGTTGCAGCCTGCAATGAGCGCCTTCAGCACTCATTGCAACTAAGTCCCTCAGACCTCGCCCTTCCGCAACGGAGTCCCTTGCTTTGCGAGGGCCGCAGTTGCTTGGCTCGCTATGCAATCCCGCAAAGCATGATGACAACTCGCAGTACGACAACTATATTTGTGATGATCCATCCATATATGCAACATGTTTACACATCTGTATAACCACCAAGATGTTTGTTATGCTGACTTATACAGCTTTACTTTGGCGAAGGTTCTAGGTTATAATGCTGCACAGTCAACCATGCTATGGGAATGTCTTGACAAGTTGAATAACTCCCACTGGATAGTACAGACATCAAGTGCCAGCCATGGCATCAGTTCAGAAGCATTTCCTCTCTCCACAGCATCCGTTTACACGTCTAAAATAGACTTCCAGGCCGACTGAGGGAAAGGTTTTAACTTGCTCAGCACCCAATCCCCCACCCAAACGACACTCAAAACACATGTACACTATCCTTGTTTTCTTCATTACTAGCTGAATATCTTCCCCCATGGACAAATACAGGCTAAAAAAATACATGATTATTGTAATAATATACTTTATGACTTCATAATTATATAACTACAGACTATACAGTATTGTTCTGTATATACAAATTGATTCTGAAAATGCTGAATTACCAGAAAGCAGCCACTCACTGTTTTATAACTGCCTTGGAGCTACTAATAATACTATATTGCTTATATAATGACAGTAAATTTGGCCTCAATTATATCAATTGTACAAGAAAACTGTACATATAATTAGTCAGCACCAACTGACCTGGGACAGATACATTCGTTGGAAAATTAGCACATTCAAAATAGAAAACTATGAGTGAAATTGTGCTTGTATTTAATTTATTTAAGAAATAGAAATGAAATCAGCTCTCCAGGATTATTTTTTTATTGTCATTGTTTTATTTGTTTGAAAAAAATGTAAGTAATGGTATAAATTATCACAATGATTGATGAATTTATATTTATATTTTGTAAAATGTTTTAAAGTCCTTTATTACACCTTTTCACTGCTGTCTATGGGCCTCATTCTAATTAGATACATAGCTGTGTAAAAAGGCTCTATCTGATCTGTGGGAGCTTTTCTTGTGCAAGCTATGTATCCATCCCAATCAGATCTCCTACAAACATCCTGCAAACTAGGGCACAAGTCCCAGGGCTGTTTTAACAGTCCCCAAGCCCTATAGTCCACCTACAGCCTGCTGCAAGAGACACTTAGCTGCCTATTCAGTAGTCTCAGCTCCAGCGCTGCAGTATAACAGACACAGTCCCCTCCCCAATCTACTGTATGTATATAAAATCATTGCCATTGCAGAAAAGGGGTTAAACATCAAAGGATTCCCTCTTCCCACATGCTGAAGGGAACCCTCAGACCTCCATGCCATATTGGTTTATATTAGATACCATGGAGGTCCTTAATGGACCCTGTGGTATAGGGGTTAATTTAGGGAACGCAGTAATAGTAGTTAAGTGTTAGATGCCATGGGGTTCTATATAGACCCCCATGGTTATAGGTATATGTGGAGATCGTGGGTTAGTCGTGGAGGGCATTGCATTAATATTGATGTGCCATTTCAACCTAAATGGTTATATATTTGATCAGGGATCTAGGGTTAGAGAAAGAGAAATCATGGTGTTCCGCCATTTAATATATTTTAAATGGGAAACTACAGGGTTCCTTGAAATCATAGGAGATAGGGGTACTAGGGGGGGATAAATGACATCCACCATGTATAGGTGATGTGTAGTTTGTCGGATATAACCCCTTAAAAACTATAAAACACTTGTTCGATGATAGGAAGAATTCAACTGTCTCCTACTAAACGGAAACATCTTCCCAACTTCTTACATCTTCTATCCAGGTAAACTCTACACATGTCTTACAGAAAAATAATTTTCTTATCTTCTCTATCATTCTCTGTCACTCTCAACTTCCTCTCTCTTTGTGTTCTTTCAAAATTCTTATCTGTTATTCTTGCTCAGGTTTCTGCTTCTCCCACTCCATTTAGATTGTAAATTTGTGAGTTCTCAATCATATAAGGTGTTTGAAAAAAGCACCATGTAAGTAGGGCCCTCCATTTTTTGCTATGTGTTTAATATTGTATTTTTCTTTGTACCTTTCTTTGTACTTAATCCCTATATAGGTCTACGGAATGTGCTAGCACGTTACAAATACAGTAGAATAATAATAATAATAATAATAATAAGTTCATCAAAGCTTAGGGGCAAACCTTGGGGGAAGTTCTAATAAAGAATTGAGGCCAGCATCTCTGGTCATCAAAGACCTTTTTCACTGTAAAAGTGAACCTAACTTGGCTCATCTTGTTTTTCGTGAATAACATATTTAAAGGCTATGTTATGGATGCTTTATGGGCGCCCTATCCAAGCTCTCTAAATTTACTAAACACAAATCTTGCTTTTAACTACCCCAGTTACTGATATTCAGCGTTGAGCTTTTCAACCCCATGATAGCAGTATATTTTATAGTCAAGTAAAATATGAATACACAGTTATAGAACATACAAGGCAAAATATATATGTAAAATTCTGTCAACACAACTCACCTTTAAAGTGGTATAAATTAATCCTGGATCTTTATCTTAATAAAAATTCTGACTCAATATATATGTCCAAAGGGTTTATGTGAGCCACAGACTCTTCAAAGCTCTCTTCCTATGCCCTCCGTTTCTCAAATGTTCTCTCCACTCTTTTTATATATTTTTTATATTTATATTTAACATAACTTTGACTGTGTAAATTAAATTTTTATAAATTATACTCATTATTACATTGGTTGATAGACTGACAAAGGGCTCTATATAAGCACACAGCATATTTTATTAACAGAAGTTTTTAGTTAGTGAACTTGTATCCAAAAGCAAGGTATTCACTACCAAAAAACATCTGTAACAAAAATATGCTATGTGCTTATATAGAGCCCTATTCAATTGGCCAAATCACAATTGAATGAGACCTCAAGTAATTAATATATGGTGCTGATGATAATGCATGAGTGTGTTATTTTTTTGCAAAGCTTTGTTGTTTTTATACTTCATTAATCACGTCATGCCAATCATTGCATCTATCTGTGCCTGTGATGGAGCATGAGCTGAATCTAACATGGACAGTGGACAACCCAACTGTAGCAAGTGTTAATCCCTTCACAACATGATTCAACATAATTCCATATCTTCACTGTATCTGCCTCTGACTGACTGTCATGTTCATTTCATTGGGATAATTTACTATGGATGGTGATGGGGAATGAACAAGTATGGGATTACTGTGACATATATTCATTTCGGAATAAATGGAATATAATTTCTAGTAAATTAACATTTTAACATGTTTCTTATTTCAGTTGACATTTTCTCCTGTTCTAGGCACTAAGCCAAAACACACACATTTTGTAAGAGAGTAAACAGCATCTGATGCAACCTTTGCCATTGGCCAAGTGTAACCTTTGAAAGAGGATCCTGCCAAAGGCTGTTCTATTCTGCTCAGGGTTCAGTAACCACAAGTCAGTATTTCTAGACAAGTAATAGAGAACAGGATATCAGCCGGAAGCAAGATTATATATATCAAATGAACTGATTAACGGTCTAAACTGTGGAGATAGGAACTTATTGTGTACATGGAAAACAGTGAGCACACTCAGACATGTAACACCCTTATTGTTTTAAGGTTGGTATATACCCATAACCTTGCCAGTACAGGAGATTAAGATTGCATTGATGTACATAGTGTCAAGGGTCATACTGGCAGCTAAAATGTTAAAGATAATATTACAATATCACTTTATTAAGAATTACAGGAATACTAATATATGGGATACAATTCAGCAACTGTTTTGTGCATATATATATATATATATATATATATATATATATATATATATATATATATAAAGAGTGAGGTAGCCGTGAATATCCAGTAATCCAGTTGAATAAACAGAGTATTGCAGTGAATAGTGATACCTTTTTTATTGGACAAACGTATTTATAATAAAGCGACGAGCTTTCAAGAGATAATGCCTCTCTTTATCAAGTCAAAAAGCGAGGCATTACTTGATAAAGCGAGGCATTACTTGATAAAGAGAGGCATTATCTCTCGAAAGCTCGTCGCTTTATTATGAATAAGTTTGTCCAATAAAAAGGTATCACTATTCACTGCAATACTCTGATTATTCAACTATATATATATATATATATATATATATATATATATAGTGCTACGGAATATGTTGGCATGTTACAAATAAAATAAATTATATATTTCTATCACATATATAGTTGTGAGCATGCGAGTTGTTGCTAAGGCTTGCGGGCTCGCTCCTTGCCAGCAACTGAGGCCCTCGCGAACTTTAAGTCGTAACACAAACAACGTACAAGACACGTTACCACCCATTACGACCTCGCAAAAAATGAAAAACACAATAAATACACACAACACATACATAAAAAGCTTACCTACAGCAAGAGGAAGCATCCAGGACCTCAAAAAAATGAAGTTACACCTTAATTTAACTCAAAATAAAAGAGTTTAGACACTGAAAAATTCTCTAAGCGAGAGAAAAAATGGCCACCGAACAAAACGAAAACGAGGCTACAGGACTCTAAACACGCAAAACACCACCAGAAACACGCAAAACACCACAAAACACCTACGGATATTCCGCTACAGACGCATACCACACATTAGCCGCCATTTTAGAACAATAACTTATACAATGTGGAAGTACAGAGCTACGTTAACGGATTTGTCTCGCGCACGCTCAGTATTACACTGCACACATTCATCACGCTTACACAGCAGCTCCACACCACTAATGCTGCAGCAACATCAAAACAGATTGGCAGCTCTTCAACACAATGCTTCCTGCATATATTACTTCAAAAAAGGTAAAGTATATTAATTTATTAATCTATTATTTCTTTGATTATTATACCCCAAACAGATCTAGCTCACTTACAATTTCATTGCCGTCATTTTTTGACGGGCAATTCGCTAGTATATATATAATTGGATGTACACATGTTAGAACAGTTAGAAGGTAAGCTCTCAGAAGCAAGGATACTAACAATGTCTCCATATGTTTAAATTTGGATAGTTATGTTTAATGTATTTATTATAATGTTTGTATATAGGAATGCACAAAATGTTGATGCTTCACAAATTCAAGTTAATAATATTAACATGAATTTTCATAAAAAAAATGTAAACATGTATACACTTTGATAAAGGGATTTGATAGTATAACATAGAAATTGTACTTATTTCAACTTTATAATGGCACCCTATCGCAACCTCCATAGTCGTAGTGGAATTTGATTATTTTAATTGTCTATGTAGTAGAAAAGAGATTATTATTGCCTCCAAGCTGCTGCACTGAACAAGACCAGGCATTATTGATAGTGCAGTAATATTCATCAAAAGTTTAAGCTTATTCTTGTTTAGAAACTCACATTTACGAAAACTGTGGCTGTGCTCAGCAGACCAGATGTTTGACAGACAGAGCCAGGACTCGGGGTGAGGCCATGATCGCTGCTCAGAGCACACAGACCAATTAATAAAATTGTACAAAGAAATCCCTTCTGAGAATACATGCTCTCTAAACTTTCCAACCCACAGCATTGTTTTTGTTTGCTCTAATTAATTAACTAATTAATTCTTCATTCATGTAGTCAATTTTCATTTGACAAAGATTATGAACGCTGTAAAGCAGGACAATCAATCTGCGTAAATTGTTTGGACAGTAAATGTTAGGGATGTAAAAATAATTATAATTATTATTATCCTTTATTTGTAACAAGTCAACATATTCCGCAGCACTATACAGGCGTAAAATCCAAGGCAAAAAACAATATGAACACATTGTAAAATAATGTACGGCCCTGTCATGGGCCCTCATTCAATTGCAATTTGACCAATTGAATAGGGCTCTAAATAAGCACATAACATTTTTTTTTTTTTTAAATAAGTTTTTAGTTAGTAAGCATCTATTCAAAAGCAAGGTTTTCACTAACTAAAAACTTATTTTAAAAAAATATGCTATGTGCTTCTTTAGGGCCCTATTCAATTGGTCAAATTGCAATTGAATGAGGGCCATGGAGCTTAAAATCAAACGTACCTAGTGCTTGTTTCCAGAGCACATTAAGATTGTAACCTCCCAAGCTTACAATCCAAAGGAAAATAAGTGGAAAGGTGATGGTTTTATTACAATTTGAAAAGTTGCAGACTCCTTAGATAATATTGTTGTTAAAGGGCTAGGGGTAGAAGTATGTAATTGTGAAAGTATATTAGAATACAATTTTTCAAAGCATATTTTAACTGAATTATAATTAATGTATTTTAAATTATAAAGTTGTTTATCATGGCCTGAACTCTTAAACTATGTCTTAATTGAACCCTTTTCTGTGCCCCATTATGATGTTGAATTTAATTCTATAGGTTATGGAGAGTCAGTAGAAATACGGTAGGTGCAGTGGAGGAGTAGTGAGTAAGGTAGATGAGTCTTGCAAAAGGCACGGGGCCTCATTCTAATGCTGGCTGTAGGAGCTGCGTGGCCGCAAGGGACATTTCTATTCTAATACCCTGCGGCCGAGGGCTCCGTCCTGCTTGTGGCCGTCGCCCTGCGTTCTCTTGTGGCCACCCCCGCTGCAGCTCACTGCAGGGAAAGCCTTTGATCTCACGTGGCCACAAGAGATTTGGCCGCATGAAAGCACCTATCCCTATTTAAATCCTCCGATCACCCTCCCATCAATCCCGCAGCTTACTTGCATCCTGGAGCTGTCGCAAGGGCTGTGAAGCCCTTGCGTACCCTCCAATTAAGCCCCCCGCTTTCTGCAGGGGACTTGATCGTGACCAGATTGGGACCCCTGCAGTGTCCCTTTATTAACCCCATAATGCAGGGATCACAATTGGGACCCTGGCAGTGTCCTAACATTAACCCTATAATGCAGGGGCCGAAACCAACCCCTGCAGGGTGCACACATTAACCCTATAATGCAGGGGTCACCATTGTGGCCCCTACAATGTGCACACATTAATCCTTGCTGCAGGGGTCCGATTGGGACCACTGCAGACTCCCCACGTTAACCCCTTGTTGCAGGGGTCCCAATAGGGACCCCTGCAGGTTCCCCACATTTACCCCTTGCCTTTCTGCAGGGGATCCCGATCTTCACCGATCGTGACCCCCGCAGCATCTACAAGATTTAAATTTACCGCCGCAAGTCTGAATCCACAGGCTTACCCCCAAGCCGTTGGTTTAATGTAATGTAGATATGGTTACATGTATTGTAGATAGGGTTAATGTATTGTAGATAGGGTTAATGCATTGTAAATAGGGTTAAATGTATGGTAGATATGGTTTCATGTATTGTAGAAAGGGTTAAATGTGTTTTAGCAAGGGGGTAATGTTTTATATATATACAGTGGATATAAAAAGTCTACACACCCCTGTTAAAATGTAAAGTTTCTGTGCTGTAAAAAAACGAGACAAAGAGAAATCATTTCAGAACTTTTTCCACTTTTAATGTGACCTATAAACTGTACAACTCAATTAATAAACAAACTGAAATCATTTAGGTAGAGGGAAGAAAAAATATAAAACTAAAATAATATGGTTGTATAAGTATGCACACCCTTAAACTAATACTTTGTTGAAGCACCTTTTGATTTTATTA
Source organism: Discoglossus pictus (assembly GCA_027410445.1). Lineage (NCBI taxonomy): Eukaryota > Metazoa > Chordata > Amphibia > Anura > Alytidae > Discoglossus > Discoglossus pictus. Next base: position 448,451,271 of record CM050163.1, read on the forward strand.
CAGCACTCAGTCTTTTTGGGTATGAGTCTATCAGCATGGCACATTTTGACTTGGCAAGATTTGCCCACTCTTCTTTACAAAAACACTCCAAATCTGTCAGATTGCGAGGGCATCTCCTGTGCACAGCCCTCTTCAGATCACCCCACAGATTTTCAATCGGATTCAGGTCTGGGCTCTGGCTGGGCCATTCCAAAACTTTAATCTTCTTCTGGTGAAGCCATTCCTTTGTTCATTTGGATGTATGCTTTGGGTTGTTGTAATGCTGAAAGATGAAGTTCCTCTTCATGTTCAGCTTTCTAGCAGAAGCCAGAAAGTTTTGTGCCAATATTGACTGATATTTGGAACTGTTCATAATTCCCTCTATCTTAACTAAGGCCCCAGTTCCAGCTGAAGAAAAAAAAGCCCCAAAGCATGATGCTGCCACCACCATGCTTCACGGTGGGTATGGTGTTCTTTTGGTGATGTGCAGTGTTGTTCTTGCGCCAAACATATCTTTTGGAGTTATGGCCAAAAAGTTCAACCTTGGTTTCATCAGACCATAACACCTTTTCCCACATGCTTTTGGGAGACTTCAGATGTGTTTTTGCAAAATGTAGCCTGGCTTGAATGTTTTTCTTCATAAGAAAAGGCTTTTGTCTTGCCACTCTACCCCATAGCCCAGACATATGAAGAATACAGGAGATTGTTGTCACATCTTACCACACAGCCAGTACTTGCCAGATATTTCTGCAGCTCCTTTAATGTTGCTGTAGGTCTCTTGGTAGCCTCCCAGACCAGTTTTCTTCTCGTCTTTTCATCAATTTTGGAGGGAGCTCCAGTTCTTGGTAATGTCACTGTTGTGCCATATTTTCTCCACTTGATGATGACTGTCTTCACTGTGTTCCATGGTATATCTAATGCCTTAGAAATTCTTTTGTACCCTTCTCCTGACTGATACCTTTTAACAATGAGATCCCTCTGATGCTTTGGAAGCTCTCTGTGGACCATGGCTTTTGCAGTGGGATGCGACTAAGAAAATTTCAGTAAAGACCAACTAGTTTAGCTGAACTTTATTTGGGGTTAATCAGAGGCACTTTAAATGATGGCAGGTGTATGCTGACTCCTATTTAACACGATTTGGAATGTGATTGCTTAATTCTGAACACAGCTACATCCCCAGTTATAAGAGGGTGTGCAGACTTTTGCAACCACATTATTTTTCTTTTTTTTTTCTTCCCTCCACCTAAAAGATTTCAGTTTGTTTTTCAATTGAGTTGTACAGTTTATAGGTCACATTAAAGGTGGAAAAAGTTCTGAAATGATTTATCTTTGTCTCATTTTTTTACAGCACAGAAACCTGCCATTTTAACAGGGGTGTGTAGACTTTTTATATCTACTGTATATAGGGGGTAATGTATCGTAGTTAGGGGGTTAATAGTCTGTAGTTAGGGGTATATTGGTACTGTATTTATTGATGTACTGTAATGTCATGTATATTTATGTATATATTTTCTTTGTAGGTGTGTCATTCTTTTTTTATTTTTTGTAGTGGGGGGGTTGTGTAATGTTCTTTTTTTTGTATCACATAGTTTTTTTTTTTTTTTTTACTTATCTTTTATTTTTGCGTAATTAGTGGGCTGGGGGTTAATAGGGGGTTAGGTAAGTTGTTTAGGTGTTAATCGGTTAGGATAGGTGTTAGGTAGTTAGGAGTTAATAGGTTAAGGTAGAGGGAGGTTGGTTTAGATTTAGTGGCTTGTTGGGGGGAATAGTGTAGTTTAGTGTTTGTGCTTAGTGTCATGAGGGTCCTGGAGGACCCACATGGCACTTATAGGGTTAATATTAGGGTTCTAATTGTCCCATGAGGTTATTCATAGACCCTCATTGTACTGATTGGGTAAAAGAGAGGCTTATGGGGGTTTGTATGGACCCCCATAAGTAAAGGGGTTAGATGGAGCTTATGGGGGTCTGTATAGACGACCATAAGTGATGGAGTTAGATGGAGGCTTATGGGGGTCTGAATAGACCCTCATAAGTGATGGGGTCAGATGGAGGCTTATGGGGTCTGTATAGACCCCTATAAGTGATGGGATTAGATGGAGGCTTATGGGGGTCTGTATAGGCCCAGTTAGGGTTAAATAGTCCCAGTTATGGAAAATAGGCCCAGTTAGGATTATTAGGTTCAGACAGGCTTAAAAAGGCCCAGTTAGGGTTAAATAGGCCCAATTAGGGTTATTAGGTCCATATAGGGTTAAATAGGCCCAGTTAGTGTTAGATAGGCCCAGTTACGTTTAAATAGGTCTAGAAGAAGTTAAATAGGCACAGTTAGGGTTAAATAGGTCTAGAAGTCGTTAAATAGGCCCAGTTAGGGTTAAATAGGGTTTAATATGGGTTAATAGGATATAGTTAAGGGCTTAATGGGGTATAGTTAGGGTTATTCCTGGAGGAACCTCATGGCACGTATAGGGTTAACCTATGGGTTAATAGTTTCCTATAGGGGTCTATATAGACCCCTATTGGACTGAGGGGTTAATTTTAGTCTCATGAGGTTATATATTGATCGCCCTGAGTGATGGGGTTAATTTTAGGTGCCGGGGGGTACTTATAATACCCTCGCGGCAGGGGTTAACAGTTTTATTGATAGCGGGTCCTTTAAGGATCTTTAAGGTCCTTTCAGGACCTGCGCGGGGCGGTAAATTAGAATTTTTTATGCAGCGGGATCCCGCTGCAAGGGTTAATGTGGGGACCCTCCGGGGGTCCTGATTGGGAACCCGCATCATGGGGGAGTTTATGTTATTTGCCGCAGGGGTACTTACAGTACCACTGTGGCTTGGGTTAACCATTAGTGGCCACAAATGACAGTATTGGCAAGCGGCAATGTGCCAGCTAGCCAATGTACTACATGTCATCCTCATGTCTCCCAATGTGCCCCCTATCATTTACAGTGCTGTACAGTGCTTCCTTGAATTTATTTTTTACTTTTTCGTTTGGCTGGCTTTGAAGCCTGGTCTGCGGGCTAACGCCCGCGATCAGGTACAAGCCCGCCAAAGCTAATGTCCGAGGCAGTGGTCGTCTTGGAGGGGTATTTGAGGTCGTTATCATGTTTGAATACTGCCCTGCGGCTCAGTCTCTGAAAGGAAGAAATCATGTTCTGCTTCAGTATGTCACAGTACATGTTGGCATTGATGGTTTCCTTAATGAACTGTAGCTCCATATTGCCAGCAACAATTGTGGTGTTGGATACTTCAGGAAATCAAGACAAACTGTTCAATGGAAGGTTTGATCATTAAGCTGAAACTCAAATATTTTAGCCATATCAAGAGAAGACAGAATTCCCTAGAGAAGACGCTGATGCTGGGAAAGATTGAAGGCACAGAAAGAAGGGGACGACAGAGGAGGAGATAGATAATTGAAGTAATTGAAGCCATGAACATGAACTTGATGAGGCTCAGAGGGCAGTGGGTAACAGATGTGCCTGGCGTGCTGCTGTCCATTGGGTCATGACTGAATGACTAAATAGCAACAACAAAGTTTGCATTTAATTCACCATATCAGCATTAGCATTATATTACCCACTAGTGCATGGTGCCACAATACCATCTATCACCATCTTCCTTCTTACATCCGGGCTGTGCAGTATTTTATACAAAGACATTTTAAGTAATTAGTCTTCATATACTGTCAGGAATCTATATTTTAAATGTTAAAGCCTATTAGGCTAAGGCTATGTTTGCTTTCAGAATACCATATTGACTCTAGGATTGGTTTGTTTTATTAAAGGGAAGCACAGTTTACTTTATGGATTGCATCTGTTATTTGGCTTAGGTTACTAGGCAAACAGTCCCAGTCATTGTCAAAGGCCATACAGCAGGAACTTGAGAGTAAATAACATGTAGGAACACTCCATTGCATGGAAATGTATACTTATAATTTAGCTATACTTAAAGGACCTTAAAGACTATACTTGAAAATATGCATATTGTTTTTAGAATTAAAAATAAAATAGTACATTATCTAATATATTACATTTAAATTGCAGTTATATTCTATGTATACCATTTGGTTTATTTTTTTTATTTTTTTGTTGATCAACTTCCTGAGGTGGGAGTAGACTTTGAATATGCAAGAATTTTCTATTTGTACAATGGAACATCTACAACTGTGAGTGTATTGATTAGGAAAGCTAATACAATAAATTGGATCTGTACAGTAATTAATAATTAAATAAAGTTAGAGGTTCTCTTAATCAGAGAACGAACCAACCTTAATAGGTTAGTTCTATGGACATGATAACCCACTCTGAGAGCAACCTCATTTAGCTCACTTGTGCCCATCACAGGGCGAAATATCCTGTAGTACATCAGTCTGGTCCCACTCACTAGAGTGACCCAGCCCCAAAATACCAGGCAATTCTACCCTGAACAGGAGAAACAGCAAATCTCAGACATACGTTTCGTGACCCTTAGGAGGGTTTCTCACCCTAAGGGTGATAGGGGAACCAGAAGTGGACTCCTTGCTCACTGTGCCTGAAGGAGTAAAGCTGCACCTCACTGACCAGGCCCACAGAGCCCGAAACACGTCTGGAGTTTGCTATTTCTATTGTTTGGGGTAAAATTGGGTGGTATTTCGGGGCTGGGTCACTCTTTTGAATGAGACCAGACTGATATACTTCAGGTTATTTCTCCCTGTGAAGGGCACAAGTGAGCTAAAAGAGGTTGCCCTCTGAGTAGGTAACCAGACCATTAGGACAAACCTACTTCAGGTATTGTCCGTTCTCAGACTGAGCACCTCTACTTTTATTGTTGTGTAATGAATAATTAGGTATTAAAGATAAAAATGTAAAGGTTGTGTTAGTTTTTTAGGGGGGTTGGCTTTATAAAAACATGTTGATAATTGGTCTGAACTTCCTCTACTTTTGATGGGTAGAATTAGTCTGATTAATATGATGATATATCTAAAACTATTATTATTTCTTATACAGAATTTGCCTATGATTTTTAGAAAATGTATATGGCAGTGTAAAAAATCAAGAATCCATTTAAAAAAAAATGTGGTTATCAATAGACCAAGGAGGTGTTAACGTACCCAAACTCGAATTGACAAATTGGTCATCTTTAGTTAAAACGGCTTTGGATTGGCAAAAAGGTGATGGGAAATTTATTGATCACGTTTGGAAATTAGATATAAATAATAATAAAAATGTGGAAATTTCTAAATCTATAAGAAATAATATTCTAATTTACCCAATGATTCAGATTTGGAGATTGATAAATAGTAAACTACTTCCAAACAATACAATTATATATACAATGGCAATTAATATTAATCTAGAAATATTTGAAGGTCAACGCATAGATCATTTGAGAAGGTTAGGTTTAGATTTTTTATTGATCAAGTAAGTAAAACGATGATATAATTTTCTGCCCTTCAAGATATTTATAATATAGATAAAGATGGTCATTACACTTATATTCAGATAATGAGCTACATTAATAGCTTGAGAAATGAAGGAATGCCCTTTTTGGAGATGAATGTCATAAATAAGTTGATTAAAGGATATAATCAAGGAAAGATTAATATTTCTAATATATATAATTTAATATGTGAACATTTTACTTCTATAATAAATATTGGAATATTTAAGAAATGGTTTGAAATATGCGCTGGCAATTTGGATAACTCTAAAATAATTCACTGTCTCTCTAAACTAATGTTGCTCCTGTGACTTATTTTGAACAACAATTGAAGATCATTTATAAAGCCTATTATCTTCCTAATGTTGTTTGTAGATTTAAACATGACTGTTTAAATGAATGTCATAAATGTAAGATGTGGAATCCTTAAAACCATTTGTTCTGGTCATGTGGCTTAATTTGTAAATTGTGGTCAGTAAAGTTGAGAATTGACTAATGGTAAGAACGAATATAAAAAAAAAGGTTTAGCAGCCGTATTAAATTGCAATTTGGCCAATTTGAATAGGGCTCTATTTAAGCACATAGCATATTTTTTTAGCACAAGTTTTTAGTTAGTGAACTTCTATCCAAAAGCAAGGTCTTCACTACAATAGAGCCCTATTCAATTGGCCGAATTGCAATTTAATAAGGCTGTAGCTTTGCAACTAATATTATTTGGTGGCTTTGATAAAACTGATAGTTTTGATTGGAGATTTTTAGAAATCCTGGGCCCTCATTCAATTGCAATTTGGCAATTGAATAGGGCTCTAAATAAGCACATAACATATTTTTTTAAAAGAAGTTTTAGTTAGTAAACATCTATCCAAAAGCAAGGTTTTCACTAACTAAAAACTTTTCTAAAAAAATATGCTATGTGCTTATTTAAAGCCCTATTCAATTGGCTGAATTGCAATTGAATGAGGGTCTAAGAGAGGGGAAAATGAAAGACCAGACACATTTTTTCTACATTTAAGTGAATATTCTGAATATTTTGTTTTAATGTTCAATTTTATTTGATTTTTAAATAAATTGTAACAATGATAAGCCACAATTCGACATATAAAAATACAATTATCAAGTGCAAAATATTAAACTCTTCATTTTATATAAAGTAAGAAATTCATTGCTTGTTCTGCCAGTTTCACAAATACAATTATTAACCATAAAAATTATGTATTTGATATTATTGTTTGAATTTGGGATATTCTGATTATTTATGTATATATATTATTCTACAACACTTTTTAATACAGATCTAATATGGGTAAAGAATACAGTTAAGAGTAAAAAACACGTTGTCACAAACACTCAAAAAATGTGTTGTATAATCAGTATAATTATTATTTCTGTCTACTGTCAGGACATGGCTTCTTGTCCCAGCTAGGTGATGTGAAAAAAAATTTAAACACCAGGTTTGCTAGGCACGAAAGAAATGTAAAATTGTTTCAACCTGTATCATGTAATCAGTGCAGAGGTGTAGGAACTGGGGAGGACGGGGGACAAATCCCCCTAGATTATTTGAACAGGGGACACAAAAAATAGGAAAATAAACGTAATCATGCATTACCAAATTTGGCCATTTGCTATGGAGCAGTATGTCTTTCCCATGAAAGCTTTGACCCATAATTAATATTATATATATATATATATATATATATATATATATATATATATATTTGTTGTTTAGCAGTGCAGTCACATCCGACTCTCTGTGACTCTATGGACCGATGCACGCCAGGTACATCTCTCAGTCACTTTTTTTTCGTATTGGGATGTATACTGACTTTTTCCAGGCTATTGGACATTTTTGAGTTTTCAAAATGTGTTGGCATAAGGCAAGCAAGACTTTAACAGCATCGTCATGTAGAATTTTGAATAGTTCAGTTGGGATTCCATCAACTCCTGCAGCCTTATCAGCAAGACATCCTAAGGCCCATCTCACTCGATAAGATGTTGATAAGATGTCTGGCTCCTGCTCATTGGACAAACTTTTGAGGTCATCACTGCTGTTAAGTTCCTTCCTCTATAGATCTTCGGTGTATTCCTGCCACTCCTTCTTTATCTGATCTTCTTATGTTAAGTCCCTACCATGTTTGTCTTTTATCACAGCGACTTTGGCATAAAAGGTGACTTTGAATTGTCTTGGAGAGATCTCTTGATTTACCCAATCTGCCAATGCTTCTTTAAAAGCCTCATCAGATTGCTTTTCTTTTAGGGATATTCTTTGTTGCTGTTTCCTGGGTAGTGTTGCAAAGTTCTTCAGGCATTCTATCTTCAATGTCTAGTCCCTTAAATCTATTCTTTAACTCCACTGTATATTCACAGGGGATATTATTTATTTTGTATCTACTTGGTCAGATGATTTTCTCTTTTCTTCCATTTAATTTAAAATTTTGCAATAAGAAGCTCATGGTCTGAGCCGCAGTCAGCTCCAGGTCTTGTTTTTGCTGACTGTATAGAGCTCCTCTATTGTTGGCTGCAATGTATTCTAGTCAATCTGATTTCTATGTTGTCCATCTGGTGATGTCCATGTGTAGAGTCATCTTGGAGGCGGTTGAAGAGGGTGTTTGCTACAACCAGAGAATTATCTTGACACAAGTCTACTAATCTCTATCCTGCTTCACCTTGTACTATAAGGCCAAACTTGCTAGTTATTTCAGGTGTCTTTTGGTTCAGTACTTTAGCATTCCAGTCTCCAGTGATGAGAGTGACACTTTTTTTCTTGGTGTTATATCTATGACGAGTTGAATATCTTATTAGAACTGGGGAGCTTCAGAAAGCAATGAAAGACTTCAGAATTAATTCCCCAAAGTCTCAAGGTTGCAAATCTGCAATCAAAAATTATTTGTTTTTATGTTTCATTTCCATATTCTAACAATTTTGGGAATCAAGGAGTTAATACATATCAGGCCACCCACTAGAACAGTATCGCCATTCATTTTTATTATTTTGTACATTGACGGATTGTGAGTCCGATCACATATCGGACCTCTAAACGCTAATTGATTGAAGTTTGTCCTCAATGTTTTACTGTAGTCATGATGAGGGTCTAATCTACTATTGGCTGTTTCTAAATCGGTAGTTACGGCCTTGCTTACTTGATCATGATCACACTGGCTGCAATATATTCTAGTCAATCTGATTTCTTTGTTGTCCATCTGGCGATATCCATGTGTAGAGTCATCTTGGAGGCTGTTGAAGAGGGTGTTTGCTACAACCAGAGAATTATCTTGACACAAGTCTACTAATCTCTAACCTGCTTCACCTTGTACTATAAGGCCAAACTTGCAAGTTATTTCAGGTGTCTTTTGGTTCAGTACTTTAGCATTCCAGTCTCCATTGATGATAGTGACATATTTTCTTGGTGTTATATCTATGACGAGTTGAATATCTTATTAGAACTGGGGAGCTTCAGCTTCCTCAGCATCCATGGTTGGAGCATAGACTTGGATCACTGTGATGTTAAATGGCTTGCCTTGAATTCAAATTTAAATCATTCTGTCATTTTTGGGGGTTATAACAAAGTACTGCTTTGGCCATTCTTTGATTAACTATGTGGGCTATTCCATTTCTTCTGCGATATTCTTGACCACAGTAGAAGATATAGTGGTTGTCTTATGTGAAATGTCTCATTCCAGTCCATTTAAGTTCACCAATTCCCAGGATATCAATGTTTAACCTTGTCATCTCATTCTTGACCACATCTAGTTTGCCTCGTTTCATAGATCTAACATTACAGGTTCCTATCCTGAATTGTTCTTTGCAGCAGCAGACTTTCCTTTCCCCTCTAGACACATCTGCAGCTGGGTGGCCTTTCAGCTTTGGCTAAACCCCATAATTATGTCGGGTGCTACTAGTACTTGCCTTCTGCTCTTCGTCAGTAATGTGGTAGGCACAGTCTGACCTGGGGGGCTCATCTTCAAGTGCCATATTGTTATGTCTCAGGTTGTGCCTGTCTATAAAGTTTTATTAGCAATGTTACTGCATTGCACCAGGTTCACTGGAGTTAAATCCGACCCTGCTGCCTGTCCTGGGAGTTGAATTGTGCCACTCGGGGCCACAGTTTTTTTTAAACTGTATCCACCCCAGATATTGGTTGGGCCCCTATGTCCATGCTGTGTGTAAATGTGCTTTCAAGGCAACACACAAGCATATCATAATATGGCAAAAATATCATTAAGAAGCAGGCACTGACAAAAGGCATCTGCCAGTATCTCCTTCTGATATTACACCTTTCCTTTTATTAAAAAGCCATGTAATATTTTAAGAAGCAAAAGGATTAAGATAAATTTCAGTTAGTCGGCTCTATGGTCAGAGGAATAGATTGGTAAATAGTTCTGGGTGATTTACAAATAAACAATCATTTTAACATAATTGACCACATGCCCTTGTGAAATCTTGCAGCAAATACATTGTTCTAGTCAACTAAAAATAAGAGCTTTAATACATAGAAAATCATTTCTCAAACTTTACATAAAGGATCTTTGTGAAATGAGTATGCTCGCCCAGAAGAGTGATACCTGCAATTTAAACAATCACTGATTTATGGAAAAGTATAAAAGGTTTGAGAAACTTGAGAATGCAGAATGAGCAGCCCCATGGCTTTATTTCAAAGTATCTGACGTGATAATTACGTCAGCCCTTCTATTCACATTTTCTAGTTCTTTAATATTCATTTCTCAATTGGAATTTAAAACTTTGCTCAATATTCAAGGTCTTCCACTGAATATATTCCTATTTTTTTCTTCCACCACATCTACAGTGCGTATTGTGGCCTTTGAAGCTGTGATCTCCAGAATACTCAATATTTCTCCATTACTGAATCTTCTACATTTGTTCTATTTTATTTAAACATATGTAACAATGCAAGTAGTTTTGTCTAAATCTATTTTATTATGTAAAAAAGACAACTAAAATCTAAATTGCATAAGTTGAATCACAATAAAAAAATCTATGCTTTATCAACAGGAGAAATACTAACTTTTAATATACCGTATATACTTGAGTATAAGCCGACCTGAGTATAAGCCGAGGCACCTATTTTACCACAAAATACTGGGAAAAATTAGTGACTTCAGTATAAGCCGAGGGTGGGAAATGTGCTGCCCCCTGTGTCCCTCTTGTCCCCTCTGTGTCCCCCTCTTGTGTGTCCTTTTCTTGTGTCCCCACTCTCTCTCCCCTGTGTCTCTTCTCCCCTCTCCCTCCCCTGTGTCTCTTCACACCTCTCCCTTCCCTGTGTCTCTTCCCCCCTCTCCCTTCCCTGTGTCTCTTCCCCCTCCCTTATCACCCTCCTCAACCCCCCTCCTCATTCTCAACCTCCCTCCTCAACCCCCTCCTCAACCTCCCTCCTCATCCTTAACCTCCCTCCTCATCCTCAACCCCCCTCCTCATCCTCAACCCCCCTCCTCATCCTCCCTCCTCATCCTCAACCCCCATCCTCAACCTCAACCCCATCCTCATCCTCAACCCCCCCATCCTCAACCCCCTCCTCAACCTTCCTCCTCAACCTCAACCCCCCATCCTCATCCTCAACCCCCCCATCCTCAACCCCCTCCTCAACCTCAACACCCCCATCCTCAACCCCCTCCTCAACCTCAACATCCCTCCTCAACCTCAACCCCCCTCCGCAACCTCAACCCCATCCTCATCCTCAACCCCCCCATCCTCAACCCCCTCCTCAACCTCCCTCCTCAACCTCAACCCCCCATCCTCATCCTCAACACCCCCATCCTCAACCCCCTCCTCAACCTCAACACCCCCATCCTCAACCCCCCCATCCTCAACCCCCTCCTCAACCTCAACATCCCTCCTCAACCTCAACCCCCCCTCCTCATCCTCCACAACCCCCCTTCTCATTCTAAACCCCCCCTCCTCACTTTGCCCCTCTAAATACCTCCCCCTTTCCCCTCACTTACCTGCTTCTGCTCAGGCCTCCGCTTCTTACCCGGCCAATGCTAATGACGTGGAGCGCATGTGATGTCACGTCATTAGCATATAACGGGTGCTGACGCCAGTCTCAAGGTTGCAAATCTGCAATCAAAAATTATTTGTTTTTATGTTTCATTTCCATATTCTAACAATCTTGGGAATCAAGGAGTTAATACATATCAGGCCACGCACTAGAACAGTATCGCCATTAATTTTTATTATTTTGTACATTGACAGACTGTGAGTCCGATCACATATCGAACCTCTAAACGCTAATTGAATAGGGGCCATAGTATAATGTGCTGAAATCAAGCAGTTTTATAGCTATATTAAGGACACAATATAATAAAACATAAATAAAGTTAGATGTTGTCAAAAGCAAATAGCTGTGGCAACATTTTGTCTTCCACAAATATATACAGTATCTAACAAAAGTGAGTACACCCGTCACATTTTTGTAAATATTTTATTATATCTCATGTGACAACAATGAAGAAATGACACTCTGCTACAATGTAAAGTAGTAAATGTACAGCCTGTATAACAGTGTAAATTTGCTGTCTCCTCATAATAACTCAACACACAGCCATTAATGTCTAAACCGTTGGCAGCAAAAGTGAGTACACCCCTAAGTGCAGATGTCCAAATTGGGCCCAAAGTGTCACTATTTTGTGTGGCCACCATTATTTTCCAGCACTGCCTTAACCTTCATGGGCATCACAGGTTGCCACTGGAGTCCTCTTCCACTCTTCCACTGTTAGAGACCTCGCGCTCCCCCACCTTCCGGTGGAGGATGCCCCACAGATGCTCAATAGGGTTTAGGTCTGGAGACATGCTTGGCCAGTCCATCACCTTTACCTTCAGCTTCTTTAGCAAGGCAGTGGTCATCTTGGAGGTGTGTTTGGGGTCGTTATCATGTTGGAATACTGCCCTGCGGCCCAGTCTCCCAAGGGAGGACATCATGGTCTGCTTCAGTATGTCACAGTACATGTTGGCATTCATGATTCCCTCAATGAACTGTAGCTCCTGAGTGCCGGCAGCACTCATGCAGGCCCAGACCATGACACTCCCATCACAATGCTTGACTGTAGGTAAGACACACTTTTCTTTGTACTGCTCACTTGGTTGCTGCCCCACACGCTTGACACCATCTGAACCAAATAAGTTTATCTTGGTCTCATCGGACCACAGGACATGGTTCCAGTAATCCATGTCTGCATGTCTTCAGCAAACTGTTTGCAGGCTTTCTTGTGCATTATCTTTAGAAGAGGCTTCCTTCTGGGACGGTGTATGGTCTGTGCACTGACAGGCCTTCAACATCTGCACCCCTTCAGCCACTGGCAGTACTCCTACGTTTATTTCCCAAAGACAACCTATGTGCACTCAATTTCTTTGGTCGGCCATGGCAAGGTCTGTTCTGAGTGTAACCTGTCCTGTGAAACCACTGTATGGTCTTGCCCACCGTGCTGCAGCTCAGTTTCAGGGTTTTGGCAATCTTCTTACAGCCTAGGCCATCTTTATGTAGAGCAACAATTCTTTTTTTCAGATCCTCAGAGAGTTCTTTGCCATGAGGTGCCATGTTGAACTTCCAGTGACCAGTATGAGAGAGTGTGACAGCGATAACACAAAATTGAACACAACGGCTTCCCATTCACACCTGAGAACTTGTAACACTACCGAGTCACATGACACCAGGGAGGGAAAATGGATAGTTGGGCCCACTTTGGACATTTCCACTTGCTAATTGCTGTGTGGTGATTTATTTTGAGGGGACAGAAAATGTACACTTTATACAGGCTGTACACCTACTACTTTACATTGTAGCAGAGTGTCATTTCTTCAGTGTTGTCACATGAAAACATCTAATACATTATGTACAAAAATGTGAGGGGTGTACTCACTTTTGTGAGATACTGTATACTGTATACTATATATATATATATATATATGTGTGTGTGTATGCAAATTAAATTCTAAAAACACATAATAATGTATATAATGTATATTTTCAAGTATATTTCTTCAAAATAGTGAATTCTAATCGCATGACCACAGTGGTGCTTGAATGGATATTAGATTTGTACAAACAAATTGTTTTCTATAATTTGCTAATTTCAAGCTAATATTAATGCTAATATTTAAGCTGTCTTCATAGATGTTATATTTAATCCTCACAGTTTGTGCTCTGTCAGGTTGCCCACTGTCAAATTGTTGTCATATATTCAGATCTAGCTGTTTTGTCTTATTCTCATTTTTTATAATTTGATGTGTCATTCTCTAAATACTGAGATATCATACAACACAGCTATAACAAGAAAAGTATAAACACTAAAATATCAATAACATGCTATGACATGTAAGATAAGAACCAGTGTATGCGCATACATTACTGTTAGGACCAAGGTCTGCATCTTCTCTTATTTTCAATAAACTTACCACTAAGTATATGTTTGTCCTATTTTGTCTTGGTAGTGCTCATTCAACATATGTATTAAATTAAATAATTACACGTATGCATAATATATATAGCATGATTACCACTTTCATGTATAGTAGATATGCATGAATAACTCCTTTCAAACCATACAATTTGTTCACTTCTGAAGTAAGGGCCCTGTGACACACAAATACATTCTCTACACACAAATACATGCTGACAAGTAATGAGATCAGATAACGAACAGACAGTTTTATCACCAGTGTAAGTTGACATTGACAGACTGTACACACATGTACATAATACACAGACTTATCCTCCCAGCTCCAAACAGTACACTACCACATCTCCAAGTAGCGTCAGCATAAGACCCCTAACTAAATGCAGGTCTCTGGAACCCAGATCCTAATCCTCAACCAAAGTAACAAATATAATGAGGTCTCACCTTGATACATTACCCTGGCCCTTAGCTGAGATTCTGAGAGTCAGAAAGCAAACATTACAAATATTAACTGGCTCATCGATACAAAATAAGAAGACACTACTGACCTAATAACATGAGGTCCAAATATAGTCTACATCAAAGAAACCCACTGACAAATACTTTTCTTCCTCGTGTGCTTTTGTCCAACATCGGAGTGAACTCAAAGAAGTTGGAACCAGCCAGGTATTAGTTTCTAAAAGATGATTACAGGCCACTCACTTACCCTATATATTTCTGGTGTGTGAGACATTTGAGTATCTGCCTTGTGACGTACATTAGACTCTTCTTAATGGAGCACCTACACTTTACACAAAGCTTATACCATGCAACTTTATTCTGAACATATCATGTTTCTACGAATGTGCATTCCATCATATAATGGCATAATAAGGCAGAGAAAATGCCATAACACTTGTTTTTAATTAGAAAAATAAATATATCTTGATGGGAAAAAAAAGAGACAGCAAGGGCAACTCCAACCATATGTGCACTGTATAACTCCTTCAGATATCTAGTGATCTAAATGATGCTTTAGTGACTCTATAGTTTCCCTTTGCATATTATAAAGGAAACCCAGCATTGTTATATTAAGGGACAAAGCAAAATGTGGTATAATCTAAAACAGTAGGTAATAACAAGTGCTTTATCAATGTAATACAATTTAAAAAGTGTTCATTACAAAAAATAAAATAATATTAAGTTTGCTAATCTGACCTATCAGTCAGTGTTTCTGATCCACCAGCAAAAAAGACTGAAATGTTTTGTTTAAAAGCCAAAAGTCAAGATGGGTTGTAGAGAATAAGTTATGGAAAAACTAAAGTAAGCAGTCATAAAATAAAAAGGGATGTTGGTACATCAATCTAGCACAAGAATAGGAAAAATTAGATTTTATTTGGCTAGTCTCCTAGGTCTGTGTACTATATACATTTTCAACTACTCGTTCTACTCGTATTCAACATTTACAAATACTGCATGTATGGATCCAACGTGTGCTGAAGTCACAGATTAAACTAGTAATTAATAGTTTGGTCAAAATTCCAGCTAAATATGTTTACAGGTTAACAGCCTTATTAAATTGCGATTCGGCCCATTGAATAGGGCTCTATATAAGCACAGAGCATTTTTTTTTTACAGAAGTTTTTAGTTAGTGAACTTCTTTCCAAAAGCAAGGTCTTCACTAACTAAAAACTTTGGTAAAAAAAATATGCTGTGTGCTTATATAGAGCCCTATTCAATTGGCCGAGTCGCAATTTAATAAGGCTGTATGTATGCAAAAAGAAAAGCCATTAACCACATTAGTTTGCACAGTGAGGGAACTTCCAGTGCAATGTTTCAAACTGTTGTGTATAATGAGCTAAGTGAGAAACTAATTTATCTTATCTGGAAAATATTTGGAAAGCTGTAATTCATGACTTTGCTTAAAAAATCTACATGTAAGTGTAATTAATGACAGAGCCAAACAATAACTCAAAATTTCCAGAATGAAGGACTGGTTTCCTTGCAGTGACACAGCTAGGGGTGGCTGTCCAATATATCAAATGATGTCTTAAAAAAGCAGACTTATCCCCAAACAGGAGTAGCCTAATGTCTTAAGAAAGGAGATCAATATTCTCAGCATAATACAATATCTGGTTTACTTGCAAATTTATCTACCAATAAATAAATGTTATCATTGGTGAGAATTTCCATTCTTTATTGCTCAGATCTATTTTGACATTGTCAGTAAAGAAATTCAGAGAGAGAAAGAGAGAGAATCTAGAGTGCAAAATAGTTAAATAACATCTTTGGAAGCTCTCAATGCAACCTCCATTCTATTCCTTGGATAGCAGTTTATTTTTTTAAACACAACCAGCACCTCTTTCTTTTCTACTTTTACCCCACCAACTCTTCACCTTCACTATCTATGGCCCTCATTCAATTTAGGTTTTGGGAGATCCGGGAACCCGTAAGTGAGGTTGCAAGCTAATTTGCTATTCAATTGGATTTTTGCGGGATCGGAAGGCTTCCAAGTTACGAGCTTGAAAAAATGGAGATAGTTAAACTCGTAACTTACAGCCTCCAGAAGCCTTTGATCTGTCACTTTCGCAAGGCTAAAATCGCAAATCGCTATTCAATTGCTCAATTTCCCCAAGCCTGCAAATGTTTTCACACCTGTAAAAGGCAAATGAAGGAGAAAATCCTACAAAGGGTAGAGAGGACTAGAGAGGACACCTATGTGTAGCACTGTAAATGCAAATAAAAAGTCAATACTGCACTGTAAATAATGAGGGGAAGCGATGATAGACATTAGAATTAATTGCACAACAGTCTCAAGCTTGCAAATCTGCAGGAAATAAAATGAATATTTATGTGTCATTTCAGGGGTTATATCGATCTCGGGTATCAATGAGTTAATACATATCAGGCCACCCATAAGGACTAGAACAGTATTGGCATTCATTTTCATAATTCTTTATTATTTGGATTTGCGAGTCTGTTCACATAGTGGACCCCCGAACCTAGTTGAGCCACATGTAACCTCTGTGTTTTACTGCCATAATAATGACAGTCTCATTTTCTATTGGCCGATTCAAAATGGGAGGTTACGGGCTTGCTGAATTGATCATGTTCCCTCCCTGAACTGCTGCGAACTAGTGCATGGTTTACGGTTTTGGCTCCAGGTCAGTAACTTCCGGGCTTGAGCAATTGAATAGCATCGTAATCGGAGACGAACGGGAGCCCGCAGCACTCCCGCAGACATTCGGCTGTCTGCGATTGATTTGTGGGCTTCGAATTGAATCTGTCCCTATGACTTCAACTATAATTATTATTTCACATCTCTCTCTTCTACAGTTAGGTTTTCAAGTCTTGTACAAATAAAAGCACCCAGAACCAAGTGCTGATGAACATATTGTAAATTATATAAATTAGTGAATTCCTTGTGTTAAAGATATTCTTTACAATGAAACTAAATGGCAACTCATAAAAAAGTATTTTTATTTATATAGCATACTGAGCATGATTATAATCCGCAATTATTCAATTGTCCTCATTAAACATGTTGCACTTATTTTTTTTAAATGCAGAAACAATCTTTTATAATATCTAATGCATGATATGTTATATGCATTATACAAAATTGTCAAGATTCAGGCACACATTTTGAGTAATATGGGAGACTGTTCTTATTTCATGTTAGCTTCCATATCACTATCATCTGTAAGACAATAAAACCAGTTTAGTAAAAGGATCTATTTTTTTTTTCTGCAGAACAATAAACAGGTTTTTCTACTTACTATACTATTAATTCCTTCTGAGCCAAGACTCAGGTTTAAATGTTAATATTCGAGCTGAGCAAGATTATGAATAGCAAGGCGTGAACACATGTCTCTGTGTCCAGACACTCTGAGACACACTGCCCACATTGTCCTTGCATAAACAGGGCTGGTATTCAGTGTGAGGCAGGGTTTACATTACACATTCTATATGAAAGGCCAATTCACTGCAAATATAATAACAAGCTACATGGTAAATGCATGGTTGTATTGTTGGACCTTTTTGCAAAGAATACTATTTATAAACACTGAAAGCTGCTGCACATATATATATATTTATATATATATAATGTATATATGTGTCGAACGCCCATCGCTATATTATGATTAAGATTGTCCAATAAAAAATGTATAAAAAAATTATTACTCTAGATTACTGGACACTCACGGCTACCTCAATATATATATATATATATATATATATATATATATATATGAGAGAGAGGTAGATAGATATGTTTCCATTTAAACCTTTGTAAACGGTGCTTTCAAATCAATAATTTATTGGTATATCACACAATTTCTTAATCAGAATTGTAACCGAATAATATTAACTATTAACAATAAAATTGCTTAATAATACACATTAGATCCCACAGCGCAATTGCTCTGATAAGTGAAAACTAAAAGGGAAAAAGCGAAATACAAACTTCTGCAAAAGTGAGATTTCTTTCTACTTTCATGGAACTACAAAGTTGCCCTGCAGTGACGTCTCGGATGTGCCTGAGTGGTTTGTGATGTCAACGCAGTGTAATTCCATGGAAGAAGAAAGAGATCTCACTTATCTCTTCATGAGCCCTCCTGCACTGGCAAAAAATGCAGGTAACATGCCAATACCACACTTTGATCAGCCTCCATCAGCAGTAACTATTACATTGAAGATCTCACAATCAGCTGAGAAACTGGATCGGGGGTTAACACCAGCCCATACCCTCCTGGGCTTCCTCTGGACTTCCCCTGTGCCCCCTGAATCTCATCGCATCCCCTATTACTCCTCTGCCTACAAGTTTTCTCGCCTGGGCAGGAAATCCCAAATGATGTCACTCAAGTTTGATGCAATTTGGCATTCCCTGCCTCAGCAAGAACAAGTGCCGGCAGGTATAATATATATATTTTCCCTTGCTAAGAATTGCCTGCAATTGAATCTCAGAACTAGTTTCCATTATGAAGGGTCATAAAACACCTAGGAAAACATCAAGCAGGTTAAGACCTGTACCAAAGGATGGACAAAAAGATCAAGAAGATATAGAGATCCTAAAAAATGGAAATACTCAGTTAAACTGCAATCTATCATGGCTATACAGGAAATAGTTAGAGGATATAGTTAGAGTTGCAAGAATTAAGCCAAACCTTCCTCATCCATTTGACTATCTAAAAAAAAAATGTTAACCTATAGATTGCTACTTTATAGAAGAGGAAAGAGTTTGGTAACATAAAAGCTTAATGAAAAGAAAAGAAGAATATAATATAAATGGTGATTTCCAGCCAGATTACTGGACACCAAAGGGTCTGAAACACTTGTGGTTAGCTCCGGTCAAGAAGGAGAAAATGGGAATATACACAAGAAATGGATGGTCCTGTAGCTGCTGATGCTCAAACACAGATGAAAGCCATGATTGGTGGTGGATCTAATAAAAACTAGGCAAAGGAGTAATGAAAATTATAGAGATCATATGTTTTAGTGAAGGAGGGGAGTGGACATGAGGTGGAGTAGATTAGTAACTCATCCCCTTGATATGTGGACCTGTTTTTTGAAGGGTTTTGGAAAGTTGTTGTGTATGTTTGTTAATGTATTCCTTGGAAGTCACGATATTTGTATGCTAATTTTAGGATATTTTGTTGAACAGTTACAAACAGCAATGCTTAAGAAGAGCTGAGGATTAATACATTAGGATTATAATAGCCTCACATAATGTTCAAGGTTTTAATTTGCCTCAGTAGAGAAGAATAGCAGAATCTGAGCATAGAAGAGTGAGACTTGTTAGAGACACACTGATGAATTGATTAAAAAACTAAATTGGATAATTCTTTTTTAAACAGGTAATTGCCTCTTAATAATAAAAAGGAGGAGGAGTTATTTTAATTAGTTAAGAGATGGTATTTGAACCAATATTTGTACAAAGAGTTGAGTATGGGAGATATATTTGTATTTGTAAATTAAAGGGAGTGATTTATATTTGAATTAATAATGTGTCTCCCTAATAGATGTCAAATTAGATTATGCTCCAGAATAATGAATACATTTATGAAAATAGTACATGGTCAACTCACAGTGAGGGGAGACTTTAACATGGTTATCGATAAGAACACAAATTGGAGATTTGTACATGTATCTAAAATCAGGTTAATAATGTTCTATTAGCATTTTTTAGTAAACTAGTTAATACTATTAATTTGTATGATAGCTGGAGAGTTGAGTCCTAATGTTATGGATCATTTAGATCAAAAGTAACTCATCCCTCTCCAAATTAGACTATATTTTGGTAGATATCTCTCTTATAAAAAAGGTAGTGAAGTCTGACATAAAATTAGTAGTTTGGTTAGACCATGCTTGGACTTCTATTATGACAGATGATGACAGATCAGTTAGAATCGGTAATAGAAGTTGGATAAACTATATAAAGAGCAGATACAAAAGAAATTGAAGGAATAATTTGGGTATTTTTTATGCCAGAAATCAGTAAGACACTGTTTTGGAGAGTTTAACAAGCAGTTATTAGAGTGGAATTTATAAGGAAAAGAAGCCTTTAAAAAATTAAAAAAATCTCTTAAATGGTCTTTACATAGAACTATATAAATTGGATAAAACCAATAAATGAAGTCCCAGTAAAGCACTTAATTTAAAGACAAATGCGATTTAAAAAAAAGTATAATATAAAAACAGGTTAATTTGAATTTATAAAAACTACAACTAAAGGAAATAACTCTAACAGATTGTTGGCAAGTGAATTAAATTAAACAAAATAATATAGACGAGAATCGTAGTTGGAAAGTCTTGCACTCGTGATTCTTAAAACTTAACTTTTACTAACTTTCTTTAAAAATGTATTAAATATCGACATGGTGTATGGGACAAAAAACAAAAAAACATAGTTTATACATTTTTAAAAATATAAACTGGTTTGCCTAAAGAGGAAGGAATTTCCCTTTCAAATTGGTCCTCCCTGTAACCATCGATCACATATCTAGTTGTGAGCAATAAGGGTTGTTGCTAATGCCTAATGCGGGCTCGCTTCTCGAGGGCTGCAGTTGCTGGCAAGGAGCGTCAAAGGCGCTCCTTCCGCTGGTGAGATGAGCACCTAGGCCCCCGCATGGCCTCTTCCCCTCCTCCTCTCCTTACCCTGTGTCTCTCTTCCCCTCCTCCTCTCCTTACCCTGTGTCTCTCTTCCCTTCCTCCTCTCCTTACCCTGTGTCTCTCTTCCCCTCATCCTCTCCTTCCCCTGTGTCTCTCTTCCTCTCCTTCCCATGTGTGTCTCTTCCCCTCCTCCTCTCCTTTCCCTGTGTGTCTCTTCCCCATCTCCTCTCTTTCCCCTGTGTCTCTCTTCCCATGTCTCTCTTCCCCTTCTCCTCTCCGTCATTGCCTGTTGCCTGAGACACACAATTACGACCCGCTGCACTTTTAAAAACAAAATACCCTGCGACCCAAAATTACGACCTTAGGAAAAAAAACTTAGAAAAAAAAATACACAAGGTCGTAAAACACAAGTAACCACGCAAAAACAAAACCACAAGAACACACACAAAAAACACAATAATAATAAATAAAAAAACACTCACCGACAGCACGGGGGGACAGCCAGGACTTCTAGAAGTGAGGTTGATCACCAATTTAACCCCAATTTGCCCCGTTTCGCCACTCGAAAATCGCCTAAGCGAGAGAAAAAAAGGGCCACCGAAAAAAATGAAAACGAGGCTTCACGACCCAGGACCCAGAAAAACACTGCTAAACACGTACGAGTGTCTCTCCTTGCATTTTAAACCTCTAAATTTCCTCTTGCGGCTCCTTAAAGGCACACAAAACACTTAGACCCGCCAGCGGGGGTACTGTAACTACTCCATGATCTCACTGTAAAGGTCCTTAAAGGACCCACGAAAAATAAACATTAACCCCTTCACTCATGGGGCTCTAAAGAGACCCCCATAAATCCCTTAATTAACCCTGTCTCTCATGGGGGTCAATACAGACCCTCATCACACCTTAATTAACCCTGTCACTCATGGAGGTCAATACATACCACCATAAGCCCTTAATTAACCCTCTCACTCATGGGGGTTAATACAGACCCCCATAAGCCCTTCATTAACCCTGTCAGTCATGGGGGTCAATACAGACCCCCATAAGCCTTAATTAACCCTGTCAATCATGGAGGTCAATACAGACCCCCATAACCCCTTAATTAACCCTGTCACTCATGGGGGTCAAAACAGACCCCCATAAGCCTTTCATTAACCCTGTCAGTCATGAGGGTCAATACAGACCCCCATAAGTCTTAATGAACCCTGTCACTCATGGAGGTCAATACAGACCCCCATAACCCCTTAATTAACCCTGTCACTCTTGGGGGTCAATGAAGACCCCCATAACCTTTTAATTAACCCTGTCACTTATGCTGTGTCAATACAGACCACCATAAGCCTCAATTAACCCTGTCCCTCATGGAGGTCAATACAGACCCCAATAAGCCCTTAATTAACCCTGTCACTCGTGGGGGTCAGTACAGACCCCATAAGCCAATAATTAACTCTCTCACTCATGGCGTCAATACAGACCCCCATAACCCTTTAATTAACCCTGTCACTCATGGGGGTCAATGAAGACCCCCTAACCCCTTAATTAACCCTGTCACTCATGGGGGTCAATACAGACCCCCATAACCCCTTAATTAACCCTATCACTCATGGGGGTCAATACACACCCCATAAGCCTTTAATTAACCATGTCACTCATGGGGGCCAATACAGACCCCATAAGCCAATAATTAACCATGTCACTCATGGGGGTCAATATACAACCCCATAATCCATTAATTAACCCTGTCACTCATGGGGGTCAGTACAGACCCCATAAGCCAATAATTAACTCTCTCACTCATGGCGTCAATACAGACCCCCATAACCCTTTAATTAACCCTGTCACTCATGGGGGTCAATGAAGACCCCCTAACCCCTTAATTAACCCTGTCACTCATGGGGTCAATACAGACCCCCTAACCCCTTAATTAACCCTGTCACTCGTGGGGGTCAATACAGACCCCCATAACCCTTTAATTAACCCTGTCACTCATGGGGGTCAATGAAGACCCCCTAACCCCTTAATTAACCCTGTCACTCATGGGGGTCAATACAGACCCCCATAACCCCTTAATTAACCCTGTCACTTATGCTGTGTCCATACAGACCCCCATAAGCCTCAATTAACCCTGTCCCTCATGGAGGTCAATACAGACCCCAATAAGCCCTTAATTAACCCTGTCACTCATGGGGGTCAGTACAGACCCCATAAGCCAATAATTAACTCTCTCACTCATGGCGTCAATACAGACCCCCATAACCCTTTAATTAACCCTGTCACTCATGGGGGTCAATGAAGACCCCCTAACCCCTTAATTAACCCTGTCACTCATGGGGGTCAATACAGACCCCCATAACCCCTTAATTAACCCTATCACTCATGGGGGTCAATACACACCCCATAAGCCCTTAATTAACCCTGTCACTCATGGGGGTCAACACAGACCCCATAAGCCAATAATTAACCTTCTCATTCATGTCAGTCAATACAGACCCCTATAACCCCTTAATTAACCCGGTCACTCATGGGGGTCAATGCAGACCCCCATAAGCCCTTCATTAACCCTGTCAGTCATGGGGGTCAATACAGACCCCCATAAGCTCTTAATAAACCCTGTCGCTCATGGGGGTCAATATACAACCCCATAATCCATTAATTAACCATGTCACTTATGGGGGTCAATACCATGACGGTCCTCAAGGACCCTCATCACACTAACTACAAACACTACACTGCACTATAACCCCCAATAAACCATTACATCTAAAATAACGCCCCTCGACACTAACCTATGAACATCTACACTACCTACCTACACTACCTACCTACCCCCTAATAAACCCCCCCCACCCCACTAATTACAAAAATAATAAAATCTAACTCACAAAAAAAAACTAAGTCACAAAAAAAACTAATCTACACTACACAAAATAAAACAACCTAAGTCACAAAACATAAAAAAACATAGATTACACCAAATAAAAAAAACCTAAGTCACAAAAAATAAAAAAAATACATTACAACCCACCCTCCCTATTACAGAAAATAACAAACAAATTACATACATGAAAAGGAAAGACATACACAATAAATACAGTACATTACAATACAGTACAAATCAAATAAAATACAATTACCCCCTATCTCAAATATACTATCTAAAATAAATTACATCCTATCAAACTATACACATACCCCACTACCTAAAATACAATAAATGCAATCTAAAATACACACATACCCCACTATCTAAAATGCAATAAATCCTATCTACAATACACACATACATGCACCCTATTTAATTATTTAATTTTAGCTTACAATTAGGGTTTGTATATGGAGATAGGATTTATTGTATATTAAATAGGGGGATGTATAGTATTTCATTTTTTTTAGTGTAATATGTATTTAGTTTAGATAGGATGTAATATATTTTAGATAGTGTAGTATGTGTATATTTTATATAGGATGTAATGTATTTTAGATAGTGGGGTATGTGTGTATTTGAGATAGCATATTTAATATATTTTACATAGGGGGGTTTAGTATTTTTTTTCATTTGTACAGTATGTATTGTGTATGTATTTCCTCTTCAGGTGTGTATTTTTTTTTCTGTAGTGTGTGGGCGGGGTTGTAATGTAGTTTTTATTTATTTTTATTTATTTTACTTTTTTTTCTTTTCTGTAATGTAGATTTCTTAATTTTTTCTAATGTACATTTTTTTTCTATCTGTAATGTAGCTTTTTTATTTTTGGTGAATTAGGCTTTTTTATTTTATGTGAGTTAGGTTTTATTATTTTTTGTAATTAGTGGGGTGGGGGGTTATTAGGGGGTAGGTAGGTAATGTAGGTAGGTAGTATAGGTGTTAATAGGTTAGTGTAGAGGGTGGTTAGATTAGCAAGGTTTATGTTAGTAATGAGCGCCAAAGGTACTCAGAGGACTAAGCCTTACATTGTGTGCCAAACAGCATTTCCAGCCTTATAATTTTATTGACCGTCATTTTTTGACGTGCAAGTCGCTAGTTAAAATAATAAAGTACAACATGCCCACCAATGTTGTTCTGTTTAGTTGTATAACCTTAGAAATATACTGTTCTCAAGACCCCCCTTAATCTGTAACTTTTCGACATAAAGTAGATGCCTTCTCAATGCTATCGTACTTTATTATATCCTGTTATAATATCTAAGTACTTTTTCTCGATACATCTTGCTAATATAATCTTAGTAATATGTATTCTAAGTCTTCCAGTACTTTATTATCAATCTTATGGGGAATTAGGAACAGAAAAATTAGTATTAGGGTAATTGCATATGGGAGCCCTAATCTACTCGACGTGTTTCGAAATGATTTTCTTTTTCAAGAGTTTTATTATGAAAAGTTATATGCATAGCAATAAAAAAAAACAATGACCAGAATTTGAAAAACTATTAAAACATTTTTTTTTCTAAAATCAGTCTTTCAGAAATTACAGCGAAAGAATTGGGAAAATAAAATGCTCCATTTAAACTGCAAGAATTAGAGTTGGCAGTAAAACTAATTATTAAAAATAAATAAGGGCCCAGAAGGCTTTATTAGTAATTAATATAAAAATTTTAGTGCAGAAATTTACCCTTATTTGTTTGACATATTTAATGAGATGAGAAAGTTTATCTCAATTCCCTTCTAATTTACTAAAGAAAACATAATTAACATTATAAAAGAAGGAAAAGATGAGTCTATATGCTCAAATTACAGACCAATTTTACTGTTAAATGGGGATTTAAAAATATATACAAAAATCTTAGTTACTCGAATATCCTCATTGATTGGTAGATTAATGTAACGGAGTTGGAACCCAAAGTCCAGTATCTCCGCTGGTATACGGTAAAATATCCAAGAAGCACTGCAGTCTCACAAGCCCAGACCACCCATATTGGACAACACTCAATTGGGAGTCAAAGAATACTGTCTTTATTTTGTTATGCAGAAATATATATACACCTCTTTCCACAGGCAATACACATCCCCCATATTTGGCCACACAGTACACATAGAGAGACAATAGGTGTGGTCACACCTCCCTGAGGCTACCTGGCTACTTTGATACAATCAGACATTGATCAAATTATACTTCTCTTTGTTCTATGTCTCATAATGAAAACACTTTATACAATAGACTTCCTTATCTTATGAGGAGTCTCTGTAATAGGATTATCTATTAGACTAGTAGCTGTAATATTCTGAGCCAATATATTCTGTAGAACATAAAACAACATATCTACAGTACAGCAATGTGATCATATTTTAACCATAATAATTAAATTACCATAAAACAGGGTAAAACAGTGATGGGTTCCATTACAATTAATCAATATAGATCAAGAAGGGTTCATAGATGGGGAAAGACTGGGAGGTTATAACACAAAACGACTAATATATTTGGTATCTAACGGAAGAGGCTCTCAAGTTCCCATGCTAATCTTGTCTTTCACAAAGCATGCCTTTGACCGATTTAGCTGGGGATTTATGAAGTATACTATGGAGAAATTTGGGTTTAATGGGGATATTTTTAATGTTATTGTGGTCTTGTATAGTAATCCAATAGCAAAGATTTATGGGAAAGATTAACAGCTATCCTCTTTTGTTTTATCTAATGGTACCAGACATGGTTGCCCACTTTTGTTTGCACTAACATTTGAACCATTTGCTGAATTAGGGCCCCATTCAAATGAGCAAAGTAAATTAGGTTTGTACGTCATTTCGGCCGTGGGAGCTTTTTTCAATAAAGTTACACAAATATTCTATTCTCCCCAGCTGTAAAATATTACCGATCCCACCCGCGACTCATAAACCCACTCCTTGTCAGTGAAGCACAAGGATAGGATTATGCAAAATGCAGAGTTACTTTGCTCAATTTCCACATTCACTAGTTCCAATCCCCAGGGATTCCCTCCATCCATGCACACGGTGAAGGAAATTTCCTAGGATCCTTCCCTGCTCACTACTGCTTACCCCTTCCCTACTCACACCCAATCCCCTTTTCCCGATCACCCCTGATCCCCCGTCTACATAACCATGGGGGTCAAATGAGACCTGCATGGCATCTAAAATGGCAATCAGACTGATCAGATGTTAGGTCCATCAATCTGAGAAATCTGATTGGTCAAGTTAGATTTGAAATCAATATTGAGCAGGATGACATCTATTTTAGCCAATCAGAATGTGCAAAAAATCCTATGTAAGCAACAGAAAGTGTGGCAACAGCTATTTGTGGAGGGGAAGTTCCTCCTAGGTATTTTATTTTATTTAGAGAGTGGTGTGTTTTTTTCTGGAGGGCCCTTTCCTGGCCTAGAATGAGTAAAGTTAGCTTCAATCAATAAAGAAGAGGACAAGACCTTCTATTACCAACACGGATAGTCCATCTAGTACCGGGCAGAAAAGTAAGGACAAGGACGTCAATGATCATCGCTGGAAGATTATTTGGGGTAGATAAGATAAGATATTATTAATGTATTTTTATTTTGCAGAGTTAATTTTTTTTATTTTATGTGATGTTTTATTTTATGTGTACTTTTTTATTTTATTGGTAATTATTTATTATTTTAAGGTAATCTTTTTTATTTTTGGTAATTGTAGATTTTTTTTGTAATTGTAGATTTTATTATTTTTGGAAATTAGAATTTTTGATAAATGAATGTTATTTATTTTATGTCATTTATATTTGTAATGCTTTTTTGGTATTTTTATTTAGTGTAGTGTAGCACTTTAGACTTAGAGTTCCTTAAGGGTCCTTGACGACCCCCACGGACCTTCAAGGGTTAATCTATGGCTACATGGGGGATCTATATGTAGACTCACATAGTAGTTAGGGGTTATGTGTTCTATGCAGGGACCAAAGCTTTGGGGAACTGTTGGACTATTGGGGGCCCTGACTTGACAAGCACTATTGGTATTCTTTCCTTCTTCTCTACACAGACACTGCCCTCCAAGCCTGAATACTTGAACTGTGACAGCTAAATTACTATTGTGTGCTCTGTGGGATGGGGGAGCCAAAAACTCTCCATATATGCAGATGAATACCTATTAGTGGTAACAGATTTCCCTTTTAACAAACCACAGGCCAACAACATTTTGTTTTTTCTCTGTGTATTTGTTTTTAGGCCTGTTCCTGGGGTTATTTGGGGAGCTGATTCAGAAAATTGCATTGGATAGAACGCATCAGCTCTAGTTTCTTAGATATAGATATGGGATAATATAGCTAAACATGAACATTGGGCAAGAAAAGATTGTTGGTTGGAGGACAAAATGTAATCAATGAACCTTTGGTAGCACAAGATAGAATCATACTGCCACTGCAACACATATAAAGCTAGGCCAAATTAAACAATTTATAAAGGCTTTGAATAAAGACGGTTCGTGCATTGAATACATAGCTCATAAATTAACTGGACTTACCTTGGAAAAACTGAAGTCAGGAATTTTCAATGGTCCACAGATCAGACAACTTATAAATGGCCCACATTTCATAGCATTAATTAATGAAATCGAAGTATGTGCCTGGTCTTCATTTGTTCTTGTTGTGAAATACTTTCTTGGCAACAAGAAGGCGGACAACTACACACAATAAGTAAAGGATATGCTGTAATATGAGTGTTAAAGTCCATTATCTGCATAGTCACTTAGATCACTTTCCACAGAACCTTGGTGATTTAAGCAAGAGCAAGGTGAAAAATGTCACCAAGACATAAAAACAATGGAAGCCAGATATCAAGGAAGATGGGATGTACACAAGATGGCAGACTATTGTTGGAATCTTATGCAGGATTGTAATGGCAGTTCCCACTCTCGAAAGTCTTCTTGTTGTCGGAAAGTTTGTATCATTAACCATAAAGTGGTATATGGCATATGCTCTGAATCTCAAAAACTAGAGCTGATAGGGGAAAACTGGAGCCATTTTTGGAATCAACAGGTCAAATATACCCAGAAGCAGGTCTAACATTTGAGGCACCAAAATGTGTGTTGGCCCGTGTTATAAATTGAACATAGAGAAATGTCCATTGGTTTATCGGAACAAAAGTTTAATGGCAAAAAAAAGGTTAAATACTTAGGGATATATATAACAAAGGACCTTGCATATCTAATTCTAAGATACACAGTTTGATAAAAAATATAAAACAATTTGAGATGTGAAAAAAGCTGGACATTACATGGCTTGGTAGAATTTCTACTGTTAAAACGAAGGTGTTACCACAAATTTTACTGTGATGCATTTCACTAAAAATGCCCATTGTGCTTCTGAAGATTAAACAGCGTATTATCATGAGAAACACCTGGCAAAAGAAAGGGTCCAGAATAGGAATAAATACTTTACAATCCCCCCCCCCCCCTCCCACACCCCCCCGAAGAGAGGGGAATGATGGTCCCCGATATACAATTATATTACAAAGCCACTATGTTGTTTCATGTAATGGGATGGCCTAGTAAGGAGGGGGAGAGGGATGGATAGCATTGGAAAGGGATACGAAGGATAGAAAGCCCTTAACACAGCGTATTGGGTTAAAAACAGACAGTAAATATTTAATTGTGGCATAATCATGTTTGGAAATGTGGCAGTATCTTATACAGAAATATCATATGATCCATCTCCCATCCTCTCTGATAACTGTGAAGACTATTTAAAATGGTATCCCAAACTTAGGGAATATTAGAGAGTTTCGACATTTGAAATTTGAAAATAAAGGGAGAAATTGTGGATACAAGGCTTATACAGCATTGGGCATGATTTAAAAAAGTAATCAATTGTTTAAATACAAGTTTAATTAAGCCCTAGCTAACTATCCTTTAGGAAGCCATTTATAAAATCACTGAAGTGCCTTAACAACAGTGTCTTTCGAAGCAACAAAATTAAATGGTTTATCTATCATTTATTTTTATAAGAAAGCAGCTTTTCATTTACTGTAAGTAATGTTCTAAAATTATCTGTGACATTTGATGCAGTATTTTGTTCTCTCAGGATGTATAACAGGTGTTCAGCATTTTGGTTTCTTAGATTAGAACAGCCTTGGGGTTATTAATGAGGTAATATTACTGCAATATTTGTCTGTAGGTATTAAAATACATTTTAGTTGAATTATGGTGTTAGAATAAACAAACTTGAATAAGTGGAACATTTCTTTATAATTTCATCATCATGTCCTATTTTTTTAACTTTCACGATAAATAATATTTAAAGGGACGGTGCAAACACCATTTGCATTAAATCTATTTTTAGTTTACCAATAACACTAAAAATGCATGTGCAAACAGCAGCAAAAAAAGGCTTTAGCAAGACAAAAATATTTTAATGACATTGAGCTCTATGCTAATCGGATACGTAGCTGCGCAAAATGGCTCTGTCACGACTGTGGGAGCTTTTTTGTGCTACCTACATATCCAGCTCAATTGCAGCTATGCAATATGAGCATTGGATCATACATTTACATACATTTTTTCTTTATTACACTTACATTTACATAACACATTATATGTTGATTTACTTTGATGTATCTTGTTTAATTGAAAAATTAAACACTCTTATTTAACTGAATAAACATCAAATATATAGTCCCTGTATGAAGACAGAGACTCTGTAGGGCTGGATGTGCAGAGTAGTGTCCTAGCCTATAAGGGACCACGTCTGAACAGCATGATGCAGAATTTTACAAAGAGATGGGCACAGACTGGTTAATATAGTTACATAGTTACATAGGGCCTCATTCTATTAGCGGCCGCAGCCGTTGCGGGGCCGCAAGGACCGGCCGCAAGCTATTCGGCTATTCTATTCCCTTACGGCCGGGGGCTCCGGCAGGCTTGCGGCCGGCGCCTTGCTATCCCTTGCGGCCGCTCGCGCCGGAGGAAAGCCTTTGATCTAAAACGGCCGCAAGAGTTTCGGCCGTAAGAAATTCCTATTTGCAATTCAATTGCTCCGGGAACCCTCTCTGCAAGGCTAAAAGCGAGCCGCAGCTTACTTGCAGGAAAGAGGTCCCGCTAGCACCAATTAAGCACATAAAATAGCTCAAATAAAGCCATCCTGCACTTTGCGGAGTCTATAAAGTGATATTCGGTGTTAGAAAAAATAGCACATAATTCCCCAATACTCAAATCCGTAAAATAATATTTTTTTAATATACGTAAAATATCCATGTAAAAAGTCCAGAGTGCTTGGAGCACCTCAGACTCGCCCACGCCGCAGCCGGAAAATAAACAGTTAATTTAAACTCGGGTTTGGGCTGATGTGCAAGCTTGAGAGTGGGTTACTTTT
The DNA here is from genome assembly GCA_027410445.1 of Discoglossus pictus. NCBI lineage: Eukaryota > Metazoa > Chordata > Amphibia > Anura > Alytidae > Discoglossus > Discoglossus pictus. The sequence goes on from CM050163.1 coordinate 448,482,434, forward strand.
AATCCTCATGCCCCCCAATATGATCCCTAGCATTTACAGAGCTGTACAGTGCAGGCTTGAATTTATTTTTGCGTTTTTCTATTTCTGAGCTTACGGCCGGTACAAAGATATGCGGCCGGCCATAAGAGGAGATCCTTGCGGGGCCGTATAATAGAATCGCGAGTTAACAGAACCCCCGCAAGGAATCGCAGCCTTACGGCCGATTTACAGCCGGTAATAGAATGAGGCCCATAGTAATTAAGGTTGAAAAAAGACTTTCAGTCCATCAAGTTCAACCTGTTAAGATCTCCTCTGATCTGCAATATGCGGATTAGTTATTAATTAAATTATTGATTAAATAATTATTAATAGTATAGTATTGGAGGATGAATAAAGAGTTAGTCCATCAAGTTCAACCTTTTTAGATCTCTATTGATCTTTTTAATGTGGACTATTTATTATTATTATTGTTATTTGTTAATTGATCCAGAGGAAGGCAAACAGAAAAAAAAAACATTGAAACTTTGCCAATTGTCTCATTAGGGGAAAAAAAAGCAAAATTCCTTCCTGACCCCAGAAACTGGCGATCAAATTTCTCCCTGGATCAATATTCCTTGCTAGTTATCTGGGATAGCCTTGAATGCCCTTTTTATTCAAAAATATATCTAACCCCTTTTTGAAGTTGTCTATCGAATTCGCTGTCACCACCTCCTTTGGTAGAGAATTCCACAGTTTAACCACCCTAACTGTGAAGAACCCTTTTCTTTCTTTAAGGTGAAATCTTTTTTCCTCTAACCTCAAAGGGTGTCCTCTTGTCAGTTGAAAATCTCTTGCTACAAAAAGTTCACTCGACAAAGCCTTATATTGACCCTGGATGTATTTATATAACGTAATCATATCTCCTCTTAGACGCCTTTTTTCTAGCGAAAATAAGTTTAATTTTGTTAGTCTTTCTTTATAACTTTTTTTTATGAGGTGGTGCCCAAAATATGAGACACTGCACAGCAAGTACAGCAAAGTATGTGTCTTCATGAGCTGCAGAGGGCATACCCCAGCAGGGGATATTGGTTTTATATGAGGCTGATCAACAGAGCTCATAAGCATTTCATAAAACAAACCACATTAAAGGTATATGGTAGTTTCCCTGTTTTTCCCTTTATATAATCTAACACATACTGCTTATATCAGAAACACACATCACATTGATTCATTCTGAACACACACAATTTTGTTTTTTTAAACAAAGTTGATTTCCACGCCTACAGACCAATATAAAAACTGCATTCAAGTAAGGTTTTTAACCCTATTCTAGCCTTCCAGTCAGTAGCAGCATCCTCCAGAGATCCAGAGCAGCACTGCCTGAGTTACCTCATTCCAGGGAGAAGAGAGTGTTGTGTGATGATAACAAAAGACTCCACATCTCCCAATGCTTTGGGACTGAATCCCCACACTGCTACAATGCTGTAGCTGCGTCTGATTGGCCACAACAAATTATGAATTTTATGCTAATTTTACTTGAATTTTCAGGGGCAATCCTTCTCAAAAATCAGTTGCCAGAAAAATGAAGACATTTTACAAACTTTAAGGTAAGTTGCATACGTTAATGATTCTCCTCTATAAGATGCATTCATAATCTATGAACATAAAACCATTCGATGGTCACTGAGGAATGCAGTTGAGAAGAGGTGATGTAGTAGTATAATATTTTGTTATTTACTTATCAACCTGTTCTTTTTATTTTATTGTAGGCAAATTTTACTATTAATTATCTATTAAGGCAATTTGTTCATCTGCAAGCAGGGCTACCAAATAATTTAAGTAAACTATATACTGCGGCTGTCATATAGCCATGATAATAATTACATCCTCCATGCAGAATGATCTTACACTTTATAAATAATACATATATCATGTTATATCTACCATGATTGATGTTACATTTAATATGTACAAATACACATATGGCTATGAAATAGTCTTACACTAATATGTTAAACAAACCCAGCAGTGAGCTAAGCATGTTATCCTTCTTCTCAATATGAGACTAAATATGCTTTTCTGGTCTTATTAAAGGACATTAAAGCTGATGACCTTTTTTTGTCACCAATAATCATGTCTATGTGTTTAGATGTCATGATATCATAACAATCATAATCATAACACCTGTATACCTTTAACATGTGATAACAATGTGGCTAAACAATATCCTATAAAGATAATGATAGTACTCTTGGCCTTCTGATTGTGTTCACAGCTAAGCATTCCTTGTTCGATCCCACATCTTGATACAAATCTTCAACTGGTCATGACAACTGATTTCTCATGACAGATACAGCATGGTTTGCACTACTTGTAGATGAACATCAGGTAAGTCCGTGTACTGTTATAGTAACAGTATAAAGAACTGTGCATACCGATTTTGCTTTATTTTTCCCCTTTTCAGATTTTGTTAATTTGACCATACAGTGTCATACTATTTCAAAAGTTTCCTAATCACAGTTGGTTTAGATTGCATAATCCAGGATTAATTGCATCTGTTTCATTGAGCCCACAATGTAAGTGCTATGCACAGTAATTTTTGCTTCTGTTATAATAAGTGATGAATGATGAGATTTATATTCACCTACTTATTCTTACTGCAGTGTAATGACCACAAGCGACTCTAGTAAATGCTATACATTATTTTCATAATGTGTTAGATTTAAGACAACATATGATCACATTTTATACAGCCTCCTGTTCTCTTGGGTAGTATTTGCCCCACACCAATGATATTAAAGCATGGACTACTACATTTAAGACTTAAGTGCTCTATGGATATAATAAACATATTATTATTATGCTTTAATCCATGTTTTAATTATGTTTCTAATAGTTACTGATTTGGATCATTGACATAATTACATTTAGTTAAAGGCCCACTTTATTCAGCACAATTTGGACCACATAAAGATCTCCTAAAAGATGAATGAAATACTTTTTGAAGTTTGAAAATATGTGTTTATTTGAATGAATGACCGCCCTCAGACTCTTCCAGGCCTTCCACCTCAACGACAGGGGTCATTTATGCTGGAATTTGGGGCAATTTACCAATTAGTTCTTTGTAATAACATAAATATAGGAATAATCTAAGGTTTTTATATCTGCCTTACTTGGTTTGGTATATTGTCAGGATGAACGATAACACTCACTCCTCTAGAGGTAAAGCTGGAAAATAAAACAATGAATCGGTCAGCGGATTTCTTCTCCCCGGCAGATAAGTCTAGTAGTAGAGAGAAAATGAAATATGTCCACATCCTTTCAGTCTCTTCTGTCAGAAGATAAACAGGGGGATATGAGAGGTGAAGAGGAGACTGTTAGGGAGGGTACTACAGAAGAGATATCAGTTACTACTATGAAACTATTGTTTAAAGAATTTCAAAATTCTATAAAAGATTAATTAAAACTCAAGAAATAGAACTGGCTCAGGAAAAATTAATGACAGATAATAAGGATTTAAAAACTGAAATTGGAGGAGTTGAAATTGGAATTGCAAAAACGAAAGACTCAAAATGTAAGAACTGCTGAGCATGAACGGAGATATAACATCACAATAAGAGGTATTTCTGAAAAAAATGGATATAAAGATTTACTAAACTTTATAGAAAAAATGTCCTTTTAGTTAACAACAAGAAGTTTTCTCAACCACCTGTAGAGAAATACTATCGTATACCTTGCCTAAAATGCTAAGTAACGATACCCCAAGAGATGTTATAGTTAAGATACATCATATGGCATACAGGGAAGCAATTCTGAAAGCCTCCTTAAATAAAATAATGTTTTAATTTCCTTATGAACATATAACATTTTTTTGTAGATCTATCTGGAGATACATTAATAAACAAAGGAAAACATTTCTCCCCATTACTAAAATATTAAGCGAAGAACAGATCCCTTACAAATGGGGCTTTCCGCCCAAAATAAAACTTTATATTAAACAATCAGAGACATACAGTTAGCAATGTTGAGGAAGGAGAAAGATTGCTAAAATCTTGGAAACAAAATCTGACAGAATAAGAAAACTTTTTTAAATATATGCATGTGTTTTTAAGAGGAGAAGGAGATGACCCAGAAACAACCGGGTAATTAGCTATAGAGAGTAAAAGAGATAATACTCAAAGGAAGGGAAAGGGATGGGAAAGGGAAGAAAAGGGGGGAAGAAGAGAAGGGGGAAGGAGGGAGACAGAAAGGGTGAAATAGAGGGGGAAAAAGCGGGAGAGAAGGGGAAAAATAGAGAGTAATAATAAAATAGAGAGTAATAATTGAGGGATAGAAGGGAGAAAAGGGAAAAGGGAAGAAAAGGAAGGAAACAAAGAGAAAGAAAAAAGAAAGAGAGAGAAAGTTAAATGGGTGGACACTTATATATACTGTATATACTCGAGTATAAGCCGAGTTTTTCAGCCCTTTTTTTAAGGCAAAAAGGGCCCCCTCGGCTTATACTCGAGTCACTCTCGCCCCGTGTGTCTCTAACCCCCCCCGTGTGTCTCTAACCCCCCCCCCCCGTGTATCTCTAACCCCCCTGTGTGTCTCTCTACCCCCCCGTGTGTCTCTCTACCCCCCTGTGTGTCTCTCTACCCCCCTGTGTGTCTCTCTACCCCCCCGTGTGTCTTTCCCTCCCCCCTCCTCAACCTAAACCCCCCTCAACCCCCCTCCTCCACCTAAACCCCCCTAAATACCTCCCCCATCTCCCCTCACTTACCTGCTTGTGCTCCGGCCTCCGCTCCTTGACCCGGCGCCGGCGCGCATGTGACGTCACATGCGCGCTGCGTCATTAGCATATACCGGGTGCCGGCACCTGGTATATGCTAATGACGCGGCGCGCATGTGACGTCACATGCGCGCCGGGTCATGGAGCGGAGGCCGGAGCACAAGCAGATAAGTGAGGGGAGAGGGGGGAGGTATTTAGGGGGGTTTAGGTGGAGGAGGGGGGTTGAGGGGGGTTGAGTTTGAGGAGGTGGGTTGGGGTTGAGGGGGGTTGAGGTTGAGGAGGGGGGTTGAGGGGGGCTGAGGTTGACGAGGGAGGTTGAGGATGGGGGGTTGAGGATGAGGATGGGGGGGTTGAGGAGGGAGGTTGAGGATGGGGGGATGAGGAGGAAGGTTGAGGAGGGGGTTGAGGATGGGGGGTTGAGGAGGGGGGGGAGGAGGGAGGTTGAGGATGAGGAGGGACGATGAGGAGGGAGGTTGAGGATGAGGAGGGAGGTTGAGGATGAGGAGGAGGGGATGAGGAGGGGGGTTGAGGATGGGGGTTGAGGAGAGAGGATGAGGATGGGGGGTTGAGGATAAGGGGGTTGAGGAGGGAAGTTGAGGAGGGGGGTTGAGGAGGTTTGAGGTTGAGGAGGGGGTTGAGGATGGGGGGGTTGAGGAGGGAGAATGAGGATGGGGGGCTTGAGGAGGGGGTTGAGGATGGGGGGGTTGAGGAGGGAGGTTGAGGAAGGGGTTGAGGATGGGGGGTTGAGGAGGGAGGTTGAGGATGAGGAGGGAGGTTGAGGATGAGGAGGAGGGGTTGAGGAGGGGGGTTGAGGTTGAGGAGGGGGGGTTGAGGTTGAGGAGGGTGGTTGAAATTGAGGAGGGGGGTTGAGGATGGGGGGTTGAGGAGAGAGGATGAGGATGGGGGGGTTGAGGAGGGGGGTTGAGGAGGGAGGATGAGGAGGGAGGTTAAGGAGGGGATTGAGGATGAGGAGGGAGGTTGAGGAGGGGGTTGAGGATGAGGAGGGAGGTTGAGGATGAGGAGGGAGGTTGAGGATGAGGAGGAAGGTTGAGGAGGGAGGTTGAGGAGCGAGGTTGAGGATAAGGAGGGAGGTTGAGGATGAGGAGGGAGGTTGAGGTTGAGGAGTGGGGTTGAGGAGGGTGATAAGGGAGGGGGAAGAGACACAAGGAAGGGAGAGGTTGGATGAGACACAGGGAAGGGAGAGGGGAGAAGAGACACATTGAAGGGAGAGGGGAGAAGAGACACGGAGAGAGAGAGGGACACAGAGGGCACAAGAGGATGGGGGATGGGGGGTTGAGGATAAGGGGGTTGAGGAGGGAAGTTGAGGAGGGGGGTTGAGGAGGGTTGAGGTTGAGGAGGGGGTTGAGGATGAGGATGGGGGGTTGAGGAGGGAGGATGAGGATGGGGGGCTTGAGGAGGGGGTTGAGGATGGTGGGGTTGAGGAGGGAGGTTGAGGAAGGGGTTGAGGAGGGAGGTTGAGGAAGGGGTTGAGGATGGGGGGTTGAGGAGGGAGGTTGAGGATGAGGAGGGAGGTTGAGGATGAGGAGGAGGGGTTGAGGAGGGGGGATGAGGTTGAGGAGGGGGGGTTGAGGTTGAGGAGGGTGGTTGAAATTGAGGAGGGGGGTTGAGGATGGGGGGTTGAGGAGAGAGGATGAGGATGGGGGGGTTGAGGAGGGGGGTTGAGGAGGGAGGATGAGGAGGGAGGTTAAGGAGGGGATTGAGGATGAGGAGGGAGGTTGAGGAGGGGGTTGAGGATGAGGAGGGAGGTTGAGGATGAGGAGGGAGGTTGAGGATGAGGAGGAAGGTTGAGGAGGGAGGTTGAGGAGGGAGGTTGAGGATGAGGAGGGAGGTTGAGGATGAGGAGGAAGGTTGAGGAGGGAGGTTGAGGAGGGAGGTTGAGGATGAGGAGGGAGGTTGAGGATGAGGAGGGAGGTTGAGGTTGAGGAGTGGGGTTGAGGAGGGTGATAAGGGACGGGGAAGAGACACAAGGAAGGGAGAGGTTGGAAGAGACACAGGGAAGGGAGAGGGGAGAATAGACACATTGAAGGGAGAGGGGAGAAGAGACACGGAGAGAGAGAGGGACACAGAGGGCACAAGAGGATGGGGGATGGGGGGTTGAGGATAAGGGGGTTGAGGAGGGAAGTTGAGGAGGGGGGTTGAGGAGGGTTGAGGTTGAGGAGGGGGTTGAGGATGAGGATGGGGGGTTGAGGAGGGAGGATGAGGATGGGGGGCTTGAGGAGGGGGTTGAGGATGGGGGGGTTGAGGAGGGAGGTTGAGGAAGGGGTTGAGGATGGGGGGTTGAGGAGGGAGGTTGAGGATGAGGAGGGAGGTTGAGGATGAGGAGGAGGGGTTGAGGAGGGGGGTTGAGGTTGAGGAGGGGGGGTTGAGGTTGAGGAGGGTGGTTGAAATTGAGGAGGGGGGTTGAGGATGGGGGGTTGAGGAGAGAGGATGAGGATGGGGGGGTTGAGGAGGGGGGTTGAGGAGGGAGGATGAGGAGGGAGGTTAAGGAGGGGATTGAGGATGAGGAGGGAGGTTGAGGAGGGGGTTGAGGATGAGGAGGGAGGTTGAGGATGAGGAGGGAGGTTGAGGATGAGGAGGAAGGTTGAGGAGGGAGGTTGAGGAGGGAGGTTGAGGATGAGGAGGGAGGTTGAGGATGAGGAGGGAGGTTGAGGTTGAGGAGTGGGGTTGAGGAGGGTGATAAGGGAGGGGGAAGAGACACAAGGAAGGGAGAGGTTGGAAGAGACACAGGGAAGGGAGAGGGGAGAAGAGACACATTGAAGGGAGAGGGGAGAAGAGACACGGAGAGAGAGAGGGACACAGAGGGCACAAGAGGGACACAGGGGGCAGCACATTTCCCACCCTCGGCTTATACTCGAGTCACTCATTTTACCCAGTATTTTGTGGTAAAATGGGTGCCTCGGCTTATACTCGGGTCGGCTTATACTCGAGTATATACGGTACTTGTTTTTATATATACACAATTTATTAATTGATCAAATATATTCACAAGGAAAGTTTGTGGTACAAAATATAGATAATAATTATGGCACTAAAAATGTAAGTTTGTTCACTTACCGTTCACGCACCGGCGTATAACACGCACCTCATTTTAAGAAGGAAATTTCAGGAAAAAAAACTTAAATTTCAAATAAAGAACTTTGAAGCAAAATAAGGGTAGCTCAGAACTTTTTTTTATTAATATTATTAACGCTTATAAGGTAAATAACGTAAAATGACAGTAAAAGCAACTGTTTTAACAAAGAAACTTGGATATTATATGTTTTTACAAAAGTTTACTCAGATATCGCTGCTCCTCCTCAACCCCCTCCTCAACCTCCTCCTCAACCTCAACCTCAACCCCCCTCCTCAACCTCCCTCCTCATCCTCAACCTCCTTCCTCATCCTCAACCCCCTCCTCAACCTCCCTCCTCATCCTTCCTCCTCAAACCCCCATCCTCAAACCCCTCCTCAACCTCCCTCCTCAATCTCCCTCCTCAAACCCCCTCCTCAACCCCCCCATCCTCATCCTCCTTCCTCAACCCCCCTATCCTCAACCCCCTCCTCAACCCCCCTCCTCATCCTCAACCTCCCTCCTCATCCTCAACCCCCCGATCCTCAACCCCCTCCTCAACCTCCCTCCTCAACCCCCCTCCTCATCCTCAACCTCCCTCCTCATCCTCAACCCCCTCCTCAACCTCCATCCTCAACCTCCTTCGTCAACCCCCCTCCTCAACCTAAACCCCCCTAAATACCTCCTCCTCTCCCTTTCCCCTCACTTACCTGCTTCTGCTCCGGCCTCTGCTCCTTCTTGACCCGGCGCGCATGTGACTTCACATGCGCGCCACGCCATTAGCATATACCGGGAGCCGGCACCCAGTATATGCTAATGGCGTGGCACGGATGTGACGTCACGCCATAAGCATATACCGGGTGCCGGCACCCGGTATATGCTAATGACGTGGCGCGAATGTGACGTCACATGCGCGCCGGGTCAAGAAGGAGCGGAGGCCGGAGCAGAAGCAGGTGAGGGGAAAGGGAGGGGAAAGGGAGAGGGGGAGGTATTTAGGGGGGTTTAGAATGAGGAGGGGGGTTTAGAATGAGGAGGGGGGTTAGAATGAGGAGGGGGGTTTAGAATGAGGAGGGGGGGTTTAGAATAAGGAGGGGTGGTTTAGAATGAGGAGGGGGGTTGAGGATGAGGAGGGGGGAGGGAAAGAGACACGGTCCTTAACATTATATCGGTATATAACACGCACACATAATTTGCCCCCTATTATCAGGGAGAAAAAGTGTGTGTTATACGCCGATAAATACGGTATTCTAAAAGAGGTGGGAATTTATAATAATCTGTTTTTGGGAAGAGGAAAGAAAGAAAAGACAATCATCACGGACACTGAATAAAAGAGAAAAATAAGCAAACAAGCTTATGCACATAAAAATCACTTTATTATCTAATGAAGGGTTTATATGTTTTGTATATCACATATAATAGTTGTCAAACTACAAGACGTTGTCACGCTTTGCAAGCTCGCAAAGCGAGCTCTTAAGTACTGCATCCCTCGCAAAGCGAGGGATGCAGATTTGTCCGCAAATGCGAACCCACGAAGCGAGGGGCCGCATTTGCGGAAGGTGAAGCCTCCAATGTCGTATGTACGCAAGACTTAGAAAAAAAAGCCACCTCGGAACCAACCTTAACGTAACAAAGACCCAAACACACTAAAAATACGACCATGATGGCCGGACCGCGCGCACCTAAAAACCGTCAAAACACACCAAATACTCACAAAAACTACATACAAAGCTTACCCATAGCAAGGGGGGGTACCCAGGACCTCTGAAAGTGAAGTTACACCTCCATTTAAGTCCACATTCCCGAGTTCAGACACACGAAAATCCCCTAAGCAAGAGAAAAAATGGCAGCCGAAAAAAACGAAAACAAAGCTCAAAGCCCAGCCGTGTACAACTTGCCCAAGAAGGGATCCGAGATAAGCTCAGAAACCTGCATTAACCTCAGAACCAACCTTAACGTAACAAACACCCACACGCACGAAAAATGGCAGAACCGTGCGCACCTAAAAACAGTAAAAACACACCAAATACTCACAAAAACTACATAAAATACTTACCCATAGCAAGGGGGGGGGGGGGGGGCACCCAAGACCTCTGAAAGTGAAGTTACACCTCCATTTAAGTCCAAATTCCCGAGTTCAGACACACGAAAATCCCCTAAGCGAGAGAAAAAATGGCAACCAAAAAAAAAGAAGACGAGGCTCACAGCCCAGCCACGTACAACTTACCCAAGAAGGGATCCGAGATAAGCTCGGAAAACCGCATTAACTCAATGGGATCCGAGATAAGCTCGGAGACCTGCATTAACCTCACATTAACCATCGCAGTGGGGGTCCCGATTGCACGCGATCAGGGACCCCCGCTGCAATGAAAATTCAAACTTCCTGCGTTACAGGTCCTTAAAGGACCGTAAAGGTCCTTAAAGGACCCGTTATAAAAGAATACAAATATACACTATCACCCTGTCACTCATTGGGGTCAATACAGACCCCCATAAACCCCTAATTAACCCTGTCACTCAAGGGGGTCAATATAGACCCCCATAAGCCCTTCATTAACCCTGTCACTCATGGGGGTCAATACAGACCCCCATAAGCCCTTCATTAACCCTGTCACTCATGGGGGTCAATACAGACCCCCATAAACACCTAATTAAACCTGTCATTCAGGGGGCTCAATATAGACCCCCATAAGCCCTTCATTAACCCTGTCACTCATGGGGGTCAATACAGACCCTCATAAGCCTCTATTTAACCCCATCAGTCCCATAAGGGTATATTAACACCATTATGCGCCTGTTACAACACTACATTAACCACATAAGTGCCATGACGGTCCTCAAGGACCATCATGACACTAAGTATAAACACTACATTGCACTATAGCCCCCCAGTAAAACATTAAATATGAACTAAACACCCTCTACACTAACCTATTAACAGCTACACTACCCACCTACCCCCTAATAACCCCCACCACCCTAATTACAGGGGGAAAAAAGCCTAAAGACACAAAAAAACATATCTACATTACATAAAATAAAAAACCTAACTCACAAAAAAAAAACTACATTACAGAAAATAAAAAAACCTAAGTCACAAAAAATAAAAAAAGGAACATTACACACAAAAAAAAAAACATTACATTACAGAAAAAAAAAAATTACACACCTGAAAAGGAAATACATATAATACAAATACATACAATATAATACATGCATACAATACAATACAAATACATACAATACATACAATATAATACATACAATACAATACTTACAATATAATACAAATACATACAATACAATACACCCCTATCTAATATACATCACACAATCTATCTAAATAAATACCATAATCTAATATACAATACATTCTATGCTATCTATATAAAATACATACCGCTAGCTAACATACAATAAATGCTATCTATATATAAAATTATTATTATTTATTATTTGCAGATGTCCATTCAGATCAGGCACCTACGGAAAAAAAAAAAAAATAATTAGTGCAACACGTTTACAGTACATAAATAAACATTCTATACATTCTAAATATTCTACTCACCTTTCCGGCATGTCCCGTCCTTATACTTTTCTTCTTCTCCGTTGCGGCATCTGTTAAAAAAAACATAACATTAATACACATACATATACATAACAACAAATTAAATAAACATAATCTACATTTTACTTACCTCCCCGCGATGTCTCCGGCCTCCGTCTCCTCTTCTGCCACGCCCTGTATAATAAAATAAAAAAATACCCACATCCGCACTCACGGACATCCCCGACTCTAATGAGGCTCCCGGAGATTTTTCCGCAAGAAAATAGGCAATGGCGCCTTCTGATTGGTTGAAATCGCTGTCTATCAAATTCACCCAATCAGGAGGCGCCAATGTGTGAGCCAATTAGAAAGGGATACACCCTAAAATCCCACTCTGATTGGATAATGTACCTGTCAATCTTTATTTAAACCAATCACAAGGCGCACATGCCTTCAGCCAATCACAATGGAATACACCCCCACAGAGTGATTGGTTGGAGCATCTGCGCATTCTGATTGGTTGCACTGACAATAGCCAATCACAATGCACGTACTGATTGGTGAAGGATTTGCGCATTCTCATTGGCTATTGTGAATGTCAATCAATATTAAAGCCAATGGGAAGGCGCAGATGTCTTCACCAATGAGTACGTGGGGTATATTCCATTGTGATTGGCGGATGGCAATAAAGCCTTAGGATTGGTTCAAATAAAGATTGAAAGGTGTATTATCCAATCAGCGTGGTATTTTGGGGTGTACCCCTTTTTCATTGGTTCCCAATTGGCGTCTTCTCATTGGCTGAATTTGATAGACAGCCTTTTCAGCCGCCATTGCCAATTTTATTCTGGAACCCTCCGTAGGAAGCTCATTAGCGTCGGAGACACTTTCGCCAGGGCGGATGTGTGTCGTTTTTTTTTTTGTTTGTTTTTTAAGGATATAGCTGAAGTTCCAAATATGCTATAATTTAAAACTATATGAAAAACAAGTACTTTATCAATTTAAAGTTAAGTAAAAATATTTTTTCTTGCAGTAAATTTACACTGAAGATTGTAGTTTTTCCTGTCCATCAGCCTTCTCATAGAATCACCAAGCATGGCCTGTTATCAGTCTTGTTCTTGATTATAATTGCTAATTACTCCATGCCTGTAATGTTTTTAATCTAAAGCGATGGACAATGCTGATAACAATGAGTGCTTGCTGACCTCAGGTAGTAACTAGGCTGATTAGGCTAATTAGTCCCTCATATCTGCATGCAAGAACAATGCAGGCAGACCCCAAGGAGTAATTATCCACTATAACCCACCATCAAACTGATAAGAGCCTATGGTTGGTAGATATGTATAAAAGACTAACTGACTGAAAATTACAAACTGTAATGTAATTCAAAATAATACTATATTTTTCACCTTTAATCGGTCACTTTAAATTAATTCAGGTGTCCCCGTCAATTCTCCCTAATTGATGTCTTATCTGACATTACCCAAAAACAAGGTAGGTAGACTGCAAAGCTACTCTCAATGTATGCACACATTAAAGGCAAATTGAACTTAACATTGTAGCGTCCAGCAGATCTGTATTTCTTCACTCCCCATTCGGTGTCCAGGAGTTGAAAAGGATCTGCTCAGGAGGCTGTTTTAATTTTTTTTCCTGGCCATTATAGGTTTGCCTACAATATCAAAGCAGGAAAGGAGGCAGATCAATTATATTACCTGGACAAAAGATAAAGACTCCTGTCAGGACAGTCCCCCTGGGCAGATCCTCCCCCACTCCTGGATATCTTTTATGGGATGGAGAGGAACATACATGCTGAAGTTCAAAATACTAATATTGAATTTTACGTTTTAAAATCTGCCCTAATTTGTTGTCCTTCAAATATTGATGTTATTGCTAACAAGTTATTAAATAATCAAGTTAAGAGAACTCACCATTGTCTGCCTATCCAAGTCATCTATTCAAAGCCAAACCAAGATCCGGATTCAATTTGAGCTAAGTAAATTAAATTTTGACGTAATTTCAGCTGCGGGAGCTTTTTTTCAGTAACATTGCACGTATTTAGTGCTGTTGACTCGTACTATCACATATTTCACCCGAAATCTGTAAACCCAGCTCTTGTCAGTAATATTTAGGGGCCTGGATTATATAACGCATGCAAAGTTACACAAATCTTTACAATTTTTACAGAATTTTTTGCTGAGACACAGCCATGGGAGCCAATATATATCTGGGTTTGGGTCTGGGTTCTCAACAGTGCCTGAGGTGTGGGCATCCGCTCAAGCGAAGCCGGATGTTGCTTTTAGTGCCTGCCCAGCAGGATCTGTCTCAGGAGGAGGAGGGAAGGAGAGGATCAGAGGGTTCGGTATCTGAGGAGGTCAGGGAGCGACTTGCTGGGCCTTCAGCCTCACCCATGGGATTTAACCCCACTGGCCCACTCCTTTCCTAAATCGACTCGCCATCTGGGCCTTATACTGGTCTGACTCCCTGTCCTTTTCTCCACTGCCACCACTTCCTCCACCCACCACTGCAACATTGTGGCTCACAACACCACCAGGCCCACCACAACACCCACACAGCTCCAAGGTCAAGAGCACCTCCCCACTAATCCACCACCACATCCTCCCCCAGCAGCCAGGCAGTGCAGAACCAGAGCGTGCATCAGCATCCCAGTGTTCTCTTGTTACTAGCACCACGGCCTCCACCCTGGAGGCTTCCTCTGCACATCCTACGCCTGGCCCCTCCTCACTGCCCTCCATGCCTCCACTCAAGTGCTGCTGCCTCGTGGGGTAATGCCTCCCCTCCAACCCCACCTAGGGACATGGCGTAATGTCACAAGGGGCAAGGGCCCTGTTCTAAGGCAGAGGAGGAGATAGGGGCAGCGTCTAGAATTTGACCTTCTCAACAGAACTTCTGAAAATCTATTGTTCCAAATGTTAACATATCAATCTAGCTTGGCTACAGAGTAGATAATCATGGCTTAAGTGATGGTGATATTTTGTAACCATGAGGCTACCCACCATCACATTTCACCAATTGATGGTCACTGAGGAATGCCATTGAGAAGAGATGCTGCAGTCTCAATTTAATTACTTTTATCCCTTTTTGTTATTTTGATTTTAGGCACAATTCATCTCCATGAAGGCATCTTCTTCATCTGCAAGCAGTGCTACCAAATAATATAAATTATAATTAATATTAATTAAATATATACACAGGTAAACACAAATATCATGTTTTAAAACACATGGTTGTTGTTAAGTTTATTTTATACCAATGCAGATATGGACTTGCATAGTCCAACAATGGCATGGTAATCAAACCCAGCATTAATACATGCATGATTTAGACCTATATGTCGGAATTTCCGTGTCAACTTGACATATAAATCACCAATGTATCCAATTGTAATGAGGCCCATATTTAACACTCCGTTATGGATATATTTAGCACTCCATTATGGCCGATGCAGCACTCTTTGTCTCAGATTGAGTTAGTTATGCAGGCCAGATAACGTGGAGCATTATATTTATTTCCGTGTAGCTTTTGTGTTAATTTCCATATTAAAAATATATTTTCCCACTTTCCCAATCAGCTACTTGTCCTCTCGGATTCGCATGCACCACATCCATGATATTAATGCACGGTCGGATACATTTCTAATAAACTTTGGTATTGTTATACCGTTATTGATGTTTCCATGTGTTTCTAATGTTTACTGATTTGGGACATCAGCATACGTAACAATTACTTAACAATAATATATTTGTATATTGATCATCCTCCTGTATACCCATCTTTTCATACATTTGATGACTGTAAATATATGTTTGCATGTCACTAAACATATGCAGCCTTATTAAATTGTGATTCGGCCAATTGAATAGGGCTCTATATAAGCACATAGCATTTTTTTTACAGAAGTTTTTGGTTAGTGAAGACCTTGCTTTTGGATAGAAGTTCACTTACTAAAAACTTCTGTAAAAAAATATGCTCTGTGCTTATATAGAGCCCTTTTCAATTGGCCGAATCGCAATTTAATAAGGCTAATGTTGATTAGTAACTGAGTTTGTTCAGCTAAGTGTTTACACTTTGTATGTTAAATCTGATGTTAATATAATTATTTTTTAACATCAATTCACGTTTTGGTGCACACAACGGCTGAATTTTGCATGGAATGTGACATGATGATGAAATATTTATCCTTCATTTTTTTCAAAAATATTGCTATGTGAACAATACAGCCAATTACAGTGACACTAAGAGCCCCATTAAATTGCTCCAACTGTAGAAATTGTAGCCCGTAAAGGAGCCTGCAAGAGTTAAGGCTACCCGATCTGTGGGTTACAGGAGGAAAAACCCACGGGCCATCAAAATCTGGACTCTGTCCAAGCTAAGCCTTTGATCTGTCAAGCCCGTAAGTTTTACAATTGCAAATCGATATTAGATTGCTAAGAATCCCCAAGAACTCACTGGCGTTCAAACCCGTCAAAGGGCAAAAGGAGCCCAAAATCCTACGGGGAATAGAGAGGACCCGCAAGGGGGTTAAAGTCCTGTCCGTAGCAATGTAAATGCAAATTTAAACACAATGTTTCTCTGCTCTTACACTATGTCCCACTCTTCCCCTTACAGTGCATTCTGACTGCAACACCTTGGCTTATATGCTCTGGAGGAAACTCTGAGAAGTTGCTACACACTGAATGCATTCTAACTGCAACACCTTGGCTTCTCTGCTCTGAAGGAAACTCTGAGAAGTTGCTACACAACTGAGGTATAAACAGAGTCATGAAGACTGACCCATCTCAGGAGCCATTGTCATTATTATTAATATTATTGTATTATGCCTATTATTATATTTGGGCAGATAGTAATTATTTCATGCTAAATCTCAATACCTTGCATTATGTTAAATCTGTCCACCCCCTACTGTGTCTGTATTCACTCCCCCCCCCCTCCCCCATTTCCTGGCCTGCATTAGTTAGTAAGGAGGAGTTGTTTAACATTTGTTCAATTGCTTTCTCTCTTTCTTTCTAACTCTCTTCTCTTACCTTCCCTGTGCTCTCCCTCTTTCCATGTTCCTCTGCCCTCACACTATGTCCCACTCTTTCCCTTACAGTGCATTCTGACTTCAATGCCTTGGCTTCTCTGCTCTGAAGAAAAATCTGAGAAGTTGCTACATACCTGAGATATGAACGTAGTCACGAAGACTTACTCATCTCAGGAGCCATTGTCATTATTATTAATATTGTATAATGTATTATGCCTGTTATTATATTTGGGCAGATAGTAATTATTTCATGCTAAATCTCAATTCCCTTCCTGCCCCTCACCTACCCGCCCCTATCTAAATCAAATGTATAGAGGCACAGAAATCACATGCACATGACAAATCAGCAGTGTATGTTATCCTAATATCCTACCACTCCAGCTACCACACCCACCCTGATTACCTCTCAGCACTCTCCCCTGTGTATGACACAAAACTTGCGCTAGGTAAAATAAATGCATTATAGCACCCACTATATGGAAACATCTTTCCAATACCTGTATTAGACCCCAGCCCCCCCCCCCCCCCTCACACAATGTGCTCTGTAACAGTCTTTCTCCCCTGACTTCCCATTTGCAGATTATATTATCTGACCACTAGGGGCAGACAACATATTACATACCACTAAATGATAAAAAATGTCTAACTTTTCATACCTACCTAAGCTAACTGTCACTTCCTTCCTGATCCATGCTATTCCTTATCATTTCTTCCCAGGGTCTCTGCCTTCTCCATTCCCTTTAGATTGCAAGTTGCGAGTTTCCAATCTTGTAAGTGCTTTGGGAAAAACACTTTCTACAAAGATTCTAAGCTCAAAACAGGGCCCTCCATTTTCTGCAGTTTGCCAATATTGTTTCCTTCCTTGTTCTCATCCCCTGTACAGTGCTACAGAATATGTTGGTGCGTTATAAACAAAAGTTAATAACAATAATAAATAATAATAATAAAAGCACAACATTCTCAAGCTCGCAAATCTGCAATAAAAAATTATTTATTTTATGTTTAATTTCCTCATTATATCAATCCCAGCAATCAATATGTTAATACATGTAATAGAACTTGCATGGACTATAATATAATATTTATTGATTTAATATTGCATTATTTCTGGCATGCGGGTAAGATCGCAACTCGAACTTCAAAACTTAAGTGATTGAAATCTATCCTCCATTATTTTAGTGACGTAATGATGGCGATCTCTTTTACTATTGGCTCCGTCTCAACCCGTAACCATGGGTTTGACTAATTGATCATGTTTAAGGCCGCAAATGCAACGTCTAATTTTATCGCTCTCTAACTCCGCCGAATTTCAGGCTTTGCGGCTGTACCAGGGCCACTGCAGGCTTGGAATTTAATGTGGCTATAAGTGTGTTCAAGCACAATTTTATATATTATTATCACAATTTTCGAAAGCATGCGTTAACAGCATTATTAGTTGTAAAATATGACTTATTTACAGGCAAATCTACCCTCCCCTATTTCAGTGACATAACTCTTACAATCTTCTCTCTTTCCATTGACTCCATCTGAACCCGTAACTACGACATTGCTTAATTGTTTGTGTGCAAGTCCGACAGCCATAAACTGGTTTACCAAATAGCGTCTCTCACTCGTAGCTCGCATCCCCTTCTAATTTAATAGCGATGTAACTCTAAATTTCCATGCTAAACATTGGACTTACGAGGCTGGAATTTAATGTGGCTCTAAATTTGGAAATATTGTCTTAATACTTCTTGTCTGTTATCTGTTTCGTCTAAACCCATTGTGTAACCCTATCTTGATTTATGTAAAATATATCTTCTTTTATTATACTTTATTGGTCTGCTCGTTTATTGACCTATCCAAAAGAACTTACAGTATGATTTATGGAAATTATATATATTAATTTCTTACATAGTGATTAGTGGAAGTTAATACTTTGATAAATATACATTCTAACACTGTTCTGGATCACCATTCCACTGAAGGGACGTTAACCAAATGACATGTATTATTAATAATTAATTAATTAATGAATACAATAACACTAGCTGTAATTTCACATCTTTATTATTGGTATACTTCTTGCTACTTGCACAACAGCAATGGCGAGGAACTTCACAGGACATGTGTACCCATGATTCTTGTTGATGTAGGTAAGTTTCCTGGTCTTCTATGTGTTACTCCATAGCCTCCTTGTGTGTTTGTTGGCTTTCCTCATGAGCTTCAACACATTAGTGCAATCCCCCTTGTCATGATTAGTCCATATATCCCCATGTCCCTGTGCCTTACATGCCTGATATCTAGTGATATACCTGTGGCGTTCACTTCCCCCATTTAGCCACCATCAGTGTCACCCAATCCTCTCATTAAAGTTTCAGGCTGCCCATGATGACATATCTCACATCCCAGTGTATAAGACCCAAGATTATTGTGTAAATTACATGCCATCACATGGATGTGACGTAGATGATCGCTGTCAGTACTGTGCTGTGGGGAGTATCAATACTGTTACTGAGTTATGTTTGGGGGTGTTTAGCCCTTTAATAGTCAGTGCTTCAGAGCATATGTTGTAGTCCATGTGTGTTTCATGATTGTTATTAACCTCTTGCATACTGTGGTCTATGTTACCCTGGACATTGCAATATGTTATGTGGAGGTGTAATATTGCCAATGGTTGGTATTCCAATATATTACTAAAACATATGAATGGATATATATTTAATTTCCACATGTATGTCTCTGGGAGTGTTACATATTATTTTTAATGCAGGTATATGCTTTTTTGTGCTGTTTAGTCATGTAGTGTCTCTTTAACTGCTTTAGCTGGCTTTCAGCAGATGCTCTTGATGTCCCCATATGTATGATGAGTTACATATAAAAAAATGTAATTGCACATTTGTGTTTATGAGACTGTTAGGCATTTAATTGTACTGCTTGTTTATGTACTATGCATTTAAATGCTGCTGCAGCTATCAGAAATGGTTTCAAAACCATTTACGGTGGTGTTTAGTATGTGTAAATTTTCTTGACGATATTTGCTATTTTTTCGATTTACGAGTTATCTGTAATTTGCGAGTGAACTGTAAAGTCTCCATAGAATACTAAGAAGACTAAGAGTTAAACGTAATATTACCAAAAAATCTATGGAAAAGCATGTCATAATTTGTAAGTCTGGTTTGTTTATTTTATGAGTAGCTCACTAGCAATCATAAAGAATGGGGTGACTAGAACAGTTACGGAAATTTCGTTGGCACTTTTTAGTGGTGTAACTGTACGAAATTGGGAATTGAATGGACCACCAAATTATTAAGTAAACATCTGTTTGAATAAAGAAAATTCTAACTTTTACACATAGGACTTTAATCACTCATTGCCAAGTACATCATCCAGTGAAATGTCACCTTGCTGACATGAACTCATGAATGAAAAGCGTGCTCTGCACTAGTTGCACACACATATATACAGTCCCTTGCAAAAGTATTCACTTTGCTTGACTTCTAACCTATTTTGTAACATTACAGCCTTAAGTTCAATGTTTTGTTAATCTAAATTTTATGTGATGGATTTTTTAGAAATAATAAACAAAAATGTTATGAAGCCCATAAAAAGCTCTGGTGCAACCAATTACCTCAGAAGTCACATAATTAGTGAAATGATGTCCACCTGTGTGCAATCTAAGTATCACATGATCTGTCATTACATATACACATCTTTTTTTAAAGGCCCCAGAGGCTGCAACACCTAAGAAAGAGGCACAACTAACCAAACACTGCCATAAAGACCAAGGAACTCTCCAAACAAGTAAAGAGTAAAGAGACCTAAGGTAAACCTGGAGGAGCTGCAGAGTTCCACAGCAAAGACTGGAGTGTCTGTACATAGGACGACAATAAGCCGTACACTCCATATAGTTGTGCTTTATGGCAGAGTGGCCAGAAAAAAAGCCATTACTTTCAGCAAAAAACAAAACGCCACGTTTTGATTTTGCGAAAAGGCATGTGGGAAACTCCCAAAATGTATGGAGGAAGGTGCTCTGGTCTGATGAGACTAAAACTGAACTTTTTGGCCATCAAAGAAAATGCTATGTTTGGCGCAAACCCAACACATCACATCACCCACCATCCCCACAGTGAAACATGGTGGTGGCAGCATCATGCTGTGGGGATGTTTTTCAGCAGCTGGGACTGGGAAACTGGTCAGAGTTGAGGGAAAGATGGATGGTGCTTAATACAGGGATATTCTTGAGCAAAACCTGTACCACTCTGTGCGTGATTTGAGTACAATAGTACGATAGTGGGTGGTGATTAGAAAGCGTGTTTGAACATTGCTATTAGCTAAGGTTACACTCCTCCCTGGTAATAAAGTGTCAGAGGGTTGTACTCCACATGGACAGGGCCAGTCCATCCACAATACTTCACTGCGGTGGTCAAGAGATCGGGGGGCGTTTCTACAGCCTGAGGAATCATTAAAAATAGTAATGAATTGTTTAAGTACACAGTAAAAGTTTTGTTTTATTATTTTCAACCCTTCCCTATCTATTATTTAGAGTACCCTTAATTTGAGCTAGGACTGACCTTAAATGCTATCAAGATGTTCAGCTCTGGCTTGGAATAACCTAAGTGGCAGCTAACAGGTTTTGACAAATAGTTAAGGCACTGTAATTAGTTTCACAGGAGAAAATTAATTAATTCAAACTGTGTTCATATTGCCACATGAGTGTTTTGTATTTTATTAAACTAAAACTGTGTAATTTATGGGCAAGTAACTTCTATATATGGTATATGCAAATAGAGAACAAGCAAGGAATTACTGCCAAGTACAAGGCCAAACCAACCATTGCAATTTGCACAAACATGAACTAGTTGTAAAAACATAGATTTGACAGCAGATAAAAAATGAAAGTCCAATCTAATCGACCCATTTTATTTACCCAAACATTTAGCTTAATTCTCAGGATGGTGTTATGTCTATCATAGGCTTATTCAAGTTACACCAAAGTTCAAGTTGCACACAGTAAATAACATAAACACTACGTCTTGCATACAGCAACACTGAAAAACACATACAGACTGTAACCAGCATGTCAAACACACCTCTACCATTGATCAATGGAAGTCTCAGCAACCAACTGGTGGTTGCACCAACAAACAACTTAGTTATAGATATACTAAAATATCTACAGTCTCCGTCCTGATGTATATATGGTTCTGGGATAAATGTACTGTAAAAAGGAAATCTTTATAAATCGCCTATGCTGTGTGGTCTATGATATCTATGACCACTGTTTCGGATTATAATATGACTGTCTTTTAGATCAGTATAGTCAGGATTTACTTGTATTAGTCAGTGGGCAAGTAGTGGGTGCCAGTCCAAACTCCACTACACAGCATAGGCGATTTATAAAGATTTCCTTTTTACAGTACATTTATTCCAGGACCATGTATACATCAGGAGGCAGACTGTATATATTTTTTAATACGTTGGATTTTAATATGTGTGTGTATATATTTTTTGTAAAAAAACTATGTATTAACTGATAATCTTTGCAGCCCTGGATTAATGGCTTATGATTTATTCAAACTGACCTGCATACACACCATGGTTTCTTTTTGCGTGCTTTTCTCTTTGATATCAATATAGATATACTTTACCATTGTGTTTTCCATTACCTGTAAATAGATTGATTTTTTGGTTCCCCTTGTGGGTACCTATATATTACTGATAGGAAATAAGGGACAGGTCCCATAAGGGAACTTATTCTCTTGATTTTGATACTAAAATATCTCTCAACTGACTCACTTTTGGACCAACAGTCCCCCTTTTTCAAAAGTAATCTCCCCAGTCCTAATAGCCCCTCAAATGTCACTCTTTTGAACAATAGTCCCACATTTAAACAATGTTTTAGTATAACATTAATACACAGTGATATAACATGATAAGTGTGTACACTGACCATGTAAGGGCTAACATTGTTTTCCAGCCCTGACATGTCCCACTTTCTCCGGTTCTCTTGTGTTCTCTCAAAGTCTAGGAGTAAGATATAAGCCAAGAATGTCAGTTCTATATAATATATTCCTATATGGAGTATTGAGCACACACTGAAAGTATTTATCTCTAAAACTTAGTTTACACACTGTACAGTATGGCAGTAAGTACATTTTGTTGTTGTTGTTTGGTCATTCAGTCGTGTCCAAACTCCATGACCCTATGGACCGCAGCACACCAGTCACATCTGTCAGCCACTGCTCCTCTGAGCTCCGTCAAGCTCATGCTCATTGCTTCAAAGACCTCATTTATCCATTGCCGCTTCTGTCATCCCCTTCTTTGTGTTCCTTCAATCTTTCCCAGAATCAGAGTGTTGTCTAGGGATTCCTGCCTTCTCACGATACAGCTAAAATATTTGAGCTTCATATTTGTCAGTGAACTGTTTGCCTTGATTTCCTGAAGTACTGATCCATTGGATCTTCTTGCAGTCCACAGGACTCTAAGCAGTTTTCTCCAACACCACAATTCAAAGGCATCAATTCTACTACGATTAGCCTTTTTTTATGGTCCAGCTCTCACATCCACATGTTACTACTGGGAATACCAGAGTTATAACTATGCCGACCTTTGTTGTTAGTGTAATATCTTTACTTTTTACTAGCTTGTCCAAGCTTGCCATTGCTTCCTCCCCAGAAGCAAACAACACTTTCACAGCATAATCTTGTATTATTTTGAATAGATCTGCTGGGATTCCATCCACTCCTGCAGCCTTGTTATCAGCAAGACTTCCTAGAGGCTATCACGCTACACTTTCCAAGAGGCCTGGCTCCAGCTTATTGGACAAACTATTGATGTCATCACTGCTGTTAGGGATCCTTCCTGTATAGATATTCAGTGTATTCCTGTCACCTCTTCTTTATCTGATCTGCTTCAGTTAAGTCCCTACCATTTTTATCTTTTAGGACACCAACATTGGTGTGAAAGGTTCCTCTAAGATCCCAATTTTCTTGAAGAGATCTATTGACTATACCATTATATTATCTGCTTTTATCTCTTTACATTGCTCATTGTAGAATGTCTCCTTGTCCCTTTTTACTATCATCTGGAATTCTGCTTTCAAGTTGGACAAATCTTTTCCAATTGCCACTACCTTTCGCTTTCCTTCTTTCTTGGGCTACTTGCAAAGCCTCATCAGACAGCCAGTTTGCCTTCTTAGTTTTCTTTCTTTTGGGGGTTCTCTTTTTTGTTGTTTCCTGGATAATATTGCAAACATCGGTCCTACGTTCTTCAGCCATTCTACCTTCAATATCTAGTGCCCTAAATTTATTATTTACCTCCACAGGATATTCCCAGGGGATATTATTTATTTTATATCTGCTTGGTGTAATGATTTTCCATCTTTTCTTCAGTTTAATTCTAAACTTTACAATAAGAAGCTCATGGTCTGAGCCGCAGTCAGCTCCAGGTCTTGATTTTACTGATTGTATAGAGCTCATCCATCTTTGGCTGCAAAATATATAGTCAATCTGATTTCTATATTGTCCATCTGGTGATATCCATGTGTAGAGTCATCTCTGAGGTTGTTGGAAGAGGATGTTTGCTATGGCCAGAGAATTATCTTGACAAAATTATACTATACTCTGAACTACTTCATTTTGTACACCAAGGCCAAACTTACCAATTATTCCAGGTATGTTTTGGTTTCCAACTTTAGCATTCCAATCTCCTATGATGACAGTAACATATTTTCTTGGTGTTATATCCATGGCGTGTTGAATATCTTCGTAGAACTGGACAACTTCAGGCTCTTTAGCATCCATGGTTGAAGCTAGACTTGGATCACTGTGATGTGGCTTGCCTTGAATTTAAATTGAAATCATTGTCATTTATTGGGTTGTGAGTGTGAGTGAGCACTGCTTTGGCCACCCTTACAGATACAAAGCTTAAATTGTATTATTACACGCATCACTGGTAAATATATGGTGAAATACATAAATCAACTTTTATTCTTACAACACATATTATGCATCATAGGTAAAAAATACAGTGCAAACATGATTAAGCATGTATTGGTACAAAGCACACAAATAAACACACCTGGTGATATGGGAATGGAGTGGGAAGGGTGGGCATTGGGCAGTGTTAACTGAAGGGTGACCAGTGAAGGTCATCGAACAAGTGGGCCAGATAAGGAGCATTTTAATCCCCCTCCTCAGGGCTATCAAAACCAGTAAGCAATGCTGCATCTAATAGCAGTATATTGTGTAGATATGAAACTGTAGTTTGGGCATTTTGTTTCTTTTCTTTTTTTTTTTTTTGACAGCCATCAAATCAGACTAGCTCAGGCAGGTCAAGTCTTGCTACTGACTTTCAAAGCTTATTACAGCCCTAACATTATCCTCACCCTACAATACTCCCTGCAGCTATTGGCTACCCTAGCCCCTGCCTGAAGGTGAACCAGAATAAATTGGCTTTGTGATAAATTGGTATTGAAGCCTGGTGAGAACCTTTTGTATGTAATAACTGGGAGGGTCTGATTATTGTGGGTGGAAGACAGATAACATTATACTATTAGAAACACTTGTTATTCTTCATTGAATTATCCTTTAAGGAATTTAACATTCTACCCTACATGTTTGTTTAATAACATTTTATCCATGTATGTGCTGCACTCAGATCCAATAAAGCAAATCCTTGACAAATCCAGCACCGCCAGAAATTACAGTTGCCTTTAATTCATATTAACCTATCATACTTGTTTTTATGGCTTTCACCAAACACCACATAGTAAAAAATGACATATTGTCTTATTAGCCATGGATCATGAGCTGGTTGTAGTATGTCATAGATGGGTATGAAAAATATACAGTACCTAATCTATGAAGATTGTATTATTTATATTATGTGTTCCTATAATAGGGATCACATACAACAAGCGGTATATTAGTGCTTGATTTTTTTTAATCCACTCATTCCCACATGTATACATGGAGGTAGTGGTTTCTAAAAAATGTTTTGCACTGTGCCCTGCAGGGACCAAGTCAATCAGTGCTCCTCCCCCAGACTCCTTCCCATAAGTGCTCTACGCTCAAAGATATCTTATCATAGCAGCAAACATTCCCAAGATCCTTACCCATTGCTGCTCTGCCCCTAAGATCCCTTTCCATAGCTGCTCCTCATACCCTTATCTTCTGCCCAGAACCCATTCCCCTCTGTACTTTGGGACCCAGGGGGGCATTGGCTGTAGGTAAATCTGTTTAATCACTTCAATGTGATCTAGCCCTGAGGCAGGACTTACCATCACACTTTAAATCAGTTTATGGTAGATATGACAGATACAGCATTTAGATTAATGTAGTTTCTGAGCTCCTCAAGAAAGCTGTTAATGAATTCATCATTTTGCAAGCTCCGAGAAAAAAACTTCAGATTTTTAGCTCACGTCGCACTATACCAACCTGTTGGTATTATGTAACCTATTTGCACTGTTCCACCTAGTAATTCTGAATTTGATTGTGCTTTTACAAAACATAATAATATTTGATTATATATATATATATATACAGTATATATATATATATATATATATATATATATACATTTAATTGGAATACATTTGGATCTTTTTTTTTATTTTACACTTTTATTATACTTCAATAATGATGTCATACCAGCCATGGCATCTTTGCCAACCACTGCACAGAATCTCAACACATTTGAATATAGCGGTGTGTTTTTAACTTACAACTATGCTAAAAGAGAGAGCTATTAAACTGCGCATGCTTGGCCCCTAAAACATGCATGTGTTACTCTGTGATGTGTAAAGGGATGGATAGGGTCTGGATATATAATGCACCATTGAGCATTACTGTACCTCATCACAGACCTAATTGTAATACATGAACTTTAGTGTATGTGCATGCAACGTGCCGCTGTAGATCAGGCTTATCACGTGTTCTATTAGTAAATCCCGTTGCTTGTCTCAAGCTCATTTTAGCGCTAAAATGTTGACCATAACATCTCAAATATAAAGACTTTGATGCACCCTGATAAATATATATCATGCTGTCGTTCCATATGACAAGCTGTGTACAAACCTAGCTTTCTTATTATTAATTTTAATATGGTATCTCCGTTTGTTAGTATGTGTTCATTTGTCAGTATGTACTTTTAGTGTACACAGTTCGGGTACTAGAGTAAATATCTTTGTATATATAGTAGACACATTGGGGAGAAATAATTAGCTAAATGTTTGTGTTTTGTATACCTCAAGCCTAGCTATTATTTCCTATATGTTTATTTGTTTGTGTATTTAATTAATTTTTGCTAACAACATTTCCTTTTAAACAAATGTTCTATTTGTCTTTACACCCTTTATCTAAAGCTTCTTTACATGTCTCCACTCATCCTAATTACTATCTTATCTGTGTTCTTTTGTTAATAAAGTCATTAAATCATTATTACTTAAGATAATAAGATTACATATTGAGATAAACAATACATAACAGGGCCAGTCTGAACCCATCTCTGCTCATAACAAATAATAATATATAAACTGGTGCCATATTTACCTTTTCTGTAATTTTTCTTAATGAACATTTCCAACTAATGAATTGTTAAAAAGAACCTGTGTTTAACCCATAGCATTGTATTGTAGACTCCACTATTAAAGAAAACCTAGTAAGCCAGACCTTGATAAGCAGAAGTCAGAATGCCCATTTAAAGTCCGACCATTGAAGTGGTAATTCCCTATCATCATTAGGTGGGGTCTCAAGAAGTGTTACATTAGCCGCCTTTATTGCCTGCAGTGATTACAGGTTTTACTACTATGGCTAGTAGGGGACTTTGTCTCACAGGTGTATAATCTGTTCTAGGACAGCTCCATGTGCAGACGACAGTTCCACCCTTGCTTTGGGCAAATTATCCTTACCTGTCTGCCTCTCAGACCCAATGGGATTTAATAACCAGCATCTTATATAAAAAAGTGGAATTACTCAATAGCAACTTTGGATAAAGGGATTAAATCTGATACACACCATTGTGAAACAATTGCAGTGTGACAACATATATTGCAGAAGAAAAATAGCCATGCTGACTCCTAATATTGTACTAAATATCATAAATCATTAACATTAAATGGGCATTTTTCTTTATTAATTGATGTGATCAACAACGCGTCACTAAAAAACCTAGAATGTATACCTTAATCTAAAGGGGAAACCAATTTAGGTAGGGACAGACCTATAATCCACAATGGGTTGCCTCAAACCAAAGAACACCAGCTATCCTGATATATTATATTTATTTAATGTCAATTTCTGGCCTATATAATAAAACTCCAAACTGAATCAATTTCCTTTTTCTAATTTGCAGGTGTTTTCTAAAAACCAAAACATTCACACGGTTAAAAAACAATCATGTCCAAACTGTGCCCTGATACATTCAAAATTGGTGTTATACACGGGATTGTTTGGCATACTAATTTACAACATATAAAACTGAAATGCAATCAGTTACTAGCACAATACGTCTCCACAAAATTTCTTAAACCTGATGTATTGATTATTTGCCTATTTGCAAACAGTATATTTCCAAATTTGACACATATATATATTCAGTTGTGCTCAAATGTTTGCATACCCATGGCAAATTGGTAATATATGTACCATTTTTAAAGAAAACATGAGTGAGCAGGCAAAACACATTTCTTTTATGTCGTATGGGATTCAACTGTAGGTTATAACAGAATGGCACAATCATAAAACAAAACATGGCAACAAATAAACAAATGAAATGACCCTGTTCAAAAGTTTGCATACCCTTAATTCTTAATACTGTGTATTGCTCGCTTTAGCATCAATGACAGCGTGCAGTCTTTTGTAATAGTTGTCTATGAGACCCCTAATTCTTGCAGGTGGTATAGCTGCCCATCCGTCTTGGAAAATGCCTCCAGGTCATGCAAAGCCTTTAGTCATTTTGCATGAACCACACGTTTGAGATCTCCCCTGAGTGGCTCGGTGATATTAAGGTCAGGAGACTGGGTGATTTCTGTTATCATTATGATTTAAAAAGGAGACAAACAATTATGTGATAATACATGTCTTTATATGCTCGCTATTCTTCAATAAAATACATTTTTTCAGTCATAATTTCAAAATAGATGCCAAAATGTCACAATTTCTGCCAGGGTATGCAGGGTAAGCACAATTGTATAAATATATAGTTTATAAATAGTGCATTTGTGTTCACATTTGAATGTCTAAAACAAGTTAAAAAACTTGTTTCCTGCTCAGAATTCCAAGAAATACAGTTATTACACTGCATTATATATATATATATATATATATATATATATATATATATATATATATACATATATATATATACTAGCGACTTGCCCGTCAAAAAATTACGGGGCAATACAATTTGAAGACATGGGAATGCTGATTGACACACAATGTAAACCTTTTTGTTCCTCTGAGCACCTTCGTCACTCATCAGAAAGAGAGATATATATTTATCTATATTTAGTTAACTAATAATGAATGGAATATTTCTTAAAGAACTTAATATACTTTACCCATTTGTAATTACTATATCCAGCAATCAATAGCCTGAAGAGCTAACAATGTGTTTGTATTTTCCGGCAGTATACAACTTACAGTTTGAGTGTTGGTGCCCTGATGATAAAGTGTAATGAATGTCCCAACTGTGCATTACAAATAGGCTGCGTGCGCGAGGGAAAGCCGTTGGTTTAGTTGTGTAATCTCCATTTTAGATTCGTAATGTTATTAATGTTTTACGCGTCTCACAGGTATTTTTCGTCTTTTGTAATAGTTTATTTTGTAGTTTGTACGTTCCTGTTTGAAAGTGCTACGCATTTGGCAGTGTTTTGCGCGGCCTGGGGTTGTGTAGCCTTGTTTTCAATTTTTAGCCGGCCATTTTTTTTCTTGCTTTAGCGATTTTCGAGTGGCGAAACTCGTCAAAATTGCCTTAAATTCGTGTTCCACCTCACTCCCAGATGTCCTGGCTGTTTCCCTGTGCTGTGTGTGATGTTTTTGTATAATTTTTTTGTGTTTTTATTGTTTTTGTGCTTTTGCGGTTCGGCCTCTCAACAGCTTGCAGGCTAAGGTGATCCTGCGTTTAGTAAGTGTTTGGTGGCTAAGTCCCGCGTGTTTAATTGCCTTCACTGCTCACCTCACCTTTGTGCTGCGAGTTTTAGTGCTTTAACGGCTCGCCTCTATGCAAGGCTCGCAGGAGATGTGCTCCTTTGGCGCTCATCGCCTAAGTGCTCTGCGTTAACGGCTTGCCTCGCTTTGCGAAGCTCGCAGCAATGAGCGATTTGGCGCTCATTGTTTAAGTGCTCCGTGTTTACTGCTCGCCTCGCTTCACGAGGCTGGCAAGCGATGAGCGCCTTTGGCACTCATCGCCTAACTTGTACGCACCACGCAAAGTGTGACAACGTCTCGTAGTTTGACAACTATTATATATACAGTATATATATATATATATATATATATATATATATATATATACATTTTAATTCATAATTTGTATTAATATTTAATGGTCTCATAAACCGGGATTAATTTAAACTGGTGTAAGCGCCAAGTGTGTTGACTTAATTTTCCTGTTATATTTAGCCACTTATGTTGTATGTAAATGTAGATAACCTAATTTTATTTAAATATGAAATATACTACTATCTTGGGGTTCAAACACACATTGCTGAATATAAGTATTGTGGGTAGTGAAAAGGAAGATTTGTGTTTAGTTAATTCTGAGAACCAGGATTTTCACTATATGCCAACCTGAGATTGCAACTTTAAACAGTGATTTCTATTTTCTTGGTATAAAAAAAAATAATTTTAAATACAATTTGTTTGGGACTTAGCATGAAATGAAACTGTCTTTGCTAGCCAAATAATTTTTTTTGCCGTTTATCAATATATAAATAGTCATATTTGATAAAGAGTAGAAATATTACAAGGCAAATTTCTGACCATGAAATGTCATCGATTGTGACAAATAAGCTATTCAGTTATTATGGTTGAAATACAGGATTAAAGGAACACTGAAAAACTAGGTTTTGATGACATTTTTTTTTACAGAAAGTTAAGAAAAATCAAACAACATTTAATTTATTTACTATAATATACAACTTTATGCTTTACTGGAAGCCCCATTGTTTGTTCACCTCCCTGGTCAGATGGGAGGTGCCTTCAGTGCAAACGCATCTAAAAACAGATGCAAAGTACTTATTTTCATATGTTAGATGTTATTTGGCATTTACATGCTTATTATATGTCAACCTTTCTACTGTTATACAACAAGGCAAATAGAATGGAAACATGACATACAGAATTTGTAAAAAGGAATTATTGTAAGAAATACAGTAGGTAGGCCGGGAACTAACGAATATGTTTCAAGCTAACGAAAGCATAATTGATCATAATTTTCAAAGGGTGACTGTGTTTTATTGCTATATATTTACTACATAATTTGTATAATTCTGGACATATTACAAGATGTAGCAAGTTATGTAATGTAGTGCCTTCATCATTTTACTGTTCTCTGTTTCTCCTTCTCGCTCATCTCTGGCCTATCTATCTATCTATCTATCTATCTATCTATCTATCTATCTATCTATCTATCTATCTATCTATAGATCTATCTTTCTATCTATCTATCTATCTATCTATCTATCTATCAATCTATCATTCTACCTCTTGCATGCATTTGACTTTCTCTGTTGTACACCGATCTTCGCTCTGAATTTCATACCGACTCTGCTCTTTATGCTGGTGTCTGCTTCCCCTTTTCTCTCCTCTCCTTGCTATATGCCGTCAATTTCTATAATGTTCTTCCTCCTCCATGTTTGTTTGTTTTACTATACTCTTTTTTGACCTGTCGCCCTCCATTGCAATGACTCTCCCTCCTTGCTCCTAGTATTTTGTCTCTCTCCTCCCCATTGTTACCATTTTATTGCCCTCTTATTTTTCTTTTCCCCATGTCTCCATTTCCTTCCTTATGTTGGTTATCTTTCTTTCACTCCCCTGCCCTTCTTATTCTTGTCTCTACCCTTCTTCTCCCAATCATCCCCTATCTCTATCCTCTAAAGTTTCTGATTTGATCTGTCACCTTCCTTTGTCCTTTCTTTTAGTATTCCCACCGGCATTGCCTATCTGTCTCCTTAATTTCCTATTATTGCAGTCTTAATCTCTCTTTTTGGCAAAGGCCACATAATTTTATATTTCTAGGTGCATGAATGCAAAAAAAATAATAACATATATATATATATAGTAGTACAAATAAGGAATAGTACATTAGTGATTCTATTTGAATGTCTAAAAATAAGTTGTTGAGAACTTATTTCCTGCTCAAATTTCTCAGAAATACAGTATATGCACTGCAGTCTGGGAAAACTGGGCGGGGCATGCATATGAGAATATATATATATATATATATATATATATATTATAATAATGTATTTAATATTTTTGAAGATCTCTCAAACTTCACACTGTACTTCTGTGAGGCTACTATACCAAATTACATTTATGCCTTGAAACAGATGTACATTTCAAACCAGCAATTACTGACATCATTTGCCTTACAGTTGTAGGACAATTAAAACTTTGGCTACTGATAACCATAATTAGCAAATGTCATATTTTGCAGAGTGAAATTCCCAGCAGGAAAGTGAATTGTGGACAATCCAGTTGTGTCAGGAAAACCAGTTTCTTTATATGCATTTGTAGGTCAGTGTGATCATATACAATGGGTGGGGTAATCTAAGGATGAAGTTCACAGATAACAATTCACCTGTTAACAAATAACACGCCCATTCATAATGACTTTTTCAAGCATGTCCTCCCTTGTTAACACATCAGATACCATTCAAATGGTAAAGTAAGGGCTAATCAATGATAAATAAAATATTAAAACCTTTTAGTGTTATTGGATCTAATAAATACAATCATTGGACTGGACAGGACTGTTATTTACTAAAATAAAAAATAAAAAAAACAGAGGCACATGAACTACATACGTATATCCCTTCATTTTTATACAAATATGTAGAAATAATAGTAGAAATAATGCAAATGGCTTAAAATATTGACTGTATGCAGAAGATTGAGGGGGTGCTGTACAGGCCAAACACACAGCAGCTCCCATGAGTGGAAGGGGAATATGTTTGGGTCAATCAGACAGATGGCCACAACAGAGCCTAACTACTATGGTGATAAATTACGGCTTCTTTAATAGATGGGCATTAGATAAAACATTTGCAGGACTGGTAGTCAAGAATATTTTAAGCAAATATTTACTTGAATATACTGTTTTACTGCTTAAAGCACCACAGCAGTTCAAGAAAAAGGGCACGTATTTGTCAAGTATGCACTAAACTAATAATATTGGCAGCTGTGTAGACCATGGACATAATTCAATGTATTATTGACAAAATCTGAACTTTCTTTAAGTTTCTCTTTATTAGTACATTAAATAATTTTGTGCTTGTTATATCACTTCCTCAGAGCTGACTCATGAGGGTGTGTAGAGAGGATGGGGAAGGAGGTAACAGAAAGCCTTTTTTAATATAACTGGATAATACTGAAATCGACACCATATCCCTTCCCCCCTCATTGACCCAGGAGCAGACTCCTTGCTTCTAGAAATGCAAGCATAACCTCCATCTTCATACACACACAACTTCCACTGATGTATAATTGATCCCGCTAGGGTCCAGCAGAGGCACCAAAATTAATTTTAGCTTCTAGCTGTATATGCTACTGTATTAATCTGTGCAAAACTAATGTATGACAGAACCTGAAGGCAAAGTATACAAAATGAGCACGTCCCTTCTACCAAAATATACCACAAGATGATAATACATGTTCCACAGTCACCAGCATGTGTGGGTTATAGGATAAGATACTATATTCTCTAAAAAGGGATTATAAGACTGTTTCTCTCTAAAGCTATTATAATTTAAAAATCATTATTTATAAATCACTGTTTAATCTTTAACCCTTAAAATGATAGCACTAGAGGGATTATCTTATTGATGCTCTTGCATACTAAATGACACACACCCAATGATATAAGGATTCCCAAGACTTAGTACCAATTATCAGCTTCCATGCTTTCTTAACCAAGGCATTATAGGGTAACCCTATTATTAATTCATGTAAATCACCATGTAAATTGCTAACTGGATTACTAAAACAGTGGCAAGTAAACAAACATGGAGGGGTAATTCCTGTCTACGGGATTCTGTTTTGTATGTGTTTTCTCTCCATTCAGTCACTCCATTTCAAGACAGTTCTTCATCAGCATATAAATAACTATGGCATTGCAGAAAAGGTTCAATCGTTAAACCCCTTTTTTTGCATCTTTTATTTCAAAATTGCATATATGAACGGAATGTATTATTATAACACAGAAAATGTGCTGCATAATTTGTTTCTGTCTTAAAGTAATACGTTTTAAGAGGAAAAAAAATAGAAAAGAAAATGTAAATGCGCCAAAAAAGGCCCAAAGTCAATATTTATGCTTTTCCAGACCTTACTTTGACAAAAGCATGTCAGGCTTTCAGATGTAAATGTAACAAACAAGGAATTTAATACAATCTCTTCCTTTCAAGCCCTGATGTTGGACCTGGTACTAGATTTTAAACAGTAGAAAAATAAATTATATATTTAAACTGGAACAGTATTAGTCTCCACATTAAAAGTGAACACCATTTTAACAGAGCATCCACAAAATATAAGTGTAAAATAATCCATTTATGGACTAGGCCTCAAGATATTTTACTGTATACAAAGTCCCTGTATTAAAATAGCAGCGCTCAGATAAAATGGAGGTTAATTTTCTTATAACTGTTTTACCTGTTGCATATTAAGCGTAAAAATGGTAGACAGTGCTGCATACACCCAACATGAAAAGACGTTGATATACACATTTCCATAAAACATTTTTTACCAATGATTTACACATACCTACAATAAACTGATCATAAATAATATTGAAAGTGTCTATTTGTGATTATTGAACATGAGGTTTTATGAAGAGTAACAATAATGGCAAAAGCAGGAATGTTGTGCCAATCAGATATCGGTGGGTGACTATGGAATCCAATCCCATTACACTGTAAATGCCATGAAGGTTTGCCCTTTTTTCAACTACTCACAAGATACTGGCATTGGCCCTCATAATAAAACATAGCCAATGAAATTTAACTCTGAAATAAAATCTCTCAGTAAGCAATGTCCTCAATGATTTTGGGTATTTTACTAATGATTAACAAGAATGATGATTTATAAGGTTGGCTGCTGTGAAATAACTCACTTTCCGTTTTAGAAGCCACAACACAATAAATAAAATATGTCATTTGGGACAAAACCTGTGACTATTAATCATTTCAAAAGCCACACAGTGTTTACATTTTGTTATGAAAATGATTCTTATCTCTAAATAAATAATAACTAAAACAAGAACGCTTACTTTCTAAAGTTCTGTTTATTTTGGGGAATTTCAGAGTAATACCCAATAACTTTTAGACAGAAGATTTTATTATGTTCCATAAATGCACATTAAATCTTCCACTGTGTCTCTGGGCTTTCAAATAGTTTCAACAGTTGTACTTAAGAAGTAAGAAATTTGAATATGATGCAAGATGCAGGAAATAATCCAGGAAGTGGAGAAGTTTATGTAGAAAGTTAAGCAACTTGTGATACAAATGCACTAATTTACTTATATGAGTGCTTAGCCAATGCATCACATCCATTGCTGTTCTGCTATCAACTATTAGTATACTTGCACATGATAAACATATTAATCCAATAATAAACAAAATCATAATAAAGCCATTGTTGTTCAGTCATTCAGTCATTTCCGACTGTCGGTGACCGTATGGACGCAGCACGCCAGGGAAAATTTGTGTCTGGTTGTGCTCATCTATATGATTTTCTTGGCAAAGATACTGGAGTGGGTTGCTAGTTCCTTCTCCAGTGGACCTCAATTTGTCGGACATCTCTGCTATGACCTGCCCATCTTGGGTGACCCTACATGGTATAGGTCACAGCATCAATGAGGTACACAATGTCCTTCACCACGTCAAGATAGCGATCCAGAAGGGGAATAAGGCCTTGGGGCAGTGGTATTACTAGAGGAGGACATAAGGTGCAGGGTCCCAGAGAGCATATGTGAGGAGTGCTGATAAGCAGTCTATCCTGATTATTATAGATTTGCCCCCACAATGCGATTTACTTATACAGTTATATATTCATATACATGATGGTGGTAGCATGGTTCATCCACTTAACCCCTTGATCATTGCCTGTTTGTTCTTTGTCTGAGACATTGTTAGCTATTAAATATGCACAGTGACGCAGTGAGGCTTCGTTTATACAAGATTTATTTGAACAGAGAATGTAGACTTTGCTCCACTGACGTTTATTGTCACAAATAGTATTTATTGTTATCCCATTAGGATTTATTATTTCCATTTGCTTGCTGCACTTTTTTTTCAGAATTTCTTATGGATATCTCACTTTCCTCTTCATTCATATGAATGAGAACTTAGTATAAAAAAATATGCATGGACAGTAAATCATTATTTCACTTTAATGCATTGTTATAGTCTGTTTAAGATAAAATCATTTACATTTGGTACAATTTTTATGAAAATAATGAATATAAATGTACTAATTGAATATAGATCTACAGACTAATGTATGCTCTCTGCACTTCCTGTTAGTATTAATGAAGTTTAAACAGGTTTTAAGTCATATTTCTTCATGCAAAAGCAACTTTATATAATGTTTAGCATATGATCTTTTTAAGGCGTGACAAAAGAATAGCTGTGTACCATGTACCATGTTCTTTTAATAATATACAATTTAAAGAAGCTGCAAAAAAGCTAAATGCAAAATAGTTATTGAGCCACATACTGGTGTTTCCCTGTGACATAGTATTGATAGTATTTGCCACAAGGTTTGCTACATGAGCCTGTTTTGTACCTTGGGCACTTAGTTCACCCCCAGAGTCAAACCTACTACACAGCACAACCTATTACTGATATGATTTATTTATAAAGCAAAAGGGCTAAGCA
The DNA here is from genome assembly GCA_027410445.1 of Discoglossus pictus. NCBI lineage: Eukaryota > Metazoa > Chordata > Amphibia > Anura > Alytidae > Discoglossus > Discoglossus pictus. Next base: position 448,518,889 of record CM050163.1, read on the forward strand.
ATTATATTGACACTGCAAAATCATGTAAAAAGTGAAACAGGCTCCACGTTGGAATTAACCAGGATTTTTCTAGATACTAGAAATTATAATATCAATGAAAATATATAACATTTAAAAATGGAGATGTGTAATGAGGAAATGTGAATTATGGTGATATTTAGAGGGAACTTCCACAGGCAAAAACAGAATGGTCATATGTGTAAAGATCAACAGATAATATAAAGAAGCTATATATATAAGCTTAAAGGAAGCCATGTTTGAAAATGGCTATGGATTGAAGAGCGAGGCATTTGTGGGCACATTTGCATGTCACAGTCAGCTTCCCAGAATGCAGTGTAATAACTGTTTTTCTCTGAATTCTGAGCTGGAAGCAGGTTTTTTTTAACTTGCTTTAGGCATTCAAATGTGAACACAGATGTACTATATATATATATATATATATATATATATATATATATATATATATATACATATATATACACATACACCAAGTATAAGTGTTTTATCTATGTAATAAACATTTATTGAGATGAGATTTATATAAATACTGAAATTGCTTTTAATCTCAATTAAGGAACTTGTCTGCTATAGTCACTCAGTTTTTCATTATTTGATTTAGGTGTAATTCTTGTTGATAAATGCTAATGTAAAGAAGGTGTAAGTGTAATAGCAGTGAGAATAAATGAGCACACCTCAAAGTATTGACATGTGAAGCTTCTATTAATGTAAATGTATCACCTATGTGGGATTTAGTCAGGGCGTCACATTTGTGTGACAGATATTGATATTCAAATAGTATAAAAAAGATATCAGGTCTATAATAATAGAGTTTATTTAATATTGTAGTATGTATAATAGCACAGTACATGGTGATACAGGTCTGACAGGACAACCGGCTCAGTGTGACAGCTGGAGCAGGATACAGTTAGAATAATAGGCCTTGACAAGGAACTAGATGCCTCGGCTCCAGCTGGTTCCCTGGCTACCTCTTCCTGTTACTTACAGCACCCATTTGCAGTCTCCACACCCTGCACCCACTCCCTGCCCCCAGCAGTATCTCTCCCACCCCTTCATCAGGATCTGAGCTGAGAATTTCAGCATTCTGTGAGAACGAGCCAATCGCATGGAAGCCAGTACGTGACGTCACAGGACTGTCCAATAGGGAGGGGACACGCTGGGTAGATATTCCTGGGCCGCAGAGGAGCAGTCAGTAACTAAGTGATCGCGGACCTAAACGGTCCTTTCCCACTGTCCACCAACCCCTGAACCCCCTGCCCTACCCATAATTGTCAGATATGGTGGTCATGGGAGCCTCCAAAGTCATCTTCATCCCCGGGAATCCATCAGATCAGAGTGACTGCCAGTCCCTGGGAGCCATGATGTTACCGATCCACAGTCCGTCCAGCCCGGAGTCGGAGAGCAGCGAGCACCCCCCCAGGAAGAGACAGAGACTGACACACCTCAGCCCGGAGGAGAAGGCGCTCAGGAGGTGCGGATACCGGGGCTGTTGGGGACCTGTCATATAATGTGACTGGGCGTCTGCCGTATGTGATGGGACTGGGCGACGGTCATATGATGAGCTGGGGATCTGACATATGTGATGGCACTGGGCGACTATCATATGATGAGCTGGGGATCTGACATATGTGATGGGACTGGGCGACTGTCATATGATGGGCTGGGGGTCTGCCCTATGTGATGGGACTGGGGACAGCTGTTTGTCAGGTGTTAGATTGTACATGGAGTGCTTGTAGTGTCTATTTGCATATAGATTATACACCTATGTGTGTGTGTATATGATCTTGGGCTGCGGATATAAGTATTCTTCTTACTGTAAGAGCTGGTGTTGGATTGTGTGTCAGTACCTAGTAGTCCTTGGCCCCTGGTATTATGTGCTGGGTGGTTATCCAGCAGTGCCTTGGGTGCCTTCTGGTCCTTTTGGACCTTCTGGTTCTTGGTGTATATGTTCTAGCTGCTGGTTTAGCATTACATTCTTGTGTATACATGTATCTGTAGCACATAAGTGGATTCCCTAATGATATATCAGTGCATGTCTCCCTGTGGATCTGCCCTGTGCTGTGGGGTGCTGCTGCTGACACATTCCTGTAATATCCTGCTGAGTGGGAGGATGAGCAATCTGCTGCTGCCTGCGTGGCAAGAGGGAGCTGGCCCCACTGACGTCACACTCACTATAATGAGTATATATGGCAGGTTCTGCAAACAGCCTCTTCCTGGAAATCTGCTGTTGCACAATGTCTCAATGGGGGGAAATGGTATTTTGTTTTTTTTATAGTGTTGGAGGTCTCTTGTAGGCTTCAAATCCTTGTATAATCTAACATAGCTAGATCCTGCAGACTTTGCCCCCTTTCATACACTGCTTTTGCTTGGTGTGTTATATTATTTCGTATAGTAACTCACTGCAAATCCTGCAATTAGATTGTAAGCTCCTTGTAGCAAACTGGTACAGTGCATTAAAGCAATATATATATGTAGAAATACCATTCAGTGCTTGATCATGTAGGAGTCTGATGAGTTGTGAAAGATGGGCAGCTATGCAGAAGGGTGTGAGAGTGACCGGCATATCCTGAATTTCCTGTATTGTGAAAAAAGCTGTTCACATTTTTGTTCAGCCTTTCTCTGGGCTATGCACAGACATCTAAATATTGTTGTTTTTAAACTGTTGCTATACTGTAAAATGTATGTAGGAGATTACATTACACAGAATTTGCAGAAGTCCTAGATCTAAATCTTTGAATACTTTCTTTAATCCATTCCTAAAATAAATGTGCCAGTATGGTAAATATGCAGCCCTCTTGGCAAGTGTCATGATCTCAGAGTAGTAGACTGCCTTCAGAAGGCTTACACCGGTTATCTGTAGAGTGGAGAGATATTATATATGTTCTTGTAGTATCTCTTTAGGTGACACGTTGTACTACATCTATAAAGCGCTTGTTACATGTTGTTGTGCTATAAACTCTTCTTCTTGTGATCTAAGGTGCTTCTCATGCTGAATATAGTTGCCAAGTGATATACATGTTCTTCACGGATGGCTAGTCCGCTATAGGATATGGCTGTTCATCTGTAGCTCAGCAGCTATGTGTAGCTGATGCAACACTGTGTAATGGCACTTTACCATCATTTTTATTCCAGTAAACAAATTATTAATATTGGATACCCCTACATCTTGAGATCTCAGTCTGTCAGCCCATTGGCAATTACTGTTTCCTAGTTGCAATTTAATTGTAGTAGCCTCTTTTTTTCATGCTGTATTGTTGATGATGATGATGATGATGATTATTATCCTCCTCGCCATCATACTCAGGGGTTAACTACATGGCAAAAACAATTTTAACACATTGCAAAGAATGGAGGGTCCGGTCTTTGGGGTTAAAATAAAACGCACATAGTTTTCTCTAACACTGTGGCACTGTAAATCATTCAGATATACATAAATGTTATTGTGTACAAATTAATGGGTATTATATGTTGGTGCCATTGACTTGATAAGCCCATTCACATCTTGAACCTCTATTATAATTCTATTTCCTAGTCGTGGTTAGGCTCAGACACTTCCTCTGCATATTATAATAATCTGTAGAACTGCATACAACGGTTTTGTAAATAGTTTTTTATTTTAACAGGAAACTAAAAAACAGAGTAGCAGCACAAACTGCACGTGACAGAAAAAAAGCCAGAATGAGTGAACTGGAGCAACAAGTAGTGGACCTGGAAATGGAGGTAAGAGGAAATAAGTATACTTTTTTGGTTGTATTTTCATCGTTTATGTATTTATTTATTTTTCTTTTTTTATTCTCATCCAAAATCAGAATTTATAGTAGGAATATAACTTGATGTATTTGTTCTGAGAGCAGCATGGTAGTGTCCTGTATACCTTATGTGACTTTAAAATAAACACCAGGACCTTTTAGATGCTACAAAAATCTTGCATTTGTCTTGTTGAGTAATAATAAAGCAGGTTGTGTACTAATGACTATGGGTACATTTAAAAGCCGAATTCGTAATGTTTAGTGGGTGGACAATCCTTTCTTTTGCGAATGCAATCACCCCTCCCTGCATACAGTAGCATCAGAAATAGGAAGGGATTTTCCCAAGGCGTAAATAGTTTCATTTGTGCATAGTGTTCTTGGACGCCCTGAAAGTGCCCCAGGTGTTTCTTTCAGTCAGGCACATGTGGGTGTCATTTCAGTTTCCAGTCACTTTCTGCCGGGCGTTAAGTGGCATTTAAGAACACAACCACTTCCATTTTAATATTGCTACATATTATTGGATTATGTTGGTTAGGAAAGATTTTGAACTCCTGTCATCTCTTAGCAAGATTACATTAGGAGTGGTTAAATGTATTAACTTTAATATGGAGGATGTGGCTAATATGGCTGAGGTTTGATTAGACTGTGACACAACTTGCTTGCTCGGTGTCAGAAACGTGTCCTACTACCCTCAGTTGTTACTATTATTCAGATTACCTTGGGTTCCTTGTCATGCGTAATGCATTTTATGTGGAGCTTCATCTTTCTTCAGTAGGGTTGTGATGTAAACAAGTACTTTGAAAAGGATACATATGCTAATTATCCAGGCGTTATCTGTCTGTTGAAAGTAACATTCATTATTCTCTTGCAGAATGAGAAACTCCTAATTGAAAACGAGATATTAAGGGAAAAGTCACACAACCTAGTAACAGAAAACCAGGAACTACGACAGAGACTGGGCCTCGGTGCCCTGGAAGTAAAGGAGGAGAAAGAGATTGAGGTAAAGCAAATGCATCATGTGCTGTGCTTAGAAGATGTGTATAATGGCAGACATATGCTGTAAACAACCCATGTTAAAAATTGTAATGGAATAGCAAAAATGCATTGTGGGCTCGTTTACATGTCCCTGGCCAGAGTGCAGTGTATTTTCTTTTGAGGTTTTGAGACCATAAGTTTATTTTTTTGGCCTGCAATATATTATATTATTTTTTTAATCACACTACACCCCCCATACCGATTTAATTTTACTTTGGAAAATAATCTAGGTTTAACAAGCACAAATACAACAATCCTTAGATTCTTGACATTTATGTTGTGCCCCTTAACATTTAAACCACCCCAGCTGCCAACAGATACTTATGTTGCAAGATCCTGTTAAGGAAATAAGCTTTTTTTTTTTTTTTTTTTTTTTTTTGCTTAACAAAATCCTCAGAGGACAAAGTTTACAGTATCGGCCCCAGGCAGTAATCTGTGGCTTGTGTGATGGGAGGGGCAAACAAATAAAGCAATCGTACATTCTTTCTACTTCCTTGTAATTTCAGGACATGCAAATTCATGGTAGTTAGTGACAGTTTTGGAATTGATTATCTAAAGCAACATTGAATAAAATTGTTACGAATGAAAGCCTTTCATTTTATACCACGTAAACGAAATTTGCACATTTATACCAAGTCAAACAAGCATATTATAAATAATACATGTAAGTGGTCAAATATACATATGGTTGGCATTGGTGTTCCTAATACAAACACTATATCTCTTGTTTCCACAGGTTCTAGCTCAGACCAAGGTGGAGGAGGTTAGGCTAGTGACCGGGTCCGCTGAGTCCGCAGCACTCAGACTACGTGCCCCTCTGCAGCAGGAGCAGGCCCAGAAGTCACGAAACCTGACGATGTCCACATGGATCCTGACAACACTGACTCTTCAGACTCTGAGGTGAGGGCCACTGATGATCATTATAAACATGGATGTTTGTTTTGGCTGGAGATTGTTAAATGTGACAATCGCAAGACTCTTTGTTGGTGTCTCCACTTCAAAACAATAGTCTGTGGTGTGAATGCCCAAACTTCATTGTTAAGTGTTTGAATTGAACACGTTTTTCAAGACTATATTTTGGAAGTAAGAATGCAATTGTAAGTAAAATGGCCATGAGAGGTTTTCTTAATTGGGTGCATTCAGTTTTTTCTGTTGTCAGATAAGACTCTTTTGGTTGTGCTTAGAGGCAGTGGAGGATCAAAATTTCCCCCCAAAAAAATTAAACAGTTGGCAATTTAATTTTAATTATGACAATTAAAAAATACAACCTGAGTTGCAGTTACTGCTCATGAAAGCATAAAGTCTTGACGAGATGATCCTTTTTTTTTTTTTTTTTTTTTTAACCTAAACATGGCTGTGTACAGTGGCTAGAATTCTAATGTAATGTGTCTATTTTGCAGTCTGATATCTTGTTGGGCCTTCTGGAAAGTTTGGACACAGACTTATTGCTTGCCTGTGAAGGAACATTGCCATGGAGCCCAGAAGAAGAGGTCAATGGAGCGGAACCCGATTCCTTACCCGCCTCCCCATCTCCTCCTGTGGGGACCCCATCAGCCAAGCTGGAGGCCATTAATGAACTGATCCGTTTTGATCATGTCTATACCAAGCCCTTGGTCTCTGAGCAAGACTCAGAACTGAGTAGTGAGCCCATCATAGTTAAAATGGAGGAAGCAACTATCACCCCATCAAATGACGACATCACAACTTACCCAATCTGTGTGAAGCAGGAGCCTCGAGAAGATGCCATCATCCCTGACCTTGGTATGCAGAGTTTACTGTCCTGTCCTGAAGACAACGTAGAGAAACCAGCCGGCATGCTGGACACAGGCAGTGACTCTGGTTATGAGGGGTCTGCCTCACCTTTCAGTGACTTGTCCTCTCCCCTAGACTCAAATCAAATCTGGGAGGATTCTTTTACCAGTGAACTCTTTCCTCAACTTCTCAGTGTCCATATGCATCAGAGCTGTCCTTCACCCCCTACTGATGACTCTATATTCTGGGGTCACAGTACGGATTTTGAAGATGGACATTTCTAACAATCTCTTCAAAAACTTTTGTGAAACTGAATGCCAGACTATCAACTACATTGTCTATCATCACATATTTTTTTCTTGTGTATGTTACTGGTTTTACTCTCTTGCCAATCTCTACACTATAGTTGGTGCATATCCTTGCTGATATCCATAAATAATTTGCCCATTATCTTGCTTTGGTAAAACACTAGGTTACTGCCAAGACAACCACTTTTGGCAGATGTACTTTATTTTATCATGGGCAGCCTTGGGCGATTTGGTTATGAAGCATTTTTTTACATTACATATACATTCATTTTTGTTGAAATATGCATTTCAATAGTCTTTCAAGCCTGTGCTGGTCACAATATCAAGTCTGCTATATTAGCCGTGGTGGAAACGAACACATTTTGATTAATTAAACTGTGCAAGGCCCACACCCAGCTTCACATAGACACCTAAAATATATTTTTATTTATAAAGTGCCAGAATATTCATTAGCACTGGATGAGAAGGCATGAATGTAGGGAAGGTATCTGACTTCTGCACTTACAATTCAGGCTGCGAATGTGTTCGCAGGATGTTAAGAAGGTATGAGCATAAAGGGATCCGTGCATAAATATTTTCTAAGGGTATTAATGTCTGTATTAATGTTATGAAGGAGGGTTCTTGGTTACAAAGTATATCTGAGATCTAGATGTTATGTTAATATTATTATTTATTCTGTTTTTTATGCATTCCTGGTCTTGCCTCCATCAAATATGTGGAGAGCATGGTCCTTATTTATATAGCACTGGCTTTGTTATGAATAAAGCCTATGGTAAGCAAGACTTTCATGTCTTAATATCAGATTCAATTATCTTAAAACACAACTTTTTAATATCCAATTTTGTATTTTAGACTGTCACTCTTTGTAACAGTGTACCTGAAGAATGTATACTTTGTAACTGTTCCCCTGACCCACTACATAACTAGTATAGCAGGCACTAGCTATATACCGTAATCAATTTTTGTGGAAGCAAAAGTTGGTCAACCTTTGTGTTGTCTGGTTGCATGAGAAGGAATTTTCTTAAGTAAATGGATTGTTTTCATTTCCTAATTGTAGGAACTGCAAAACTTGCGATATTTCCACCATTCTTTTAACAATGTTGTGGCTTTAACTTTCTACAATTATGTTGTCTAAAGTTAAACCTCGTACAGTCAGTTGATGCAGTGCCACAATGATGGAAACACAAGTTAATACTAAAAACATTTATATTAGAGGTGCGTAACCTTACAGCAGGCTACTGTAGGTTTATACAGTGGTTGTATTTTTACATTTGCTCCAGGTCACAACTATCTAATTAAAGAAATCTATTTTAATTAAATAATGTTTAAATCATATCTTTTAATTTTTACTACCATGCTTCCTGACCAAACACCAGCTATATGCGAAACATTGAACACTGACAATGTTGTCTAATGATGCAAGTTTAAGGACTGACCAGTGGATTGATCTAATGCAGAGTTTAGCCAATAACATTGTAAAATGTTTTCTTATGCCATTGTGAAAGGTACTTACTTTCCTGGTAGACTTTTTATATTTATTTCATTGAGTCCTATGGATCCCATATCCCTATATATAATAGTTTTCTACTTTGGGTAGAATGCTTTGGAATTATTAGTTGAACAATATACAGACCTTCAGGAATACCCCTCAACAGACAGATATCTATTTTGTGAAAACATTAAATTTACTATGTAAATGAGCCTAACTTTATATAATTTTTTTTCCATGGTTTTTGTTTTTAGCTTTTTAAGAAGTTGCTTTCTCCATTTTAATATTTAAACTATGAATAAAGTGCTATGAATTATAACTTGTTTGTGTGTCTTTAAATAGAGCAATAAGTGGTCGGCTAACATGGTCATAGCTGATATGTCTATGTAATCATGATATACCACATTGGCCTTCACCAAGTATTGGGTACATTTGAAAGAGCTGCGTTATGTGCTAAAATATATTTGCAACTTTTCTACCATAATAAATAAACCGTAAATATTCCACAGTACTAAAAGTAATCTAATATGGAGTCTAAAATGTATAAAAAAAAACTTACCATTCAATAATGAAACCTGATAATACAATTAGTTACCATTAATATCTCGGCAGCCTCATTCTCAAGTATGGGTCCAAATGAGCTCTGCTATTGCTATATGTGCAGCAAAGAGAAAGTGGATCGTATCTCTGTTTTGAACACCATTTCCTACAACTGCTGGCGCCATACAATATGTACAAAGGGAATAGTGTGTGCCATTCATCTGCATTGCTAATGGAAATGTGAAGTAGGACAGTGAAAGGGGAGGTAGTAGTGAAGAACCGCAAACGGAGGATGAGAATTCAGTATGGATGTATAATCGCAAAGTATTTGAGCGGGTGGCACAATGGGGTTCCCAACTAGTCTCATGGGGCCTCATTCATATGCGATTTGGCCAATTGAATAGGGCTCTTTATAAGCGCATAGCATACATTTTTTACAGATGTTTGTAGGTAGTGAAGACCTTGCTTTTGGATAGAAGTTCACTAACTACAAACTACTGTAAAAAATATATGCTATGTGCTTATAAAGAACCCTATTCAATTGGCCAAATCGCATTTGAATGAGGCCCATGGAGTGTAAGAAGGCTCAGTAGAAGACAGCTCAGTAACAAGCATGTGTTTGATAAATACATTTACATTAAGCCATTGCAAGCCGTTGGCATGAGATACTTAATTACTTTGTGGGAAGAACCTTGTGCAGACCTGCTGTGATGAAAATGAAGATAATAAATCGGTAGGTAAGTGTAACTGACAAATGTGGTTACTCTACCATTTTCATATGGCTGTGTTTCCAGAATAACAGAGCAGTATACAATAGAAAAAAATACTTCTGATATAAAGTAATTCTTTAGGGTTGTAACATTATCTACACAGACCCCCAACTAGGGAAGTGAAAAGCTACCTGAAATATCTACAAATCCTGCTTTTGTAAATTAAATACAATACTATACAAACATTTTGGAGTCCATCAAAATCAATCCATGAATTCAAAAGTTTGAGAGGGGACTTTTTTTTTTAGGGTTAACATTGCATAGCAACTCTAGTGGTTAAAAGGTTTACTCTTACTTGCCCTTTAAAGCAATCCTATTTTGTAATCAACTTCTAGTGTTTGCTGAACTGTTTTCAAGGAAACCTTTACCCATTACACAGGCTGCTGTAATCTAATGAACCTTGGCGGTTCAATGATCATTATAAAATAGCCCAGTGACCCTGGAGAGGCTGATAACTGGAACCTTGTGTACAAGGGCGGCATGGGAAGGGAGCAGTTGTAGGATCTCTAAGCCCAATTTGCATCAACTTAAGTGTATTATTGCAGATGTAAATTACTGACAAATTGAATTATACAATCATGTACACACACACACACACACACAGTGTGATTAATAACATATCCTATAGATTTTATACATTTACAATGTATGGGCCCTGTGCTAATCCTGGTAAAAGAAATTGTGAGTGCTGTAATAGCACAGACATTTTTACCTAGCTATGTTAATCACTCATCCCTAAAACATTGCAAGAGAACTGCTACAAGTCACTGCACCACATTTTGTAACCAACTATAGATTACCCAAACCCTATTATAATAAGGTTTTTCAGATCATCCACAAATCATGGTAGTAACAGCAAATATATATATGTGTTTATATATATATATATATATATATATATATATATATATATATATATATATATATTGGCGTTATCAAATACCCCTTTCAGTGGCTTTTAAAACCTTCACTTAGTCCCTCTGCAGCAGTTAAATGGACAGTATAGCACCAAACAACACTAAGAAAATGCCATTTTAACAATATCCAGAGTAACCCAGTATGCAAGGGGTTAAAACACATCACGAAACCAAAACCACCTGCATAGGAACAAATGCTCTAATGCATTGTCTCTCTCTCTCTCTCTCTCTCTCTCTCTCTCTCTCTCTATATATATATATATATATATATATATATATATATCTATATATATATATATATATATATATATATATATATATATATATACAGTGGATATAAAAAGTCTACACACCCTTGTTAAAATGTCAGGTTTCTGTGCTGTAAAAAAAATGAAACAAAGATAAATCATTTCAGAACTTTTTTCACCTTTAATGTGACCTATAAACTGTACTACTCAATTGAAAATCAAACTGGAATCTTTTAGGTGGAGGGAAGAAAAATAAAAAAGAAAAATAATGTGGTTGCATAAGTCTGCACACCCTCTTATAACTGGGGATGTAGCTGTATTCAGAATTAAGCAATCACATTCCAAATTGTGTTAAGTAGGAGTCAGCATACACCTGCCATCATTTAAAGTGCCTCTGATGAACCCCAAATAAAGTTCAGCTGCTCTAGATGGTCTTTATTGAAATTTTCTTAGTAGCATCCCACAGCAAAAGTTATGGTCCACAGAGAGCTTCCAAAGCATCAGAGGGATCTCATTGTTAAAAGGTATCAGTCAGGAGAAGGGTACAAAAGAATTTCCAAGGCATTAGATATACCATGGAACACAGTGAAGACAGTCATCATCAAGTGGAGAAAATATGGCACAACAGTGACATTACCAAGAACTGCAGCTGCCTCCAAAATTGATGACAAGACAAGAAGAAAACTGGTCTGGGAGGCTACCAAGAGGCCTACAGCAACATTAAAGGAGCTGCAGGAATATCTGGCAAGTACGGGCTGTGCGGTACATGTGACAACAATCTCCCGTATTCTTCATATGTCTAGGCTATGGGGTAGAGTGGCAAGACGAAAGCCTTTTCTTATGAAGAAAAACATCCAAGCCAGGCTACATTTTGCAAAAACACATCTAAAGTCTCCCAAAAGCATGTGGGAAAAGGTGTTATGGTCTGATGAAACCAATGTTGAACTTTTTGGTCATAATTTCAAAAGATATGTTTGGTGCAAAAACAACACTGCACATCACCAAAAGAACACAATACCCACAGTGAAGCATGGTGGTGGCAGCATCATGCTTTGGGGCTGTTTTTCTTCAGCTGGAACTGGGGCCTTAGTTAAGATAGAGGGAATTATGAACAGTTCCAAATACCAGTCAATATTGGCACAAAACCTTCAGGCTTCTGCTAGAAAGGAATGGAGTTTTGGAATGGCCCAGCCAGAGCCCAGACCTGAATCCGATTGAAAATCTGTGGGGTGATCTGAAGAGGGCTGTGCACAGGAGATGCCCTCGCAATCTGACAGATTTTGAGTGTTTTTGCAAAGAAGAGTGGGTAAATCTTGCCAAGTCAAAATGTGCCATGCTGATAGACTCATACCCCAAAAGACTGAGTGCTGTAATAAAATCAAAAGGTGCTTCAACAAAGTATTAGTTAAAGTTCTGAAATGATTTATCTTTGTCTTATTTTTTTACAGCACAGAAACCTGACATTTTAACAGGGGTGTGTAGACTTTTTATATCCACTGTATATCACATATTATAATTGTCAAACTGCGATTCGTCGTCACGCTTTGTGACAAAACGCAGTTTGACAACGATCCGATCGCAAAGCCGATCCGATCGAGTGCATGCGCAAAGCATGGCATGAGCCACCCATGGTCAAAGCGCGCCCTTAGCCGACCCTGCACAAAGCGTGGTGCGTAAGTGGAAGTGGGAAGGGACACAGGGAGGGAGAGGTGGGTAAAGAGACGCATGGAAGGGAGAGGGGGGAAGAGACGCAGGAGGGAAAGAGCCGGAGAGGGGGAGGAAGAGACACAGGGAGGGAGGTACACAGGGGAGGGAAATGGGGGGGGGGGGAGACACAGGGGGGAAAGAGACACAGGGGAGGGAGAGGTGGGGAAGAGACAGGAGGGAAAGAGACACAGGGTAAGGGGAAGAGACACAGGGGAGGGAGAGGGGAAGATACACAGGGGAGGGAAATGGGGGGGAGAGACACGAGGGAGGGGTAACAGACACAGGGGTAGGGGGGACAGGGGGAAAGAGACACAGGGGGGAGAAGGGGGAAAGAGACATAGGGGGAAAAGGGGGAAGAGACACAGGGAGGTGGAAAGAGACACAGGGGAGGGTGAGGTGGGGAAGAGACAAAGGTGGGAAAGAGACACAGGGGAGGGAGAGGAGGAGGGAAGAGACGGGATGGAGTGGAAGGGGGAAGAGGCACAGGGGAGAGGAGGGGGGAATATACATAGAGGAGGGAAATGGGGGGAAAGAGACACAAAGGAGGGGGGCAGGGGGGGAAAGAGACACAGGGGAGGTGGGAATAGACACAGGGGAGGGAGAGGGGGAAGAGACACAGGGGAGAGGGAGAGAGACACAGGGGAGGGAGAGGTGGGGAAGAGACACATGAGGGAAAAAGATACAGGGGAGGGAGAAGAGGGGGAAAAAGACACAGGGGAGGGAGAAGAGGGGAAAGAGACAGGGGAGTGAGAGGAGGGGGAAGAGACACAGGGGAGGGAGAGGAGGGGGAGATATACAGGGGAGGGAAATGGGAGGGAGAAACGAGGGAGGGGGGAACAGACACAGGGGCAGGGGGGAAAGAGACATAGGGGAGGGGGAACAGACACAGGGGAGGGAGAGGAGGGAAAGAGACGCAGGAGAGGGGGAAAGAGACACAGGGGGAACGAGACAGAGGGGGGAAAGAGACACAGCGGGAAAGAGACACAGGGGGGAAGGGGGGAAAGAGACACAGGAGGGGGGGATGAGACACAGGAGGGGAAGAGACACAGGGGAGGGAGAGGTGGGTAAGAGATGCAGGAGGGAAGGAGACATAGGGGAGGGAGAGGAGGGGGAAGAGATACAGGGGAGGGAGAGGGAGGGAAGAGACACAGGGGAGGGGGGACAGGGGGGGAAGAGACACAGGTGAGGGGGAACAGACACAGGGGAGGGAGAAGGGGGAAAGAGACACAGGGGAGGGGGAAAGAGACACTGCGGAGGTGGAAAGAGATGCATGGGAGGGAGAGCGGGGAAAGACACAGGAGGGAAAGAGACACAGTGGAGGTGGTTAGAGACACGGGAGGGAGAGGGGGTAAATACACAGGGGGGGAAGAAGACACAAGATAGGGAGAGGAGGGGGGAAAGGAGACACAAGGGAGAGGAGGGGGAAATGAGACACATGTAAACAGGGGAAGAGACTCACAATTAGGGCCAAAAACACTCATCGTGAGGCCCGTGATGAGCGCCAAAGGCACTCATCACGAGGCCAGTAAAGTAGACGGTGGGAGGCTCGCAATACGCTCTCATTGCAAGGCCCCAAAGGCGCTCATTGCAAGGCCCCAAAGGCGCTCATCGCAATGCCAGTAAAGTAGAGGGTGGCAAACAGCATTGTGTGGCAAACAGCATTACCAGGCTTAACTTTTTATTGTCGTAATTTTTGAAGGGCAAGTCGCTAGTATATATATATATATATATATATATATATATATATATATATATATAGTCCTTGCCACAGCATTTATGGCACTTGTTCCTGCACTTCCCACTCATTATATTATTCTTGATGTTCGCATTTTCTATAGGCTTCTACAGCCTTGTCTCCTCCTTAAAGCTTTTTTGGCTACTCCCTACACAGAAATCTGTTGCGGCTAAGGCACAAAGGCAGGATTTATGGCTGTGGGCTGGGTGCCCTAACCTGGAGACCCCTGTTTGTGATTTATAGCTGAGCAATTATCTCAAATCAAATGTTAGATTTCAGCACAAGTTGAAGCAGCAACAAGTCACATTACTGTTAGTTAAGATGATACTCAGTATCAGTGAATTTTCAGCAATGAAGTTCATTTGTAAAGCATAAATAAACATTTATTAATCACACTTTATGTCCAAATGGTCTTCCAATGGCATTATCCTAAATGCTCCTTAGATCATAGTACATTGTAATTTAGGTTGAAGAACATTTTTAGTTCATCAAGTTCAACTTTTTTAGATCTCCTCAGCTCTTTATATTTTATGAATTGTCCATTATGCCAGAGGGAGGCAAACACAAAAATCCATTAAAATATTGCTAATTGTCTCATGCCTGATCCCAAGAACTGTCAATATGACTGTACCCTGGATAAATATCCTACCTATTCTAGTTAACTAACATAACCCAGAATGCCCTTTTTAAGTAAAAATAAATCCCTACCCCGTTTTAAAGTAATTTACTGAATCTGCTATTACAAACTCCTTTGGTGGTGAGTTCCACAATCTGACCGCCCTTACTGTGTAGAACCCTTTTCTTTTATTAAGGTGAAATTTTTCTTCCGGTCTCAAGGAGGGACCTCTTCTCAGCTGTAAACCTCTTGGTAATACATTTGCTGTTTGACAAAGCTCTAGTTGTGAGCCTGCGGAGATCATGAACAAAATAGAATAACAGATTGACTATTACAGAACTCACTTCCTTCAGTATCCTTGGATGTATTTTATCTGGACCGGTGCTTTATTTTCTTTTGTTTTTTCAAGCCTCTTTTGCATTTCTTCCCATATTGTTATAAGGATAATCGTCTTTATTAAAGGTATGTTTTACACTTTATTACAAGTAATAGATAAAATATGGCTAAGCTGTAACTGATAACATTGCAGGGAGACACCTAATAAGAAAATACGTGGCTGTAAGGAAATTCCATGTTTAATAAAATTAAATTTATAAAGTACGGTACTTGCTACTACCCGCCTTTTTAAATTATGCTATGCTTGGAATTTGTGCTGTGTCCCATTAGCCATTCTTTCTTCTCATAAATCCTTGGCACTGTTTTGTCCAGGATACAACAATAAATGATACACAATATGCACATAAAATTGTGTATAATCTAAGCATGGACTGACCACCAACTACTTGTATCTGGGAGTTTGCCAAAATAATAGTGGTCAAAACATTCATCTATACTTCCATCTATTTCTTTCTATACTAAATAAAAGAAGATCTTAGAGAGAATAAAGGCTTTATCTGACAAGCAGAAACATGTAAGAGGGGTCCCACCTGTTTGCACTGTTCATGCTTTAAATCATTTTATTTATGGGAACCTGTTCATTCAAGCAGATTTATGACTATTTCCTATTCCAGGTGGAAATTATGTCTGCAAAAAGTTCTATCAGCCCCTGAGTTCGAGCATAGTTTGCCAGAGTAATCATTTGTGTGTTTTAGCCGAAGCCACAAGGCATAGGCCTAGGGCAGCACATTTTCAGGGGGCAGCAAGCTAGCTAAAGTTGCAAATGAAATGCAATAAAATATGCACATAAATGTCCATATGCAGAGACTATTCTGTCTGTATGTAAGGCAGAAAGTGCCAGGTACATATAAACACATATACGCTTATGCTTTTCTGTATATGTGTGTGATAATGCTATGACTAGGATATAGCAAGAGGAAAGAAGGAATAGTAACTGGGCCACTGGAGGTGGTGCAGAAATCTGACTGGGCCTAATGAATTATCATCCCTCATTTATAATGTGACAACTGGCCATGTGCTGTCTGTGCAAAATCCTCACTGCGGCTGATACTGAAATCTGATACTGATGTTAAAATTAGCAGATGAGATTAATATTCCCCTGTGATACTGACAGGACTAGCTCTGAAAATATAATAAGGTTGTTCAGCTCTGAACTCATCGGGAGCTTTCACTTCCTTTTCACATGTTCAAAACTGAAACATGGTTCTCTGCACATTTCTCAGTGACACAGCTGCTCAGTTATTTTTTGTTTTGTTTTTATAATTATCTTTCTTAGCAATATCAGGAAATACAAATATAAATTAAGTGTCATCACATATTACTCAGGACTTGGTAGAAGGTGAGGGCTGTCACACCTGGCTGAGACCTCTCCTTCACCACCCACAATCTATCACTCACTAAATCTTGCGTCTCCACATCCGGGACATCTTCCACATCCTTTCCTCACATCCCCCAAAATACTTGTTGTTTAATCGTTCAGTCGTGTCTGAATATCTGTGACCCTATGGACAGCAGCATGCCAGGCACATCTCCCAACCACAGTCCCTCTGAGCTCCATCAAGCTCATGCACAATACTTCAATTACCTCATCTACCCATCTCCACCTCTGCAATCCCCTTCTTTGTGTGCCTTCAATATTTCTAGAGAATCCTGTCTTCTCATGATATTGCCCAAATATTTGTGATTCAGCCTAATGCTTAAACCTTCCAGGTAACAGTTTGGCTTGATTTCCTATAGTATTGATTGATTTGATCTTCTTGCAGTCCAATGGACTCTAAGCAGTTTTCTCCAACACATCAATCCAAAGTTGTCAATTATACGGCACTCAGCCTTCTTTATGGTCTAGCTCTGACATCCATATGTTACTACTGTTAATACCATAGTCCTACCTATGCAGACCCTTGTTGATATTGTAATATTTGCTCTTAAATAACTTGTAGCATTCATCCACAGAAGCAAACAGCTTTCCTCCTCACTTCCAGCCACTAGATTAGTATCATCTGTATATCTGAGGTTGTTGATATGTCACCCAGTAATATTAATTCTGGGTTTTTAATTTGTCTAGCCAGGCCTGAAGCATGCTGTATTCTATATATAAGTTGAATAAATTAGGTGACAACATACAACCTTGTTGCACTCCTTTCCAGATGTTGAATGTTCAGTTGTTACATGTTCGGTTCTGACAGTGGCACTTGGTCCCTATACAGATTCCCCAGGACGTTGATGAGATGGTCTGGTACCCCCTCTGTTTAAAAATTTTAAAACTTGCGACATTTTGTTGTGATCCACACAGTCAAACGCATTACAAGAGTCTATGAAGCGGAAGTAAATGTTTTTCTGGAACTCTCTTGCTTTTTCTATTATCCAGCGGATATTGGCAACTTGATATCTTGTGCCTCTATGAAACATGGCTTGCATACCTGGTAGTTCTCAGTCCATATGCTGTTGAAGTCAAGCTTGCAGGATCTAAAGCATTACCTTGCTGGCATGTGAAATGAGTGCATTTGCAGCACTCTTTTGAACTGCCTTTTTTGGGATTGCAAAAAAGACTGACCAGTTTGACCATTGCTGAGTTTTCCAAATTTGTTGGCATAATGCAAGTAACACTTCACGGCATCATTAAGATTTTGAATAGTTCAGCTGGGATTCCATCAGCTGCTGCAGCATCATCGTTACCAACAAGGCTTCCTATGGATAATCTCACTTCATTCTTCAAGATGTCTGGCTCCAGCTCATTGGACAAACTATTGAGGTTATCAATGCTGTTAAGATCCTTCCCATAATGATCCTCTGTATATTCCTGCCACCTCTTCTTTATCTTATCTTCTTCTGTTAAATCCCTACCATTCTTGTCTATTACCATGCTCACTTTGACATAAACGTTTCCTTTAAGATCTCAAATTTTCTTACAGAGATTTCTTAACTTTCCAGGTTTTTTCTTTAGATTATACTTGACTATTGTATCTCTATTCTAACAAATCTTCCATTAGATCATCTATCTATCACATTCTACAGTGGACCAAGAGGATTAAGCCAATGCAGTCAGGGTTGGTGGCCACCCAATGCATCTTCAGATCTTCCACCTTGTCAGAAACCAATTAAGCCAACAAAAATATTCCACCATTATTACCTGGTCACCTCAACAAAATGAGCCTCCAAAATGCTTACTGTAATAACCTATTGAGTATCAAGAGACATGCATGATGCCACACACAAACATGACACTTCCCCCCACATTTAACATAGCATGTATTATTTATTTATTTATTTATATTGTATTTATTTATTTATTTTAAGCTCTAAGCATTTCAATGTCATGTTATATAGTTTGATATATTTTATTTTACATTACCTTTTAAATTAAGTGATCTATAAGCCCTTCTGTTTTTATATGTATTTTTTTTAACTCTTTCTAGGATAAATTGTAAAACATATGTGGCTCCTATTAAGCATTCAAGTGTCTTTATTTACTTATGTGCAATCAATAGTATGGCTTAAAAAAACATTAAATGAAAGAATGGCCTAAAGCAGGGTGGTGAGGCTATAATTTTAAGCACAGATAACCAGGAAAATGTTTTCCTGGAAATAAAAATTCTCCAGTTTATAGTCTCAGATAATTTTACCAGGGGTTTTTCCTACATTCACTACATAAATCAGTCTAGAACATCTACATCTTGTGATTATATGATGAAAATCTCTGACATCTGCTTGCCTAGTCAGGATGAGCTTCACATGCTCACAAAGGCAGAATATGTAAGTGATTCAGTCTCTCCAAGTGGAATTTAACAAGCTTGTGAATAACAATTATATATTCAAGGTTTGATAGACCTATATTTTGAGGTATTTTAATGGGATTCAGTTCTTCATGTTATGGTATCAGTTGTTTCCATTAGTAGTTGGGGTATTTAGAGAATCCACTACGTAGCTGAGATAATTTGGATGGACGACAGCTATTTAGAAACACCACCAGATGTCACTGAGTGAGGGTTCAGGTTTCATTCATAGGGCATACTCGTCAGTCACATGGCAGCTATGAAAATTTATGGCAATATACTGGGACAATCTATCTTTTCTAGTATAAGCAGGCCTCAGTCATGCAATCTTTGTTAGCTGATTGAGTACCTTGACAAGCTCACTTAACTTGATTTTCTAGAAAAGCATTAAAGTGGTTGCTTTTAAAAAATACTAATCTATTATCTTATATATTAAGAGACAGCTTGGTATTGAGGTATGTGGTATGTGCTAGCCCAGATACCTCCTGGAAGGACTGTATAAATGGATTGTGTTTCCAAGACCCTACAAAAAATGGGGTTAGATACTGTGGACACTTTCATGAAGGATGGGCAATCACCCCCAGACCGGGTAAACCTTCTACCCCCTCCAAGAGGAGGACATGCACTGAGACTTATGCAGTGGCCACTTGGGCCAACATTTTTTCTTATTTGGATGGGGACTTGGACTTGGGCTATGGGCTGTAGTTCAAGACTATCATCCATTAAGGATCATAGCCCCAGAATTGTTGTCTGGTAGGGGGGAGTAATGTCACGGACCCATTTCTGGGGCCTGATCCTGGTGCATTGAGCCACCATAGAGGACAGACTGTCCCATTGGGTAGGGGAACTATATTGGGTAGGGCAACTATATTGGCTCATGGGAAATGTGGGTGGTGGGGTGAATAGCCCCAAGACATAGTGCCATAGTGTACCACCATGCTTCATGTGGTCTTTTGGCATATGTCTCTGCCTTATCCTGTATACTGTATGTAATTCACCATGTAATATTAGTGTATTCTGTGTTATGTTTAAACTGTGATCATGATGGGGTTAAAACAGGGTGTGCTGAGTCTGTATTGATCTGACTCCTCTATTGTACTGTTATCTGTTCTGACCCATTGTTAGCAAATTAAGTTAATCCCATCTGCCATGTTCTCTATCTAAGGTCTGGACCACTCAGACACAGAGACAGCAGGATGTGCATTAGAAGGTAGCCCTGTTGTTCTCAGGTGCCAGCTATCAAGGTACTGCTAGACCCCATGTGGGGTCATCTTCTGCAGTTGTCTGCCACACCCTCTCATTGTTACATTGTGTGCACCCCTCTGTATCTCACTGCTATAAATATTGCTTACTTTTCAAAAATAAAACAGTTCACTTCTGGAGACATATAGACATTTTGTGCATCTTATTTTGCTCCTGGAGGCTGTGATACTGATCCCATCTCCACCCTGCAAGTAACCTGTCCTGATCACTACCACAGGAAGATTACTGAGACTCCTGGAAGTGCTGATTCCTGATGGAGAGACTCTGACTGATACAGAAGCCAGATATCAGGGTGCTGCTGCCAAGATTTCCAAAAACCCAAACGGTCCTTGTGGGTAGTTAACCTGTAGTCTATAGCAGGTGGCCCTGGGCAGTAATAGCCCCTACCCCTGGATCATCACACCATTCACTTTCCATACTAATATGTAAATATTATGGTAGACAGGTTTCCATATTACAGAGGTATCTTCATCGGATATCATCAAGGCATATTAGAGTCGGCCATAGGCAAAGCAACCCATTATTATGCAGAAATACTGTATCTATATGTTGCCATAGGCTCAGGCCCTAGGAGGGCGGGTATAGGTTGATCAAGGCCTAACAGATGCTGTATCACAAATTGTTAGTGGAGACTGAGAGTTTTACAGTATGTTTGAGTTTCCATATTTGTTGAGACAATATATCAGTCTATATTCTATAGTTACAATAGATACAATGCAGTGTTAAACTAGTATAAAGGTTTGTGAGCTGTTTGGGGCTGTTTGCAAGTCGATTTTACTTTTTGCAAGTAAAGGCTGATAAATTGCAGAGTGCACTAATTGTGACCAGGTGAGAAGGCAGAAGTTAATATAAACAAGAGAAGGGGCGAACATGTGAGCTTGCGAACACTTCTAGTATAAGTGCAATTCTAGTAAAAGTGTAGGAGTTTAAATAAAAGGAGGGAGTTCAAAGAAAGGGGGGCAGATTTATAGTGCAAAGGGGGAAGAATAACAAATATATATATATATATATATATATATATATATATATATATATATATATATATATACAAATATATTATTTTATATTCTTTATTTTTGCCACTGAATTTTTATAGACAATAATATTAATTATGAGTCAGTCCAGTGGCAGCCTCACTCAGTGTACATCCTTTCATATGTATTATTATTATTATTATCTTTATTTATATCGCGCCAACATATTCCGTAGCGCTGTACAGGGGTTGAGTACATAGCAGAAAACAAATTAAACACCTTGTAAAGAATGGAGGGCCCTGTTTTTGAGCATAAAATCGAATGTACATAGAGCTTGTTTCCAAGGCCTGACACAAGATTGAAAACTCGCAAACTTACAATCTAAGGGTTTAGGTGTGATACAAGAGGGTGACAAATACAATTGAAAGCAATTGGTTCAGTAAAGTGGAGGGGTCTGTGTGTTGTACTGTAGATTGTGGTTGTGAGTGTTATTAAGCTGTGGAATGTTCAGTTGTACATGTTAATGCTGAAGATGATAAGATTTTTTAAACAGGTGTGTTTTTAATAATTTCTTAAAGGTTTTGAGGCAGGAAGATAATCTAATGGAGCGGGGCAAGGAGTTCCAAATGGATGGGGAAGCACGAGAAAAGTCTTGAAGACGGGAGTGAGAGGAGGTGATGAGAGAGGAGGAAAGAAGAAGGTCGTTAGCAGAACGAAGGGGCCGGTTGGGAGAGTATTTTGAAACAAGAGCAGAGATATAAGGGGGTGCACTGTTGTTGAGGGCTTTATGTGTTAGGGTCATGATTTTAAATTTGATTCGGGAAGCTATGGGAAGCCAGTGGAGGGATTGACAGAGAGGGGCTGCAGACACTGATCGTTTGGTATTGAAGATGAGTCTAGCGGAGGCGTTCATTATGGATTGGAGGGGAGACAGACGAGAGATGGGGAGGCCAGCAAGGAGGGAATTGCAGTAGTCGAGTCGAGAGATGATGAGAGAGTGAATTAGAATTTTAGCTGTGTCTTCTGTAAGATAATGACGAATTTTGGAGATGTTTTTTAGGTGAAACTGACATGATTTTGTTATTGCTTGGATGTGAGGAATAAAAGAGAGGGCGGGATCCAGTAGAACCCCAAGACAACGGGCCTGGGAGGTAGGGGCGATAATGGTGTTGTCAACAGTAAGAGATATTTGAGGTGTGGAAGCTGTAGTAGAGGGTGGAAAGATTAGAAGTTCAGTTTTAGACATGTTGAGTTTGAGTTGACGGGTGGACATCCAGGAGGATATGCTAGAGAGGCAGTTGGAAACTTGAGCTAAAAGAGAGGGGGATAGATCGGGTGCAGAGAGGTAGATTTGAGTATCATCTGCATAGAGATGATACTGAAATCCAAAGGATTTTATAAGGGTGCCAAGGGAGGAGGTGTAGATGGAGAAGAGGAGGGGGCCTAGGACAGAACCTTGGGGAACGCCAACAGACAGAGGGAGAGGTGAAGAAGAGGTGCCAGAGAAGGAGACACTAAATGTACGATCTTTAAGATAGGATGTGAACCATGAAAGAGCTGTGTCCTGGATGCCAAAAGAGCGGAGCGTTTGGATTAGAAGAGGGTGGTCAACTGTATCGAAGGCAGCAGAGAGATCCAGGAGAATTAGAATAGAGTAGTGACCCTTTGATTTGGCGGTTAGCAAGTCATTAGTGACTTTTGTAAGGGCTGTTTCTGTAGAGTGTTGGGACCGGAAGCCAGATTGGAAGGGGTCAAGTAGGGAATTGGAGGAAATAAATTGAGTGAGGCGATTGTAAACAAGCCGCTCAAGGAGTTTAGACGCAAGGGGAAGTAGTGAGATAGGGCGATAGTTGGAGGCAGAAGCTGGGTCAGAAGAGGGCTTCTTGAGAATGGGTGTAACTGTGGCATGTTTTAAGGAGGATGGAAACTTGCCAGTGTTTAGGGAGAGGTTGAATAGATGTGTGAGAGCTGGGATAAGTGTGGTGGATAGGGGAGGGATTAGCTGTGATGGAATAGGATCATGAGGACATGTGGTAAGGTGAGAGGTTGATAGTAAAGTAGATACTTCATCCTCGGTTACAGGGTCAAAGGAGTCCATAGTGGAGGTAGGATTGGGGAAGGGTAAGGGCTGGGTGTTGTCGGTTTGGGGAAAGGGTGGTGGGGTAGGGCCAAGCTGGGAGGAGAGCTCATTTCGGATGGTATCGATATGTATGCAGTACTGGAACAGATGATCCAGGGTCCATGCCTCTGTGGCAGGTGTGAGCATATTGCCTCTCTGAATGCTCAAATTGGAGAACTGGAGAGGATAATTGCAGCACTGAATGATATTGCTCCACTGGAAAGGGAGTTGGTGCTCACTGAGCACAGTTTAGCTGGGCCTAGCATGGAGGGTGGAGCTGGGGCTAGTGAGGATGTTTAGGAAGGTAGCTGGGCTACAGTTAGAAGGGGAATCAGGAGGAACAGGAGGAGGAGACAGGCCAGTTCTGAGTTGGCAAACACCAACGAATTTGACAGATTAAGGGAAACTGTTGGGGATGTCCATTCAGGAATGGCAATGCCAGATAAAGCTGTTCCCTCTAACAGCCGGATAACAGTTCTACTGGAGGAGTGGGAGGGCAGAATAGACAGAGAAACAGACAGGTTTTGGTGGTAGAGAACTCTATTATTAGGAAGGTAGACAGCATTATTTGTCACCTAGATCCTAGAAATCGAACAGTTTGCTGTCTCCCGGGTGCTCGGTTTCGTCATGTTGTGGATCGGGTGGACAAATTATTGGGAGGGGCTGGAAATGAACCAGCGGCCTTGGTACACATTGGCACCAATGACAAAGTTAGAGGGAGATGGAGTGTCCTAAAGAATGATTTCAGAGAACTAGGTAATAAGCTGAAGGCAAGGACGTCCAAGGTATTTTTTTTTTCTTCTTATTTTACCATAACATCTCTTAGTGAGATGTTTGTCCAAAAGGAAGGATATCACTTGGGATTACAGTGCTCTGTTTTTTCATGTATATATTGATGTATATGTGTATATAGTATGTGTATATAAGTTTCCTATACTATGGTGTGTTGATTCCCCTTATATTTATTTACCTGATGATGTCAGAGGAGCATCTCTCGAAAGAGACACCTACCAAACATACGTTTGTCCAATAAAGCAGGTATCACTAAATACTACAATACTCTGATTAATCTAGATTATTGTACACTGATGGCCTCTCTTCTTTTTATATTATATATATATATATATATATATAGACTAGCGACTTGCCCGTCAAAAATGACGGCAATAAAAAGTGAAGCCTGGCAATGCTGTTTGCCACACAATGGGAGCCTCCCCCCCTCTACTTTACTGGCCTTGCAATGAGCGCCTTTGGCGCTCATCACAGGCCTTGCAATGAGCCCCTTTGGAGCTCATTGTGAGTCTCTCCCCCTGTCTACTTCCTCCCTTGTGTCTTATTTCCCCCCTCCTCTCCCTCCCTTGTGTCTCCTTCCGCCTCCTCTCCCTCCCTTGTATCTCCTGCCCCCCTGTGTTTTTACCTCTCTCCCGTGTCTCTAAACCCATCCCTTGTGTCCCTTTCCCTCCTGTGTCTCTTTCCCCCATATATATATATATATATATATATATAATTTTTTTATATATATATCCAACGCTGGCCAGAAAGATATAATACTTAAGATTCAGGTCTATGGCAATGGCTCACAAAGGATCTCCCGAAAGGCTGACTTGTAGTTACAGGAGTTATCACAAGATAATTTAAGTAGCTATTACATGGCTCCCGCAGGCTGTTTCATTTAAGAACTTATGGATACATGCCAGGGAGTTTATCACATTAGATAAAATAGCTTACTTTATGAAAAGTACATTTATGCAGATGTAAGTATGAAGTTGTGAGCCACATTCCAGAAACACAGTAATTTCCACAACAACCCCAGTAAAGTTAAAGGTATATGGAAGTTTCATGGATTATGAATGCATCTAATCAATAGTGTATGAAAACATTTTTTGCATGAAAAAGTCCCATAATAAACATTAATAAGCTTAGCCTAATGTTTGCAAAATGTCTTCAGTATTCAGGCAATTGATTTTGAGAAGGAATGACCCTAAAATTCTAAGCTAAATTAGCATAAAATTCATAATTAGTTGTGGCCAATCAGATGACTGTACATTAATGTATCTGTTCCCTCTCACTGGCTCAGGGGCAGCTCTGATACTGACAGCTGATTTGCTAGGACACAACACAGCTCATTGGATAGCACGCTCTGCCTACATAGGTGTCTTGGGGGTGTAGGTCACACAACAAATTTCAAATGTATTTTCAATTACAAATACACAGAATTTCTTAATAAAATGATTTCATATGGGACATGCCCAAGCAGAGAGACTTACACACGATATTCCACAATATCTCAAATATTGACACGTTGATGTTGTTTATTACTCTTGCATATGATCATGCCAGTTTCATGTTATATGTAAATTTCTAACTTATTACATAGTATTAAATGACAGGGGATGCACAGGTGGGTGTCAGGTGGTCTATTGGGGCAGGTGGACTCTTGGGGCTCACTCTTTTTCAATAGGTGTCCATGCCAAAAACCTAATTCCGATTTTTAACTGTTCTTGGGGTCTTAACTTCTGCCACTTAATGAGATCTATAGAATAAAATATTTTCTCTGCATTTCCTGGTAGTTTGAATGAAGTTTATACAGGCTTTGCTTAATATTTCTACATTTAAAAAACAACTTTTGGGATGTTTAAAATGTGCTCTTTAATTGCTTGAAAACAACAGATGTGTTCCATGTCCCTTTAACCATTAGAAAGGCTTCTTTTGTGCTTTATGATGTGTAGACTTCTAATTTATGTTACTAGTGTCCAGGAAAATAGTTATTTGGACTATTTGTTTTTCTTATTACTAGGATACTCATAGCTCCTTAAGTTTCTCGTAAGTGTTCTTGTAGGAAGTCTATCTGACTGAGCCTTATGAAAACAGGATGTTCAGTAACTCTTACTGGAGCCATATAACAGCATTTTACGTAACATCTCCTGTAAAGCAGGGAACAGTTTATACATAGTGATCATTTCTAAGGGTTTACTGGGGGCATGTAATGGATACGTAACTCCCTGTGTGGAAAGTTCACTCTCAAGATTTCTTACGGAAGCTATATAATCAAGGCCAAAGACGGGGGCTCGTTTCATAGAGATCCACTATACCTCTGGAAAAAACATGTGAGGCAATGGAGAGACATTTAATAAATTAAACATCCAAACTATATTTATAAATTACGGTAATGTTAATTAAAATTTAGGAATTCATTGTATAAAGTAAGTAAAGCATTAGCAACCACTAAGTGCTACGTGTCTGAATGAAAGTGTTATCATGCTCAATGTCTAATTATGTAAATTGAAGTCTCAGTGTGAATTATTTAATGCTCATTATGCTTTCAGTGTAACTTTAGCTTGGAAGTCATCTTTTATAATAACCTAATGGAAGATTGGATCACATCTAGAGATTTGCATGAATTTTGGTCTTAAAAAAATAACACTTTTAGGAAATGGATAGAAAATATATACATTTATTTATATACATTTATTTATATATAGTTATATATATATTTGACTAAAAGCTTAAATAAGTCAAGAAAATTACATTAAGACTTTTATTAGAACATTTTTTTTGGAGTCCCAGAGACATCCATGATTCATTATAGAAGCTGTGTGTGAGGGACCCTTTATTTTTCTGGAGAACTTTGGTTTAATATATTTTTGGTTTAATCTATATAATCTTCCTGCTTGTGTGCCTGTGAAGAAGAAGGGAGAGTGATGTCAATTTCAGTTTGATCCAATTATCCAACAAAGCCATTTGACTTTTCTCTATTCCTTCCTCCTCTACCCATTTCTCCAATGATACATAAAAAAGCACATCCTCAGGATCCAGCTCTCATAAAGTGATATAACATGCACAAAATGGATTATTTTACTCACAGACATGGCTTACACAGCTGCTAATGTTGTTCATTTGTGACATACTTCACAAATAAGGGCTTTTTTTCTTAAGGTACAATAATCCTTTAAATAATGATATTTGTTAGAACATTTCTTCCTGGGTAGGATTTTATTGGATTCATTTGGTGAATCCTGCAGCTGTTTAGTGTCCTTGCTGAATGCTTTATGGTGGTCACTCCCTGTTTACAGCCCTTATCCAGTTGCTGTAATTAGTGGTTATCAATGACACAGTTAGACTTATTGGTTTCTCTGTAGTACTTTAAGTGTCTGATAATCTGAAAATCAGATCATGATAACATTACAGACCCCTCAAATGAGGTTATATAGTAATACACCAGATAAACATTTAGAAAACAACCACTCCTATAGGATTAAAACTAATTCTCCATAAATCCCTCAAGGGCCACATCTGCAAACCCACATTCATTCATTTCTAACATGTAATATTAAAGCAAAACAATAATAACTATGAAAGACAGTGTTTGCATCTCCTTTAGCATTACATGTGTAATGAAGCAAAGCAGCATTTGTTCAACTAGCTGTGTCTTCATGGGTGTAGGAACTGGGGGGGGAACAAATTCAAAAATTATATGTTTTTACAAAAGTTTACTCAGAAATCGCTGCTCCTCCTCAACCCCCTCCTCAACCCCCCCATCCTCAACCCCCTCCTCAACCTCAACCTCAAACCCCCTCCTCAACCTCCCTCCTCATCCTCAACCTCCCTCTTCATCCTCCCTCCTCAAACCCCCTCCTCAACCCCCCCATCCTCATCCTCCTTCCTCAACCCCCTATCCTCAACCCCCTCCTCAACCCCCCTCCTCATCCTCAACCTCCCTCCTCAACCTCCCTCCTCATCCCCCCTCCCCTCCTCAACCTCCCTCCTCAAATCCCCTCCTCAACCCCTCATCCTCAACCTCCCTCCCCCATCTTCAACCTCCCTCCTCATCCTCAACCTCCCTCCTCATCCTCAACCCCCTCCTCAACCTCCCTCCTCATCCTCCCTCCTCAACCCCCCCATCCTCAACCCCCTCCTCAACCCCCCTCCTCAACCCCCCATCCTCATCCTCCATCCTCAACCCCCCTATCCTCAACCCCCTCCTCAACCCCCCCATCCTCATCCTCCTTCCTCAACCACCTCCTCAACCCCCCTTCTTATCCTCCCTCCTCAACCCCCCTCCTCAACCTAAACCCCCTATCCTAAACCCCCTCCTCAACCCCCCTGTAATGGAGCTGGAACACGAATCCAATATCTCCGCTGGTATACGGTAAAATATCCAAGAAGCACTACAGTCTCACCATTCCCGACCTCCCATATTGGACGACACACAATTTGGGAGTCAAAAGAATACTGACTTTATTTTGTTATGTGCAGAAATATTTATACACATCTCTTCCCACAGGCAATCCACATCCCCCATAGTTGGCCACACAATACACATAGAGAGAACAATAGGTGTGGTCACACCTCCCCTAGGCTACCTGGCAACTTTGATACAATCAGACAATGATTAGATAATCCTTCTTTGTTCTTATGTCTGAGAATGAATAGACTTCCTTATCTGTAACAGGATTATCTATTAGCCAAGGCCTGCAATAGTCTGGGCTAATATTCTGCAGAGCATAAACCAACATACAAATAATATAACAGTAGGATCATATTTTAACCAAGAATTAAATAACCATAAAACAGGGTAAAACAGTGATGGGTTCTGTTACACCCCCTCCTCATCCTCCTTCCTCAAACCCCCTCCTCAACCTAAACCCCCCTCCTCAACCTAAACCCCCTATCCTCAACCCCCTCCTCAACCCCCCTCCTCATCCTCCCTCCTCAACCCCCCTCCTCAACCTAAACCCCCTTCCTCAACCTAAACCCCCCTAAATACCTCCCCCTCTCCCCTCACTTACCTGCTTCTGCTCCGGCCTCCGCTCCTTCTTGACCCGGCGCGCATGTGACGTCACATGCGCGCCACGCCATTAGCGTATACCGGGTGTCGGCACCCGGTATATGCTAATGGCGTGACGTCACATGCGCGCCGTGTCAAGAAGGAGCGGAGGCCGGAGCAGAAGCCGGTAAATGAGGGGAGAGGGGGAGGTATTTAGGGGGGTTTAGGTTGAGGAGGGGGGTTTAGGCTGAGGAGGGGGGTTTAGGTTGAGGAGGGGGTTGAGGATGAGGAGGGGGGAGGGAAAGAGACACGGGGTAAGAGAGACACAGGGGGGTATTAACAAAGAAACTTGGATATTATATGTTTTTACAAAAGTTTACTCAGAAATCGCTGCTCCTCCACAACCCCCTCCTCAACCTCAACCTCAACCCCCCTCCTCATCCTCAACCTCCCTCCTCATCCTCCCTCATCAACCTCCCTCCTCATCCTCCCTCCTCAAACCCCCTCCTCAACCCCCCCATCCTCATCCTCCTTCCTCAACCCCCTATCCTCAACCCCATCCTCAACTCCCCTCCTCATCCACAACCTCCCTCCTCATCCCCCCTCCTCATCCTCAACTCCCTCCTCAACCTCCCTCCTCAAATCCCTCCTCAACCCCATCCTCCTTCCTCAACCCCCCTATCCTCAACCCCCTCCTCCACCCCCCTCCTCAACCTAAACCCCCTATCCTCAACCCCCTCCTCTACCCCCCTCCTCAACCCCCCTCCTCAACCTAATCCCCCCTTCTCAACCTAAACCCCCCTATCCTCAACCCCCTCCTCAACCCCCCTCCTCATCCTCCCTCCTCAACCCCCCTCCTCAACCTAAACCCCCTTCCTCAACCTAAACCCCCCTAAATACCTCCCCCTCTCCCCTCACTTACCTGCTTCTGCTCCGGCCTCCGCTCCTTCTTGACCCGGCGCGCATGTGACGTCACATGCGCGCCACGCTATTAGCATATACCAGGTGTCGGCACCCGGTATATGCTAATGACGTGACGTCACATGCGCACCACGTCATTAGCATATACCGGGTGCCGGCACCCGGTATATGCTAATGGCGTGACGTCACATGAGCGCCGTGTCAAGAAGGAGCGGAGGCCGGAGCAGAAGCAGGTAAGTGAGGGGAGAGGTAGAGCGGGAGGTATTTAGGGGGGTTTAGGTTGAGGAGGGGGGTTTAGGCTGAGGAGGGGGGTTTAGGTTGAGGAGGGGGAGGAAAAGAGACACTGGGGGTCAGAGAGACACCGAGGGGAGGGGGGGTAGAGAGACACGGGGGGTTAGAGAGACAAAGGGGGGATTAGTACTATGAGTCCTTAACATTATATCGGCGTATAACACGCACACATCATTTGCCCCCTATTTTCAGGGAGAAAAAGTGCGTGTTATACGCCGATAAATACAGTATGTGAATTTACAATAGCTTCCCAATACTTCCCATTTATATAACTTAACATGTCATGGTCAGAGTAGCAAACAATTCTGACAGAAATCACCGTAACTGTATGAGTTTTTTTTATAAACTGTATGAGTTTTTTGTTCAAAAAATACTTTCATAATATTACACCTGCATTTTAATGCATACATTTGTGTTTTCAGTGTCTAAAGGACAGATTCAATGTGTTTTGATTAAAAGAGCAAGCTTCACTTAGGATATTATAGCATATTAGATGACCTTCATAACAAAATTCCCAACAATAGTAAGTATATGTTCTAATTAGACACTAATCATTCATATCCATTGATTTATTAAAGCATTATTCAATATTAAATTTCAAATAAAAATAATAATAAAACATCAGATTCTGAGCCTCCAGTTGAGCTCCATGAGGGCATTAAAGGGGTGGGAGAAGCTCTGGCTGGGGAAGCAGGTCAATAGGACATTCAGAAAAGTGTATAAAGATAGGAACAAGCCTGTGTTTGGTCCGTGCTGAATGGAGACTCACTGTGTTAAAGTGTTGTTCTGCTAGCCTGGATCCTACAGAGGTGTGTTTTGTTACATTTTAATACCTATTCAGGAGTGGAAGAAGGAGGATGTGAGATGTATATACTCAATAGTTGATTTAAATAAGTTGCTAACATCTTCCCCTTGCTACTAGCTATGCTCTATCGCCAATCACTTCTACCTCAAGGCAGCTCCTTGCACTAGTAGATTTTCTTTTAAATGCTTTCTTGCTCAGGACTTGTATAATTACTAATGTCTTAGTTCAGTGATTTGCAACCCATTTCACTTGGATGGCTGCTTATGAGGCCCCTGAGTCCCTATAAGGGCCACATCTTTTTATTGTACTGAACACAAAAAGGTAAAATCACTGTAGGAATAAATTAGTGATATAGTTATAGATTATGAGAAGTATTTAGGAATATAATTGGGTATAATTTGCTAGTTGTATAGAGATATGATAGAATGTGTGTTGTTGAAGAAAGAACATTCTTCCATTCCAGAGGCTGGGGGCCATATGAGAATTACTTGAGGGCCACAAGCAGCTCCTGGGCCACCCATTGTCCACCGCTGTCATCATTTGTTGCATACTTAACCAGCATGAAACAAATATCCTAATTCCTATAGTGGCCATTTAAAGGTTGTAGTTTTTATGAAATATCACTTTCTACAAACAAATCGGCCATTACGTTTAGTTTAGTAATGACCCTTCAAGCCACAAATAATTCAGATTGTTCATTTAGGCAGAGCATTGTACGCCTCACTTTATTGCTGCATGGCTTCCATTTCAGGGCCAGCTTGACGTCAGGAGGTTAAAATACTACATTTTAAAGAATAATTGAAGAAATGTTGCTGAACTTGACTAGAAAGGAAACATCTTGGCCAAAGGCAGCATGAGATTATCATGTGAACATCTTACAGATGTCAGCAGTGGTTTCAAGAACCTGCTGATGTAAAGAAAACTATGAGAAGAATGTGACTGCCCACAAGGCCGTTTAATTAGCTGCTGCTGGGTGCTTGGATTGAACAGCGCAACATCTTGTGATCAGGATTAGTACATAGCAGCTGAGCCTGGGGGTTTAGTCATTCCCATGTTATACCTCACCTTGCTATATAAATCCTAATTACACTCCTTCTCTTCTTTATGTGACCAGTGTGTAAACGTAAGTATATCCACTACAGTGACTCGTCTTGACCCTCTGTGCTTTGTGTATGTGTATTTACATTGAACTATAGGGCAATACCTTTTTTTTTTTCATCCCAAACATTCAGTAATGCTTGTAACTGAAAGAGAGCTGTCTCTTTGGAAAGGTTGTCACTTTAAACTGAATGTTTCTTGAATAAAAGCCTATAATTATATCCTGCAATACTGCTACTCAGCATCTGTGTCATTGGGTAGATAGATAGATAGATAGATAGATAGATAAGCAAACCTTGTTTCAATTAATTTAAAACATGATTTCAGCAAAATATGTGATCATAATTGTGAAGGACTTTAATTCATGATAATTACACAATGAACTACATTTTTTTAATTTTATTAAAATTTTAGAATAAAATAAAATTTAATGAAATACAAATATTGCTGCATTTGCAGATTCATCTGAAACAAGGGCCCACTTGCATGAACTCACATGTATTTGACTTGGCTTTGCTATATAACCAGCGACTTAGGGCCTCATTCAATTGCGATTTGGACAATTGAATAGGGCTCTATATAAGCACAGAGCATATTGTTTTACAGAAATTTTTAATTAGTGAAGACGCTGGATAAATGTAGTTTCTGGTTGCTTGAGAGTCACTATTAATAGAGTCTTAGATTAGCTGCACATAGGATTGGTCTGCTAAGTATATTTGTCAGTGAGGACTGTTCTAGCAGCAGCATCTTTCAATCCTCACTTACACACAGGTACGTTGGGTTGGAGGGTGTGGTGCTGAACGCGGGAATGTAACCCCAACACTGCACTGGCTCACTC
The DNA here is from genome assembly GCA_027410445.1 of Discoglossus pictus. Classification (NCBI taxonomy): domain Eukaryota; kingdom Metazoa; phylum Chordata; class Amphibia; order Anura; family Alytidae; genus Discoglossus; species Discoglossus pictus. The sequence continues at coordinate 448,552,018 of CM050163.1, forward strand.
ATGCCTGTATGCTACCAGGTAACATTGAATTGCAGAGACTTAGACCCTCATTCAATTGCGATTTGGCCAATTGAATAGGGCTCTAAATAAGCACATAGCATATATTTTTCAAATAAGTTTTTAGTTAGTGAAAACCTTGCTTTTGGTTAGATGCTTACTAACTAAAAACTTCTTAAAAAAAATATGTTATGTCCTTATTTAGAGCCCTATTCAATTGGCTAAATTGCAATTGAATGAGGGCCATACAGTGGGTGAAATCTAGGTGCCTGTAAGCATTTTGTGGCATGACAACCTATCTCCTGGCATTTGTTGAGCCCTGTAAAATTACATTTTTACTTAAAATATAGAATTCATTTTTTTATGGTTGCTTGAGTTCTGGTTAACTGAGAGTCTTCTGTATATATATATATATATATATATATATATATATATATATATATATATTATGCTGTTCAGGGACTATCCATATTTATCCATATCCCCTTTACTCTTCCTTCCCTTATCCTATGTCCGTATACAACACTTCTGCACAAGCACAGAAACAAATACAGACATAAATATCACTGCATAAATATATTTGCATGTACACTATCCCTTGGTCCTGCACTGGTAACTTGAAAAAGGCTGTTATGCATACCGGCCTGGGCCAAGATACACCACTGTGGATTTCTGTATATTACATGTAAAACATTTAATCTGTTTTTAACTCATGCTGTAAAATTAAAAAATATATATATTATTATTAATATTATTATTATTAATATTAATATTGTATTATGTAACTTGTATAATAATATGCAATTGGCGTGTCTGCAGTCTCATATGCTGTTTATATATTTTTTTAGCTCGCCCTTATTTTGCACTTAACATCTGGGGTGGGTAGCATTTCTTAGCTCCTATGTTCACTTCTGATATTTCATGAAGGGCTTTAAATCATTCCCAGTTGGGACATATCTTGGTAGCAATCAGATAGCTAGACCCTCCAATGCAATTTCAGAAGTGGATTTGATACAAGCCAAACCAGCAGCTCAGGGACGTAGGCTCAGGTTAAACAGTGGATGCTTGATACAGAGAGGCGCTGAAATAAATTACCAACTGAACGTTATCATATCATTTATTACATAGAAACTGAGTCATGCATTTAAAAGAACAGAATTAGAACAAAGATTGCTCATTGCACTAAAAAAGGAGTTCTGCAAGGTTTAAAATGTATCGTAATCCCTATGCTAACTATTATTGCAACACCAGGTCATGCTTTGGAGAGAAAAAAAATAAGCGGCTTAGTCTAATCTAGATGCAGTCAATCTGTCTGGAGAAAGCAATTCCATAAGTCAGTCAGTGCAGGACCCTCACACATCCTAATTAGAGTTAGTCAGAAAGGGATCCTGACTTTATTTCAAAACTGCATTTCAATAGTAAGTATCATAACCTTTGCAGAAGCAACTTTACATGCAAATACTGGATGGATGCTCTATTAAATGTACCATAGCACATTATAGTGTCTCTTTACAGGTCTACTAAAACAGAAGGCCTGGACTTACGGGCTAATGTAAAGCTTTTCTACCCACAACCTATTTTCATCTTATCTATATTTTTATGGTCATTAACGTAGAAAAAGCCAACATATCCTGAACCATTAAATAGTAAAACTATTAAACGTTTCCGTTCTTAGAATCTTACATAACTTCTAGATCCTTTAGCGCCCAATATCTTAATCAGACTGCAGCTGTCTCAATGACTGTGTCCTACATTGCATATCAAATTAAAGTTACATACCAAAATATTGAATGACGGTACTAACTTGATCCAATTACTGGCCTAGTATATTCTATGCAATGAAAAGCAATCATTAGACTACACCTAGGTCAATATTGTCTATATCACATATAATAGTTGTCAAACTGCGAGACGTCGTCATACTTTGCATGGTGCGTCCTGCTGCGCTCATCGCTGCGAGCCTCGCGAAGCGAGGTGAGCAGTTAAACCGTAGCACTTAGCCGATGAGCACCGAAGGCACTCATTGTTGCAAGCCTCGCAAAGCGAGGTAAGTCGTTAAACCGTAGCACTTAGCTGCTGCAAGCCTCGCACAGCGAGGCGAGCCATTAAAATATGAGAGGCGGGACCTAGAAAAAATTTTTACAAGATGCAAAAACACACTAAATACACCAAAAAAAATTCCACAAACATCACAGACAGCATGTGAGTGAGGTGGAACGCAAATTTCACTTGATTTAGACGATTTTCGCCAGACGGATATCGCCTAAGCGAGGAAAAAAATGGCTGTCGAAAAAAATGAAAACGAGGCTACACTCTTACAAAAGCCGGAAAATACTCACAAGACACGTAACACATTAATAACATTACAACTATACAATGCCGCTTTACACAATAAACCAACGGCTTTACCTCGTGCTCGCAGCCTATTTAGAATGCACACTTGGAACATTCATTACACTTTATAAGCAGGGCACAAACACTCACAATGTATATTCTATGCAGATGCAAAATACAAACAGATTGTTAGCTCTTCTGCCTACTGCTTACTGCATATATCAATTCCAACTAACTAAACTATATTAATTTATTGCATAAATAATTAATTCTTACTTAATTAATTTCATAAATCATTAATTATTCATTAACTATATATACATAGAAATATATCTCTCTCGCAGAGGACCAAAAGTACACGACAGGAGAGGCTCGCAATGAGCGCCCAACTTGATCAAGGAACCAATATACATCTTAATTAGTGTTCTGCTCTCGCAGTGTTGCTAAGCAAAGCATTTTAATAAGAACCGGCCCCACACTTGCTGGGGATGTTTAATGCAGTGTCGGGCTGGAGGCTCCAATCAAACAGAAGTGTTAGAAGCATACACTAAACCTGATTACCCAACTCAGCTTGAACACTTCTCAGAAAAGCTTGACCCTGCAGACATCAGAAAACATCAAGAAACCATGAAAGTCCCCAAAATAGGCTTCCTTCCCCTTTTTTGTTTTAGTGCTGGAAGCAATAACGAGAACTTATATATTAGAGCCGTCTGTTATCCAGCCCCATGTATCCAGATAAGAGATACTGGCAATGAGATATGTGACTGAGTAAGAGATCAAAGCCTTGCTAACCTTGGGAACATTAATAGAAGTAAGCAGCCCCTTCATGTGTTGGCCATGTGTACAATGGCTTCATATTACCTAACCATACCTAACCCATGGGGGTTGGTGCAATAACCACAGCACTCTGGGAAAGACACCTTTATGTTTAGCAATATAGTGAATTATTGGCTACAGTGGAAATGTTTAACCAATTATTGTCAGAGCAGTTTATTCAGCCAGAAACTCTACCTTCAGATCCCACCTCTAACAATGATCTGTAGATAGAGAGATGATTTAAAGAGCCTTGTATTTCACACTCATGATTTGATTTATCTGCTAAGACATGAAACCAGTATCTCAGCTGCTATAGAAAAAAAATTGGCTTGAAAATAAATGTTAGAAATTAAAATAAATACGTTAACTTTCATTTACTGATGCATTTACAGATCTGCCGTACTTTGGGCAGATATTAGATTGTAAGTTTGCGAGTTTTCAATCATGTGTCAGTGCCTTGGAAACAAGCTCTATGTACATTTGATTCTAAGCTCAAACCCATAACCCTCCATTCTTTATAAGGTGCTAAGTTTGTTTTTTGCCATGTACTCAACCCCTGTACAGCGATACGGAATATGTTGGCGCGATATAAATAAATAATAATAATAATAGTCTGATTGTGAGGAACATTAGATGCAAATAAGATTTCTGTTGACTACTAATGAAAGATTTTCCACAACAATGTAGAATTTACAAATCAGCCCAGGTTACAATCAGAGAATAAATAAGCCATATTTTTACTACCTTCAAACGTTTTTCTTTTTACCAAGGGTAGATTGTCAAAAGAGAATAATAAACTTTAGGTTTCATTTGTCCTTTAATCTATGTTTTACTTTTATAAGCATTGAGATGGCAATACATAAAATAAGTATATAATTTATTTTAAATTTTAAATAAGTTGTTTATATAAAGATGAATTATGATAGCGAATTAAATATAAATATTAGATAACTAATATATTTAGATATACATATTTTCCATCACGATCACAAGCTTCATCCAAATTAATTTCAAGAGGAGGATTTTCACAACATGCCCTACAGGGCCCATCTGCGCCTCTAGATCTAGACTGACTGATACACAGGAAACCCTCATAGTAACAGAATGAGTTACTTTGATCTGCAACTGATAAGGAGGAACTGAACAAAGGAAGTATGCTCTCTTACAAACAAAGTGTTTATAAATACCCTATTTCTGCATAAAGAGAATGTGTCTTGGTTTGTATTTTGTTGTTTGGTGATAAGCAACTTTGCTGCTCTGAGCCTTGATGGTTGTTTATAAGGCAGTAACAAAGCCATAATTAATGAAGCAAATAAATACAAGCAACTCAGATTGCATGCAGTTACTGGTTTAGCAGGAGGGAACATGGGTAACAGTGTCAGCAGATATTTCATGTGTACTTACATTACCCATTCAATCACTGCAACACATTCACTGCTTCACTCATGAATTTTGCCCCCTTGCAAACTATGTAGAAGGACTTAGATAAATGACAAGAGGTATTTGCAACCCTGACTGAATGTAATTGCTTTAATATAGGGTTCCCTGCTTGTCCAGTGGCTAGGAGTCAGTGCTTTCACCACTGCGACCTGGAGATCACCTATAATTACTAGGAGCTGAATCATGTGGCCCACTGGAGAAGGAACTGACAACTCAGTATATGTTTGGTGTGGGCCTGCATGAGTGCTGCCGGCACTGGGGAGCTACAGTTCATTGAGGGAACCATGAATGCCAACATGTACTGTTACATACTGAATCAGAGCATGGTCCTCTCCCTTCGTAGACTGGGCCGCAGGGCAGTATTCCAACTGGATAACGACCTGAAACACACCTCCAAGATGACTACTGCCTTGCTAAAGAAGCTGAAGGTAAAGGTGATGAACTGGCCAAGCATGTCACCAGACCTAAACCCGATTGAGCATCTGTGGGTCATCCTCAAACGGAAGGTGGGGGAGCGCAAGGTCTCTAACATCCACCAGCTCTGTGATGTCATCATGGAGGAGTGGAGGAGGACTCCAGGGGCAACCTGTGAAGCTCTGGTGATCTCCATGCTCATGAGGGTTAAGACAGTGCTGGAAAATAATGGTGGCCACACAGAATATTGACACTTGCGGCCCAATTTGGACATTTCCACTTAGGGGTGTACTCACTTTTGTTGCCAACGGTGTAGACTTTAATGGCTGTGTGTTGGGTTATTTTGAGAGGACAGCAAATTTACACTGTTATACAGTCTGTACACTTACTACTTTACATTGTAGCAAAGTGAAATTTCTTCTGTGTTGTTACATGAAAAGATATCAATTATTTAAAAATTTGTGAGGGGTGTACTCACTTTATATATATATAATATATATATAATATATATATAGCTGTGTAATACAGCATGCATAAGCTTAAAGGAAGCCATGTTTGATAATGGCAATGGAATAAAGAGTGAGGCATTTGTGGGCATATTTTTATATTTTAGCAATTTTTATTTACTGTACTACTGTACGGTGGAGGGCTTCTATCGCTCTTTTGCCCACCATATTATAAATGGTTGTTGTGGTGAACTACCTACTCATAATTTCCACAACACAGACTGAGATCCCGCTCCATGCTGATGATGGCCAATAAGCTTGAAACAGCTGTACATGGATAGGATACTCAGCCTGTGTTTATTCCAACCTTGGCTTTGCATTAAAGCTGTGTAATAATACAGCATGCATAAGCTTAAAGGAAGCCATGTTTGATAATGGCAATGGAATGAAGAGTGAGGCATTTGAGGGCATATTTGTGTGTCCCAGCTCAACTTCCCAGAATGCAGTGTAATAACTGTTTCTCTTGGAACTTTTTATTTTATAGTAAATAAAAAGTACATCTGTGTTCACATTTGAATGTCTAAAGCAAGTTAAAAAAACCTGCTTCCAGCTCAGAGTTCTGAGAAAAACAGGTATTACACTGCATTCTGGGAAGTTGAGCTGGGCCACACAAACATGCCCACAAATGCCTCGCTCTTCATTCCGTAGCCATCATCAAACATGGCTTCCTTTAAGCTTATGCATGCTGTATTACGCAGCTTTAATGCAAAGCCAAGGTTGGAATATTTCAGTGTATATTATATATTTCAGTGCTCATAAATATGTATTTAAATAGACATCACATATATAGTTGTCAGCAATGCGGGTTGTTGCTAACGCTTGCGGGCTCACAGTTGCTGGCAAGGAGCGCCAAAGGCGCTCCTTGCGCTGGTGGAGATGAGCGCCACAGGCACTCATCCCTACGACACCCTACGACTTTTGGAACGCAAATGCGGACCCTCACGAAGCGAGGGGCCGCATTTGCGAAGGTGGAGGCTCCCCCATCGGCTGCAATGAGCCACGGGCTCATTGCAGGGCGCAAATGCGGACCCTCGCGAAGTGAGGTGCCGCATTTGCGGAGGTGGAGGCTCTACAGCGCCTCACAACTGGTTACAAACCACTACACAAGTGGGACTTGGAAAAAACCCATAAAACTATGGACTTACACGAAAATATACCAGCTGCGGGACTTAGAAAAAAATAAATTGCGGACTTACACAAAAACAATTAAGACCCGCAGGACTTAGAAAAAAATAAATTTTGAACTCGCAAAAATACCACCTTAAAAACCTTACCCACACCAAGGGGGGACACCCAGGACCTCGGCAACACAGCTAAACCTCAAATTTGGTCACATTTACAAAGTTTAGCCACTCGAAAATCTCCTAAGCAAGAGAAAAAATGGCAGCCGAAAAAAACGAAAACGAGGCTACACGACCGCTAAAGCCGCTAAATACTACAAAGCAAATACGGCTTTTACAAAAACCTGTACGACCTACAACATACACCATTAGCAAGGACGCTAAATCATAGAAACCCGCCTACCACATACACATTCGCCGCCATTTTACAATACTAAGTTACAGAATGCGGAAGTACCCAGCTACCCTAACGGCTTCCCCTCTCGCAGCCTATTTACACTACACACTGCACACATTGCTGACACTTACACCTCAGCTCCACAACACTGCAAACCTACATTGTATGCTGCAGGAACATGAAAACAGATTGTCAGCTCTTCAGCACAATGCTTCCTGCATGTATTACTTACAAATAGGTAAAGTATATTAATTTATTCATTTACTAATTATTTCATTAGCATCACAAAAAACATATACACAAAAAAAAACACTATTGCAATAAACGCAAAAGACATTCAGTGCGCGCCTTACAATGAGCGCCAACGCTGCTCATAGCACACAAACTACACCAGGGGACAGCCTTGCAATAAGTGCAAAAAGCAGATCAGCGCCGACCTTACAATGACAGCAAAAGCACCAGCAAAAGCACCTCTGATAAAAAAAAATACAACAACCAAGAGGCTCGCAATGAGCGCCAAGATCTCAGACCACCACAAACAATAATGTCTGTGCCAAACACCATTGCTTGACTTCCAGTTCTATTGCCGTAATTTTTTGGCGGGCAATTCGCTAGTAATAATATAATTATCAAATGCTATGTCATTCCACTGTGAACTCGCCCTGTCTACCTCCAAGGCTGACTACATAAGAGATAAATCCAGAGAGCTCACAAGCTGACACATATTTACGTCACTCGTATCTTCCTTTGAAGCCCTAAGAGATGAAAGTGTCTTCTATATTTACATAGCAAGGATTTTAACTCAATTTATGCAGATGTACTACCTATCAACAGTAGCTGAAAGCATACCTAAACAAAATATAAAAAAGCATATACATTTTCAAAAATGCAATCACTTTTTTCTCCTTTCAAAAAGGTCATGTCCCTTTATTCACAATAACTTATGTATTTCCCATAATACTGACCCTTTATTGCTCCCTTTTTACGTTATTCTCTTGGGCAAAAATGTATTGGGTAAAATTGGGTAAAAAACAATATATACAGCCTTTATTTTTTTCATATCTATTATGTGCATTTTTAGAGCATAATTGAATATCATAGTTAATAAATTAAAGACTGTATTTTTTTTTTTGGTTTCTACAATTTTCAAGGGTAATTCTTCAATAGAGAATACTGTCAAAATAAGATTTTGGTGCATCACACAAGACAGCATTTTTGCAGGGATGTGCACATATAGGTCCACAAATATGTAAATAAAAAATAGAAATATCTTTATTTAATTAAAGCATTTATACACTGATTTGTTGTGATACGTGACACTGAATGCTTTGCAAATATCTGTTGTTATAAATATAACCTTCCAGTTAGATAGAAACAAGGTAATGGTATTAGCCCTGCACACTACATTTTCATATAGTTTTGCTGTGTGTAAGTGTCCCTTAGCTTTGTTCGTTTTGAGTTGTTTAGCTGTGTCCGACTCCTTGTGTCCTCCTAGACCACAACACACCATGCTGACCCACTTGATATTCATGTCATAGATACTAGACTGGGTTGCCAGTTCCTTCTCCAGTGGGCCACAGCATACAGCTCCTGTATTTTTAGGTCTCCCATCCAAGTACTGACCAGGTCCAACCCTGCAGGGCTTCCGGGTGGTGTGACCTCTTGGTTCCCTGACTGGAATCGAACTCAGGTTGCAGCAATGAAAGCACAGAATCCTAACCACTGGACAACCGGGGAACTTACCCTCTCCCTTCCCTCTCTCATTTGAGGGCTTGATGACAGTTGAACCTGCAACTTTTTTTAAAGCCTGCAAGACTTGAAGCTTAAATCGCTTCCAGCCTTGCGGGCTTGAAAAAAAGTTACGGGTTTAATGCCGCCATTTTTTTTCAAGGCCGTAACTCTGGAGCCGTTGGGAGGCAGCCAATTGAATATGAAATTAGCTTTCAACCTAACTTATGGACTCCCTGCCTCTATTCAACCTTTATTTGTATCGCACCAACATATTCCGTAGCGCTGTACAGGGGACAAGAACAAGGATGAATACAATGTTAACAAACTGCAGAAAAATGGAGGGCCCTGTTATGACCTTATAATCTTTGCAGGAAGTGCTTTTTTCCAAAGCACCCTACAAGATTGGAAACTTGCCACTTACAATGGAATCCAGTCAGAGGATCTTTGCGCTCTTAGCGCCCATTACAAGCCTTCGTTGCTCATCGTGGGACTAGCAACAAGCGCCTTTGGCACTCATTGTGCATGCGCAAGCACATAACTTTTAACATAGCGTGACAGACAAATTGCAATTACAACAACTATATATGTGATGATATATAATGGAATGTGGAATGGAAATGCTCTGCAAAATATTGTATAGACACTATGATTTCACATGGGTCAGACATATGGGGTAACAATTAAATATCCTTAGATTATTTTAGTGAGAGGATCAGTAATGTTAAGTCCAAGGGAAGTAGTTATGCCAATTTAATTCTAGCAGAAAAATAATCTGGCTCAAATGGGAAATCATGGGATGCCTTTTATAGCTGTAATGCTGGCTACTGAACAATATAAGACAGACCTATAGGGCACTAAAGTAAAGATTAGATGCAATCTCACCAGCTTGGGTCCATATCTAATTGGCAGAAAAGATGATGCGAAGAAATATGATTTCATGCTCAGGTAGCAAGCTGGCTAGTCTGCATCACAGGCATAGTGTTGGGGCAGGCAGAATATACCTTGATTGAAGCAGATGAGACATAAGGAACACGATTACTTACAATAGCTGTCTGTGAGTAGAGTGACTAATACAATCATAACACCATATAATAAAATAGTTTAAAAGAATAAAGCTATATCTTTTGCACAGGATCTGACTATTTAATATGATCTGATCATTTTCTATGCAGCCCAAGGGGTGAGAGCAGATTGCCCCAGGAAATTATCCAAAAATTCCCAAAGACTGGTATGTTTGCTTGAAGTGGCTTCTGTTGGTAAATACTGCTATATGGACAGCCCCCTGGGCAGATGCATTCCCAGCCATGAACATCTAATAGGGATGGAAAGAAGCAGGTCTGCTTCAGTTTGCAATGTCAAAGTTCAAATGTAAGATTAAATACATTGAATGTTTCCTTACATATTCATTTTATTTCTAATTAATTATCAAATAATCAAAGGTCCTTTCATCTTGCCAACTAGGGATGGATAGAGGCATCATTCAAGATAAAAAAAAGTAATTTGAATATGTAAGGGAGATAAATCAATAATTTTAGTTATATAGTAATTGAGGTTGAAAACACGATTTTAGTCTATCAAGTTCAACCTTTTTTCGATTACATCTGACCTGTAATATGCAGATTAATTGTTAATTAACTGTTATCTGTAAATGTATAGTTTCTAACATTACACTACTCCTCTAACGGCTCCTGAATGATTCTATACAGGGGGTCTCTTTTCAGACTGGCCATGTAAACAGTCTCTCTAGGAGCACAGTCAATTTTCACAACAAGGGATGAAGCCCGCCTAAAAATGTCGCCAAACAGCTCAGATTTCATTCACATCTGGATGTCTTTTATTACACAGACAGTTACCTGTACAAAAGTAAACACACTGGTCTCAGCTACCTATTTACTTACAAATAGGCGTCACTACTTACTACACCTCATACCATTTCTAAGCATAAGTATGTTGATTACAAAATCACACATAAGATGGTTGTATTTACAGACTCCAAGCAGTAATGGGACACCCATGTCACAGTTGTATTCATGTTCTCTATAAATAATTCACAGCACACGACATAAACATGGCCCCTCAAAATAGTTTTTTTGTAGTTTCCCGATGTATAGAACACAAATAGTTTTCTCCTACAACCTTACAGGATAAAGTCGCTCTCTTGTAAAGCAGACATAACTTCAGGGCAAGAAATTGCCAAAAAAACAGTATATAAGAAATTTAAATAAAGTTATTTCTATTAAAACAGTAACTTGTTTAGAACACAAGGCAAATGAAGCACACTGTCACTGCTTTGAATTTTCAGCTGTAATCAAAGTCCAATAGGGCAATAGTTGTGGTTACATTTGTGTTGTTCTTCCAGAGGAAAGCATGATGCTCTGTTAATAGGTTTGGCAAAAGAGCTATGTATTGTTCTATATTGAGCCACATTTGGCTATAGGTTATAGACCGCTAATATGGTTGTAGGCCTAATATGAACGCAACGTGCAAATACCCAAGAGTCTGATGAATTTAAAATATGTAATTGATAGAACATAACATTTTTCTAATGCTTGTAGGCTTCCTAGAGGCAAAGTACTGCATTTTCTTTAGAAACTATGAAGGAGCTGCATAGAATCTGAAATATTTATACAGGTACATAGTAATTGAGGTTGAAAAAAGACTTTTGGTCCATCAAGTTCAATCATTTAGAACTCCTCTGATCTGCAATATGCAGATTAGTTGTTAATTGATTCAGAATTTTTTTTTCAAAATATTTAAAAAAATAATTGAAACATAGCCAATCGTCTCAAAAGGGTAAAACCAAATAAATTATTTCCTGACCCTAGGTACTGACAATCAAACTCCTGCCTGGATCAATAGTCCCTCTCTACTTATCCAGGATAATCCGCAATGCCCTTTTTACTCGAAAATATATACAACCCTTTTTAAAGTTAACTATCAAATCCGCTGTCACCACCTCCTTTGGTAGAGAATTCCACAGTTTAACCACCCTTATTGTGAAGAACCCTTTACTTTCTTTAAGGTGAAATTGTTTTACTTCTAACCTCAAAGAATGTCCTCTTGTCAGTTGAAAATCTTTTGGCACAAAAAGTTCACTTGACAAAGCCTTATATTGGCCCTGGATATATTTATATAAGGTAATCATATCAAATGCCATTTTTCTAGAGAAAATACATTTCATTTGGTTAGTCTTTCTTCATAACTTAGGCCCTCTATTCCCCTTATTAGCTTTGTTGCCCTTCTCTGTATTTTTTCCAGCTCTAAAATGTTCTTTTTATGAAGTAATGCCCAAATGAGGGCGTACTAGGGATTTGTATAGTGGCAGAATTATATTTGCTTCCATTGCTTCTATACCCTTCTTAATACATGATAATATTTTACTTGCCTTTGCAGATGCTGCTTGGCATTGAGCACTGTTACCTAGGCAATTGTCCACAAGTACTCCCAAATCCCTTTCAATATCTGATACCCCTATATTTGCTCCAATAAGATTATACGTTGCATGGCTATTTTTCTTCCCAAATGCATAACTTTACATTTACGTATTAAATCTCATCTGCCATTTAGTCGTCTATTTCTCTAATTTATGTATATCACTTTGGAGGGAAAGTATATCATTATCTGACTTAATTACCTTGCACAACTTTGTGTTATCAGCAAAAATGGAGACATTACTTTCCATACTTCTAAGTTCATACTTCTAAGTCATCAATAAATATGTTAAAAAGGAGAGGACCTAATACTGAACCCTGAGGAACCCCACTTACCACACAAGTCTAATCTGATTATGTTCCATTTACCACAACCCTTTGCTTCCTGTCTTTTAGCCAGCTCTCAATCCATGAGCAGATATTTACTGCAATTCCTGCATCCCTTAGTTTGCACAAAAGTCTTCCATGTGGCACTGTATCACAAGCCGTTGCAAAATCCAAAAAGACTACATCCACTGAGTTGCCATGATCCAGGTTCCTACTAACCTCCTCATAGAAACTAGATTTGTTCGAAATGACCTATCCCTCATAAATCCATTTTGACTCCTACTTATAACCTTGTTTAAACAGACATATTCTTGTGGATTATCCCTTATTAACCCTTCTAAAAGATTCCCCACTACAGAAGTGAGGCTCACAGGTCTATAATCCCCCTGGATTTGCTCTTGTCCCCTTCTTAAATATAGGTATCACATTTGCTTTTCTCCAGTCATCTGGTAGAGACCCTGTGTTGAGTCAATATTGAAAAATTAGATATAATGGGTTGGCTATTAAAGAGCCCCTCTTGTTTGTATAATTTAAATGTCTGTTTTTTACTCCATATCTTGATCTTTAAATTATTGTTGGGTTGTGATTTACTCCTTTTACTTTTATTCCCACATGTTATATGGAGATAAGTATGTATATTTAGTAAGTTTCCTAGTTAGTCATTTCTCTGTCCCAGTCTATACTTTGTATTGCTGCCCTTAGACTGTTAAAATCTGGTCTTTTAAAATTAGGAGTTTTTGTTGGCCCCTTACAGTTATGTTTTTTAAATTCAATCTCAAATGAGACTGTGTTGGGATCACTGTTTCCCAAAGGTTGCCCTATTACAACATTTGAAACTATATCAATCCTTATCTAAGTGTTTTCACATCATAGTGATATTCAGTTACCTGGACCATTAGAAAAAAAAATCTGCGAAGCAAAAATAAAGAAAAATGTTTAAACATTGTAGATTGATACTTTATAAATGTCCATTAAGTTGTTATATAAAAAACAAACATTTGTCATTGTACCATATCATTTTTAGTTTTGGATGCAGAATGTATTATGTTTTTAAAGTGACACAGCAGAGGTTCTAATTGTGATATAATTAGTAACTTGATGGTATCATATGCTATCTTCAATTGTTTGTTCTGTCTCTCTCTGTGCTGTCTCTCCCTGTGCTCTCTGTCTTTCTCTGTGCTCTCTGTCTCTTCCTATATATGTGCAGTCAACGATTGGCCAGTTTAATAACAATTGTAACACCTGCGTGCGCATGCCCAGAATGCACCATTCAGGCATTACACATGTTTTGTAAAGTATTATAGTGGATATAAAACTGTCGTTTCTCCTTCTGTATCACTACCTTGTCGTGTTGAAGGGGCTTCTGTACCTCAATGAAGCTGTGAGCTATACTATGTAGAATCACCCAAGATGGGCAGGACATAGCAGAGGTGTCAGACGAAACTGGCAACTCACTCCAGTACCTTTGCCAAGAGAATCTTATGGATAAGCACAACCAGACACAAGATGTGCTAGCATGCTGCGGTCCATAGAGTCACTGAGAGTCGGACACAACTTAACAACAAAAAAAGCTGTAGGTAATAAGTATTTTATCAGCTGAATGTAACAAAAAGTGATATTTTCGTGCAGTTGAGATTTGCAATGTTTAGCTTTAAATCAACAAGGTAAATAAATTACTGTAGTTACTCTGTGGGTTCGTAGTATTTCACATGGCTGTACATTGAAGACAATAGATTCAGAGCCCCAGGGGTAATTAGCAATAATTGTCAGTGCTCTCTCATTAGAAGGAGATTAGTCTGTCCTTAGTGGGTACATATAAGAAAGGCTCATTAACATGTAAACAATTGCAATGTAGCCTTGTTGTAAAAAAATGCATTTGTAATAACATTCATTTGATTAAGTACTCGCTATTATCTTTAGTTTTAAGTTATACCATATTGTGAAACCTTGCTGTCACTTTAAACAAGAAGCATAACAGCAGAACGAGGGACAGAAAGATTATCAAGAGAACAGATCGGACCCACGGTGTACACCATCAGATGTTTGTCTGCCAGGAATAAATCTGATCTAATTCCAGGAATTGAGGTGTGGGGTCAGCCTTTATTGTGCAAACATTTTTACATCCATATCAGGGAGTAGTTTTCTGTTTAAAGTGAGCCCTTGGTATTTTATGTATTACAATTGCAATTGAATCTAGAAATGAGGGAAAATGGGGCTCATTCTCCAGAAAACAATTAAATACAAGATATTTTGTAGTATATGCCAGAGTGCCATCCCAGGGCAGGATTACAGGCTGGTAGATGCTTAGTTTAGTTCTGGTAATAGACTGTAATAGAGATCGGGCTGGGTGTGCAGATTATAGAAATAAATGGTGGTCTTTTTAAGTCCAGCTCTCTATACAAGTGATAACTGACCACTCAAGTAGGAAAACAAAGATCAGATCTTTCCGGTAAGCTGTCCGCCAGCAGTGGCGAGCCACAGCCTCTAGGTGGCGCGGCCGAGATTTTAGTGAATTTCTTGTTAGTGTATAGCTTATTATTTGCTAGTACCCTAACACTAAACCTAACCCTAAACACTAACACTAAAGCTAGGAAATTTACTAAAATCTGATGCAATTTACTAAAATTTTGAGCTGCGCCACCTAGTGGCCACTGGCCGGCACTGCTTGAGCTAACAGGAAAGGTCCCAAAGATCTCTATTGAGACATACCATGCAATACTGAGGCAGTTTCAGTAACAGACAAAATGAGTCATGAATATACTTGTAAA
Source organism: Discoglossus pictus (assembly GCA_027410445.1). NCBI lineage: Eukaryota > Metazoa > Chordata > Amphibia > Anura > Alytidae > Discoglossus > Discoglossus pictus. The sequence continues at coordinate 448,567,300 of CM050163.1, forward strand.
CACATCCAATGCAATAGCTATTATGAAACCTGTTGTACAGGTCAAAGGTCATACAAACATTCACTTACCATGCAGGTCCACTGTTTAAACATTTATCCAAGTTTTTAGTCTAATATTAAAATAGCCATTATTTTAAAGAACCACTGTCGTACCTTGGTTTCCAAATTGGCTTTTGAAATAAAAACTAGATAATGGGTCATATGTTTTTAGAAAGCAAAACAATAAACGCAATCTTTAAATATTTTAATTATTATTTACTGTGTGATGCTGATTTCTACAGCTTTCTAAGTCTTTATAAACTAATCCTATTGTGCAGATAGAAACTTCCTGTGCATTCAGCCTCCTCCCACTTCTGGAAGTAAATAAGCAGAAACCAAAATGATAGACTGAACTGCAGCATAATTGCATATACAAAGTGATACAGTAATAGCTATATTACTTTTTTATATTCTACACACATTTTGCATAGCTATATCACATTAGTTATTATGTATTGAAAGGGTTCAGTTACTGCATTTTTTTTCTAAATGTCTGGCAGTTCATCCTGTCACTTGCATCACTGTTACCTGAGAATGCCAAAAACTTTCAGATCTAACATACTGGTCTGAAAGGTCCCGGATTATGTAAAAGAAAGACACAACTTTGATATTAGATATTACCAGGTAAAATGAATCCACTTATGGGTCATGCAGTGCAGATCTGACAAAGTATGTGATGCCAATTAGCCATCGGTAGATGCCAGAGAACAATGAACGTGACGAGCAAAAGCAGGTCAGGCAGAACGAAGAGAACAGCTTACATGACTTTGTTGGTATTGAGTCAGGTCACTTAGGCTCGGGTTTAGGTCACTGCCACACAAACAGATTTACAGCACACACACAGTTATAGCGTGTTCATCACATGTTCAGAACCCACACTGGGAAAAGAAAAATGGCAGCAGTTTATACACAGGTGCACAACATATCTAGGATAAGATGGCAATTTCTGAAGTACAGTTTTTGAAGTACAGCTTATGTGAATGCTCAACTGGTCAAACACACAGATAAACAGTCAGAGATTGTATTTGTCTCAGTACGCGTGTGAAGTTTGCAGCTGCAATTGTATAGAACAGATAATAACCTTATAAATTAATATAATATGGCATCAATGGACACAGAAATCCAAAAATATGCACATTTCCTGATATTACAGTTAGTGTAAAATCCCCCTACTGATAATAAAACACTTGAACTTCTATTTACAGGCACTTCAGTTTATACTGATCCCTTCACTTTTGTTCCTATTGAAACAATGGGAATCCACATTGGTTTTGCCCTTAGCTAGGGACTGGAGGCATTTCCAGGCATCCTGATTATTGATAAAGCTGCGCTGTAAGCAGCGAAAAGTGTCTTATCATGGTGTATTATCATTATTCATGATTGTCATATACTGATTTTTACAATTTGAATTTTATGACTTTTTATATTTTGCATATCCAATTATTTGATGTTTTTCATGATTACAAATAAAGTTTTCACTATCCAAAAGTAGTGCTATACAAATAACTGGCTACTTGATTTACTGTAAATACACCATACACCTTTGAGGTTTGCATCAAAAGTGGGGAGCAATAAACGGTGTACCCATTGTTATGACCTAATCGGGCATACGGGTATAGGAACGTAGCCAAAATGGTCATATCTGAACCTATCTAAATATAAGAGATTGTCCTGAGTACAGCTGCACCTACCAATATCATTAAAAGAAAGTGAACACAAGTAACAGAGCTGGTTCCAACCTTCCTGACAATTAAGCCCCCACCAGGAACTATCCATGCAACTATACCTTCCTCATGTTATGAGGTTTGTACACACGAGTGCATATTGTATCAAGTCTAGCTCTTGTTCTATACTATACTTATTGGTATCAGATTGATCTGCACTACAATGGGGTGTGCTCTCTCCCCTATCTCTCTTTAGTCCTAATAGAGAATAGACATATAAACAAGAAATATATGACATATGAGATATACAGACAAGACAACCATGGACATCTGGCATATTAGGCACCCTTTACATAACGTACAAATTTTGCCAAAATGTTGCCAAATTAAATGTCATGTGTAACTTGTTTTCACCAAGGCATCAAGAAAACACCATTTTTTGCGAACATCGGGATCAAATGACAATTCACATACTACAATGATCAAATGAGACCTAAAAAGGTTGAATTTTCAACTTCAGTTACTATGTTACCGAAAACTGCATATTGTTGTGTAAGTGACCGGACTCAATATTAACAATGTGATATAAGCTGTTCTTGTTGTGCCTGACCTGTTTTTGCTCGTTCATTGTTTTCTGGCAATTTCAAACAGATAATTTGTACCACATACCACATCAGTTCTGTACTGCATGACCCAGAAGTTCTGATTATTGTGCACCAGGATGGCAATGTTGCACAGGAGTGGTCAGAGAATATATTTAGTCCAAACAAACTTATTTTACTATCTTGTTGTCCTAGAACAGACCTTGAAATGGCCACTATTAAATCAACTTATTTAACAGTATTTAAAACACACCAACATTTTACACAGCAATACATAATTTGAGGTAACATAGAAATAGAAGTTGAAAAAAGACTTACGTTTTAAACTTTTTTAGGTCTCCTTTGATCATTGTATTATGTGAATTGTTATTTGATCCAGATATAGGCCAAAAAAAACAAACAGACAAACAAACACACATTGATACACTATACATTTAGAGGTGCTCCCGCACTGCTGAAAGACTATGGAGGAAATCAGGCACTTCAGCAGATTTTCTTCATTACAGGTTTATGTTGCGCTCCTACTCCTCTGCCCTCAGCCTTACCAAGCAGCTCTACTTCACATCACTAATATCAACTCTGTCATCTGTTAGGGAAACTGTTATCCACAAAACCCACATTCTACTCCAAAACCCAATCATGATACCAAAACACAGAGGCCTCTGATTTTCTTTAGTTTATTTGGACACGCGCGGGTCAGCAACAGGAAAACATTAAAAATGGCTGCTACTGACAAAAACATAAACATCACAGCTTTTCATACAAGAAATGGTATAGCCCTATACTACCCTTCTAGAAAAATGACACATTCCACCAACACCCATCTCTCTAAGCCAGTAAATTATTATTTATATTTTGAAATCCAATAAAAATGAAATATGCAATTTGCATATGTCAACCATGCCTGATACGTCACACTATTTGTGCCAAAAAAACTCCCAAGCTGTAATTTCCACGCATAGGTCAAATCTGTTGTTCGGCCTTGTGGACTACCGAAATATATTTTGACTAAATAATTGTTGACTGTCTCTTTAGAGAAACAGCAGAATCATGAAAAAGCAAAATTAACCATTTCATACATTATGTCCTGAAATGAAAAAGTACTGGTTCAGAGCTTACATCTAGACAAATATCACAAATGCTACAAAAGTGATAAATGCTATATATATATATATATATATATATATATATATATATATATACACTAAATAATGTATGGATATTTCTATTTCTCCACAACACCTCCAACCCCAAATGCCTGTTCACCACTTTCAATACTCTCCTTCTCCCATGCCTTCCTCTATCACGGCTGAAGACTGTATATTCCTGTGATATTCATAGCCTATAACCCACCTGGAACAGGCTCATATGATTTTTGGGGGACAAGAGAAAGACTTTCCACGACGGAGCGAATTTGGGCCTATACCACCCCAGAGGGGCCTCAGCTATCTCCTCCCTTCCCCTGGGAGGTAGGGCTTTGGAACCAGGGTGGGCTGGGAAGTAACCCACACTGTCCGGACAAACAGCCACAGCCTGCGGGAGTCCAAGGACTCAGCCCACCAAGTCAGAGAGGACCGTCCGGCCCTGGATCTGCGTGGACTGAGGGTGCACAGGCGGTGGCAGCCGACACACCGGGTACCGGAGCCTCCACTGTGAGTGAGGTAGACTGGTGGGCCAGAGGGGGGATGGAGGACCTCTGCGTTGGTCGGATGCTGAGCGTGTCTAAGGGAGCACAGGCCCGTCGCATGTAGGAGACAGAGTGGGGTGAGTCGAATGGCATCCCACCATCTTGGAGAGCAGCTCCTGTATCAGGCCTCCCGGCCTAGCCCTTGCACAGCCCCCCCCCCCCGACTGGAGCTGGTAGATAGGGGAGAGCAGACAGCTCCAACCGCCGGGTGCAGCGGGTGTTCAGTGAAGTGGTGTCACAACCCTTTACCCCTGACCCGTGCACCCCTGGACTAAACCCTATGAAAGAGGGGGAAACCCAGCACAGCATACAGCCATCTTGGCTCTTCTTGCCCGGCTACCATTTCCTGCCAAACAACACAGCTGTCATTTTAGGCCCATCAGCCTCAATATAAAAGTGGAGCACACACGTCAGCACAACCGTACCCTATACTAGCTAGCCCAAAAGGGGGAATAACGCCTCTCCCTGAGCCAGGGCAACACAAATGGAATAAACCGGTCATATTGGGGCACCCCCACCGAGACACTGCAGCTGCCATATTAGCCCTGCTAACCTACCACATCACAAAGCAATCTCCCAACAAAACTTTGGTGGCCATCTTGAATCTCACAGCCCATCTAACTCTAAGGCAAAAACGTTGTTGATATTTTGGGTTGTCTCACTCATCTTCCTCCAGGACACTATCACACTAATAGCATACTGACCATCCTAGGCACACCTGCAGCGTAGGGGGTTAAAGACTCCACTATTAAACTGGCCTCCTTGAAGGCAATATAACCTTTTGCATGAACTGTCATCAACAGGCTGCAGTGAGCTTTGTGGGTGGTTCTCCCTGCTCATACCATTAACACAGCATATATCCTTGACCCACATCCCTGCTGTGCAACACTAACCTACAGTGAAGGGCATTTTGATGTTCACAATAAAGGGAAGGTAGCCGCTGCATAGAGCCTTTTGAAAACTACAAAATAACGCCATCCATACCACGCTCTACATACACCAGACTTCAGCATGCACTCCCTTGGGAGAGGCCTAATCTACAAATACTGGAGTTCATCCTGGTGGAAATGGCCATGTAGAAAAGAATGACCCTTGGGACCACGTCAGATAATTACAACCCTATAAAGCTCTTCAACATATCCTTACCTAGGGTATGGTCTGACTGAGAAGCCGTATCCTCTTTTTAGCACCCAGAAGCCACTCCAATAGCTCAAGACTTGCTCAGTCCTGCGAGCCTGCTTGGCCAACATCAGGCATCATGGGAAAACCAAAGAAGAATACAACACCAAAAAGAATTACTGACCACTTTACCAAAGCAAACCCCCAACTCAACTCCGGGTCAAGATTTACCCCAGGACTCAAACTATGACTCTGGAGGGTAGAGAGATTCTGAGCATTCATACCCAAATGTTAATGTATCAGATTTCTCCCTCGCAAGGTTTGACCAGCTGCTCCAAACCTGGCTATCAACGGTAGTCGAAGAACTGAAGCAAGAAATCAAAGACTTGGGCCAAAGAACCCATGCCCTTGAACAGGACACAGACCAGATCATTGCTGCTCAATCCAGCAACAGGGTGGAGACTTCACCTAATACCACACAGCTCATGAGTCTTGAGGCAAAATTTGAAGACCTAGAAAACAGGTCGAGGCGGCATAACATCAGGCTGCGGAGAATTCCATCAGCTGTTCAAGACCTGAATCCATATGTCTCAGTAGTAGTGGCGGTGCTCCTACCATCTCTGCAACCTAAGTCTTGGGAGATTGAGCTAACACTCCAAAAAAGAAAGCTGATGAGGCCAGCACTTCTCATACTGACCAGAAACCAAAGTATAGATGGGGCTTCCCCTTTTGCTTTTCCTTCACGTAAGCTTCCAGGACCCATGTAGTCCGCTCGTTGGAGTAATGTTGGGAAGCCTTGCAAAACCTGGGCCTGCTACACGAGGGGGAGCTGCCTGTTCAGCAGGCTTCTGCACCCCCCCCCCCCGCACCAGACAAAAAGCAGAGTGGACGGAAGTTCCACTGCCCAAACGCCACAGGCTTCAGAGACCTGAGCAAACGCCAGCGGTGTCACCAATGGCTTCTGGATCTACAATGGACTAAGTGGACTTGAGGGCAATCCATAGCTGGACACTACTACAAAGATCTGGAAGGGCTCATTTAGAAATTTACATGTGGGGGCATATAATGAGATGCCGCTGTGGACTGGGGCTGACGTAGCCGAGACTTGGGGGCGGATGTGGGTCCTTGGGGCTGGGATGCAGAGGGATGAATAGCGCAGAAAAGGAAGCTTACAGAGATAGGTCACCCTAGGTGGCCCAACTACCCCCATGGAGACAAGGGGGGGGGGGGGGTTCTTGCCTCTGCGCCCCGGCCACCAATTGGGTCCGGTAATATGCAGCCTGGCCCTGTGTTAGTTCCACTCAAGGATGGAGCTGACAAGTTGAAGAAAATTATATTAAATGTTATAAGTGTTTTTAAATGTTATATATATGCTAGATTAACTCAACGGCCTATCCTAGACAATAAATGTCCCCAGGGGACTAGCACAATCTGTTAGACGAGCGGAGGCTTAAGCAACAATACATGGCCATACAAAAAATGGGCACATAAAGGTCATACAACCCTACCACCAAAATGCTTTTTGTAAATATGGTTAGATCAACAGTTCCGTTTGATTGACGATTTACCTCCGCCCTTAAGGCCAAGGCGAGGCAAAAGACTCCACAACAGGAACCAATAAGCCTGGGCGGTAAAGCATTTAGACAGATGGATCCCTAAGCGGCACTTGACGTACAGCCCTCCCCCCCCCACCTCTCATAGATTTGTTTGTAATTTCTGATTGTTTGTTTTCCTCCTCTAATGTTACCCTCTTTTACAATAGATGCGGCTTTTCCTCTCCTTATTGGTATCCCAGGTTTCTAGGATGGGCTGCCAATGGATCACGCCTATGCTCGGGGTCCTGCCATTAATATGTAACAAACTGCTCGTCGTTCCCTCTAGCAAAAAGAATGGCGAACCTACCTTACAAGGTATTCAATATAGAGATCCAGGACAGAAAACCACAGTATATTTTGGTGTGGGAACATGACCTGGGCAAAATCAGGGAGGGCAATAGCTGATCTTCCTCCTGGAAGCGCCTTTCCAAAGGTTCTTATAACTATAGTATACTAGAGACGGCACTTAAAGTGCTCCATATGACTTATATCACGCCAGATAGGCTTCAGAAATGGGATCCTAGGGCTAACCCGGCATGCTTCAGGGGCTGCCTGACGACAGGCACGTTTTACCATATATGGTGGTTATGACCAGTCGTACAGTGGCTTTGGGTCAAAATATTTAAAATAGCTTCCACAATCCTCCACTCTACTGTTACACCAGAGGTGGAGGTAGCACTACTAGGAGCCCCTGGTCATTCATTGTCTGCCTCGCAAAATAGACTTTTACAGTATCTTATGATGGCAGCCAAAAGCCGTATAGCTAGGCAATGGAAGAGCAAAGACCTAAGCACCCAAGTGATTAATACATTTGACTACATTGCTATTAAATAGAGACTCACGCACATACTGACTGATAGCATGCCACAATTCTTAGAGACCTGGAGCCTATGGCTGATGTCGCCTCTTAGAGTTAGAGGACTGCTTTAGGGCCGACCGAAGAAGACGAAGGACAACTACGGAGGCAGAACCCCGAGCAACTGGGAGAGGAGGACCTATTAGGAGAGTATCATAATTGACAATGTTCATACAGGCTGGTGAACTCCCTGGAGTAAATACATGGAAGACACCCCTCCCCCCCCCCTTTTTAGGTTGTTTCTCCATTCCCCCCCACTCCTCCCCTTTTTGTCCCTTCCTCCTTCTCCCCCCCGTTCTTAGCTCCATTATAATCTCTCAAGATATAATCCTTAAATGTGTTTAAAAGAAATAAATAGATATAATCCCCCAAAAAGTTAGATAGCATGAATCATTCTCCCAACTATTAGATTGAACATGGAGGAAATTTCGAGTTGACAACCCCCCTCCAATTTCTATTGCAAAGGAGGGTAAGGTGAAACCGCTCTCTTGTGAAAGGTAATGTTGATTTGCAATTGGATGTTAGCATTGTATTATCCGTACCATGTATATTTCTTCTCTTCTGTTACTTATTCTGATTGCGGTTCTCTGATTGTGCTGTTGAATAATAAAAAAAACTATTGAGTAAAATGTTTAAAACATCCACAATGAACTCTCCTTTCATCATAGCTCACACACTCCATCCTCTCAACTAACCGACAACACCCAGCCTTTTTCCTTCCCCAATCCCACAGACACTGCTTTGACCCTGCAAAAGAGGGTGAAGTCTCCAGCCTAATATTATCCTTTCACCTTACTACCTGTCCTCTGCATCCTATTCCGTCACAGCTCATCCCTCCCCTCTCTACCAAACGAATCACGACTCTCACACACATCTTCAACCTTTCCCTAAATACTGGCATGTTTCTCTAAAACATGCCATAATTACACCCACTCTTAAGAAACCCTCATCTGACTCTGACGTCGCATCTAACTACCGCCCTATCGCTCTACTTCCCCTGGCTTCCAAACTACTGGAGCGGCTCGTCTACATCCGCCTTACCAGCTTTATTTCCTCAAGCTCCCTTCTTGGCACCTTCCAATTCGGCCTCTGGCCCCAACATGCCACTGAAACAGCTCCCACTAAAGTCACGAGTGACCTGCTCACCTCCAAGTCAAAAGGTCACTTTGCTAGATCTCTCTGCTGCCTTTGACACAGTCTACCATCTGCTTCTACTCATATCCTCTCCTCCCTTGGCATTCGAACATTTAGCATCTCCTTCTCTGGCACCTCTTCTTCTCCTCATCCTCTGTCTGTTGGCATACCCCAAGGCTCAGTCCTAGGCCCCCTCCTCTTCTCAATCTATACATCCTCACTTGGTACCCTAATAAACTTCTTTGGGTTTTAGTATCATCTCTATGCAGATGAAACTCAAATCTACCTCTCAGCACCAGATCTATCACACTCTCTTCTAACACATGCCTTCTAACAACTGCCTCTCTAGTATATCCCACCCTCTACTACAGCGTCAGTTCGTGACATCTCTCTCACTGTCAACAATGCCATCATCACTCCCACCTCCCAAGCCCGTTGCCTTGGGGTTCTCCTAGACCCCGCCCTCTCTTTCATCCCCCACATATAGTCACTAACAAAATCTTGCCTTCGCCATCTAAAACACATTTCCAAAATATGTCACTACCTTACACAAATCACAACTAAGATTCTAATACATTCTCTCATCATCTCTTTTGACTACTGCAACTCGCTTCTTGCTGGCCTGCCCACCACTTGTCTTTCCCCACTTAAATCTATAATGAACGCCTCTGCTAGACTCATCTTCCATACACAACGTTCACGCCACTGGCTTCCCTTAGCCTCCAGAATAAAATTTTAAATCATGACCCTAACTTACAAAGCCCTCAACAACAGTACACAGCCTTACATCTCTGCTCTCATCTCCAAATACTCGCCCACCCACCCTGTTCCTTCTGCTAACAACGTTCTTCTTTCTACCACTCTTGTCACTTCCTCACTCCTGCCTTCAGGACTTTTCTTGTGCTGCCTTCAAAACCTCACTAAAAACACATCTGTTTAAAGAAGCCTATCACCTTCCTTCTTAACATACAAGAAACGTATCTCACCCTCATGCACCACACACAAAACCTTTAGATTGTAAGTTTGCAAGTTTTCAATCTTGCACGGTGCTTTGGGGAAAGCTCTATGGGCACCGGATTCTAAGCTCAAAGACAGGGCCCTCCATTCTTTGCAATGTGTTAATACTGAATATGTCTTTGCCTGGAAAGTAACCTATGTATAGCGCTACAGAATACCGTATGTTAGCGCGTTACAAATAAATGATAATAATAATAATAATAATAATTGCCAATTGCTTCAAAAGAGGGAAATAAAAGATTATTTCCAAATATCAAATTATTCCCCATTGATATGTGAGGCTGGTGAAAGACCTGATCTTAAAATCTCACTTTCTACTAATGGAAAGTCTGAATAATTTCAAGATAACCATTTAGGAAAAACATATTATTGCCAGTGTTGATATTTTATACAGCATGTTGCTTAAAATTTACAATCCATGGGCCTCATTCAATTGCAATTCGGCCAATTGAATAGGGCTCTAAATAAGCACATAGCATATATTTTTTAAAGAAGTTATTAGTTAGTGAAAACCTTGCTTTTGGATAGATGCTTACTAACTTAAAACTTCTTTAAAAAATATATGTTATGTGCTTATTTAGAGCCAAATTGCAATTGAATGAGGGCCCATGACTGGCACTGCATAACAATACAGAATGATTACATGGCATGGTTATCAGGAGACACCTGGTGGCATACTAATGCTATTACAACATTGACTGGAGTTATGAAAACAAATCAAATGTCATGTCACCAAGACATACAGAAAACAATAAGACACTAACTTTATACAAGTATATACTGATATATTCCAACATTTAAGGTGGTTACAACCTGCCTCTAAGCACGCAGAGTAACATGTTTTCCTGCATAGAGTAGTGCGTCACCTAATCAGTAACTTATCTCCCTTTAGTGACGCTTCAAGGTTGTATTAAGTAATTTAAGCTTATTTTTTCACACAAAAAAAAAACACATTTTTTTGTTAAAACATGTTTTTTCAACGCATGATAGAAGATTTTGGGCTATAGTGATTCTCAATCTATGAAATGATGGGACCTGGGCAAGAAGGCTTACCATCTAACCTGGCTTTGAGAACGGAGTGCAATGAGCACCCTCTAGGGGCCAGTTCCTTAAAGGTACATGGAAGTTTCCCAGAGGTGTCTACAGCAACAACCCGTACTAGCCTATAGAAACACAGCATTTGGGTACGGTTTTTAACTTGTTAGTTAGTCATTGAATGGCTGTGCAGTGCTATTTGCCTGTTGTAACAAATTAAATGTCTGGAGAGAGGGGAAGAGAGAGAGAGAGGGGAGAGAGAGAGGGGGGAGTGATGGTAGAGAGAGAAAGAGTGAGAAGGAGAGAGAGGGGATAGAGAGGGGGGAGAGAGAGGGGGTAGAGAGAGTGAGTAGGAGAGAGAGGGAAGAGAGGGGGGAGTGGTGGTAGAGAGAGAAAGAGTGAGAAGGAGAGAGAGGGGAGAGAGAGGGGGGAGAGAGAAGGGGAGAGAGAGAGAGGGGGAGAGAGAAGGGGAGAGAGAGAGAGGGGGAGAGAGAGGGGGAGAGAGAGAAGGGAGAGAGAGAGGGGGAGAGAGAGGGGGTAGAGAGAGAGAGTGAGCAGGAGAGAGAGGGGAGAGAGAGGGGGAGAGAGAAGGAGGGAGAGAGAGAAGGGGAGAGAGAGAGAAGGGGTAGAGAGAGAGCGAGCAGGAGAGAGGGGAGAGAGGGGGGAGAGAGAGGGAGAGAGATAAGGGGAGAGAGAGAAGGGGAGAGAGGGGGGAGAGAGAGAAGTGGGATAGAGGAAGAGAGAGAGAGGTAGAGAGAGAGGGGGAGCAATAGATAGAAAGAGAGAAGGAGAGAGAGAGGGAGAGAGAGGGGAAGCAAGAGAAAGAGAGTGAGGGAGAGAGAGAGAAGGGGAGAGAGCGGGAGAGAGAGGGGAAGAGAGAGGGGGAGAGAGAGGGGAGAGAGAGGGGAGAGAGAGGGGGGGAGAGAGGGGGGGGGAGAGAGAGAGAGAGGGGGAGAAAGAGGGGGGAGAGAGAGAGTGAGCAGGAGAGAGAGGGGAGAGAGAGGGGGGAGAGAGAGGGGGGAGAGAGAGGGGGGAGAGAGAGGGGGTAGAGAGAGAGCGAGCAGTAGAGAGAGGGGAGAGAGAGAGGGGGAGAGAGGGGGGAGAGAGATAAGGGGAGAGAGAGAGAGAATTGGAGAGAGTGGGGGAGAGAAAGAAGTGGGATAGAGGAAGAGAGAGAGAGGTAGAGAGAGAGGGGGAGCAATAGATAGAAAGAGAGAAGGAGAGAGAGAGGGAGAGAGAGGGGAAGCAAGATAAAGAGAGTGAGGGAGAGAGAGAAGGGGAGAGAGCGGGAGAGAGGGGGAAGAGAGAGGGGGAGAGAGAGAGGGGGGAGAGAGAGAAGGAGAGAGAGAGGGAGAGAGAGGGGAAGCAAGATAAAGAGAGTGAGGGAGAGAGAGAAGGGGAGAGAAGAGGGGATAGAGCGGGAGAGAGAGGGGAAGAGAGAGGGGGGAAAGAGGGAGAGGGGGAGAGAGAGATGGGGGGAGAGAGAGAGAAGGAGAGAGGAACCAAGAGGGAGTGGTGGTAGAGAGAGAAAGAGTGAGAAGGAGAGAGAGGGGGGAGAGAGTGGGGGAGAGAGAAGGGGAAAGAGAGAGAGGGGGAGAGAGAAGGGGAGAGAGAGAGAGAGATAGGGGGAGAGAGAGAAGGGAGAGAGAGAGGGGGGGGAGAGAGAGAGTGAGCAGGAGAGAGAGGGGAGAGAGAGGGGGGAGAGAGAAGGAGGGAGAGAGAGAAGGGGAGAGAGAGAGAGGGGGTAGAGGGAGAGCGAGCAGGAGAGAGAGAGGGGAGAGAGAGGGAGAGAGATAAGGGGAGAGAGAGAGAGAAGGGGAGAGAGGGGGGGAGAGAGAGAAGTGGGATAGAGGAAGAGAGAGAGAGGTAGAGAGAGATGGGGAGCAATAGATAGAAAGAGAGAAGGAGAGAGAGAGGGAGAGAGAGGGGAAGCAAGAGAAAGAGAGTGAGGGAGAGAGAGAAGGGGAGAGAGCGGGAGAGAGAGGGGAAGAGAGAGGGGGAGAGAGAGAGGGGGAGAGAGAGAGGGGGAGAAAGAGGGGGGGAGAGAGAGAGTGAGCAGGAGAGAGAGGGGAGAGAGAGGGGGGGGGAGAGAGACAGAGAGAAGGAGGGAGAGAGAGAAGGGGAGAGAGAGAGAGGGGGGAGAGAGAGGGGGTAGAGAGAGAGAGAGCAGTAGAGAGAGGGGAGAGAGGGGGAGAGAGAGAGGGGGAGAGAGGGGGGAGAGAGAGAGAATTGGAGAGAGGGTGGAGAGAAAGAAGTGGGATAGAGGAAGAGAGAGAGAGGTAGAGAGAGGGGGGAGCAATAGATAGAAAGAGAGAAGGAGAGAGAGAGGGAGAGAGAGGGGAAGCAAGATAAAGAGAGTGAGGGAGAGAGAGAAGGGGAGAGAGCGGGAGAGAGAGGGGAAGAGGGACGGGGAGAGAGAGGGGGGGGGGAGAGAGGGGGGGAGAGAGGGGGGGAGAGAGAGGGGGGGAGAGAGAGGGGGGGGAGAGAGAGAAGGGGAGAGAGAGAGAGAGAGGGGGAGAAAGAGGGGGGGGAGAGAGAGAGTGAGCAGGAGAGAGAGGGGGGGAGAGAGACAGAGAGAAGGAGGGAGAGAGAGAAGGGGAGAGAGAGGGGGGGGGGGGGAGAGAGAGGGGGTAGAGAGAGAGAGAGCAGTAGAGAGAGGGGAGAGAGGGGGAGAGAGAGAGGGGGAGAGAGGGGGAGAGAGATAAGGGGAGAGAGAGAGAGAATTGGAGAGAGGGTGGAGAGAAAGAAGTGGGATAGAGGAAGAGAGAGAGAGGTAGAGAGAGAGGGGGAGCAATAGATAGAAAGAGAGAAGGAGAGAGAGAGAGAGGGAGAGAGAGGGGAAGCAAGATAAAGAGAGTGAGGGAGAGAGAGAAGGGGAGAGAGCGGGAGAGAGAGGTGAAGAGAGAGGGGAAGAGAGACGGGGAGAGAGAGAAGGAGAGAGAGAGAGGGAGAGAGAGAGAGGGGAAGCAAGATAAAGAGAGTGAGGGAGAGAGAGAAGGGGAGAGAAGAGGGGAGAGAGCGGGAGAAAGAGGGAAAGAGAGAGGGGGGAAAGAGGGAGAGGGGGAGAGAGAGATGGGGGGGGGAGAGAGAGAGAAGGAGAGAGGAACCAAGAGGAAGAGAGAGAGAGAAAGGGAGAGAGAGAGTCTACAGCAGTAGACATAGAATGACTTCCAGAAGGTGTAGTAGTGGAGAGACCTGCACAACAGCAGTGAGGTAACTCCGCTCTCCGGGCTTCTTGCCCCTCCCAGAACACTGCAAGGCAATTCAAATAACAATAAAAAACTTTAAATTTACACAAGCTTTTTCTGTGTTTCTGCTCTGTTTGGCATAAAATACAGAGAAGTAACTAAGGCTGAACCCTGGCACTGTAGCCTGTGTTTGGTATTGCAGTATGACAGCATTTTCTATGTAAAGACTACGTTATTCCTTGCAGTTTGTCTCTTGGGGTGATTTCATCTTATTGGCTATACAAATATACATGGAAACAAATAATTTAGTTTTGGGTTGTAGAGTGATTTAATCCTACCCATCTTTGGTTGTAAAGCAGGAACAGACTTTCACTGTAAAGAAAAATAATTTCCTTTTGTTACTGTCAACAGGCAAAGGTATCACATATATAGTTGTGAGCATACGAGCTTGCTTAAGCCGTTGCTCACGCTTGCGAGGGCCGCAGTTGCTGGCATGGAGCGCCTTCGGCGCTCCATGCCAGCAACTGAGGCCCTCCTGGTCACCAACTGGATACTCAATCACTGTATTTACCTGAGCCCGCGGCCCCTCGCGTCGCGCTAATAAAAAACCGGAAGTGGGTTGTACCAGAACTCACTGCACAAAATTTCAAGTCCCAGAATGCTCAGCAGCACAAGCAGTAGCCACTCAGCACATTAGGGGGCGAGTCTAATATATAATATAGCTGTGTATGTAAATCTGTCTCACTCTGCAAAAACAAATGGAAAGATAGAACTGTTTTTTTAAAGTTTATGTGTCACATTTAATGTATATATATTTAAATATTGTGGTAGGGAGGATTATCTCTGAGGACCTGGACTTTTATGTGAAATCAATATACTCTAGATGGCTTCTTATTTACATTATACAACATATATATATATATATATATATATACACATTATATTTATATAATATATTTATTTATTTATATATACACACATTATATTATATATATATTTACACATTATATATATATATATATATATCACATCACATATATAGTTGTGAGCGTACGGGCCGTTGCTCACGCTTGCGGGCTTGCGTAGCGAGGGGCGCGGGCAAGGGCCTCAGTTGCTGGGATGGAGCGCCGAAGGCGCTCCATCCCAGCAACTGAGGCCCTTGCTCGCAGCGTACAGCCCGTTGCTCACGCTGAGGCCCTGCAGCCACCTCCTCCCCACAATACCCCGCCGCTGGAGAGAGGGAGCAGAACTCCATGCCCCATTACACCCATCAGACTACTTACATTAATTGGAGCATCTCAATTCACCTCCGCCATGTCTCCCCTGCCTGCACATTTTCTGAACAGCTTCGATGAATGTAAGTAGTCTGATGGGTCTGATCGGGCCCATGAAGGCCTGGCCTTGGGGGACATGAAGGCTTAGCCTGGGGGGACATGGCATCATGGGCTGGAGGCCATAAACGTCGCAACGCAAATAACACGGCACACACATTACGACACTCGCAAACACCATACCACACACGTTCACACGCATTACAGCCTCGCAACACTCGGACGCAACTCGCGAACATTACAAAATTAAAAACACAATACATACACACAGCACATACATAAAAAACTTACCTACAGCAACAGGGAGCATCCAGGACCTCAAAAATGCAACTTACACCTTCGTTTCAATAAAAATAAAAGAGTTTGGACAATAAAAAATTTGATATGCGAGAGAAAAAATGGCCGCCGAACAAAACGAAAACGAGGCTACAGCACTCTCAACACGTAAAAAACACCACAACACACTCGCAAAACAACACCCGAAACTCGAAAAACACCACGAAGCACCGACGGCTAATCCGCAAACACCCATAACACAGATAACCCGCCATTTTACGCCAATGCGGAAGTACACCACTACGCTAACGGTTTCGTCTCGCGCACGCACACTCTTACACTGCACGCATTCATCACGCTTACACAGCAGCTACACGCCACTAATGCTGCAGCAATATGAAAACATATTGCCAGCTCTTCAACACAATGCTTCAAAATAGGTAAAGTATATTCATTTATTCATCTACTATATATTTTAGTATTACACACCAAACAGCATTAGCTACCTTACGATTTGATTGCCGTCATTTTTTGACGGGCAATTCGCTAGTGAAGATAATATGGTTGAGGAGAGACAGCAAGGACCTGTGTAGTAGGATCAGTAAACACAGAAAAATTCAGGGAACTGAATACTCTGCTGCCATCTATTGGTTTGTCTTGAGAATGCAGAAGGACAAGGTGGGCAAGGAAATTTGCCATTTGACTATTATCACCCTTTTTTGTAAGGTGCCAACATTTTACAAAGCGAGGAGTAAAAATGCAAGCCTTCAGGCTCCAAGATAGCTCGAAGTGCTGAAGATAGTAACTGCAATACATCCAAAATTTAGATTTTCTCTAAAAAAAAATGAAGCTTAAGGCTATGCAGCTGCCAAGGTAAGGCCTCTGTGCTAATCCCCTATAGCGCAGTTTACTCCATGTTTAAGGTCAAAGTAAATCCTGGCTATGTTAATCAACCATCCTGGAAAAATTGTGAGGACTGCTACGAGTGACTGCGTCAAACCAGAGCTGAAAATAATGGCAACATTTTCCAATGAATGTTGCACAAAATATTACGTGTTACTCTCTTAGACTTTTACATCCAACCCCTATGCAAATAATACTTTGCGATCACTTACAAATCAGGGCAGTGCTGTAACCACAAAAAACTGAAAGAAATATTACATGTACCAAAGACCATTCACAAATGGGACAGTATAGCACCAAAACACAAGTAAAAATGATGAAATTGCACCATTATTTAGCATTCCAATATTAATATTTGTGTAATTAAAACATATCAACATTGAGAGTAACATACAACTCCATAATCAAGGGGTTAATACATTTCAGGAAACCACGTTGCCAAGTAACAAATGCCCTAATGCTTTGTCTATTTATATATAATATAAAAACACAAAATAAACATAATTTTATATATTGACTCTTTAAATACAGCGTTCACATCTATTACATTTCAACAAATATAAAAAATAAAAAAAGCTCTTTGCGGAGGTGGACATACACTGCAATGAGCGGAAGGCTCTTCTCGAGGGGCCGCATTTGCGGAGGTGGACATAGACTGCAATGAGCGGAAGGCTCTTCTCGAGGGGCAGCATTTGCAGAGGTGGACATAGACTGCAATGAGCGGAAGGCTCTTCTCGAGGGGCCGCATTTGCGGAGGTGGACATAGACTGCAATGAGCGGAAGGCTCTTCTCGAGGGGCCGCATTTGCGGAGGTGGACATAGACTGCAATGAGCGGAAGGCTCTTCTCGAGGGGCCGCATTTGCAGGGGTGGACATACACTGCAATGAGCGGAAGGCTCTTCTCGAGGGGCCGCATTTGCGGAGGTGGACATAGACTGCAATGAGCGGAAGGCTCTTCTCGAGGGGCCGCATTTGCAGGGGTGGACATACACTGCAATAAGCGGAAGGCTCTTCTCGAGGGGCCGCATTTGCGGAGGTGGACATAGACTTTAATGAGCGGAAGGCTCTTCTCGAGGGGCCGCATTTGCGGAGGTGGACATAGACTGCAATGAGCGGAAGGCTCTTCTCGAGGGGCCGCATTTGCGGAGGTGGACATACACTGCAATGAGCGGAAGGCTCTTCTCGAGGGGCCGCATTTGCGGAGGTGGACATAGACTCCAATGAGCGTAAGTCTCTTCTCGAGGGGCCGCATTTGCGGAGGTGGACATAGACTGCAATGAGCGGAAGGCTCTTCTCGAGGGGCCGCATTTGCGGAGGTGGACATAGACTACAATGATCGGAAGGCTCTTCTCGAGGGGCCGCATTTGCGGAGGTGAACATAGACTGCAATGAGCGGAAGGCTCTTCTCGAAAGGCCGCATTTGCGGAGGTGGACATAGACTGCAATGAGCGGAAGGCTCTTCTCGAGGGGCCGCATTTGCGGAGGTGGACATAGACTGCAATGAGCGGAAGGCTCTTCTCGAGGGGCCGCATTTGCGGAGGTGGACATAGACTGCAATGAGCGGAAGGCTCTTATCGAGGGGCCGCATTTGCGGAGGTGGACATAGACTGCAATGAGCGGAAGGCTCTTCTCGAGGGGCCGCATTTGCGGAGGTGGACATAGACTGCAATGAGCGGAAGGTTTTTCTCGAGGGGCCGCATTTGCAGGGGTGGACATACACTGCAATGAGCGGAAGGATCTTCTCGCGGGGCCGCCTTTGCGGAGGTGGACATAGACTTTAATGAGCGGAAGGCTCTTCTCGAGGGGCCGCATTTGCGGAGGTGGACATAGACTGCAATGAGCGGAAGGCTCTTCTCGAGGGGCCGCATTTGCGGAGGTGGACATACACTGCAATGATCGGAAGGCTCTTCTCGAGGGGCCGCATTTGCGGAGGTGGACATAGACTGCAATGAGCGGAAGGCTCTTCTCGAGGAGCCGCATTTGCGGAGGTGGACATAGACTGCAATGAGCGGAAGGCTCTTCTCGAGGGGCCGCATTTGCGGAGGTGGACATAGACTGCAATGAGCGGAAGGCTCTTCTCGAGGGGCCGCATTTGCGGAGGTGGACATACACTGCAATGAGCGGAAGGCTCTTCTCGAGGGGCCGCATTTGCGGAGGTGGACATAGACTACAATGAGCGGAAGGCTCTTCTCGAGGGGCCGCATTTGCGGAGGTGGACATAGACTGCAATGAGCGGAAGGCTCTTCTCGAGGGGCCGCATTTGCGGAGGTGGACATAGACTACAATGATCGGAAGGCTCTTCTCGAGGGGCCGCATTTGCGGAGGTGGACATAGGCTGCAATGAGCGAAAGGCTCTTCTCGAGGGGCCGCATTTGCGGAGGTGGACATAGACTGCAATGAGCGGAAGGCTCTTCTCGAGGGGCCGCATTTGCGGAGGTGGACATACACTGCAATGATCGGAAGGCTCTTCTCGAGGGGCCGCATTTGCGGAGGTGGACATAGACTACAATGATCGGAAGGCTCTTCTCGAGGGGCCGCATTTGCGGAGGTGGACATAGGCTGCAATGATCGGAAGGCTCTTCTCGAGGGGCCGCATTTGCGGAGGTGGACATAGGCTGCAATGAGCTGAAGGCTCTTCTCGAGGGGCCGCATTTGCGGAGGTGGACATAGGCTGCAATGAGCTGAAGGCTCTTCTCGAGGGGCCGCATTTGCGGAGGTGGACATAGACTGCAATGAGCTGAAGGCTCTTCTCGAGGGGCAGCATTTGCGGAGGTGGACATAGACTGCAATGAGCTGAAGGCTCTTCTCGAGGGGCCGCATTTGCGGAGGTGAACATAGACTGCAATGAGCTGAAGGCTCTTCTCGAGGGGCCGCATTTGCGGAGGTGGACATAGACTGCAATGAGCTGAAGGCTCTTCTCGAGGGGCCGCATTTGCGGAGGTGGACATAGACTGCAATGATCGGAAGGCTCTTCTCGAGGGGCCGCATTTGCGGAGGTGGACATAGGCTGCAATGATCGGAAGGCTCTTCTCGAGGGGCCGCATTTGCGGAGGTGGACATAGGCTGCAATGAGCTGAAGGCTCTTCTCGAGGGGCCGCATTTGCGGAGGTGGACATAGACTGCAATGAGCTGAAGGCTCTTCTCGAGGGGCAGCATTTGCGGAGGTGGACATAGACTGCAATGAGCTGAAGGCTCTTCTCGAGGGGCCGCATTTGCGGAGGTGAACATAGACTGCAATGAGCTGAAGGCTCTTCTCGAGGGGCCGCATTTGCGGAAGTGGACATAGACTGCAATGAGCTGAAGGCTCTTCTCGAGGGGCCGCATTTGCGGAGGTGGACATAGACTGCAATGAGCTGAAGGCTCTTCTCGAGGGGCCGCATTTGCGGAGGTGGACATACACTGCAATGAGCGGAAGGCTCTTCTCGAGGGGCCGCATTTGCGGAGGTGGACATAGACTGCAATGAGCGGAAGGCTCTTCTCGAGGGGCCGCATTTGCGGAGGTGGACATAGACTGCAATGAGCTGAAGGCTCTTCTCGAGGGGTCGCATTTGCGGAGGTGGACATAGACTGCAATGAGCTGAAGGCTCTTCTCGAGGGGCCGCATTTGCGGAGGTGGACATACACTGCAATGAGCGGAAGGCTCTTCTCGAGGGGCCGCATTTGCGGAGGTGGACATAGACTGCAATGAGCGGAAGGCTCTTCTCGAGGGGCCGCATTTGCGGAGGTGGACATAGACTGCAATGAGCTGAAGGCTCTTCTCGACGGGTCGCATTTGCGGAGGTGGACATAGACTGCAATGAGCTGAAGGCTCTTCTCGAGGGGCCGCATTTGCGGAGGTGGACATAGACTGCAATGAGCTGAAGGCTCTTCTCGAGGGGCCGCATTTGCGGAGGTGGACATAGACTGCAATGAGCTGAAGGCTCTTCTCGACGGGTCGCATTTGCGGAGGTGGACATAGACTGCAATGAGCTGAAGGCTCTTCTCGAGGGGCCGCATTTGCGGAGGTGGACATAGACTGCAATGAGCTGAAGGCTCTTCTCGAGGGGCCGCATTTGCGGAGGTGGACATAGACTACAATGAGCGGAAGGCTCATTGCAGGTCCAGATGAGGACCTTGTGAAACGAGTGTCCGCATTTGCCGAGGTGGAGGCTCTACGGCTCAATCAAAAATACGACTTGCGGGGAAAAAATATGAGGTTGCAAAAATAACAAAAATACATACAAACAACATCACACATAGCACGGGGGGGGGAAGCCAGGGGGTCTGGGAGTGAGGTTGCACGCAAATTTAAGCAGTTTCGGCATTTGAAAATCACAAGCAAGAAAAAAACTGGTGGCAGAAAAAATTGAAAACAAGGCTACAAGACTCTAAAGCGCACTAACTATCGCCAGAGACGTACGACTTTTACCCAGGCACGTACAAGGTACAAACTACACTATTAGTAAGGACAGAAAATGCTTATGAGGCGCGTAACATAGAATATCTCCACTATTTTACAGCACTAACTTGCAACTGAAATGGCGTCTTTCCCCGCATAAAACAATGGTTTGGTCTCGCGCACGTAGCCTATATATAGGGCACACTTGCCACAGTGCTGACACTTTCTACTCAGGTGATGACAGTCTGACTGGACATTTTCACTGCCGGAAAATACAAAGAGATTGTTAGCTCTTCAGGATATGGATTGCTGGCTATTAATTATAAATAGGTAAAGTATGTAATGGTTTAAAATACTTATTCATACACAGTTCATATTTATTATACCGTATTATATTATATAGTTCATATTTATTATAGTTATATTATTCCTGCATACTTGACAATTAAAAAGGTTAATATTGTTTAAAAAAATATGATTTGACAGTTCTTCAAATACAAGTTTAATGTTAAAAAAGTAAACATTTATTACAATTGTTGTACTTCTTTGTAGATAACAAAAAGGTTAAGAGTGTCAGAGGCATTCATAGCCTTACAATTTTAATGCCGTCATTTTTAAAGAACAAGTCGCTAGTAATATATAAATTATAATATATATAACTAGCGACTTGCCCGTCAAAAATGACAAGGAAATTAAATTTCAAGGCATGGGAATGCTGTTTGACACATAATGTAAACCGTTTTGTAGTGTGAGGACCTTCGGCGCTCATTGCGAGCCTCTCCTATTGTGTACTTTTGGTCCTCTGAGAGAGAGATATATTTATATGTATATGTAGTTAAGTAATAATTAATGATCTTTTAAATCAATTATTCTACTTTAATTATTTGTAATTGATATATGCAGCGAGCAATAGGCTGAAGAGCTAACAATCTGTTTGTATTTTGCATCTGCATAGAATATACATTGTGAGTGTTAGTGCCCTGCTTATAAAGTGTAATGAATGTTCCAAGTGTGCAGTATAAATAGGCTGCGTGTGCAAGGTAAAGCCGTTGGTTTATGGTTTAAAGCGGCATTGTATACTCGTAATGGTACTAATGTGTTACGCGTCTCGTGAGTATTTTCCCGGCTTTTCAAATAGTGTATTTTGTAGGTCGTACTAAAGTGCTACGTGGTTGGTAATGTTTTGCGCGGTCCGTGCTCGTGTAGCCTCGTTTTTATTTTTTTCGCTGCCCATTTATTTCCTCACTTAGGCGATATTCGAGTGGCGAAAATCGTCTAAATCAAATTAAATTTGCGTTCCACCTCACTCCCAGACGTCCTGGCTGGGGGTAATTTAGTGTGTTTTTATTGTTTTTTTATTTTCGTCGTTTAGCCGCTAATCTCGTAATTTATTTGCATCTCGTATCTATTTTTTCTAAGTCACATGTCTCGTATTTTTGGTTGTGAACCGCTTGCACGCCAAGGCGATCAGGCGTTTAGGAAGTGTTTTTCAGCTAAGTCCCGCACTTTGTAGAGGTTTAACGGCTCGCCTTCGGCGCTCATCGCTTAAGTGCTACGTGTTAACGGCTCGCCTCGCTTTGCGAGGCTTGCAGCGATAAGCGCCTTTGGCGCTCATCGGCTAAGTCCTATGCGTTAATGGCTCACCTCGTTACCCAAGGCTTGCAAGCCTAACTCGTACGCACCTCGCAAAGCGATGACGACATCTCGCAGTTTGACAACGATTATATGTGATATATATATACCGTATTTTTCGCCCTATAAGACGCACCGGCGGATAAGACGCACCTAGTTTTTAGAGGAGGAAAACAAGAAAAAAAAAAATCTGAATCAAACACAAATACACTCAAACACAAATACACTCAAACACAAATACACTCAAACACAAATACACTTCACACACAGATACACACCTACATTACACACAAATATATATATATATATATATATATATATATATATATATATATATATATAGATACACATACATACATATACATACACACATAAATATACATACACATACATACATACATACATATATACACACACATACACACACACATACATACACACACACATACACATACATATCCATATACTGCAGCATTTGGGAGCCATTGACCCTCCCTGACCCCCCTGATCCTCACCTTTATAGAGACACATACATACATATACATACACACATAAATATACATACACATACATACATATATACGCACACATACACACACACACATACATACACACACACATACATACACACACACATACATACACACATACATACACACACACATCCATATACTGCAGCATTTGGGAGCCCTTGACCCTCCCTGACCCTCCTGATCCTCCCTGACCCCCCTGATCCCCCTGATCCTCACCTTCCTTCTGATCTCTGCCATCTTGATCTCACCCCAGCGCTTCCTACCAGCACTCCACGTGTACTGCAGCGTTGCGTGTGTGACGTCACTAGGACGCACCGGCCGACGCGATGCTGGTAGGAAGCGCTGGGGTGAGATCAAGAGGACAGAGGCAGTCTGAAAAGGTATATTCGCCGTATAAGACGCACCAACTTTCCTCCCCCAGTTTTGGGGAAGAAAAAGTGCGTCTTATACGGCGAAAAATACGGTATATATATATATACAGTTAACTCCTGATTATCCGGCGCTCAACTAACTAGCACTCTCAAGCAAAAGGCACCGGCATCAATTCCCCACTTTAAAAAAATGCCGCTAAACCGGCATAACCGGCACTATTCGGCAGTTCGAGACTGCAAAAAACAAACAAAAAAAAATAACTTTTTTTCTAATTATTTTTTCTGGGGCGAAATGGCCCAGTTTAGGTGCTAATGCCTTACTAAAGGCATTCTGAGGGGTTTTGGAGGGTTTAAGTGTCGATTTGACCCTTAAATTTGGGGACTGCACTTATCTGGCAATAGGGAGGATAACGGGGAGTTTACTGTATACAGTGCCTTTCAAAGGTATTCACCCCCTTGACATTTTTCGTGTTTTGTTGCCTCACAACCTGGAATTAACATGAATTGTTTGAGGATTTGCATCATTGAAATTAACAGAACATTCCCACAGTTTGTTTTTTTAGTTTTTTTATTGTGAAGCAAACAACAAATAGAACAAAATAACAGAAAAAAGTCAATGTGCATAACTATTCAACCACTTAAAGTCAATACATTGTAGAGCCACCTTTTGTGTCAATCACAGCTCCAAGTCACTTTGGATAAGTCTCTATGAGTTTGCCACATCTTCCCACTGGGATTTTTGCCCATTCCTCCTTGTAAAACTGCTCCAGCTCCTTCAAGTTGGATGGTTTGCGCTTGTGAACAGCAATCTTTAAGTCTGACCACAGATTTTCTATTGGATTTTGGTCTGGGCTTTGACTAGGCCATTCCAAGGCCCTCATTCAATTGCGATTTGGCCAATTAAATAGGGCTCTAAATAAGCACATAACATATTTTTTCTAAAGAAGTTTTTAGTTAGTAAGCATCTATCTAAAAGCAAGGTTTTCACTAACTAAAAACTTCTTTAAAAAAATATGCTATGTGCTTATATAGAGCCCTATTCAATTGGCCAAATTGCAATTGAATGAGGGCCCAACACATTTACGTTTTCCCCTTAAACCACTCAAGTGTTGCTTTAGCAGTGTGTTTGGGGTCATTGTCCTGCTGGAAGGTGAACCTCTGTCCTAGCCTCAAATTACGCACAGAGTGGTACAGGATTTGCTCAAGAATATCCCTGTATTTAGCACCATCCATCTTTCCATCAACTCTGACCAGTTTCCCAGTCCCAGCTGCTGAAACACATCCCCACAGCATGATGTTCTTTGGGTGATGTGATGTGTTGGGTTTGCGCCAAACATAGCGGTTTCTTTGATGGCCAAAAAGTTCAATTTTAGTCTCATCAGACCAGAGCACCTTCCTCCATACATGTTGGGAGTCTCCCAAAAATGTGCCATTTTGTTTTTTTGCTGAAAGTAAATGGCAGTTCTTCTGGCCACTCTGCATAAAGCCCAACTCTATGGAGTGTATGGCTTATTGTCGTCCTATGTACAGATACTCCAGTCTCTGCTGTGGAACTCTGCAGCTCCTCTCTGATTAATGCCCTCTTTGCCCGGTCTGTGAGTTTTGGTGGGCGGCCGTCTCTTGGCAGGTTTGCTCTTGTGCCATGTTCTTTCCATTTGGTTATGAAAGATTTGATGGTGCTCCTGGGGATCCTCAAATATTTGGATATTTTTTTATAACCTAACCCTGACTTGTACTTCTCAACAACATTGTCCCTTACTTGTTTGGAGAGTTCCTTGGCAGTGTTTGGTTAGTGGTGCCTCTTGCTTAGGTGTTGCAGCCTCTGGGCCTGGGGGGGTGAATACATACGCACATGGCAATTTTCTGTTTTCTATTTCTAAAAAAAAATAAAAGATAGGAAAAATACGAAGTTAACGGCCAAACCACGCAAAGCAAAAAACACTAAAAACACACAAAATACAAAAATAATACTACAAAAACATCACACACAGCATGGGAGAACAGCCAGGACATCAGGGAGTGAGATGGAACAAGATTTGAAGTTGATTTGGCCAAGTTTCGCCACTCGAAAAAGCGAGAAAAAAAATGTCTGCCAAACAAAATGAAAACAAGGCTACACGACCCCGGACCGAGCAAAACATCGCCAACCGCGTGGCACTTTCACACAGGAACGTACGAGGTACAAAATACACTATTACAAAGAAGAAGAAAAAATATGAGATAGGAAAAATACGAAATTAACGGCCAAACCGCGCAAACAAAAAACACAAAAAATAAATAAAAAATACAACCAAAACACACACACACAGCACGGGGGAACAGCCAGGACGTCTGGGAGTGAGGTGGAACGCGAATTTAAGTCGATTTGGCCGAGTTTAGGCACTCGAAGATCGTCTAAGCGAGAGAAATAAATGGCCGCCCCAAAAAATGAAAATGAGGCTACACGACCCCGGACCGCGCAAAACACAGCCAACCGTGTAGCAGTTTCACACAGGAACGTACGAGGTACAAAATACACTATTACAAATGACGGCAAATGCTCACAAGCCATGTAACACATAGACAAATGACGCCACTTGAAACTAATAACATTACGAATTGAAAATGGCACTTTACACAACTTAACCAATGTTTTGCCCTTGCGCACGCAGTGTATTTCTAATGCACAGTTGGGACATTAATTACACTTTCTACTCAGGACAGCAACACTCCAACTCTACATTGTAAGATGCAGGAAAATAAAAAAAGATTGTTAGCTCTTCTGGCTATTGATTGCTGGATATATTAATTACATATAGGTAAAGTATATTAATTTATTAAGTCGCTAATTAATTAATTATTAGTTAACAAAAATATAGATACCGTATTGGTCCGAATATAAGCCGTACCCGCATATAAGCCGCACCTGTAAAATTCAAGGGGAAAAAATAGAAAAAAGATGGTACTCAAATATAAGCCACACCCTTAAAATTGGAGAGAAAAAGACTCTCCAAGTGATCAGCCATCGCAAGAAAAAGGCTTTCTGAATTAGCTCTGTTGCTTTTTTTGCAGGTTACAGGCCTTACAGGATGTTAGAATCACTAAAACCGTAAATCACTATTCAATACCGCAGTCGCAAGCACGCAAATCGGCACCCTTAACTCGCAATTGCACAATTCGGCAGTAATTTTACTTTTGTGAATAGAAGCCACACACGTAACTGGCAAGCTCGCAAATCGGCAGTGATTTTTTTAACGGTTGCGAATATAAGCCTCACCCGTAACTTGCAAACTCAAAAATTGGAAAAAAGGTGCGGCTTATGTTCGGACCAATATGGTATATATATCTGTCTTTGTGATGAGCGCCGAATGTGCTCAGAGGAGCAAAAGTACACGAGAGGAGAGGCTCGCAATGAGCGCAGAAGATCCTCAGAGTAGAAAAAGCTTTACATTGTGTGGCAAACAGCATTGCCATGGCTTCAAATGTTATTGCCCCGTCATATTTGACGGGCAAGCCTATATATATATATATAAGTATAATGGTTCCTTGCCGCAGTTACGGCACTTGTTCTCACTCATTATAATAATCATGATATTATCATTTTCTATTGGATCCTAGAGACATTTCTCATTCGTAAAGCTTGGTTTGGGTACTCCATACACTGAAATCTCTTGCGCATAAGGCTTTGAGTTGTGGGCTGAGTGCTGTAATGTGGATGAGATAAAGACTAACATAGACGTGTAATGTAGGGGAAAAAAGCTCCAGCAGCTGACTTACAGCTATACCACAATTTACACCGCCTTCCTAGGACCAAGGTGCCTACTGCTTTAGATACTGCCCCAACATCCCAATCGGGTTGAGGTCTGAACTTTAACTTGGCCGTTACAAAATCTTTATTTCAGTCATTCTTTAACAAATGTAGTCGTATGTTTAGGATTATTTAGGGAACTTTCTGCTAAACTTTAGTTGGTCTCACATTTTAATCTAGAATGTATAGAAAGGAATTCACAATGAACAATTTGGAAGTATCTAGAGCAGTCATTTTGAAACTTGTATGCAGAGTGGTAGAAAATGGAGGGTCCTGGTGCAAAAAAGGTTTTGGGGGCCTCCTCCCAAAGACCCCTTTCCATAACAGCAAACCTTCCCAAGACCCTAAGCCATTACTGCTCCGCCGACAAGAGCCCTTTCCAATACAATATCACATATATAGTTCTCAGCAGCACGAGCTTACCAAAATCCGTTGCTAACGCAACGGGGAAACTACGGGCTCGTGAAGCGTACATTGCGAAGCGAGGGCCGCGATTGCAGCCAGGCAAGGAGCGACGAAGGCGCTGGTGGAGATGAGCGCCAAATACGCTCATCCCTACGACCCCGTAGGACTTAGGCAGGGAGCGCCAAAGGCGCTCACTGCCCTGGTGGAGATGAGCACCATAGGCGCTCATCCCTACGACCCCGCACGCCTTGCGCATCATACCTACAACCCGTGGGAATACACATCAACACACAACTCAAAAACACAATTCAAAGTGCGAGACGCGTAGCACTTTGGAAAAATTGCCTATAAAAATGATGGCCCGTAACATTTGCAAAATAAAACCACCACTGAGGGGGGAAAAAAATACGAGCCGCAAAAAATACGAACTTAACGGCCACAACACGCACAGCGATAAACACAAGAAACACACTAAATACAAAATAAAATAAAAAACAAAATTCACACACAGCAAGGGGGGACAGCCAGGACATCTGGGAATGAGGTAACACGCCAATTTCTATAGAATTTAAAGATTTTCTCCACTCGAAAATCCCCTAAACGAGAGAAATAATGGCCTCAGAAAAAAACGAAAAGGAGGCTACACCACCCCTAAGCACGCAAAACACCTCCAAGCACATACGACTTTTACACAGACCCGTACGACCTACTAAATACACTATTAGGAAGGACGCTAAATGCTCCACACCCGCCTAACACATACACAATCGCAGCCATTTTACAACACTAACTGTAAACTAATAACATTACCATTACAAAATGCGGAACTACACAGCTAAACAAACGGTTTAACCTCGCGCACACAGCCTATTTACACTATACACTGCATACATTGCTGACACTTACACCTCAGCTCACCAACACTGCAAATCTACATTGTATGCTGCAGGAACATCAAAACAGATTGTTAGCTCTTCAGCATATTGCTTCCTGTATATATTAATTACAAATAGGTATATTAATTTATAACTTTAATAATTAATTAATTTACATAAAAAAATACATACACAGAGAAAACCAAATACAAAAATTACAGAATCACAATAAACGATAAAGGCAATCAGCGCGAGCCTCACAAGCAGCACCAACGTTGTTTACAGAACCAGAACTACCCCAGGGGAGAGACTCACAGTGCCAGCCAAAAGGCTATCAGCGCAAACCTTACAATCAGCGCCAAAGGAGCTCTCATAACCAAACATACACCAACAAAGAGGATCGCAATGAGCGCCAAAGGCGTTCAGCGCGAGGCTTGCAATGAGCGGAGACGTTACTCACACAACCAAAATACTTTGTGTACCAAACAGCATTACCTGCCTCATTTTTGACGGGCAAGTCGCTAGTATATATATACTAGAAGTTTATTTTTTTATTTATATATATTATTTATTTATATATATTATTTATTTTTCCCGCCACCCATTTTCCCTGTATCTCTCTCTCCCCTGTGTCTCTTTCCTCCCCCTCTCCTGTGTCTCTCTCCCCCTCCCCTGTTTCTCTTCCCCCTCCACCTTCCTCCCCCCCTCCCATTTTCCAATCCAGCTTGAGCTGCGTATGCGTGGCTCTGATGCGCAATGCACGCACACTACATTCGCAAGCTCGCAGCCGCTGCCACATGCCTGCGCCCCAGCAACCGTACAGAGCTTCTCTTGTGCGCAGCTCCTTACGGATTTAGTAAGTGTGTACACTCCCATGGAGCGCTACACACATACGACAATTATATTGGTGATATCCATCACTCACACACAGCACCCACCTCTCTCAGCATCCATCCCCGCACAGCACCTAATCCCTCTCAGCACCCACCTCACATAGCACCCATCCCAATCTCCATTTTTCCTCTCTCAAAAAAGCTATGCCCTCCCAGCTGAGGGCCCTGGTGCTCCACAACACCTGTACCACTGGTAGATTCCGCCCCTGCGGCCACATGCCAGGTTTTGAGGATATCCTCAAAGGAATAGGTGTTTCTCTAACTAATTACACATCTGCACTCAGGAATAGATACCCACAAATGCTGGCCTCTTGGTAGTCCTTGAGGACTTACTTGGGAACCACAGTTCTAGAGCAAAGCAGGTCCAAATCATTAATATATGACTGTGGTTACGAGTTGTTTGGTTCTCACAATCCTATAGAAGCATCAGTCTGGTTTTGAGATACATTTGCAATGATACATGAGTCCTTAGTAGACTGAAAACTATATTGAACTTTCTCCATTTGTAAATGTTTTTTCTCACCATGGAATGACAGAAGGCAGAAATGCCTTTATTACCTTCCTCAAGCTGATGAGCATCAAGAACTCTTTGTCTGAGACCAATACAACTTTTGATCTAGGCATGCATGATGTGTTACCACAAACATGAATCCCCTAGAGCAGTTTACCATTCAATATTTCTCAAGACAAACTTTTCAAACCATTCTTAACCAGTCTGTTCATCAGTATTTGATTTAATCATTTACACATTTTAGGGATTCATCTTCCCTCTTTCTTAATCTTTCTCACCTAATCCATGTGCCTTTCTTACCCCACCCCTAATTTCACTTGTCACTTGAGGACCAGCAGATAAGATCAGAGGGACTGGTGCTAATGCCTTGATAAGCTATACACCAGACTGACAGTTAATGATTTTATATTCCCTTTCTAATGACCAAGTAAGCATGTGCACTTTTCTTAGAAGGCTAATTAATGTTGGCTGTTTTTGTTGTTTAATAAATGAACGTAAAGTAAAATTTGTCCATGATATTTGAGACATTAATTAATTTATTTACTGTTTGGATTGTTGTCACAATGGGTACTTCAATTGGGCTTGCCCAGAACCAGTTCCCTCCCAACTAGCGATAAGTGATGGTTCTTGTTATTCCTGCTAGCAGAGAAACACCTGAACCATTATTGGACCCTCAGGACAATCACAGGAACACAGGAATTATCATGCAGAGCAGCAGAGTTACCGGCTGTAACCCTTCTTTTAGGCACATGTAGAATTATTAACCCCTATGATCAGAGTTAAGCCTTGACTCAATAATGAGCACACACCTAATTATGTATGACCACAATGCGTACTGCTTATTATTATTAAAAAAAATATTATATCTTATACACATTGTGCACCCCTCACCATCAAGCCACACCCATTAGCAACTGGCCTCTTAACCAATCTTCAATCCTTCTCCTTTTAGACGTGTGGCCCGCCTGTCAATCAATATCAGTCTTTCTAACTGCCCCTGTGGTGCTGGAGCCTAAAAGGCTAAATAACTTAATCTTTTGTACTGGGTAGGGGTATTCACACTTTAGTTTATGCCAAGTTTCATCTGTTAGGAAGCTAGCTGTCCAGGGGACCATAGTAATTAGTTAAATCTTCCTTACCTTTCCCTTAAAAATAATTCATGCACTACTCTAAGTCTGTAACTCTGAAGTCTCCTAAAACCCCCTCAAAGTGTTACCCCATAACTCTGACCCTATCCCCAAGGATTCAGGCAGCATGCTTTATTATACTCCTATGGAAAAAACGGTCATTTTGATACCAAACAGGATATAGGGATTCTCATACTTAACAGTACATACAGTATATGTCATCTACAGTGCCTTACAAAAGTATTCACCCCTTGACATTTTACCTGTCATTACATATACACACCTTTTTTAAAAGGCCCCCAGAGGCTGCAACACCTAAGCAAGAGGCATCACTAACCAAACACTGCCATGAAGACCAAGGAACTCTCCAAACAAGTAAGGGACAATGTTGTTGAGAAGTACAAATCAGGGTTAGGTTATAAAAAATATCCAAATATTTGATGATGCCCAGGAGCACCATCAAATCTATCATAACCAAATGGAAAGAACATGGCACAACAGCAAACCTACTAAGAGACGGCCGCCCACCAAAACTCATGGACCGGGCAAGGAGGGCTTTAATCAGAGAGGCAGCACAGAGACCTTAGATAACCCTGGAGGAGCTGCAGAGTTCCACAGCAGACACTGGAGTATCTGTACATAGGACGACAATAAGCCGTACACTCCATAGAGTTGGGCTTTATGGCAGAGTGGCCAGAAGAAAGCCATTACTTTCTGCAAAAAACAAAATGGCACGTTTTGAGTTTGTGAAAAGGCATGTGGGAGACTCCCAAAATGTATGGAGGAAGGTGCTCTGGTCTAAAAGCAGACGCTATGTCTGGCGCTAACCCAACACATCACATCACCCAAAGAACACCATCCCCACAGTGAAACATGGTGGCAGCATCATCCTGTGGGGATGTTTTTCAGCAGCCGGGACTGGGAAACTGGTCAGGGTTGAGAGAAAGATGGATGGTGCTAAATACAGGGATATTCTTGATCAAAACCTGTACCACTCTGTGCGTGATTTGAGGCTAGGACGGAGGTTCACCTTCCAGCAGGACAATTACCCCCAAACACACTGCTAGAGCACACTTGAGTGGTTTAAGGGGAAACATGTAAATATGTTGGAATGTCCTAGTCAAAGCCCAGACCTCAATCCAATAGAAAATCTGTGGTCAGACTTAAAGATTGCTGTTCACAAGCACAAACCATCCAACTTAAAGGAGCGGGAGCAGTTTTGCAAGCAGAAATGGGCAAAAATCCAAGTGGAGAGATGTGGCAAGCTCATAGAAACTTATCCAAAGCGACTTGGAGCTGTGATTGCCGCAAAAGGTGGCTCTACAAAGCATTGACTTTAGGGGGGTGAATAGTTATGCACATCGAAATGTTTCTGTTATTTTGTCCTATTTGTTGTTTGCTTCACAATAATAAAAAAAAACAACAACTCATCTGCAAAGTTGTGGGCATGTTCTGTAAATTATATTATGCAAATCCTCAAACAATCCATGTTAATTCCAGGTTGTGAGGCAACAAAACACAAAAAATGCCAAAGGGGGTGAATACTTTTGCAAGGCACTGTAGATGTCTCAACATGCAAGAAAAACAAATGTAAGAGGATGTACATGCCTTTACACATCATGATTGAATAGACTGTCATGAATGAAGTAGTTGCAGCAAATAGTTTATCCTCCTTTGTACACCTAAGAACCAATGAGGTCCACAAGGGGGACCTATGCCATGCTTTTCAGTATAAAAGGTACAATTAAATTACTGCTACTTTAAACTGTAATAAATTTGATTAACCCCTTAATGGTGATAATTAAAATCACTTTGCAATACAGTGCTTTGCATTGTCATGAGCAGCCATGTGTCAGTTAGGGCTGTATGAAGTAATCTGTTTGCACTGGGCCTCTATGCTAAGGGATTCACTGTACTGATGGTTCCAGGTTTAGATCAGGGTATATTTCACCATTACTGGGTGTTGTTATATTGTGTAACAGCTTGCTATAGTGATTATATGTATGTTAAACATGCTTAATATTTGTATGCATTGTTTTATAAATAGTTATGTGGTGATTCAGTGTATACGGTGTGAGTTAGTCTATGGAGGTGTAATCAAATTATTGTTTGCAAAAGCTGGAGTTGACGCGATGCTTCAAAATGGAACAGTTTATCTTTAAAGGCTACCTGTGATGAGATGTAAACAATCAGCTTGGTAACAAGTCACATATTAGGCAAGAGCTCTGAACAATAAGCATTGGTTTTTAATAAAATTCCTATATACTGATTTATAATAGCAATATTCAACACAAAACTTATTTTCAAAGATTAGATGTCAGCCCCTAATCAGATTGTTATTTTAATATTTCATTAGATAGATTACCTTGACTCTGTATAAACATTCCTAGGCTGACATTAAGCCAGAATCCACTGCCAAGAGAACCAACTTATCACAGCAAGTCCCCAGCCAATGAAGAGCACTGTGTTTGCTATAACATTGTAACTAAAACAATTAGCAATGCCTGTTAGACAAAGCCACCCTCCCATCAATAATCAATTTTATTTATGCTGAATACCCAGTTAAAACTGTGGTCCTTTAAATATGTTCAGAACACACATTTAAAACGACCAGTACAAGCGCCTCACAGACAAATTTTATCCAGCAGATACTAAATATCATAAAAATACATGTGCTAAAAAAAGGTAAATATAGGCTTTAGAAGAAAATAGATTTAAAAAGTTATCTTGATGCAAAGATGGCTGCCCTTGGCAGAAGAGCCAGTTGAGACGAAGTAGCTATGTTTCATCCAATATGAAATAATTTATGCATGCAGAGCTTCTTACACCTGCCCAGTGCCAGCAGTAGAGCTTGGGCATCAATTGAAGCAACCCCTTGTTCTGAGCATGATCAAATATTAACAGTAAAGCTAACAATATATATTTACATTTTTTTTTATCAGTGAAGAGTCAGTACAGTATGAAATATCAATGTATTATATTTCTTTCAAAATGTAAATATAATGATGAGTTTGTGGCATTTAATCATTTTCCATCTAACAGTTTCACATTTTAGGATACAAAATATCACATTTAGAACTTTGCATCTTTGTTGTTCACCCAAATCTACTTCTGTACTTGTTTAGTGGTCTAAAATAATTATGTGCCTGCTAAACTAAGTTACGGTAGGTATTTTTTTTTATTGGAATAAAAGAATAGTTTATTGCAAAACAACCCATGATTATATAGAAGGGGATAATTTATATAAAATGCATTACCCCTTAGGTTACAGCAATTAAATAAGCCCTTATGAATATGTTATGCTTTAATTAAATATGTCACTTGATTGATATCACACAGAATTTGCCAAAGTTTATATGAAATAAATACTGATTAAAAGGAAGTCCCTCTGATTTAAAATAAAAATGCCACTTTGATGAAATTAAATTATGCAACGCTTATTTAAACAAATATATAGGACACACTGATTATATCTGATCAATAAAGAAAATATAGCTCTATAATTTATTATAATAAATAGCCTCTCTAATAATATTAAACAGAATATCTTAATTTAAAATAAAAAAATTCCTCAGTTTAAATATGAACTCTGAGAAAATATATTTTCAATCAGTGAATAAAATACCACCATTGTTTCAACTATGTAAGCTATTTCTTCCCAATGTAAAATAATTATATGCTACAAGCATCATTGTAATTCATTTTAATTATTTCAAAATTTAAATACCGTATTTGCCGGCGTATAAGACAACTTTTTTGCCCTGAAAAACATGCCTCCAAGTGGGGGGGTGGGGTCATCTTATACGTCAGGTGCACTTCAGTTGGGAGACATAGCTGCCCATAGTGGCCTTCCGATACTCGCCCGGTGCCCATAGTAGCCTCCCGATGCCGGCTTACCTCATTCTACATGGCATCCAGCGCGGCCGTGGCGGGTCATCAGCGTGGCTGCGGCGAGCATCAGCAGCAAGACCGGGGGCCAGCCTTTTCGGCGTGACCGGCCCGTTCTGCTCGGCGGGAAGCAGCGGCACACCGGCCTGCCCCTTGTCTACGCAGAGCTCGCACATGTGGACTTGCGCACTAGTGCAGGGGTAACAATAGCACACAGGGGTACACTTTTATACATTTAGCAACTCTCTCCTCACCCCCTTGATAAATACTCCCTATACAAATCTCTTATCAGGTCATAATATACAGTATGTCACTTGGTATTAATTTTAACCAATTTAATCAGGCTTTATATACAGCCAACAGCCAACCACAGTACTGCACCATTGTACAGTACAGTACAGCATAGAAAATATCCAGCAGTCAAACCCCTATCAACCCTATCATGGCACCAGCAAAAAGAAAGAAATATGATGCAAGTTTTAAACTTAAAGTTGTAAACTTTGCCATGCAACATAATAATTGTGCTGCTGCAATACAATATGGAGTAAGAGAAAAGATGGTTCGGGACTGGAAATCAAATGAAAAAGCATTAAAGAGTATGCCAAGGGGTAAGTGTGCATTAAGAAGAGGCACCCCACATTGGCCAGAACTCGAAAAACATGTAGCAGACATGGTGGCTCAGCATCGCCAAAACGGTTATGTGGTGACACAAAATACAATACGCTTGTTTGCACTTCAGTGAGCCAAATCTAACCCAGATCACAGCAACAATTTTATATATTGTTACATTTGCGTAAATAACGGAGCATACTCCGTGCGCCAGCTGCTGGTATTGAAGCCCAACTCCTATTGCTGGCACTGGGTATGACCAGGAAACTGCATACATAATTTATTGCACACTTGATCTACAAGCCCAGGGAAGTGAGGGAGAGTCAGTGAGCAGCCATTTTTGCATTAAGGTAACTTTTTGATTATTTTTTTTCTTACAAAGCCTACATTTAC
This sequence comes from Discoglossus pictus, assembly GCA_027410445.1. Taxonomy (NCBI): domain Eukaryota; kingdom Metazoa; phylum Chordata; class Amphibia; order Anura; family Alytidae; genus Discoglossus; species Discoglossus pictus. The sequence goes on from CM050163.1 coordinate 448,603,147, forward strand.
TGCTACCAGCACATGTATTTTTTGATCTGCTGTATAAAATGTGGTTGTGTGGCACTTGCACTGGTAAATTAAATAAAATGTTTTAAATTGAAATAATATTTAAGAGCCTTTCAGTTATTGTGTACCTGCACAAACAACTTCGCTCAAAATGTTAAGTGATGTTATTTTTACATTCAGAATACAGCAGCAACCTGAACACAAATGTTACAACTCATTATATGGGGCACCTGCAAGGACAGAAAATGGTCTGGTTGCCTTATCCCTTTACAGTCTGTATAACTCACAGTGTGTAATAAGGCATGTGTGTGAGATTACATATTTTGTTTATGGACTAAGTATGTGAGGTGTGTGAGACCACTATTTCTATCAAAGAAGGAGAGAGTGAGAAATACAGTGAGTGCGGCAGTACATGACTCAGCGTAACAGGAGAGTGCGAAAGGCTGCTGCAACAAGCAAATAAAAACGTAAATTAGCTCTCAGAATCTGCTAATGCTTACTGTGTGGTAGTCAGATGGTGCCCTTCCACAGTTACAGTCCATTCTCCAAATAAAATTGTGCCACAGTGAAAAGATATGGGTCCGCTTATAACCCTATTAGCATTAACTGCTATATTTTGCCCTTTATTTCTGACAACAGTTCTCTGAAGTCAAAAGTGAACACATTTGACTTCCTTTAAAAATCGATGATACTATTCTGCAAAGAGATGGAATACATGATCAACCGCCCCAAACATTTAATTAGTATATTGAATTTTAAGAAGTCACAGATTGTATAATACCTGAAAAAAGGCTGAAGTGCAATAAAAGCAACATAGAATTTAATTTTGCAATACAGGAATATTTCTTAAACTGAAACAATAAAAGCACTTTGAATAAGACACCATGCAAGAGGCAAGGTACAATTACAAGTTTGTAACAAAACTTTATTTTGAAAACAAACCCTGTATTAACCCCATTCTTTTTATTTTTTACTTCAGTGTATAAAGGTTTACCCAAGATACAAGTCGTCAAGTGAAATAAATAGCACTGGTTTGGTCAGCGACAAAGCCCAGTGGGGCAGTATAGTCATAGCACATTTGCTCACTTTAAGATTCAAGTTACACATCATAAAATATGAAAAAAAAAAAAAAAAGTCACACTAAAATGAACCATCCAACTGCAAATGAAGTTTAAACATCTCAAAACAGTTGTTTTACACACCACATTCATTCAAATAAGAAATGTTCATGTTCTTATTTTTTAAACTATGTAACTTCACAAGAAGTGAATTAGAATTTCAGTGTATGTTGTCTAAACACTGAAATTATTATTTTTTTTAGTTTAACCAAGTATCATTTTGGCTTTGTACCACAATGAACCCAAGAGGGAAAAAAAGAAACAAAAAGTATACACAAAACATTGCTTAAAGTTCCATTTCCTCTTCATCCCTGCACCATATTGTGTCCATACCACTATCCGTGTTGGAATTATCGCTGTTATCTTCACTATTATTTTCAGTCTTATGGAGGAAGGGTGTATCAGAAATTGTGTCAACAAACTTGCTTGCTTCTTTATCCTTTTTACACTTTCTAGAAACTGTTTGCAGTTTATCAATAAGAGATTCTGGTTGAGGTTTCCAGAGGACAAGTTCCATAGATGGACGGTTCCTAGAAAAGTGAGGAAAAAGGAATATAGATATTCACTCAGCTATATATCCTGTGAAAAGGGGGATGTAGATAACAAATATCATTTTATGCTAATATTAATTAAGTGGAGTGAGTTGAAAGACTGCTGCAACTCAAAACTTTGCCGTCATTTACAAACCACCCAACTTACATGGAATCCACAATTTTCTTGGTAAGACATTCTTCAAACCCATTCTTCAGACCTTCCTTAAGAATATCCGATAATATAAGCTTGGGTAAATAACCAGCTGTATTCATGGTTTCCACATCCTTATCAACAGCTAACCTGTAAATCAAGCAGAGATTTAATGTTACTCAATATAAGTTTGAACATTATTCCATTATAATTCAAGAGGTTTTCAAGATTAGTAGAATTCAAGGGAATTATATGGAAGGTTCAGTTTTAATAATAAAATAAACTGCCTAGATGTTAATTTGCAAATGTAAACATTTTATTAACACATGCTTAAAAGATCTGTGTTTACTCATCAAAACCCTGCAACTGTAGCTCATACATACAAATGTGTCTATAGTACTAGATGTACTAGCTAATGTCAGGCTGTGTCTCAGCAGCAGGTTACTAAAATATAACCTAAAAAACATATTTCTGATTTTCAAAACAAAAAAATATTCTGTATGAAGAGACCTTCAGCTCCATGCAGTGCAGCTTAACTTGTTTGGCAATTTGTTCTGGTGCTGCAGTAGCTGGTAGAAGATATAATCTAGAAGCAACAAATAATTTAGCCTTTGTTGGATTCTGATTAATGTTTACATCCCACATATTATAGAGCTCATTAGTCATTCAGGCAAAGGTAACACATTGAAATACCCTGACTTCTACCGACTAGGCTGTGTATGCATTATGTGTATTTTAAAAAACAAAACAAAAAAAAACACAGCATTTACATCATACATTATGAAATTACCTGCTTTCTATCGCTTGTACTCTTTCACATGTAGCATCACATATAGACTCAACAGTTTCTTCCATCTCTTCGTTATGTACAGTGTGCATGTCTGTAGCCGACATTGTGTCTTGGTAAAGAATTGGAGAGGATTCTGCCTCCTGTGGGGGAGCTGCATTCCAACACTTTCTTGATGGATCTCCAGTAACATAAAGATTTGTAACAGAAGGACATACTTCAGTCACATAATGTTGAGAAGGTTCCGCAAGCCTCCTTTTTTTCAACGGACGTCTTTAAAAAAAAAAGAAAAAAAGTAAAGAAGTAAATAAAAAAAAAACATGAGAAACTATATTTAACATCCATTATGCAAGGTTGTACTAATTTTGCCTGTCTATGCCGTACCAATACATCTTCTAGGTGCTGCATGTTTCTATGAGCATCAGTCTTCACCAGGTATAAGTCTGATTAGGAATTCTGAATACTGCAAAAACAATACAGATTCTGAACAAAGACACTAACTAGAATCTAGGGAACATAAGAATGTTTAGCTATTATAAGCACTTTTATGCTGGTTTTCATTATATTTGTTCTGATGGGCAACCAAATTGGTCTATTACCAGTCTGGGAAAGGAGGGCAATAAGAATATAACTTTATTTATTGCTTTACTTATAAATATAAAAACAATTACATTATAACATATATTGAAAGATACATATATTGTCAGACAACCAATTAGGCAGACAAGGTGCTTGCATGAACATGCATTTTATACTATTATTAAATAAACTTCTTGAAGAAACATTAACATTTTTTGTTGTCTAGACGAATTGTATATTTGTTAGATCAATTCTTCTGAAAATAGAATTCATGTTCAAAACAAAAAAAGTTTACTTACTCAAAATCATCCTTTAGTCGCTTGTGTTTATTCCTAACCATCAGTGAGAACCTACCAAAATAAAAACAAAAAACGTTTTATTGAATTAGACAGAAAAGAATAGCAAGACATAATTTTTATGTTTTATTTTTAGAATGCCCTCATGATCGATAATGCTGGGAATATAATAAACATAGAGATCGCAATTAGAAATGTAGTATAGACTATAAAAAACAATATGCAGTTTAAATTAAATGAGTGTGTGTATATATATATATATATATATGTACACACATACCCGGTATGACCTCGGACTCCATTTTACCCAAATACATTTGGATCTTGGTGAGATTTGTAAAAATGTACTACCCTTTGATTAGGACATGATAACAGTAATACAGTCAACTACAGCGCCTAACATTTTTACTGCTGACTCCTAACAATTTTATTATTATAAATAGAATTTATAGTCAATAACCTGACTCTTGACATAAAAAAAAAAAAAAGAAAAAAAAAAAAAAAAAAAGAAAGAAAGAAGGTTTGTCTGGCAACTCTCTAACCTGTTTGGCTCCTAAAATTACATATACAATCATCCACATTGGTGCAGTAGATATATTGAAAAACAATTTCAAGTTTGGGTTTTCTTACTAGATAGGGCTTGCCCTTGGTGAATTATAGACTTCACAGAATATGCATGTCACTAGCTGGTTTCACACTTCCTTTGCACAAATGAATTACTCAGTTGGAAGTTGGCATCACCATATAGTAATAAATGTAAAACATTCTGTGTTACAACCTAACCTTGATCATTCTCATCAAGTATAAAATTAAAGGATTATTGTAGATTTGGAAAAACACATCACATTTGCAACAAACTAAACAACTTTATCAGCTGTGCAAGACTTGGGCATACAAATACTTTCATTTTAGCAGTCTCTGCTTGTGAAAGGAAGCTGCCATGATAGTCTTACTTCCAATCAAGTCAAAGGGGTGGTTAAAGAGCAGTGCAAGTTGCCTTCTAATAAAAATATAAAGCTACACAGTTTTAACTTAACCAATTTACCACAACATGTAAGTAAGAGCAAATTAATATTAACTTATTCTACTTGCTATGAATCTGTTTATTTCAGCACTTAGTATGGTATGCAATGTAAATTACAAACAATTCGGAGATGCCAGATTTTTAAACCAGCAAACCCTGCATGCATTATGTATATATTGTAGGCAATTAGGTATTTTTCATTACATTATAAATAGTACATATTTACTTTTATAACAACCAATATCTTTAAGTTTATTACATGAGCACACGTTAATTAAAACATAATGAAGAGCCAACAAGTTGTAAAATAACTTGTTACAAATACTTACTCATTGTGTACTTTAGGAACACTTGGTTGTGCCCCTTCATGACTCTGGAAAGTTCCCATGGGTCCCAGGAATGAGTTATCACTTGCAACGGCTGCAGAGGCACTTTGCACATTAAAGTATGCATTTTGTAGGTTCACTTGATTTAACTCATTGACCGTGGCAGTAAGAAATGGAGATTCTGCTACTCCAGGTTGACCAGTTCTTTCAATGAAAGGATTTGTAGACTGACGATAATCCATTCCAAAGAGAGGATTTCCATAAAATGTCCTGTCAGCTATGGCCATTCCTGCTTTCTCCTGTAAAATAAAACAAATGGGTTTTTTCTGAAACATATTTAATCTAATTAATAGAACATAATGCTGCTTTGTGATGTGAAGTGGAGTTAACTGCATGGAATACATAACACAAACCACATCTCTCAATTCCATATCGTGCCACATAATACATTGAATATATAAAAAATGACACAGCTTAGAGCAAGCTTTAATGATATATAAAATAATGCAGCACAGGGCAGTTTATTTCTATGAACAAATTGGATTACAAATAAATATACCAGTAAAAAAAATAGCTAATAACATTTTTTTTTACGTTAAATCATGACCCAACGTTTAAAACCCTCAACAACAGTGCACCCCATTACATCTCTGTTCTCATCTCAAAATACTCTCATCTGCTGATGACCTTCTTCTATCCTCCTCTCTTATCAACTCCTCTCACTCCCGTCTTCTAGACTTTTCTCATGCTGCCCCTATTCTCTGGAACTCCTTGCCTCGCTCTACTAGACTATCCTCATGCTTCAAAACCTCACTAAAAAAATGCATCTGTTTTATTAAGCTTATCACCTTCATCCTTAATATGCACAATGTATCTATCACTCTCCTGTATCACAACCAAAGACTTTAAATCTTATAAAAGGTGCTAGAATCTAAGTTCAGGCAGGGCCATCTATTCGTTTGCATTTAACTGTTTTCGCCTAGTACTCTACTTAACCCAAGGTGTAGCGCTGCCAAATATGATGGCGCGTTACCACTTAAAAATAATAATAATGTGGTCATACGTGTAATATTCTTCATGCCAGTCTTGGCATAGTCTGAGGCGTTTCATACATACAGAGGCACTTTGCCAAAGCCCAACCCTTTGTATATGCAGTAATTGCACACGCCTCCTGCTTACAGCCATCTGCCAAGGTAGTAGAAGTGCCTACATAATAATATGTACTGTACAATTACTGGACTTCAACTCCATATATCACATTGCAGTTTAGCACGGTACTACTAATCAAGGAAGGAAAAAAGTTCAGGAACCAATGAACTAAATCGTGAGATGCTGTAACCAACATGAAGGGTTGTCATAGTGACACAGATAGTGCAGTGATGCCATAGTAAGATACCCTGAGCCTTAGGTTTAGCCTGGAACCATTTCACAAACTCTGGTGATACATATAACATACAGTGAGTGTGTGTATAATTACATGTTACATGTACAGGGTACTCCCCCCTCAGATAATGCTGTGATAGTGAGACACCCGGAGCCTTAGTAGGTATAGCCTGGGGACCCTCATAAACTGCACTGATGCATATAATGACATGCAGTGTGTATATAATTACATATTACATGTCACATGTACAGGTCCTACCTCAGATAAGTACCGGCCCTTCTACAGGATCACACAGTCAGTCTCAGGTATCGGTGTGTGTATAACTACATGTCACATGTACATTCCGTCTCATGTATAACTACATACTACATGTCACATGTACATTCCGTCTCATGTATAACTACATGTCACATGTACCGTCTCAGTTATCGGCGTGTGTATAACTACATGTCCGTGTGTAGTAACCCCCCAGACATACCGACTCCTAGCACTGACATGACAAGGCCGTGCTCCCCTCACATATACCCGTCCCTCACCTCAGCAGCACCGTCCTCCTCCTCTCAGCCTCCTCAGATGCTCCGGAGCCTTCCGCTGGTCACTAGTTGTTATTGTTATGCTCACGATACGAGTCTCGCGCCGCTTCTTCAGCTGTTCAAAACAGTGGGCATGGTCATGCTTAACATAGTCACGTGACGCCCTCGTACTTTTCTAGAACGCTCTGAAGATTTCCAGTCGGTCCACCATAGAGGCGGGATGACTGGAAGATAGAGAGTCGCTAGGGGGAGTATGGCCGATCTCATGAAGCTATGAGGTGGCCATCTTGGTAGCGGAGAAGTTAACTATGTTGCTGCCAGTAAAAGGCATTGAAAGGGCAATGCTTACAACAGCTGAAGCGACGTAACCGAAGTGCTGTTGGGGCTATAGTCACTGCATCATTTTTGCAAAATAATACATACTTAGAAACAGTAGCAATCTGTCTAGTTTTATAAAGCTGCAACCAAGTTATGTTTCTGTGTTTTAATCATGTCATTTAGCATATGTCTGGTACCATGCTGGCCATCTGAACAAAAGAGGTTGTTGTTCAGTCATGTCCAACTCTCTGAGACCATATGAACCACAGTACACCAGGCACATCTCACATTATGTCTCTGGTTGTGCTAATCCATAAAGTTCTCATGGCAAATATACTGGAGTGGGTTGCCAGTTCCCAGTGGACAGCGGTATCTCTGACCTTTTTTGCAATTTGGACAATTGAATAGGGCTCTAAATAAGCCCATAACATATTTTTCTAAAGAAGTTTTTAGTTAGTAAACATCTATCCAAAAGCAAGGTTTTCACTAACTAAAAACTTATTTAAAAAAAATATGTTATGGGCTTATTTAGAGCCCTATTCAATTGGCCAAATCGCAATTGAATGAGGGCCTGGGTATATAGCTCACAGCTTCATTGAGGTACAGAAGCCCATTAACCACAAGTGGCGATCTGGAAGGGGAGAGAGGTTACCTTTCCTTATCAGTTCATTAACTGAACTTTCCGGAACTTGTGGGTTAAGACTACGCCAGGCGGAGCCAGCAGCAAAAGTGCAAGTGTCCACTAGATGGCACTGTTGTGGTTTGAAGGTAAACGGGAAACTCAGCGCCCAGTAAAACACTTCTCACCCAAACACTCACATCCAGAGCCGCCAAGCCAGGAGCCCACCTCCCCATCCCGAGCAGCCCCACATCCAGAGCCAGGAGCCCCCTAGCAGACGCTCACCCCGAGCATCCTCAGCGATCCAGAGCCAGGAGCCCCCAGCAGACCTTCACCCCAAGTAGCCCCTGCGATCCAGAGCCAGGAGCCCCTAGCAGACCTTCACCCCGTGTAGCCCCCGCTATCCAGAGCCAGGAGCCATCCGTTTATGTTTCCCCCCGGGGCAGCACCTGGAAACACAGCGCCATCTAGCGCCCACTTGCAGTTTTGCTGCTGCAGCTGAGCTGTGTAGTCCTAACCCACAAGGTTCGAACTTCGCCCCACTATTTTACTATGTAAAGTTTCTTCTGCCATTACCCTAACCCTAAAAACAAATTCAACAAAGTATCAGCGTGTCACGCCACCTGCTGTCTGCTACATGCCACTGCGATGTTTGGGACATAAAAGGAAGGGCCCAACCTCTTTTAGTACAATTTTATTGTAAACTAGCGAATTGCCCGTCAAAAAATGACGGCAATGGAATTGTAAGGTAGCTAATGCTGTTTTGTGTGTACAACTGAAATATATAATACAAATTAATAAATGAATACACTTTACCTATTTTGAAGCATTGTGTTGAAGAGCTGCAATCTGTTTTGATGTTGCTGCAGCATTAGTGGTGTGGAGCTGCTGTGTAAGCGTGGTTAATTTGTGTAGTGTAATAGTGTGCGTGCGCGAGACGAAACCGTTAGCGTAGTTGTGTAGTTCCGCATTGTTGTAAAATGGCGGCTAATTTGTGGTATGCGTCTGTAGTGGAATATCCGTAGGTGTTTTGTGGTGTTTTGCGTGTTTCTTGTGGTGTTTTGCGTGTTTAGAGTGCTGTAGCCTCGTTTTCGTTTTGTTCGGCGGCCATTTTTTCTCTCGCTTAGCAAATTCGTTAGTGTCTAAACTCTTTTATTATGAGTTAAATGAAGGTGTAAAATCCTGGATGCTCCCTCTTGCTGTAGGTAAGCTTTTTATGTATGTGTTGTGTATATTTATTGTGTTTTTTATTTTTTCATGTCCGCGGGTTGCGGGCGATTTTTGCGAGTCAGTAATGTGTGTTAACGTGTCTCGTATGTTGTTTGCGTTGCGACGTAAGGTTTGCGAGGGTTGCAGTTGCTTTGCGAGGGCCGCAGTTGATACACACACAATATACACACACATTATATATACACACACAATATACACACACATTATATATACACAAACAATACATACACACAATATAGAATATATATAGAGCTGGAAAGCCAAGAGATTATTAAATATTTATTTTTGTAAATAAAAACCGCATATAAGAAAATACCAATGTAATGTATGACATTATGGCCCCAGTGATGGCTGGAGATGTGACATCTCAGGGCCCAGCCTGCCACGCCTCACCTGCTCCTGCAGTGCGAGGCCTTTTCCCCTGTGAGGTCCCCACAAACCAGGCCAGGACTCCCTTCTATCTCACAACCCTCCCCCAGCTCCACTCACCGCTTCACCACCCCAGTTTTAATCTTGATGTGCCTGACGCGTGGGTCTGCCATGGTCCTGGAGCTTCACAATAGAGCGACGTCAGTGGCGGGAACCGATGCGCACTGACACAGACGCACAGGGGCTGCAGGCAAGGGCATTGCGAGGGCTGCGGGCAAGGGCATTGCGAGGGCTGCGGGCAAGTGCATTGCGAGGGTTGCCGGCAAAGGCCTCAGTTGCTGGGATGGAGCGCCTTTGGAGGGTATGAGCATTGTATATGAGCCCGCAAGCTACGCGAGCCCGCAAGCGTGAGCAATGGCCCGTACGCTCACAATTATATATGTGATAATTCATTTAAATATTTTTAATGCCCCCGAGATTTATAAGCTCCATATCTGTCTAAATATACTTTCTAGTCACATCCCACTATCATATTGCAAGTACTTATGCATGTTAGGAGAGCATTCCCCACTCAGCGGCTCCCACTCCAGAGACAAAAAAATATTTTGTGAAATAAATAGCTCATAAAACTTGGGCTATGATTAAAACATAGTAATTAAATACTTAAATGCACAGTAAAAATTAAATAAAGTTTATTTTTCTTACCACGTCCTACCTACTTTCGAGAGAGCCCTTTATATGCACAAGGAAGTAACCCTTTATCTGTGTTAACTGTTTATATTCCCTCCTGATACATAAGTGTCCTGTTCTTGCACTTTTCTACCACACATTCATGCTGCTCCTAGACTGCAGCCCACCTATGCTGTCCCCTGCACTCTCATGCTGCTCCCACAATGCTCATATCCTCCAGGGTGAATACTTAGAGCTGGGGCAGTCAACATGCTCTGTGCTTATATAGAGCCCTATTCAATTGGCCAAATCACACTTGAATGAGGCCCTATATCTTTATAGTGAAAAATTAAAGCTTCCTCCTCCTTGTATGCCCTTGAATACCATTAAATAAGAGCCAGTGTTGGCATTTATAAAAAAACGTTTGAACTCTGCACATTGACATTATTTTCATGAAAACAGTTGGACCTTGGAGAATCTTGTACAAAATAATAGATTTTCCCACCTTTAAAGTGTGCCATTGATAGTAAGATAATTATTATCCAGGTTGTCATGTTTTTTATACAGTTTTCCCTTAAAAGTAGTACAAATTTGTTCAGGCATTTAAAAAAATATATATTTTAAATATTACAGAAGCTGATTGCTGTATAAAACAGACATCAAACCATTTTTTCTTCATTACATCTGAAAGATGTTTTTGATAATGTAACACTGTGTGTTTTTTCTTCAAATAATGCTTTCAAGGCAGAAAATATATTTAAAGGGGGAGAGAGACACAGTGGAGGGGGGAGAGATACAGGGGAGGGAGGAAGAGACACAGGGGAGGGTGGAAGAGACAAAGGTGGGGAGGGGAGGAGGACTCAGGGGAGTGAGGGAGGAAGACACTGGGGGAAGAAGACACAGGGGAGAAGAGTGGGGGTAAGAAAGACACAGGGGATGGGGCAAAAGACACAGGCGAGGGGGGAAGAGACACAATGGAGGGTGAGGAAGAGACACAGGGGAGTTGGCAAGAGGCACAGGGAGGGGGGAAGAGACACCGGAGTGCAGAGGGAGAAAGAGACACAGGGGAAGAGAAAGAGGGGAGGGAAGGGGGGGGGGAGACACAAAGGGGGAAGAGACACATGGGAGGGGGGAAAACAGGGGAGGGAGTGGGGGAGGAAGACACAGGGAAGGGGAGAGGGGGTGGGAAAGACACAGGGGAGTCGGGTAAGAGAAACAGAAGGGGAGAAGGGGGGAAGCGACACAGGGGAGGGTGGGGAAGAGACACAGGGGAGTTGGCAAGAGATACAGGGAAGGGGGGAAAAGACACAGGGGATGGCAGAGGGAGAAAGAGACACAGGGGAGAGCGAGAAAGAGACACAGGGGAGGCAAGGGAGGAGAGACACAAGGGGGGGAAGAGACACATGAGAGGGGGGAGACACAGGGGATGGAATGGGGGAGAGGCGAGGGGAGAGGGGGGAAGACTCAGGGGAGTGGGGAGGAAGACACAGGGAGGAGGAAGAAGACACAGTTGAGGGGAGAGGGGGTGGGAAAGACACAGGGGAGGGGGGCAAGAAACACAGGGGAGGGGAGAAGGGGGGAAGAGACACAGGGGAGGGTGGGGAAGAGACACAGGGAAGTTGGCAAGAGACACAGGGAAGGGGGGAAGAGACACAGGAAAGGGAATGGGGGAGAGACACAGGGAAGGGGGGAAAGACACAAGAAAGGGAGATGGAGGGAGGGAGGGAGAGAAAAATAAAAAATTATACAGACGGGCAATTTACTGGTATATATATATATATATTTTTTATTTGTAACACTCCAATAGAGATATTTTTTAAGAAGGACCTGCAAGCGGGATGTGTGTATGTGTTTGTTGGGGGGGGGGGGGTCACATAAACACATGTGGACCTTGGATATGCCTGACATGTTTGTCAAATGACTGAAATGTGTGAATTCAGCATTATTGACATGTCTTATTTAATGCCATATATATCGCTGCTTACTAAACCAAAGATATGAAAAGTAAGACAAGATATACTACCAATACTCCCCATGCACTAACCTTAAAGGACCATTGTAGGCCTATATATAAACTACACTCTTTAGAAGAACACTTAAAGGAAGCAAACATGGTTTAGAATGTTAAAAAATACAGCCTCTAATTTTTAATTGTGTATGCAATTATGCTGCAGTTAGATATACAATTTTGGTTTGGACTGAGCAACTTCCTGAGGTGTGACAAAACTGTAAATAAAAAAGAGGCTTCCGTCGGCACAATGGGAATGTGGCAGTTAAAGTTGTATTTATTTATTTTCCTAAACATTTTGCCCTTTTATCAAGTTAAATTATTCAAAACTCCATATATAATATAATTGACCACCATGGGCCTTTAATAACTGTAAAGGAGCTCTGAATATAGGATATTTGAATGTATATCATGGACATGCTTGAATTCCTTTACTGTATTTGCCCCTATCATTTATGCATCAAGGCTTTGTGTCCCTGAGGCTAGAGCCGGACAACATACAACATGTTTTATACACACTGCATTTTAGTTACTCCACCTTAAACCCCTCCCTTGATTTAAGTGGGTGGGGGCAACAAACAGTCATATGACCAGAAAGACACAAAACAACAGACAAGTTGTGACTTTGTACTTAGGTCTGGCTCTGCACACTGAGCAGGTAAGAACTCATCATGTCATTGTGTGGATTTCATTGCAATGCCATAACTTAAGAATCTGAGGAGATTTATATTAAAAAGGTAGAATTTCCTATAAAATAAGAACTCATTGGTTCATCTAATCTTGTTTTGTTTTCTGTTCTGGAATCTGATAAATTGGGTTTTATTTTGTATTTCTTATGTCTATCACTAGCAACGACACATTCGCTCACAGTATTGGTCTCTAGCACTTCTATGGAAAGACTCTCAAATATTCACCCCCTCTTCTATAAAATGTTATCTTGTATTTCAAAAAGTCTCAACCTCTTGTTACGCAGGAACTGCTGATCATTCACATAATCTACCACCATCATGGAACCTTGACAGCAGGAAATGATTGGGACTATATATATATATATATATATATATATATATAAATATTATTGAACTGTTATTCTGCTTCTATCTATCTATCTATCTATCTAACATATATTAAAAGTGTAGTAGCCATGAATGTCCAGTATTTCAGATGTTAATCTTCTATTAATAATATTCCCTCACATTGTGATATGAGCTTAAATTGCCTTAATGCTGAATTGTTTTTATTTTTTATTCATTGCATTTTTATTAGATGGAAATCACATAAAGTTACAGATAATATATAGAATAGGTCTTATTTACATCTAGAATATATATACATTCGTTGAGTATAGATATGCTTCCGTACACAATAAAACATTAGCTGCATTAAAGTATATACAACTATTCCATCTATAAACTGATTCCCTACAGACTATCCCCATTATCTGGTGATATTATCCCATAGTGCTTTAATGTATTACGTAGTCCGCATGGGAACCACCTCCGTTCATATTTTATTTTATCATCTTCCAACATTTTAAACCTATAACTATAAAATAAAATTGTTAACCATAGTTACCTACTTTACAAGATTAGACATTCCCGCCGATCCTTTCTCCTTTACCGTATTACCGTTTTTTCTGAAGTAGCCGGTCCCCCCCTTTCCCCATTACACCATCTTGGGGTCTAACACCAGTATCTATCTAGTTCAGGGGTCACCAAACTTGGTCCTGGAGGGCCGACCCAGGCCTGGATTTGTGGATATCCTTGCTGCAAACAGGTGAGTCAATCAGGATGGCTGAAGAAACAAGATTCTCACCTGTTTGCAGCAAGGATATCCACAAATCCAGGCCTGGGTCGGCCCTCCAGGACCGAGTTTGGTGACCCCTGATCTAGTTGGTCGTTCCCTAAATTTCAACCACACACCCCACACTTCATTAAATGTATTCATTGTATCTTCCAAAGAGTGGGAAATTTGTTAATTTATAGCAATATAATACAATTTATCCATAATAAATTGAAAATTCAGATCCTTCTGTTTCCACTGTTTAGCTATATGAGATTTGGAAGCTAAATATAAAGGAGTCTATTTTGTGCTTGGGAGAGTGACGTCACCGGTATCCCCAGCAAACAGGTTTCTATAGTTTCCTGTACTGGAACCTTGAACAGCTCAGAGGCCACTTTGGGTCTACACAGCGTGTCCATTTCGCTATTCTTTCAGGGGTAAGATAGGTGCGGTGTAATACTTTAATTTCCGTTTCCAGTATGCTATGATTTAGAGAGCCTCTATAGATATTCCTCCAGGAGACCATCCATTTTTCCTCCTCCCAGCATTTTCCCATATCTGCCTCCCAATCTTTGATATAATTATCTTTAATTGATAACTTTGGCGAGTTGAATATATCATAGATTCCACAAATTATTCCCTTTGCTGTGGGGTTGCTAATACATATCCGAGACAACTAGGTCCCCTTAGGAAGACCCTGTTTTCTAACCAATGTCTCAATAAAATGTCTAAGTCTACACATTGTGCAATGTTCCTGTAAGGGGAGATGGAATGTGTCAATAGTTTGTTTATTGTCCAGAAGTTTACTATCTTTTATCCAATTCCCTAGCCTATTTAGGCCTTTTGATTTCCACCAACCCTTTGATGCTAAACTAAGACCTGTCGGGGCCCCAGGATGATTAATTATACGGGTCATGGGTGAAGGATTTAAAAACAGGGCATGGTTTCTGGCCCACTTCCAGCATTGTAATGTATGGTTTATAACAGGATGTCTCAGCTTGTAAACCCAATCAGGGATTTTATCCAGCCAAACGAGGATGTCCCATGTCAATGGGTTTAGTAAGTGATCCTCCATAAAAACCCACGCCGGCTGATGATTAGCAGAGTGGGTAATTGGAATGAACGAGAGCTGGGCAGCCCTGTAGTATTTTCTTAAATCAGGTAGCGATGACCCCCCTCTAGATTTATGTTTAAACATTATGTTTTTAATAATTTTTGCCGGTTTTCCAAGCCAAATAAACTTGCAAACTTTCCTTTGGAAACCCTTTAACGCTGAGAGAATAATAGGCAGAGGTATTGATCTGAATAGATATAAGAGTTTTGGAAGTATATTAATTTTAAATGCATTAATTCTACCTAGCCAAGATATTGGAAACCTGCCCCATTTTATCAGGACTTGACTCAAAGATTTCAATAACGGGTGATTTTCCCTGTATAAAGTTCCCAGATTAGAAGTGATTTTGTTGCCTAAATATTGAATATACTTGGAAACCCATTTAAAACAAAATCGTTCCCTTAAGGATTGTTTAAGAAGTTCTGGCATGAAAAAAAAATGTATTACAAACTATATATTTTAATATAGGCAATGTATTTCTTGTATTTTAGCAATTTTTTACATTATTGGACCCCATTGAGAAACGCATGAATTTAACAAATTGCATTAAGGTTGCACTGCAAAACTAAGGGCCTCATTCTATTAGCGGCCGCAGCCGTTGCGGGGCCGCAAGGACCGACCGCAAGCTATTCGGCTATTCTATTCCCTTCCGGCCGGGGGCTCCGGCAGGCTTGCGGCCGGCGCCTTGTTATCCCTTGCGGCCGCTCGCGCCGGAGGAAAGCCTTTGATCTAAAACGGCCGCAAGAGTTTCGGCCGCAAGAAAGCCCCGGTTGCTATTCAATTGCTACGGGAAACCTCTCTGCAAGGCTAAAAGCGAGCCGCAGCTTACTTGCAGCAAAAAGGTCCCGCTAGCACCAATTAAGCACATAATAAAGCCATAATAAAGCCATCCTGCACTCTGAGGAGACTATAACGTGATTGTAGGTGTTAGCAAAAATAGCACAACATTCCCCTATACTCAAATCCGTAATTTTTGTATTTTCAAAATCTTGTCAAATATCCGTGGACAATGTCCCGAGGGCTTGGAGCACCTCAGACCCGCAAAGGCTGCGGGATTAGCCTCCGTCAAGTCCGGAAATGGGTAAAATAGACCTACGGGTCGTAAAGGGCTAACTTACAAGTCGTAGCATCGAAAAACCATTCTGTGTTTTCATTAAAAGTGAAAGTGATATTTGGTTTCAGAATTAAAAGCTCAACATTCCCCTACTCTCAAATGCGCAAATAAAGATATTTAACTTCATCTATCATGCAAGCCCGCATGGGTTTGAATAACGAGCTACGGGCTTGGTCAGTGAAGTCTGTGGGACTTGTACGGATTTTAAAATTAAAATACAATTTGGCGATGTGCAAGCTTGAGAATGTTTGGCTAGTAATCCTCATGCCCCCCCGTTATGTTCACCATCATTTACAGTGCTTTGCAGTGCTGAATTGAATAAATATAGGCTATTACAATGCTGGGTTTGCGGTCCTTCATCTCCGAACCCGTACGGGTTTGAACAAGGACCAGCCCGCGGAACTACGTAGCTATTACATGTGGCCTGTAAATTATCCTCACCTATTATCCCTTATGAGGGATCAGCCTGTATCAAGTGTTTACTGCACTACAATATATCTTACCTAAAGTGCGTTTACGTGGCTCCCATAGGAACTTAAAGAAAATGCTACATGTTCTCAAGGCTTAATTGCAATTTCTTGCTGACAGATACCTGCTTACTCAATTAAACACTGGCACCCAACTAATGCTAAGTCACACCTGGTGAATACAGAGTCCCAGGGGTTAACACAAAACCACCTGCCCTACAGATACATTTATAACAACAATAATTCTATCTCAGCATTCGCAGCATGGCACAGTCCACATTTACGTGGAAAGTTTTTTAACTTGACTGAGGCTGCTATGGAGAATACTATGTTTATTGGCTCTGACTGATTGCTTCATACTCATAGAGCAGCTTATGTGACATGTAAGAACCCTTTACTGGCTACTAGTATTGTGGATTTGTGCACAGGTTTCATCTACTTTGATAGAGGAACACACAATACCAGAGGCTTTATGTATTTTTCAGGGTTTAATAAACCTCCAGTGAAATAACAAAACAAAACAAAATATACAAAAAATAATAGGCTTAGCTTACACTGAAGCATGACCTAAACCAGTAAACAGTTCCTTTACTATCAGCTAACCCTGGGTGGAGAAAAATCAAACAATTCAAAAGTCCATGTATTCACTGATCTGTATAGTCTTTCAGGTGATCGAATGTTGCTTCAAGTGGCCGTGTGTGGAGGACTGAAGGACTTAGCCACACACACACACGACCACTTGCAGAGCAAACCGTATTATATATATATACTAGGGACTTGCCAGTCAAAAATGACGCCAATAAAATTATGATTTTTTCCTTACTGATAAGGTACATCTGACTGTAATTGGTTAAGAGCTGCTTACCCTTGAGTTCAGGGACGGGTAAAATAGGCCCTAGCTTTGTTAGGTGAGGGGGGAATCGCAGCCTCGGGAGGCGTCCCTCGCCTGCTCCGTCGCGGGAGGTGAATTGCCCTGCCCACTGACCAAAGTGGGTGTTGCATCACCTCACGGACGTGCTTGGAAAAGCATTGGGGGCCTAGGGCATGAGGTCACTGACCTTGGCTGGGCTCCTCCTCCAAAATTGTAAGTTATCGTATATGTTAAATTTGTTTTTTTTTAATAAAGCCATGGACCGGGATACTCCCAACCTGTTGTCAGTCTTTTTATTTTCCTTTGCCAAAATGGATCAAGCTAAGGGTCATGTGTCAACTACTAAATCGAAGGGAATAGATGTAATAATCACCCTTGGGGTCATGTATAGTACAGGTGTGAATCTTCTAAGCAGGTAACAATATTGGAAGATAATACAGCATATTTAATTCACTGTTTAGTGTATGCATGGACAGTACTTAAAGGGACATGAAAGGTTTCTGAATTTCACTAGGAATATAATATACCTATTTATTTACTTTTAGGTACTTTATATTATTAAGAAGAGTTTAAAAGCTTTGCTTTCATGCCTAAAATTATACAATTTTACCACTTTTGGTGTGCCCACTGCAGCATATACAGCCCATGAATACACTGTGAAGTGCAGTGTTTTTTGCAATTTGTGTGTCAGTGACCTCTCTCAAGTAGCATGCTGCAGAATGTTGCCACTGATTGGTTACTATGAGACAATGCAATCCTGTATTTAGAAGTACACTGTCTTCATGAGCTGCAAAGGAGATGAACCATTTGGAGACTATTTGTGAGACTTTTAGGCAGAAAACAGAGCTTTCAAGAACTTCCTAATAAAATAAAGTAAAAAAAAAGTAAATGCACGTAAATATATTATATTCCTAGTGAAATCCAAAAGCCTTCAGTGCCCCCTGATGGTTAACATTTGAGTAGGAACTACAACACATACTACGGTAGTTGTTCTTGTGTAGTAATGGAGCCAAAGGCCACAGAAGACAGCTTGTTGTTACTGCAGATAATGGGATGTTCCTGGTGACCTGTAGCTACTTCCCTTTCACATACAATCTTGCTGACTCTGCTGATAAGATTTGCTGACAGTGTAAGTGTGACCTGGCCAAGGAGTTCATATTGTGAAATGTTTTGGTTAATTGATAAATGAAAACGCGCTATGTGAAACAGTCATGGCGATGGTCTGGAGAATGTGATAATCAAAATCAGTAATCAGATATTTTAATACATATGTCTGTGCAATTTCAATGCACTAAAATATTCGTGAAACGTTCCTTTTAAGCAATTCAGACAAATTCATAGCTGAGGAATAGTACAATAAACATTGTATTAATCTGCTTAAATGATATGTAACAGGTTCAGAACCATTCAACCCATAGTGAAGTCAAGATAAAATATTGTAATATTTTGAATGGTTATGGAGACCAAATGACTCTTTACCAAAGAATAATGACTGGATGAGGTATTACATGAGGACAGTGTGACTGAGGGATGAGAGGGAGACAGTGTGACTGAGGGATGAGAGGGAGACAGTGTGACTGAGGGATGAGAGGGAGACAGTGTGACTGAGGGATGAGAGGGAGACAGTGTGACTGAGGGATGAGAGGGGGACAGTGTGACTGAGGGATGAGAGGGAGACAGTGTGACTGAGGGATGAGAGGGAGACAGTGTGACTGAGGGATGAGAGGGGGACAGTGTGACTGAGGGATGAGAGGGAGACAGTGTGACTGAGGGATGAGAGGGGGACAGTGTGACTGAGGGATGAGAGGGAGACAGTGTGACTGAGGGATGAGAGGGAGACAGTGTGACTGAGGGATGAGAGGGGGACAGTGTGACTGAGGGATGAGAGGGGGACAGTGGGACTGAGGGATGAGAGGGGAGACAGTGTGACTGAGGGATGAGAGGGGGACGTGTGACTGAGGGATGAGAGGGAGACAGTGTGACTGAGGGATGAGAGGGGGACGTGTGACTGAGGGATGAGAGGGGAGACAGTGTGACTGAGGGATGAGAGGGGGACAGTGTGACTGAGGGACGAGAGGGGGACGTGTGACTGAGGGACGAGAGGGGGACGTGAGACTGAGGGACGAGAGGGGGACAGTGTGACTGAGGGACGAGAGGGGGACAGTGTGACTGAGGGACGAGAGGGGAGACAGTGTGACTTGTGACTGAGGGACGAGAGGGGAGACAGTGTGACTGAGGGACGAGAGGTGGACAGTGTGACTGAGGGACGAGAGGGGGACAGTGTGACTGAGGGACGAGAGGGGGACAGTGTGACTGAGGGATGAGAGGGGGACAGTGTGACTGAGGGATGAGAGGGAGACAGTGTGACTGAGGGATGAGAGGGGGGCAGTGTGACTGAGGGATGAGAGGGAGACAGTGTGACTGAGGGATGAAAGGGGAGACAGTGTGACTGAGGGACGAGAGGGAGACAGTGTGACTGAGGGACGAGAGGGGGACAGTGTGACTGAGGGATGAGAGGGAGACAGTGTGACTGAGGGACGAGAGGGGGACGTGTGACTGAGGGACGAGAGGGGGACGTGTGACTGAGGGACGAGAGGGGGACGTGAGACTGAGGGACGAGAGGGGGACAGTGTGACTGAGGGACGAGAGGGGGACAGTGTGACTGAGGGACGAGAGGGGAGACAGTGTGACTGAGGGACGAGAGGGGAGACAGTGTGACTGAGGGACGAGAGGGGAGACAGTGTGACTGAGGGACGAGAGGGGGGACAGTGTGACTGAGGGACGAGAGGGAGACAGTGTGACTGAGGGACGAGAGGGGGACAGTGTGACTGAGGGACGAGAGGGGGACAGTGTGACTGAGGGACGAGAGGGGGACAGTGTGACTGAGGGACGAGAGGGAGACAGTGTGACTGAGGGACGAGAGGGGGACAGTGTGACTGAGGGACGAGAGGGGGACAGTGTGACTGAGGGACGAGAGGGGGACAGTGTGACTGAGGGACGAGAGGGGGACAGTGTGACTGAGGGACGAGAGGGGGACAGTGTGACTGAGGGACGAGAGGGGGACGTGAGACTGAGGGATGAGAGGGAGACAGTGTGACTGAGGGATGAGATGACTAATGTATTTTTGTGGAAGAGAAAGGGACAGTGTGGCTCAGGGATAAGATTGGTATTTTGGCTCCATGACAAGAGCACCAATGTGATTCCAACATGTGAATGACATGGAGTTGCTATGGAATGAGATAGGGACAGTATGGCTCATCAGAGTAGGTGATTTACTGCATATTTACTGACTAATTAAATCTAGAGGACATGTGTTTTTGGTAATGACTGAAACACTTGTGGAATCAGGAATATATAATAGACTAGCGACTTGCCCGTCAAAAAATGACGGCAATGAAATTGTAAGGTAGCTAATGCTGTTTGGTGTATAATAATGAAATATATAATACATTAATAAATGAATATACTTTACCTATTTTGAAGCATTGTGTTAAAGAGCTGACAATCTGTTTTGATGTTGCTGGAGCATTAGTGGTGGGGTGCTGCTGTGTCTCCTTTCCCCCTCCTTTCCCTCCCTTGTATCTCCTTTTCCCTCTCCTCTCCCTTATGTCTCCTTTTCCCCCTCCCCTCCCTCCCTTGTGTTTCCTTCCCCCCCTCCTCTCCCTCCTTTGTGTCTCATTTCTGCCATCGCCTCCCTCCCTTGTGTCTCATTTCCCCCTCCTCTCCCTCCCTTGTGTGTCATTTCCCCCTACTTTCCCTCCCAGGTGTCTCTTTCCCCACCCTCTTCCTCCCCTGTGTCTCTTTCCTCCCTCCCCTGTGTCTCTTTTTTCCCTCTCCCTCCGCTATGTATTTTCCCCTCCCTCCCCTGTTTCTCTTTCCTCCCCCTCTTTCTCCCCTGTGTCTCTTCCACCCCCTCTCCCTCCCCTGTCTTTCCCCTCTCTCCTATGTCTCTTCCCCATCTACTCCCTCTCCTGTGTCTCTTTCCCCCCTCTGTAACCCCCTGTGTGTCTTCCCCCCTCTCTAACCCCCTGTGTCTCTTCCCCCCTCTCCCTCCCTCTCTTTCCACCCTTTCCCCCCTCTCCCTCTGCTGTGTTCCTCATGACCCTCACCGTGTCCTGGGGGCCCTGGATGTCGGTCTCGGCCCTGTCCCTGGGGGCGGGGTACCACCCTTCTCCGTGGGTGTCGGAGGCCTGTCCGGGTGGCTGCTGGACTCCTGTGTGGTGGGTTGTGGGCCTGGCGCGGGTCCCCGGGTGTAGATGACATCTCCCAGCAACTGAGGCCAAGGGCTGCGGGCAAGGGCAGCGAGGGCTGAGGGCAAGGGCCTCAGTTGCTGGGATGGCGCTTCATCCCAGCAACTGAGGCCCTTGCCCGCAGCCCTCGCTACGCGAGGGCCGCGGGCTCACCATGTCCTGGGGGCCCTGGATGTCGGGGTCGGCCCTGTCCCTGGGGCCGGGGTTCCCAGCCTCCTCCGTGGGTGTCGGAGGCCTGTCCGGGTGGCTGGTGGACTCCTGTGTGGTGGGTTGTGGGCCTGGCGCGGGTCCCCGGGTGTAGATGACATCTCCCAGCAACTGAGGCCAAGGGCTGCGGGCAGCGAGGGCTGAGGGCAAGGGCCTCAGTTGCTGGGATGGCGCTTCATCCCAGCAACTGAGGCCCTTGCCCTCGCTACGCGAGGGCCACGGGCTCACCATGTCCTGGGGGCCCTGGATGTCGGGCTCGGCCCTGTCCCTGGGGGCGGGGTTCCCAGCCTCCTCCGTGGGTGTCGGAGGCCTGTCCGGGTGGCTGGTGGACTACTGTGTGGTGGGTTGTGGGTCTGGCGCGGGTCCCCGGGTGTAGATGACATCTCCCAGCAACTAAGGGCCGCGGGCTCGCTATGCAAGCCCGCAAGTGTGAGCAACGGCTTCAGTTGCTGGGATCCATCCCAGCAACTGAGGCCCTTGCCCGCAGGCCCTCGCTACGCGAGGGCCGCGGGCTCGCTATGCGAGCCCGCAAGCGTGAGCAACGGCCCTTACGCTCACAGGCTCGCCTCGCTTCGCGAGGCTCGCTGGGCGATGAGCGCCTGCGGCGCTCATCGCTAAACCCGCTAAAGTTCTACGGGTTAACGGCTCGCCTCGCTTCGCGAGGCTCGCCGGGCGATGAGCGCCTGCGGCGCTCATCGCTAAGCCCGCTAAAGTTCTACGGGTTAACGGCTCGCCTCGCTTCGCACGGACCACGCAAACAGCGTGACGACGACTCGTAGCAGGACAAATATAATATGTGATAATCACTTTGCAGAGCAAATGGTTCTGCTGTGAGACAATGATGCTAAAATCAGGAGATTTAGAGGAGAAACCTTTCTGTACATCAGCAGCACACAAAAAAATAGATTACGAAACATTGTTCAAAATATTTTTGCCATCATATAAACGAACAAGTAGACTGTGCTACTAATTAGCCCATCAAAGTGACTAATTGGTATTCATGAGCTGTTAACTGGCATAATAATGGGACACAGTGATTTTTATCTAAGGAATGATATATTTAAGGAAAGATGGCTATATCTTGAATAATCTACATGACAGAGTCCCTTTACGTTTGTAGGTTTTTGTTGTTATTGCTCTGGATATATTCTGTTGTGTGTATTTAAAAGTACTTTTTGAAGACGTAGGTGCTGTTTGGATGTAATATATTTTATTTATTACTTTTTGGGTATAATATTTTCAACATGTCTGTTCCAAGCATTGCTTACATGAAGGTTTCTCTATCTATATTGTAAATCTAATCAGATTGCTAGTAGAGCTGGAGCGATGTCTCATGTTCCTTTTCATTGTCTCTTTTTCCTGCAGGTCATGGCTCCCATTTGGCCAGTTTTGATTATTTTGTTACAATATTTCAATGCACCAGTGAAGTCATGCGGTAAGTAAAAATGAAATTATTTTCCTCACTATTGCAATTAGTATATACTGTAAAATCACTGCAAACTATGACCCCTTTTAAACTCCAAGCATGCATTGGCCGTCGTACAGCCCGTATGTCTGCGGGCTTGAAATTTGCTGGAGTTACAGAGCGATTAAATTAGAAACGCCAGCAAGGACATGGCTGGAATCCAAATCCATAAACCATGCTGCGGCACGTAGCAAATTATGAAAACCCTTAGTTATGGGTTTAGATGGAGCCAATAGTAAAATCATTACGTCACTAAAACATGGAGGTTACATTTCAATCACTTACGGGTTTGAAGTTCGAGCTGCGATCAGACTCGCATTCCAAAAATAATGCAATATGGAAAAATCAATAAATATAATAATCTAGTTAATGCAAGTTCTATTACATGTATTAACACATTGATTGCCAGGATTGATATAACACAGAAATTCAACATAAAATAAATTATTTTATATTGCAGATTTGCAAGCTTGACAATGTTGTGCTATTAATTTTAATACCTGACATCACTTTTCCTGTAATTTACAATACAGTATTGTGTTTATATTTGCTTTCACAGTGCTACGGACAGGAGTTTAACCCCCTTGCTGGTCCTCTCTAGTAGAATTTTTGTCTACATTTGCCATTTATGGGTGTATAAACCGTTACGGGCTTGAGGACTTTAATTTAATAGTGATTTGCAATTGTAACATTTATGGGATTGAAAGATCAAACGCTTAGCTGGGTCGGAGTTCAGATTTTGACAGCCCGTAGAGTTTTTCCGCCTGTAACCCTCAGATTGTTTGCGGATAGCTAAAAGAGGCCAGTTTAATAGCCGTCATTTTTGCAGGCTCCTTTACGGGCTTCTGGAACTGCAATTCGGCAAATTTAATAGGACTTTATGTATACACACTGTGTTGCTGCAAGTAATTACTCTCTCATATTCCTTGCTCATAGAGGGAAATATTTTCTAAATTGCATCCTGACTCTGGAAGATGCATCTTCCTTTTCGACATTTCATCTTGCAGGTATCTGCTATTAGAAACATATAAACTAAATGTGAAGGCAGATAAAAACCAACAGCAATATTAAAGTAGCTCAACGTTGAAAACCGTAGCCCGTAACACTTACAGCTATTAAATTAGCAACCTGTCAACAACTTGCGGGGTAGGGCCAAGAAAGGGCTACTGGACGTGAAATTTTGAATTGTGCGCCCATAAATCCTTTGATCTGTCAAGCCCGTAACCGCTACAATTCCAATCATGCTATTAAATTGCAACAAATTCACTGGTGTTCAAGCCCGTAACCTGCAAATGGAGCCCAAAAGCCAATGGGTACTAGAGAGGACCCGCTAGAGGGGTAAAGTCCAATGCACATATACACACACTACTGTACTTTTAATAAAAGGGAAAGTGATGTTAGGTCTTAGAATTAATAGGACAACATTCTCAAGCTTGCACATCGGCATAAAAAGAAATACTTTATTTCATGTTTACTTTCCGTGTTATATCGATCCATGCAATCAATGTGTTAATACATATAACGGCTTTATCAATATTGCATTATATCTGGAATGTGGGTCCGATCGTAACTCGTAATTGAACCCCGTAAGACTTTAAAATCCAACCTCCATTTTTCTGTGACGCAATGATGACAATCTCTGTTTCCATTGGCTCCATCTAAACCGGTAACTACTGGTTTGACTAATTGATCATGTTCAAGGCCGCGCAGCAACGTTCGAAAAATGTTTTACGGGTTTGCGTCTCAAGACTTAACTCGCGGCCTGTTCTGATTTAATAGCTATGTAACGCTGCCAAATTTCAAGCCTGCAGCCCTTGCGAGCTTCACGATGCCTCTAGGGGCTTCGAATTTAATAGGGCTGCAAAAGGGCTGCCCATTCTATCTACCTAAAAGTTTGTCTTAATTAAGCCTCAAAAACGCATTCGAAAAATAATTGGCTAAAATCGCTTTATAAATATTTTTTCTTGTTTTCTGCTACCTTTTGTAGCAAAAATAAGCAGGTTCTTAAAACTTACCCTAATATTGCAACTTTTTTGTTACTTTTTCATAAAGCAACATATCAATGGAACTTCCCTTTTGAAAGAGTGACAGTATTATTTATTAATATGTTTTGCATTATTCATTTTTAATGTCAGTTTAAGTTAAAATTTTATTCTGTGTTAAATTAAAATGTTGCCTAGGGTGCCAAAAACCTTGGGTCGTTGTTGGAGAACACCTCTATATAAATGACAATGGTAGTCGATTTTGAATTTTTTTTAATTTATGACTATTATTTTCCTTTCTGAAGAAATTCCAGAGGGAAATAGGCTTCTGATTCAATCATTGAATATAAAACTGCTGAGGTCAACACTTGATGTTTCACGTGAGCCCAACCCTAGTGTCTATGTTGGACTTCGTCTTTCTGAGGATCACAGTCTGCAGAGAGAGAATGAGTATCTTGAAAAGCTGAAAACCTCACTCCAAGACATTACCAGCAGGTAACTAGGTCATATAGACATGTCCTGCAGAATGAAACCATTGGCACACCTAGCTTTTTTTGTTGTTGTTTGTGTTTCCATCTCCACCTTGTTATACAACTCCTGACAAAATCACACATCCTCTCTATTATTAAATTATTATTATTATTATTATTAAACTGTAATTGCCCAGAATAGTGGGTACCCCCAGTAGGTGCCTGTAGAAAAATAACCATAGTTAAAAGTACATAAGAAAATATCTCATATTGGTAAATTATGTTCATAAAAGGTTCACGATTAAGCTTATTCTAAAAATGAAACTTAAGTATCCTAATTAGATAATAGGAAATAAAAAGTATCCCTTATGCTGTTGGCCAAGTGTTCAAATAAGATGTAGCTTATACTCAGTCACAAAATATTTAAAGTGAGTTTTTTTTTTATTAAGCAATGGATACTTCAACCAGAAGGTACCTCATATTGGAGAAGTAGTTTTTTTGTGAATATTGTTTATTTAATGTCATGGACCCCTTTCCAGAGCCTGGATCCTGGTGCATTAAGCTACCATTGAGGACATACCGACCCATTGGAAAATTGGTTGGGGGAATTATATTGCCACATGGGAAATGTGGGTGGTGGGGTGAATAGCCCTAAGACATAGGGCCATAGTGTACCACCATGCTTCATATGGTCTTATGGCATATGCCCCTGCCTTATCCTGTATACTGTATGTCATTCCCCATGTGATATTACTGTGCTCTGTGTTATGTTAAAATAATTAATGTGTACATATAGTACGGCCATAAGTGTAATGTATGAGTATAGTTCTATCATGGATGGAATGTGTGCATGTAGTTACTGCCATGTCATCTTGCTTATATAATATAAAGTTAATGCAGTTAAGTCCTCCAGGAATTTTATGTGGATTTACGACTCCTGAGATCGGCTCAGACAATCCTCTCTCTGTCGTAAAGGGGGTTGTACAAGATAGTAGATCAGAGGTTTACAGGAGGGGACTGGTGTGAGAGGTTGGTAGCCTTAGTTACAAGGTGGAGTTTTAGCTATAGAGGGTGGTGTTATTTTGTGGTATATGTTCTATGCAAAGAAGAGAATAAAATGTTTTTGACTTCTGAGACATACAGAAAATAGTACTGTATGTTTTTTTATTTTGCTCCTGGTAGCTTCAATACTGATCCTATCTCTACCCTGCAAGTAACTTGTCCTGGTCATTACCACCGGAACGCTACTGTGACTCCTGGAAGTGCTGATTGCTGATGGAGAGACCCTGACTGGTACAGAAGCCAGATATCAGGGTGCTCGTGCCGAGATTTTCAAGAACCAGTAGTTAACCTGTACTCTGTAGAAGGTGGCCCTGGGCTTATATAGCCCCTACCCTCGGATGGTCACATTTATATTACTCTGTTCTTTAGTATTTAATATGGATTATTTGACTGATTCAAAGTCATGGCACATAAAGTGATACAGAATATGTTTTAAACTTTCAGCACAAAGGGGCAAAACCAAGAAGAGCCAAGTACAGGTATCCTGGCTCTCCACGTGTTGGCAATGAAGGCTTCCTGTGAGGACATGAACACTCCTGAGAGAAACAAGCTAATCACACGTCTTAAACGCCAACTTCATGCAGAGAAGACTAATATAGGTAATGGGTCGTACCAGTGGGGATTTTTCATAACAAAAAGGTACCAGCTCACATAATACCTGTTATACAAAGAAATGGTCTTCACATTTGGAAGAGTCGCCTCATTCTATTAGCGGCCGCAGCCGTTGCGGGGCCGCAAGGACCGGCCGCAAGCTATTCGGCTATTCTATTCCCTTACGGCCGGAGGCTCCGGCAGGCTTGCGGCCGGTGCCTTGCTATCTCTTGCGGCCGCTCGCGCCAGAGGAAAGCCTTTGATCTAAAACGGCCGCAAGAGTTTTGCAATTCAATTGCTCCGGGAAACCTCTCTGCAAGGCTAAAAACGAGCCGCTGCTTACTTGCAGGAAAGAGGTCCCGCTAGCACCAATTAAGCACATAAAATAGCTCAAATAAAGCCATCCTGCACTTTGAAAAGACTATAAAGGGATTTTAGGTGTTAGAAAAAATAGCACATAATTATCCGATACTCAAATCCGTAAAATATTTTATTTTTAATATCCGTAAAATATCCATGTAAAAAGTCCAGAGTGCTTGGACTTGCCCACGCCGCAGCCGGAAAATAAACAGTTAATTTGAACTCGGGTTTGGGCTGATGTGCAAGCTTGAGAGTGGGTTACTTTTAATCCTCATGTCCCCCAATATGTTCCCTAGCATTTACAGAGCTGTACAGTGCAGGCTTGAATTTATTTTTGAGTTTTTATATTTCACAGCTTACGGCCGGTTCCAAGATATGCGGCCGGCCGTAAAAGGAGATCCTTGCGGGACCGTATAATAGAATCGCGAGTTAACTGAACCCCCGCAAGGAATCGCAGCCTTACGGCCGATTTACGGCCACTAATAGAATGAGGCCCCAAGTAAAGATGAATCACATATATAGTTGTGAGCGTACGAGTCGTTGCTCACGCTCGCGGGCTCGCGTAGCGAGCCCGCGGCCCTCGCGTAGCGAGGTCACTGGGCAAGGGCCTCAGTTGCTGGCATGGAGCGCCGAAGGCGCTCCATGCCAGCAACTGAGGCCCCTCGCGAAGCGAGGGCCTCAGTTGCTGGCGAGGTCACTGGGCACGGGCCTCAGTTGCTGGCATGGAGCGCCGAAGGCGCTCCATGTCAGCAACTGAGGCCCCTCGCGAAGCGAGGGCCTCAGTTGCTGGCGAGGTCACTGGGTAAGGGCCTCAGTTGCTGGCATGGAGCGCCGAAGGCGCTCCATGCCAGCAACTGAGGTCCCTCGCGAAGCGAGGGACTCAGTTGCTGGCGAGGTCACTGGGCAAGGGCCTCAAACACTCGCAAAATTCACGTCGCTACTCAAAAAACCCGACACACAAATTACGACACTCGCTAAATTTTACGAGGAACGCAAACAACGTACGAAACACGTTACCACACATTACGACCTCGCAAACATCGGACGCAACACGCCGACATACAAACATTTAAAACACAATACATACACACAGCACATACATAAAAAACTTACCTACACCAAGAGGGAGCACCCAGGACCTCAAAAAAGCAACTTACACCTCGATTTTACTCGAAATAAAACAGTTTAGAGACTAAAAAAAAATCTAAGCGAGAGAAAAAATGGCCGCCGAACAAAACGAAAACGAGGCTACAGCACTCTAAACTCGCAAAACACCACAAAACACCTACGGATATTCCGATACAGACCTATACCACACATTACTCGCCATTTTACACCAATGCGGAAGTACACGACTACGCTAACGGTTTGGTCTCGCGCACGCACAGTGTTACACTGCACACATTCAGCATGCTTATACAGCAGCTCCACACCACTAATGCTGCAGCAACATCAACACAGATTGCAGATCTTCAACACAATGCTTCAAAATAGGTAAAGTATATTCATTTATTAATGTATTATATATTTTAGTATTACACACCAAGCAGCATTAGCTACCTTACGATTTGATTGCCGTCATTTTTTGACGGGCAATTCGCTAGTTGTTTATAACCATTGGATTTATACTTGAATATCAGACTTTTTTGTTTTCTTAATTGTTGCCAATAACAACATGAACAACTTTTAACTGGGGTTCTTCAAATGAAAGACTATCACAGAGCAACTTTTAACTTTTACAAAGAAATAGGTATGGCCAATGTTGTCTGCTGCTCTAGCTCTCACATATTTATTATACCTATATGCAAAGTGTGGTGTAACCCTTAGCACGTTGTAAATAAAATAATGATAATGGAAGATAAGTAAATTTGTTCCTCTTCTTTTTTTTTTTTTACAAGTTGCCAAAGAAAATCCTTTATCCAACTACTACCAGTACAGTCTAGGGATCCTGGCAATGTGTGTCAATGACAAGAAGGTGGATACGCATGTAATACAGAAACTCCTCCAAGCGGAAATGAACAATAAATTTGTACATGGAGATACAGTCTCTATAGGTAAGACAATTTAGATGGATTGGTTGTGGGAAATTCTTCTTCTTCATTATCATCTGCTTGTATTTAATGTGTACATTACTGACAATGTATGCAAATAAACATTTATCTTTCTTGCATAGAAAATCCCTGACCTAAGCAAGGCCCATTTGGTAGGTGCATATAAGAATTTATACCCCATCACCCATTGAATACAAAACTAGACACAGATTAGACACAGACCATTTCTTGGGAGATAACTGGCCACAGCGTTTATTGGTAAACACAACATGATGTAATAACCATAACGATAAATACATAAATAAACATAACCCAGAGGGGAGGAGCCTGGACAGAGACAGTACACCCTACGCCCAGAAGCCTCATCCAGGGCCTACCGTGTTGGAACATCCGTACCACCGTAGGGTAGGATCTCCCCCATTTTCCACTGTCCCGGCGACTCCCCTCACCACCCGCCGCTGTGACAAAATAAACAAACGTCTGATATCATATAATATACACTTAAAAGATACATCTACCACAATGAATACATAGACAACAACTTAATACAAAGCTGCTTTTTTTTTTTTTTTTACAGTACAATATATACAACACGTTAACAACAATACTCTAGGGATGGGTGGGTGGGCATCTGCTCCCATGGCTAGCTGGGGGCGGACTGGAGAAAATTGGCGGCAAACGCCTACATTGCTCCACCTCCCTCAGCTAGCCACCACCCCGCCCCTACCCGGGCCTGCCATGTCAGGTGGCCCCTCCCCCCAACCCCAGGCAAGCCTGAGGTGGGCTACGGGCCCTTCATTACATATTCTTAGTCACATACAGTGGTTGTTGGCTAAATGTATATACTTCCTAACAGCCACATATACATACATACATATACACACAAACATAGGTGCATGTGTGTACATGAAAATAACAACAGATCTGTGAGCCTTGAGACATATTTTAGCAGGGAAGTGGTAACCAAAATCATCATGTCATATCATTGAAGTACAGTCCTCTGTTCTATTATAAGATGATGTATTGCCTTCAGTAGAAGTCTTCAGGATTTAACATTTCCATTGGCTATTCAGTTAATCTATACACACACTGCCAGTAAGATATATGTTTGCAACCCACTGAGAAATGAATATGTTCTTAGGTCACTGCACAACATGGCACCTGAAAGCAGTCACCCCATGCAATTGCTTATATCACCAGGGCTTCAGTACAGCCTAAATATTAGTATGTTGCTAGATAGGCAACTCACACAGAGGGCCATCACATACAATCTTAAATGAAAACTTGAATGCAATGCCACCTGTATGAATGTATCAAATGATATATTGTGCAATTGAACATTTTAGCCCTTGAAATATGTCTAAGATTTTGTCTAACAATTTCTTTCTGTTGACAGATACAGAGGCCATGGCAGGTCTGTCATTCCTTTGCCTGAAACGCTCCAAACTGTATCCACATGATTTGAATGTGCAGATCAGAAATTCAATTTTAAATGTTAAGCAAAAGATTGTGGTATCCAAAAACACAGAGGGATCATTGGGGAACATTTACAGCACCCCCCTTGCTGTCCAAGTGAGTAGTAGGACTTCAAGAACATGCTCACTTACTCAGACGTTTCAGTATGTATGTGTATGTGTGTGTGTGTGTATATATATATATATATATATATATATATATATATATATATATATATATATATATATATATACTGTACGCAATTTTAGCAGCTATGCAAGTAAAAAGGAAGTCATGGGGATTTCCATCTTGAAGTACTCATTTGTCTGTATCTTGAACAGGAGAATTATCCTTCCATTTATTTGTGTTGTCACATGGCTATATGAAGTAGCAGTCTTTTAACAGAACTGAAAAAAGATCTTATCTGAATCCATAGCAAAATGTATCATTGTTAAAGCAAAATGAAATGCAATAGTTAAAAAATAAGGTCTATATTAATTTACTTTAAACTGTGTAATACATTTTGCACATCATCAAGTTCTTCAAAGGGGAAAGCTATACATGTGACACTTCAATGTTTCTCTTTTAAATGTTAATAAGGGAAGGACCATAGATAAACTGGTTATTATCTGGCTATTATCTGTTGAGTGCTAGGTGTTAAATAATTATAAAAACCTGGTCAAATAGAGTAGTAAAAAGGAGTAATAAGGATGATTGCTCCATTCCAAATAATCACTGAAGGGCTAATGACATTTTAGTAATTTTCTTTTACAGACCCAAACTTCATGATGAATTAAAAACACAACCTTTAATGAAAGGGATATGAAAGGTTTCTGGATTTCACTAGGGATGTAATATACCTATGTACCTATTTACATTTATGTTGTGTATCTTATTAGAAGTTGTACCTGCATGGGTCTGCCCTCTGTAGCTCATTCACCTCAGACTGTGAAGTGCAGTGTTAAATATCAGCCAATCAGTGACCTCTATCATGAAGCATGCTGCAGAATATTACCACTGATTGGTTAACATGAGTCAGTGCAACCCCTGTACTTAGAAGTACACTGTCTTCATGAGCTGCAGGGGGGAGAAACCAGTTAGGAACTAATCGTCAGATTGTAAGCAGAAAAACTAGTTTTTAAGCACTTCATAAAAAAAGTACATAAAAGTAAATAGATACATATGTATATTATATTAGTGAAATCCAGAAACCTTCCATGTCCCCATAATTATCAGATGCCATTTTGCATATACAGTAGATTCTCAGTTATCTGGCACCCAGGGGGATTGGTAGATGCCGGATAAATGTAGTTTCTGGTTGCTTGAGAGTCACAATTAGAAGAGGCCTAGATTAGCTGCACATAGGATGCTCGGCTACATATATTTGTCAGTGAGGGCTGTTTTAGCCGCAGCAGCTTTCACTCCTCACTTACGCACAGGTAAGTTCGGCCCTAGAGTGCAGTGCTGAACCTGGGGAATGTAACACTGCACTGTCTCATGTCTGCTTCCAAGTAAAATTGAATTTTAGAGAGATACAGTGGATGCAATCTAGGTGCCTGTAAGCATTTTGTGGCATAACAACCTGGCTCCTGGCATTTGTTGAGTTCTGTAAAATGTCATTTTTATTTAAATTACAGTATTCATTTTAATTTCTGGTTGCTTGAGTTCTGGTTAACTCAGAGTCTACAGTAATAACTGCATAAAATACTTGTAATTGTAGGCTTATTTTTATTTGCCACCTGGAAGTCACTTTGTCGAGTTTATTTCTTCATAAATAACATGATATATTTGTGCCCTAAATATGAACACAAGAAAATAGCATTTGTGTTCTTCTCTATGTAGTTTCTCTCTGCTTTGGGCACCTCAAAAGATGAGAAAGAATGCTCTACAGCAATAGACACACTATTGGAAGCCATGAAACAGGGAAAGTTTTCTAACCCCATGATGATGTCCCAGTTGATGCCTGTGTTGCACCATAAGTCTTATTTGGATGTTGCTAAGATCTCTTGCACCGACAATAAAGGTATGTGAATGTATTGACAACCAAATAACTTCTAGCTTGTCTGATAAGAGCCCTTGGTCTAAATCCGAGGTTTTCATTTTCATTTATCAGAGTCCTTTAACAAGCTAAGTGTTCTTGCGTACAGGTCCAAAATTACTGAGCGTACTAGATGCCAAGCTCTGTCTTGTTTTGTGATACACATTAATTTAGTTAGTAGAGTTGATAAAAGTATTTTGGTCCATCTCCTCAGATCAGCAATATATGCAAGAAATGTATGTTTCTTGCCTTTTTGTGTATATTGCTTTGCACGTTTACGAGCTGATGTACTGCTATCAATAGAAACATTCAAGATGTAACCTTCTGCTGGGATCCAGTTGCTTTACCCATACACGGTCCCAGTCAGAGATCTGTTTGCAGTCCAGTAACTGTTTTAGCAGATGAGGGGTCAACAGAAACAAATATTTTGTCTAATGTTCTATGACTATATATTTTTTATTTATTTATTAATATCCCACATTTCTTTTCGCCAATTCAGATAACCTGTTTTTAAGCCCATCATCTGGTTTACTCCCTGAGGTTGCTGTGGGTGAAAATACCATAAGTGTCCTTTTCACAGTTGAAGGGCCTTCAGATATGGTGCAGCCATTCACACAGGTCATTGATATTCAATCACAATCATCAATCCTGGATATCCTGAAAACGGCACGGAAGGAGAATTCTAATTTAATGTAAGTAAAGAGCTATAAGGCATGTTTACATTTTCTGGATTATGATTTTCTGATAAATCTGAATGCATCTGAAAAAATACCAGAATAAACATTAACAAATTCACCCTGATGCTTGCTAAATCTCTTTAGTTTGCAAGCAGTTGCTTTTAACACCCCGGGATATCGCTGCTAAAATCAGCAGAAAATGTATAATTAGTTTTGGCCAATCAGAGGCAGCAAATACATTTTAATGCATTGTAACAATCGGTGATGGCAGTGGTGTGCAGGAAGGAATCGTGGGATATATTCCCCTTGTAGCAGGAAGCAGGAGGAGCCAGACACTGATCTGTAGATCTCTGCATTGAGCTGCTTCTGGGTTGAAGGTTAGTAAAGGTTTAAAATCTGCAACCAAATGCAGTGTTTTTTATTGGTAGGTATCAGGTGCCTATGTAAGCAAGTTTTAGTTTTAAATAAAATAAGTTTGTACGTGTATAGAATGCCTCAATGTAATGCATGCGTCTGATATAAGCAGCATGTGTTAGATTAGAAAAAGGTAAAAACATTGAAGCTTAGATATACAGTTTATGTTTAACACAAATGTAACCAAACACAATGAGTTTGTTAAAAGGACAGTCCCTCTTAGTATAACATTGTGATAATTCTATAGAAAAGTAGGACCTATCCTGTTATGCGCACACAATTGAAGTGCACCGCCCACGTCCCAATGTAGCTGTCTCTAAGTGGCCGGTAAGTGGTTAGGGATTTTTGGGTTCAGTTTAGAGGGTTAGGGGGTTAGGGTTAGGGCCGGTAAGTGGTGTAGGGGCTTAGGGTTAGGGGGTTAGGGTTAAGAAGTTACTTTTCGGGGTTTAGGGTTAGGCTAAGAGGGTTAGGAGGTTAGGGTTATGGCCGGCAAGGTTAGGGGCTTAGGCACCAGGAGACTTCCCGTACCGGTCCTTCACATAACAGGATAGACCCGAAAAGTATATCTGGCTGATATAACTTCTTGTTTATATTTATTACATTTATTTTATTTATTTACTTTTAATATTATTCCATTTTCTCCCTGTACCTGAGTTTTCATAACCTACTGTATTCATGCTTCAAGAGTACACAATCGAATACATGCTTTACCACTAGGTATCATAATGTACCCAATATTTTTAGGGAATTTTACAAAAACAAATTTGCCTTTCATTCTAAATTGAATTAGTTCATTCAATTTGTTTGCATTTGCTTTATTCCTTACATAATAAGTGAGGAGCCTTGGATGCAGCTAAGCGATCTGTTCAGTTCACATTGTTGAAGTGCTTCACAACAGGATTAAACACAATGCAGCTTAAGTAAGATTACCCATCCCCTCACACACACCTGTGGCGCTACACTTTCAATATGGAACCCCCATACACAAGCAGAGCCTGCTAAAACTAAGATCATTCTTTGCTTGTGCTTTTCTTCTTGTGGCTTTACATCACTTCTGATGCTATTAGTCTGTGTGATCAAAATATGTTTAGCTGATGTCAGTGTCCCATTATTATGAGTTAGGCCAGTTTATAGATTCTTAAAGGCATATCTAAGTTTTTGTTAGCTGTCTCTAATTTAAGATTCAGATTTATTTTATTTAAAAAAAATTGTTCCCACACCCTCAGAGCTGCTTATATAGGCAACCGGTACTAGCCAATAGAAACACTGTATTTGAGTATGGTTTTTAACTCTATACTAACCTTCGAGCCAACAGCAGCACAACGCAGATATCCACCGAGCAATGTCTGGGCTCCTCCTTGCTTCCGTGTGCAAGGGACTAAACATTCCACGATGCCTTGCTGCACAAACTGGCCAAAACAAATTTCCAGGGGTGTTAACTTTCAAAATCAATTGCTTACAGAGATTAAGCAAAGAGATTTATCAAACTTTAGTGTATGTTTATTAATGTTTATTTTAGTATTCTTTTCATGCAAAAATGTTTTCATCCACTACTGATTCTTCTCTATCAGATGCATTCATAATCCATGAAACTTAAATATGCCTTTAATGGAAATCTGACTGAATGTTCAGAAGGTAATTTTAACATTTGTTAGGAGTGGTGGCAGAGTCGATTTCCCGTGGCTCTGCTTATCTGGGAGCAGGTGCTACATTTTTTGCCCACTACTTTTGAATAAACCGAAAACTTTTTGTATGTTTTTGAAAACAATAAAAAATATTTTGTATTTAAAAAAGAAAATGAATTTAGTAAAAACACACTGTGTAGTATCATGTTCCATACTTTGGGCCTCATTCTATTATCGGCCGTAAAACGGCCGCAAGGCTGCGATTCCTTGCGGGGGTTCCGTTATCTTGGAATTCAATTATACGGCAAGGATCTCCCCTTACGGCCGGCCGTATATCTTGCAACCGGCCGTAAGCTCAGAAAACTTAAAACGCAAAAATAAATTCAAGACGGCACTGTACAGCTCTGTAAATGCTAGGGATCATATTGGGGGACATGAGGATTAATAGCAACCCCCTCTCAAGCTTGCACATCAGCCCAAATCCGAGTTTACATTAACTGTTTATTTTCCGGCCGCAGCGTGGGCTGGTCTGAGGTGCTCCAAGCCCTCGGGACTTTTTACATGGATTTTTGACATAAATAAAAAAATAATTTATTTACGGATTTGAGTGCAGGGGAATGTTGTGCTATTTTTGCTAACACCTACAATCACTTTATAGTCTCATAAGAGTGCAGGATGGCTTTATTATGGCTTTAAAATGTGCTTAATTGTGTGCCTGTGGGACCTTTTTGGTGCAAGTAAGCTGCGGCTCGCTTTTAGCCTTGCAGAGAGGGTTCCCGGAGCAATTGAATAGCAACCGGGATTTTCTGGCGGCCGTAACTCTTGCGGCCGTTTTAGATCAAAGGCTTTCCTCCGGCGCGAGTGGCCACAAGGGATAGCAAGGCGCCGGCCGCAAGCCTGCCGGAATCCCCGGCCGGAGGGAAATAGAATAGCCGGAAAGCTTGCGGCCCCGCATCTCCTACGGCCGATAATAGAATGAGGCCCTTTGTATGTAACAAATAAAATAAAAAAGTCTAGTGTCAGGTTTTAGTTCATTGAAGAAAACTAGTGGTTTGAACACTCTCTACTGATGGTTGTTTTGTAAATAAACATAGAAATAAATAGGGTGTGTTCTTTAGTATGAGTAATTTCATAGGCTGGCAGGTACCCAAACTTGCATGGCTTATTGCAAAGGGGAAATGTTCAGAGTACTTGTTTGACGTGGGTCCCACCAACTCTTTGTTAGAG
Organism: Discoglossus pictus; assembly: GCA_027410445.1. Classification (NCBI taxonomy): domain Eukaryota; kingdom Metazoa; phylum Chordata; class Amphibia; order Anura; family Alytidae; genus Discoglossus; species Discoglossus pictus. The sequence continues at coordinate 448,640,310 of CM050163.1, forward strand.
TGAAACAATGTAAGATTTGTAGAGCCCCTCTTACCTGCTTGCAAGATGGTTAAAAGCATGTTCTATTAAGTTTATATATCATCCATTATCCATACTATGGGTGAAAACCACTACTGTTTAGAGTTGAGCGCATCTCCAATATGTCGTTGATTATATTTCTTTTTCTGATGTCCAAAAATGTTAGGTTTGAAACCAAAGATAGTCTGTATGGACCTTACCTGACCGCAATCAATGGGGTGCAGACCTCAGTAGAGAAGAGAACCTACTGGCAGCTTTTGAAACATCCAAATACTTCCCTGATAGAAGGTGAGTTCACATAAAATAGTCCTTCACTTTCCCTCGGTGGATCTGTACATTACATTACAATATATTAATTGACACTAAAGTCATGTAATGTTACTTATTGTTGGTAACAACCATCATTGCTGATAAATATTTGTATATTTTTCTTTATCTGCTGAGAATGAAACCATTTCAATATGTACTGTCTGTATGTTTCTTATTTGAAGATTGTTAATATATATGTTTTGTTTGGTTAATACTATTTCTGACATTTGCTCAACAGTCCTTTGTGCGGGGGAAAAAATCCCTGCAAAAAATGTGGGCAACCTCGGGTTTAAAATGTATTCTACTAAATTTGATATATGTACTAGTGGAATATGAAAATTTCCGTTTAGACGGCTGCTCATGTATATTATTAATTATAAGTGATTTGAGTAATGTTACTACTCTTCTATCATAATTCTGAATGAGACATGATACAATTATTTTTTCTTTTTTTCATATTATATTGTCATTAGAGAGTTTGGTGACTAATCCCATTACATCTAATTTGTAGGTATTGCTGATTACAGACCTGAGGATGGAGAACATCTCATATTCAGACTCAGTAGCTGGTGATTTGGGCTGTAATACTGTGTCTAAGATCTTAAAAACTGGCTGCACATCCTGTGGAAAGCCAAGGAATCTCCAAATAACACCATATAGTATTACCTAACCAATTCAAGAAATTATCTTTACAATAATTTTTAATGTCACTGTAAACCACTACTACTATTTGTTATGTGATTTGAGTCTGAATCTTTTATGACTATCAAGTGTAGTGTTTGAGCACAGATAGTATATCAGTGTCTTGGTCTTGAAGACAGTCCCACTTGCACTATAGAAATATTCTTAACTCCGTTATAATCTACCTCTTTTCCACTCTATATTAGTTTTTCATTTTGGATCAATAATTGATTTTAAATAAACTTTGTTCTATAATATCCCTGTGTGGTGCAGTTCTCTTTTGCAAAACGAATACATTTCTTCTTTAAATCTTTTGTTGCTCATTCTTAAATAGTGATGCAGAACTTTATGTGTATATCATGATAACAATCACTGGATCTGGCATTAGTCAATTTTTAAAACCAAAGGGAGACAGATTAGGTTCCAGAAATGGTGCAATTTAAAACTATAGGTAAGTCTTTTTTTCAACTGAATGCTTGAAAACATACTTACCACATTTCTGATCTACTCCTCAATAACGATTAGTTATTTGATTCTTATTTTTGATGTTTACCCCATCTGTTACTGATCCTGATCATCTTATGATTGGGAAGAATGAACATGTACAGGGGAGTTATTAGGCTGATTTGTCTAATTACTCCATGGGATCCGCACATACATTTTTTTCTTAATATCATACAGGTTTAGACTGAAATGCAATACAGCCAGAGCTTCATGGGATAATTAGCAGTTATTCGCAATTTTCACCTATAAGAATCCGAAAACAGCTCATTCTTGATGAGTCAAATAGAAAGGCTGATTGACAGGCAAAAATGACAAACTTAAATAAAAGTTTGCTATCATTTTTTTTTTTTTTAAGAGAGCATACATTGATAAAATACTTGTCATCACCTACAGTTTTGAATTATACCACCTGGTGTTTAGATAAAATATCACTCCTTGTTGTGAGGAAGTAAACAAGACTGGCTCAGTGCAGGTGCACGACCGACAGCATTAACAGGTATGTACAAAATGATGCCAATTTATTACACTACTAGTGTGCCCATCCAGAAAATGGCTGGTCAAGTCATGGCAGCTGGTGTATTGAAGTAGATGTGTATGATGGACACTTTTGCTGTCTGACCTGTCACCTATCTGGGAGTTTTCCCAAGCATATTATATTACAGTATCACAGTGTTACTGTCTGAAGCCAGGATCCCAGGAAGATATCTGAACAGCTCAGAGCTGAACTCTTTACAGTGGATTATATTATAACATAACATTTTGTTACACCGAGTTTATATTCATAGGTAAATATATTAGTGTGTCAGATGAATAAATTGTGTTTTTGCTCTGTGGCATCATTTCAAACCAGTAATAGAAGCTTTGGGGAGTCTTAGGAAATTATAAAAATATATTTGATATTAGAAAAATGTTATTTGTGTGATAATTTTCTGTAATCTATTCATTTTAAAATTAGAGCAATACATGTAAAAACAAGATGGCGTGTAACATGTATACACACTGTATCTTTCATTTTTGTGTCCTTTATTTCACATGAATACACTCTAGATATACGGTACTGTATATTTTTACATATTGATATAGAGTCATATCTTCCATATTTATATACCTCTTTCGGAGGGACCGTCCACTTTTTCTGGGGATATTTCCCTGTCCCTCCCAAATGCCCTTCCTTTGGAGGAAACTCCGACATTTAAGGACAAAATACTGTTTGCCATGTCCTCCTACATATCAATTAGCTTCCTTTTCCTACTATGAACAGCTGCTGCCACAACTACAGGGAGTGCAGAATTATTAGGCAAATGAGTATTTTGACCACATCATCCTCTTTATGCATGTTGTCTTACTCCAAGCTGTATAGGCTCGAAAGCCTACTACCAATTAAGCATATTAGGTGATGTGCATCTCTGTAATGAGAAGGGGTGTGGTCTAATGACATCAACATCCTATATCAGGTGTGCATAATTATTAGGCAACTTCCTTTCCTTTGGCAAAATGGGTCAAAAGAAGGACTTGACAGGCTCAGAAAAGTCAAAAATAGTGAGATATCTTGCAGAGGGATGCAGCACTCTTTAAATTGCAAAGCTTCTGAAGCGTGATCATCGAACAATCAAGCGTTTCATTCAAAATAGTCAACAGGGTCACAAGAAGCGTGTAGAAAAACCAAGGAGCAAAATAACTGCCCATGAACTGAGAAAAGTCAAGCGTGCAGCTGCCACGATGCCACTTGCCACCAGTTTGGCCATATTTCAGAGCTGCAACATCACTGGAGTGCCCAAAAGCACAAGGTGTGCAATACTCAGAGACATGGCCAAGGTAAGAAAGGCTGAAAGACGACCACCACTGAACAAGACACACAAGCTGAAACGTCAAGACTGGGCCAAGAAATATCTCAAGACTGATTTTTCTAAGGTTTTATGGACTGATGAAATGAGAGTGAGTCTTGATGCGCCAGATGGATGGGCCCGTGGCTGGATTGGTAAAGGGCAGAGAGCTCCAGTCCGACTCAGACGCCAGCAAGGTGGAGGTGGAGTACTGGTTTGGGCTGGTATCATCAAAGATGAGCTTGTGGGGCCTTTTCGGGTTGAGGATGGAGTCAAGCTCAACTCCCAGTCCTACTGCCAGTTCCTTGAAGACACCTTCTTCAAGCAGTGGTACAGGAAGAAGTCTGCATCCTTCAAGAAAAACATGATTTTCATGCAGGACAATGCTCCATCACACACGTCCAAGTACTCCACAGCGTGGCTGGCAAGAAAGGGTATAAAAGAAGAAAATCTAATGACATGGCCTCCTTGTTCACCTGATCTGAACCCCATTGAGAACCTGTGGTCCATCATCAAATGTGAGATTTACAAGGAGGGAAAACAGTACACCTCTCTGAACAGTGTCTGGGAGGCTGTGGTTGCTGCTGCACGCAATGTTGATGGTGAACAGATCAAAACACTGACAGAATCCATGGATGGCAGGCTTTTGAGTGTCCTTGCAAAGAAAGGTGGCTATATTGGTCACTGATTTGTTTTTGTTTTCTTTTTGAATGTCAGAAATGTATATTTGTGAATGTTGAGATGTTATATTGGTTTCACTGGTAAAAATAAATAATTGAAATGGGTATATATTTGTTTTTTGTTAAGTTGCCTAATAATTATGCACAGTAATAGTCACCTGCACACACAGATATCCCCCTAAAATAGCTAAAACTAAAAACAAACTAAAAACTACTTCCAAAAATATTCAGCTTTGATATTAATGAGTTTTTTGGGTTCATTGAGAACATGGTTGTTGTTAAATAATAAAATTAATCCTCAAAAATACAACTTGCCTAATAATTCTGCACTCCCTGTATATCTTTCAACAGTTAAAATACCATTCACTTCATGGAGGACTGTATTTACTGAGGTATTTTCAGACGTGTTCGAATTCAGTGATATGTTTAATTGTGATTACTGTCCCATGTGGGATGTTTATGTGTTGGTTAACTCTTAGAGAACCTCTCTATTATCCTACAAGACATGGGCAGGTCTGGATCTAGCAGTAGAGCTCCAAGAGGTGACAGTACACTATGTTCAGCCTACATTGAGATTTAAATCTTGTTATTTATGCCAGGAAAATGGGATATTGAGAAAAGAATCCTGAGCTATACATGTGTTGTACAAGAGATTTGAATGTTAATGTGATTAACCATTGAAATGGTAAAGTAGTAGATCTGTACTAGTACTGAAAATGTAGATCCCATGTCACTTAAATCTGCTATGCCATCTTCATGATTTTGCCAGTATTTCAGTATATGAATCTGCAAACCAAATTGTTGCAGTTGTTGCCATCTTGTGGAGAATGACAGCATTCATTTAAATCTTGATGTTGGAGATAAATACTCTACTCTGAATCCCTCACTACTCTACTATGTAAAAATCATAAAAATAGCTCTTATTTTCCTCTATCTTCCTCGAGGCAGCAGGAAAGTTCTGATCAGATACCCAATGAGAACTCTCCGAAGAACCGATGAAATGCTTGGAGGCTTCTGTTATCAGAAGCACCAACACCAGTGAAATTGGGTTAAACAATCAACCTTTATTAAAACACTAGCGACTTGCCTGTGAAAAATGACAGCAATACAATTTGAAGCCTGGCAATGCTGTTTGCCACACAATGCGATGTTCTGCCCTCTCTGAGCACCTTCAGCGCTCATCGCAAGCCCCGCGCTGAGTGACTTCGGCGCTCATTGCGAGCCTCTCCTCCCATCTACTTCACCCCTCATTACAGGCCTCGGCAACTTGCCATGTGTCTCTTTCCACAATCTCCCCCTGTGCCTTCCCTGTATCTGTCTCCTCTGTGTCTCTGCTGAATCTTTGCGTGGCACCCGCTACCTGCCGTTGATTTTATTTTCAAAGTACCACGTGCCTGGCGTCTTTGGTGTAAGTGTTACTGTCTTTGCCGTTCTGTATTTTCTAAGGGCCGCATGCCTGGCGTTGTTCGTCTGTGTCCCGCGTGCCTGGCCTGTGTCCCGACATTTTTTTTCCCGCTGCGGCGATTTTCGATTGTTAAAAAAACAAAATATGCCTCAAATTAACTTGCAACGTCACTAAGCAGGTCCCTGACTGTGTGTGAGCGTGTAAGTGAATTTAAGACATATTTGTGTGTTTTCATAGTCTTTTTTCCAGTTTAATGGTTCGGGCCGTTAAAGTCGTATTTTTTGCGAGCTTGTGCCTCAATTGCTCACCTCGCTAAGCGTGGCTCACAGTTGTGACCCTATGAGCTGCAAGTGGCTTGCCTCGCTTGACGACAACTCGCAGTTTGACAACTATTATATGTGACAGAGTGGTTCCTGTCACACAAAGTTTCTGCATGCCTGGAATTGTGCTGTAGGCCAATTGGAAGCTGTTAAGACTCCTAAGAGTGTTGCAATGCGGTTATAAGATGTTTCATGTTCAGCCTTGATTAAAAGGTTATATGCTGATGCTCAAGAAAAACTAGAAATATTTCACTCCCTACCAAAAGGTTGATTTTTTTGGTGTAGTCTCCTGGTTTCATTGCTGTACCTACTCAGTGCTTGGACTTTTCTGCCCACTGAATTGCCATTCTATCACTTGGACTTTAACCCATAATGGAGTTACAGTAAAAAGAACTGGGCAAAGCACTGTGACCAAGACTGCTACAGAGATTTCCCTAAGTGGACATTGTTTCTATTATTTGTTTTCCTGGATGAAGTTATTTATGTCTGATTGTTCTGTTGCAGTAATTCAGTTTTCTGTTTAGCAAGTGCTCTACATGTCAAGTGACCTTCCACAATATCCAAATTAGGCAAAAGTTTACCTCCAGCCCTTATTCATGGCTACAGCTTAAACTGAAGCCCAATATCAGTCTCAAGCTATTTTTTTTCTCTCAATACTTAGGCTGGCAGATTCTTCCACAAACCTCACTGGGCGTTATTTCTTTCTTCAAATGATTTATTTTAATTTCCTCCGATTTAAATCATCCTCCAGAAAATGCCTTCTTAATATAGGACCTTTCAAGTGTTTTAATGTGTGCCTGCTTTTGAAACTCTTCATAATATTTGTTTGTTCAACCACATATCCTCTACCCCTATTTCAGCAAAATGTAGTCTCTTGAGGAAAACAAACATTTATTTTATGAAATTGTGTATACATTATTTATACTTAGAAACAAGTGACTTGACAGCAAGTAATTGTGCATCAAGGTCCCGTATGATTTCAGGCTTGAGTAGAAGGGTGATGTCTCGGTTGTTAATCACCACTTATTTATTACCTTTGGTCTTTTACTAAGGCACAAAAATATTCTTGTATATTGTCGGAGCTGCTTGTTTATATTAGGTACATTATTGAACAGGTAAACATGTTTTGTCTACGACTGGTTGGCCTTTTGGTGCTTTAACCTGCAGAAAGGAGAAAACATAACAATATTATAATCAAATTATTTGGGATCAGTCTTTGAAAAGATGTATTGTCATTCTTATGTTTTACTGTACCCCAGCGTTATGGAATATGTTTGTGTTATATAAAATAAGAGATAATAATAATTATTGCATTCCATGTAGGAGGAATTCTCAATTTCATGTCAAAATATAGTACCTAAAGACAAGGGGCCCTATTAAATTTGGCGATTTTGAGTTCCCGAAGCCCGTAAAGGAGGCCACAAAAGTTACGGCTATTTAAATTGGCTTTGTTTAGCTACCCGCAAACGATCTGCGGGTTACAGGGAGAAAAACCCTACTGCCTGTCAAAATCTGAACTCCGACCCAGCAAAGACTTTGATCTTTCAAGCCTATAAATATTACAATCGCAAATCGCTATTAAATTGCTAGAAAGTCCTCAAGCCCGCGACTGTTCTCACACCCGTAAATGGCAAATGTAGCCACAAATCCTATGGGTACTAGAGAGGGGGTTAAACATCTGTCCTTAGCACTGTAAAAGCAAATATAAACACACTACTGTATTTTAAATTACAGGGAAACTGATGTTAGGTATTAAAATTAATAGCGCAACATTCTCAAGCTCGCAAATCTGCAATAATTTTTTTTTTTTATATGTTTAATTTCCGTGTTATATCGATCTCGGCAATCATTGTGTTAATACATGTAATAGAACTTGCATGACTTAAAATATCATATTTTTTGACATTTTCATATTGCTTCATTTCTGCAATGTGGGTCAGATATTTTGTTATTGGCTCCATCTAAACCCATAACTACGGGTTTGATTAATTTATCATGTTCACGCCCGGAAATGCTAAGTGCCAAAGTATGGTTTAAGGATTTTGATTCCACCCATGTTGCTGAAGCCTTTTCTAATTTAATCACTCTGTAACATGTAAAATTTGAACTGAAATTTAATAGCGCCCCTAATGTATTAAAGGATAAAATAATTGGGACCTCTGGTAGATATACTGGAGAAACTCTCTTTCTTTTTTTTTTTTGTCATATGTGCTGATAATATGGTATTTTAACACCTTTTGCAACACTTCATAATTTTGTGCATATAGCCTAATATCTGTAGGACTGATATTCATTGTTGGTCCTCTAAATCAAATGTGCAGTGTCACTTAGGTACAGCTTCTCTCCACTGTGGTCTTTGTCAGATACAATAAGACACTTCATTAAAATAACAGTTGATGAGGTTGCACCATATTTTGTCTCCGTCTTCCACTGTACAACCAATACATCCACATTTAGTCAGTTCAGTTTATACGAATCAGTCTACTTTTAACCAACTAATTTTAGTTCCACATAACTTTTAGTTTTGATGCGGTTTACTAATAAAGGAGTGAAATGTATACCCTGAATGTCTGTACTTGCCACCTACCTCTTCATATTTCCAACTCCTGTAGAGACTGGCTTTTCCATCCAAGTATAACAGAATAAGGTCACAAAAGAAAGTTGCCTAGAGAAAGAAAAACATTTTTACATGGGAAACATTCTCTCCATTCTCTATAGGCAACAACAGTTATTGAACAATACAATATATCCTGTTTTACAACGGCCAGTGTACAATGGAAATTATATATATATATATATATATATATATATATATATATATATATATATATATATATTTTAAAAAAGTGTTTGTTGCAGAGCTAGTTTTGTTTACAAAAAATACATTTTGATGTCTCTGAAGGACCCTGGAGGAATATATGATACTTGATGGAATTTCTGTGTGTGAGAAGTTTAAATTTCAGTCATATCCGATTATCTAACAAAGACTCTGGATTTCTCCCTGTTTCCTCCCCCCTCACCCCTTCTTTCACTAATAGATACAAAGACACAAAATCATGATCCAGCTCTCAGGATGTGATGAAAAACCCCAAAACAAAATATATTCCTGTACTCATAAACTGAGTCTTCAAAAATTTTGATTCTCCAAAAAAATTTGTATGCCCATGGCTTGCACAGCATGCTGTTTGCATGCCACAGACTTGACAAACAAGTGTTTTTTTTAACTACAGTGGTCCTTTTACTTTATGTGTAGTTTCTGCTTCAAAGGGTCACAGAGGTTATTGCTTTGAAGCTACACTTTGGTTCTTGTAAGCACAAGCTACACTTTAGTTCTTGGAAGCACCAGCTACGCTTTGATTCTTATACTGTATGTACAGGCTACACTTGGATTCTTATAGTCCCAGGCTACACTTTGATTCTTATAGGCACAGGACAGGCTACACATTGGTACTTATAAACACAGGCTGCACTTTGGTTCTTATAAGCATGGGTTGCTCTTTGATTCTTGTATACACAGTCTGCACTTTGATTCTTGCAGGTACAGACTGCTCTTGGGCTCTTGCAGGCACAGACAGCTATTGGGCTCTTGCAGGCACTAACTACACTATGCCACAGAATATCACTTCCTGAAAGACTGGATGAAGGGGGGCGCAAGTGCGTTGAGTTCCAAGCTAGTGCACCGTTCCAAGGCAATTATTTGGAAGTGAGACTCATCAAGTTCCGAATATGAGGGTCCACTGTGTGTATATATGTGTGTGTGTATGTGTGTGTGTATATATATATATATATATATATATATATATATATATATATATACATACACATACACACATACATCTATAAATATATATTCACAACATCTTCTCCCTGCTTAATTATGCTCTTAGACTCAAAACTGTGTGATTTGTACACATTTAAGTCATCTTATGATGAGCAGCAGCTCTAGAATAACTGCCATGGACAGCAGCTGGATAACATGGTAGTGAGTCAATAATATTCTGGAAGGTTGGCAATGGTATCTGGAGCCATGCAGTCTGCAGTGCATCTACCAGATGCTGAAGAGTGCGTGGTGGTGGATCCATATGGCAAACATGGTGATCGAGGTGGTCCCACGTGTGCTCGATGGCCTTCAAATCCAGTGAATTTGGAGACCAGGGAAACACTTGGAAGTCTTCGTTGTGCTCCTCCAACTACTGGCCGGCTCCTCCAACTATACATTTCTGGCCGTATGACATGTTGCATTTTCCTGCTGGAAGATCCCATACTTTGGGTCATCTATCCATCTTTGCAGATCAAGTACAATCAGTTGAGGGTGCCTTCCAGAGGTTTGAGTGGACTTAATGCCAAGAAAACATTCCCCAGACCATAACGCTGCCGCTACCAGCTTGTGTTCTTCAAACAATTTGTTTGGCATGTCAGGCGCTAAGCGTTCGAGAACAAAGTTCGTCCTGTCCATGGAGCAGAATATTGTGAGTGGAGCTTTTACATTTCTGGAGAGAGGAGCTTGCATCTATTGCAAGCCTACAATATATCTGCTTATGAGCCTAAGAGGAGAAAGGGGTGGTGTTAATTACAATCAGATCCAATTATCTAATAAATACTCCTGATCTTTCTCTTCACACCTCCCTCCACTGATAGATAAAATACACACACCCTCATGACCGTGCTCTTGGGAACTGTTACAATAAAGATGGAATCCTTTATTCCTAAACAGAGTTTTCAAAAATTCTGATTTTCTCTAAAAAATGTTCATGGATTGCATAGTTGCAAATGTTAGTTGTTACATATTTCACAAACAAGTGCATTTTGTCTTGAATTGCTGTGGTTCCATAACCTGTACTTGCTTTATTTTTAGGTTTTCATCAGTGAGCAGTTCTTGCTCTTGCGGATTTGCAATATGTATTTTGCAGTGCAATCTAGTAACTGTTTTTTTGACACAAACAAGACATTATGAAAAGCAAAAATGGGACTGGGGAGATTATACAATTATCTAAGTAAACTAAATAATGTTTATTACTTACTGCACCAAAGAACGCACACCCAGTTCCAAGATTTACAGCTGTTGGGATTACACCAAACCTTCTTGCCTGGATATGGCAAAGAGATTTTGAGAAAACACAATATATACATTTCTGTTGTTTCACTTAACAATAGAAATGACTGAGGTGAAACTGATTATCAAAATACTTTTATGTATTATACAACAATCCATTAAAATCCCATGTGATTATCAATCTGTGAACTGAAAAAAGCACAAAAGAGGGCAATGTTGGCTGTTATTACAGTACTCAATATAGTACCGTATATACTCGAGTATGTACAGTACTTCAAAATGGAGTCAATACTGCCAAATTAAGCAGTAACTGTAACATGGCATGTGCAAAAAGCAAACCACCCACAGTCTTAAAAGGCCCCTGTACAATGAAAAAAAGTATATATTTAAAAGCTTTGCGTTTAACAAGGAGCATAATGAGGAAAGGAAAAGTCATTAAGCTAGATTTTAATGATAAAAAAATAATTGGTGCTTTTGCTGGACCCTGGAGGCCCTGTCAATTGATTTAGTACTAAAGACACATTGTATGCATGTGCTACAGCAGATGGACCTTTGCAGGAACTGTTTTTAAGGTTTCAGTGAGTAAAACAGAGCTTTGAAGCAGTTGTTAATAAAATAATGTTTATATATGCAACACATGATTTTGCATGAAAATCCCTAACATCCAGGAAAAATCAGCAGTGGCTCAATATCGTCAGGGAATACAAAAGGGAAACCTCATTATTACTCTTTCATATGTTCATTCCCATTAATGTACAAAAACATCACACACCTCACCAGTGACAGAGATATCAAAGCGGATGCCGTAGAGTTTGAGCAGGTCTCTGTATTCACGTCGCTCTTGGTTCCAGTAGTAAGTGGCTGTTCTACATGGACAGAACTGTGTAAACTTACAGAAAAATATACAGTATGTAACAACGTTACCATCATGGACTAAAAAAAGTAGGATTTAAAAAATACAAATATTTTTGCTTTATATATTACTAATAAGAATATTTGAATCAATTCAAAATATTTCCAAGTAGTTTAAAATCCATGCTTGAATGTAAAATCATATGAATGTAGTGTTGTCACAAAACACAGATGGGGTGTTTCTTTCTATCCTTCCTTCTGTCTTTGGTAAACTTACCTGAAGTTGTTATTCTTATCCTGTATTCTAAAAGAATAATTTGGCTGGCATGCAGATGCATCCAAGTCACATTTCCACTCAATGTCAACTGCAACAACTCCTCCCTGAAATAAATAAGACATATAAATAAATACAGGGGGGGGGGGGGGGGGACATCCAAGGAGCCTTGTAACCTCTACCCCTAATATTTTCACTTTTCACTCCTAAATATTTTCCTGAAGTACAATATATTTTTAAGATTAAACTCCCTGGCTCCCAGAAATCTGATTAGCTCCAGAAAATCTACTTTTTTGCCACCCATAAATTTATCAATTTATTATAATGAGAACGGCAACATACTGTGCTAGTAAATCTCCACCTACCAATACTTGCGCTTTTTCTAGATCTTGCCTTTGGTTTTGTCCAATCATCATGCACAATAGTCTGAGATCACTAACACCTGTATTTAGTTTTCACCCTTAGATAGAATTTATATTAATATAATCCCTGAACCCTTACATATTAATAGCATAGTAAATAAAATATATGGAGTATTTCAAATAGATATGTATGTTTTGCAAAATAAAATGGTACCAACAATTTGTTTAATTGATTATTAGTAGTGCAATTCCAGGTTATTTGGGAAGAATTAATTAAAAAAATAAGTTGGTGATATTTTTTTATAATTACATATAGAGGAGAAAATTAATAACTTTTCAAAAATGTATTATTCCCATTTGTAACCAATTGTGATGCAACATTTTTTAATTATTAATTATTTTTTGGCAAGAAACTGTTTGTAAACCACAAAACTGCCTTACTACTTAACGCTCGCTATTATGCAATTTTTCATTTAAACATATTCCTCTAGTTTTGTTCAGCTCCACGGGGACTGCAATGTGCTTCTCTGAAGTCTGTGATTACTGTTTTTCTTATGGAAAAAATTACTTTTGCAACCCTTCACAGCCTCTGTGATAGCTTAGTGAATCTACCCGATATTGTTACTTCATACAGATTTCAATTATTTAGCTAGAATTGGTAAACACTTAAGCATTATGCATATCACTGGATGCAAAGACTGTGATGTGCTTTGAAGTAGACGATTTACTCTGGAAAATTGCCATTGCGGTGCATCACAATCAGTTGCAGTCCATCTCAAGGCTTAGTGAATTTAACCCTATATGCATGAGGTATAAATGATGATGATGGTATTTGTACACGTTTAGAGATGCCATCATAAGTCAGTGCAACAAAGTATTTCCTTTTATTATACTTCTAGTTTGTTAAACTAAGTTTTAACAACATAAAGTAGACAAAAATTTTTTTATTATTGTATATATTGGAAACTAACCATCTATTTAACTAAAATAATTAAGATATATTATTCACCCCCATCAGATGGGATTCATGAAAGGCCATAGTTTGACACAAAATGTTAGTAAATTGCTGTGGCAGTCCTACCATGACGACAGTGTCTCCCTTGCTACCCCTTCACTCATCGGCACTGATTTTGAGTGTATATGTTTAGAAGGCTTCTGTGTTATGCGATCACTTGTTCACTCAATGTTTTGCTATTACAGAAAACTTTACCACGTTCATCAAATGCATTAACAAAATTCTTCCCACCGCCTTCACTTTACATAGGGTAACCAGATAGGACTGCCCACTGATGGTGATACACATAGCTTTGACTCCCTTACACTCATGAATCCTTTTAGGTAATAAAAAAAAAACTCATGACACAATGCCTGAAGGACTTAGCTGTCACACCTAAAAGTAGCACTAATGAAACATCGTCATTTTTTTTATTTTGCATTGGTAAGTCGTTTTTGACTCTCTGTGACCTCAAGGACCATAACACACCAGAACATCTTTATGCCCATGGTCATGCTGATCCACCTGATATTCATGGCAGAGATACTGGAGTGGGTTGCTAGTTCCTTCTCCAGTGGGCCACAGCATACAGCTACTGGTATTCCTAGGTAGTCTCCCATCCAAGTAGTGACCAGGCCCAGCCGAGCTCAGCTTTAGGGTGGTCTGACATCTTGGTTTCGTGACTTGGAATCAAACCCAGGTTAACAGCAGTAGAAGCACCGAGTCCTAACCACTGGACTACCAGAGAACCCTTTATTGAAACATCTATATAACAACAAATTAGATGCCTCTAAAAGGGGAAGTCTGAGTCCATTACATTTTGTAACTATTTAGGTTTATTATTTTAAAACCTACACAGAAAGGAAGTCTTAGCTACTATCCAACCTTTGAATACAGAAAACTTTGTGACACACGCCTTCCTGTCCCCCACCCCACTTGTTACTGTACTATCACTAAAATCTGCAACCCCACACTGTGGCCAACAATATAGGACACATTTAAATCACATTGAACATATATATATATTTGAAGACTTTGAGTCTGAATAAGAGCATAAGGCTAGTTTTTAATTAGAAAGCAATACATTTCCATGAATTTCCATAGGAGAAGGAGTAGGAGAAAGCTGAGTGTGGGAGAGTGGTGTTTTTATTTCTGTAGATCTGTGGTTGCATTTATTGATTCAATTTAATACTTGTGGGTCTGTGAGGGGGAGAGGTGTGGTACCAATTTCAGTCTTATCCTAGTATCTAACAAAGACCATGGGTTTCTCCCTGTTCTCTCCTCCCTCACTCCTCCCTCCACTAATAGTTACAAACACACATCCTCATGATCCAGCACTCAGAATGTGATATAACCAACACAAAATGGATTTCTGTACCTTTTAAACCGGGGGTGTCCAAACTTGGTTATGGAGGGCCACACACAGGCCTGGATTTGAGGATTTCCTTTCTGTGCACAGGTGAGTAAATCGGGATGACTGAAGAAGCAATAGTCTCACCTGCTTGAGGCAAGGATATCCACAAATCCAGGCCTGTGTGATGCCCAGCAGGACCGAGTTTTGACACCCCTGCTATAAACAGTCTTCACAATTTTAGATTTTTTCCCACACATTTTTATGTCCATGGCTTACACAACATGTTGTTAGTTGGCTACATACTTGACAAACAAGTGCATGTTTGTATAGGTACAGTGGTTCTGTTTTCAATAGCTCATTTGATCATTGTATTAAATTATTTAAAACAGTTTTTACATTGTATTAAATGCAATGTTAATCTTTACTGTATAACCATTAATAGTTGTTTTTTTCCTGAAGCATTTTAAAAATTGTGAAAGCTTCATAGTATTCTTAGTAAACATGTATAATATTCCTTATCACTTGTAATGCTATGAAATACCATAATAAAAACTATCTTAAAAAATATTACGATAAACATAAATAGTGTGAACATAAGACCACTAGCTTTAAAAAAAAAATACACATAAAAATGTATTTTAAATAATTACCAAAAAATGAGACAATGCTATAATGTATTATTTTTAAATGTTTTATCTAATGAAACTATGAACCACGAGGCTCTTTACTAAAAAAAAAACTTGACAGCGGGATGTATGTTCCCTGATTAAAACTTATCTGTACATAAACAGACATATTTTACCATTACTCATTCTTAGTAATGCCTAAGAGTAGAAATACAAGAGGTTATTGGTTCAAATCCTGGTGCACTCTCTTATTTTAAAAGGTTTCCACCACCTGCAGAGCATTGCAGACCATTATTTCTCCCTTGACATGGGATAAATCATGCTAATTATTCCACTATTGTTCTGGATATGCCAGTCTTGGCACATTGATAAATTTTTACATAAAGGGTATTTAGTAGCTGAGGAGTGAGACAGAGAGAGCTGTGTTTGCTCATTTGCCTATGCTATACTAGGAACCTGGCCACATGAAGAAGCTCAATATCTGTGTATCCAAGCCTTCATCCTCATTGTCAATGTGGCGGCTTGTGGAAGGGGTTCAAAGGCTAATAACCAATAATCAAAATACATGTTACTGTGTCAGTAATAGATCACTTTAAAAAATAACTGCTTTCTTACATGATTTCATTGCGAGCCTCTCCCACCATCTACTTTACGGGCCGAAGGTGCTCATCGTGGATGCGCGACCCTGTATCTTAACATAGAGTTACCAACAAACTAGCAATACGACAACTATATATATGACTAGCGACTTGCCCGTCAAAAATGACGGGGCAATAAAATTGTAAGACAGGTAATGCTGTTTGCCACAGACAGTAAGTGTTTTGGTCGTGGGAGATACTTCAGGGCTCATTGCGAGCCTCTCGGTTGGTGTATTTTTTTGGTTATCAGAGGCGCTTTTGCGTTCATTGTAAGGTCCGCGCTGATCTTTTTGCGTTTATTGCAAGCCTCTCCCCTGGTGTACTTTGTGTCCTATGAGCACCGTCGGCGCTCCTTGTGAGGCGCGCGGTAAAGGCCTTTGTCGTTTATTGCAATATTGTGGTGTTTTTTTGTTTTGTTCTGTATATATATTTTTTCATGATAATTAATTAATGAAATCATAAATTAATATACTTTACCTATTTGTAACTAATATATGCAAGCAATGTGCTGAAGAGCTAATAATCTGTTTTGATGTTCCTGCAGCATACAATGTAGATTTGCACTGTTGTTGAGCTGTGTAAGTGTCAGCAATGTGTGCAGTGTGTAGTGTAAATAGGCTGCGTGCGCGAGGGGAAACTGTTTGTGTAGCTGGGTACTTCTGCATTCTGTAAGTTAGTGTTGTAAAATGGTGGCAATTGTGTATGTTTTACGCGGGTGTGGATGATTTTGCGTCCATGCTAATAGTGTATTTTGTAGCTTGCACAGGTTTTTGTAAAAGTCGTATGTGCTTGCCGGTGTTTTGCGGGTTTAGGGGTCGTGTAGCCTCATTTTCGTTTTTTTTCGTCACTAATTTTTTCTTTCGTTTAGGGGATTTTCAAGTGTCTAAACTCGGTAAATTGGACTTAAATTTGCGTGCAACCTGACTCCCAGACATCCTGGCTGTCCCCCCTTGCTGTGTGTAATGTTTTTGTTTTATTTTAAAGGACCACTGCAGTTCAAGAAAAAAAAATGTGTCTGTGCCAAATTAACAATATTTAAAGCTGTGAAAGTCATCAGCATAAAATATTTTAAGGGGAAAATCTGAATTTTTGAAGACTCAGTTTATAAGTACAGGAATCCATTTTGTTTTTGTAAAATCACTTCCTCAGAGCTCATGAGGAGGTGTGTTTTGGCTGTCAGTGGAGGGACGGTGGGGAAGGAGGGGACATAGAGCTGTTGTAAAGGTAATTGGATAAGTCTAAAATATACACAGCACCACATCCCTCTCACTGGCCCAGAAGCAGACACCTTGCAACATTCACTGCAACAAAAGCTCTCCAGAAATGTAAATGCCCTCTAAACACATACCTACCACCAATGTGTCATGGATGTCTCTAGGGTCCTACAGGGTATCAAAATGTATATTTTCAAATTTAAGAATTGGATGTATGACAATTTGCTGCTTAATTATGCTCTGAATCAGACTTGCAGAGCTAGCTACCAAATAAGGGATTTACTTATGAAGAAATTGTTTGTAACAAAGGGTGCTTGTACGAACACGTTTTGCATACTTGTATGTTTTTTTCATTTGGCCTTTGATTGTAGATGTCTCAAATGGAGCCAATACTGTAATACAATTGTCATTCGAACAATTAGGTAAGTGCATATAAATCTTCATGAACAACCTTACACTTTGGGGTTTCATGTTGATTAATGTATTGTTTTGATTAAAAGCCCCAAGTAGAGTTTTATTATTGAGCATTTAGCCACATTTGGCTTGCTGTATAATGTCATATATCATTAGCAGTGATCTATTTGTGAGAGGCTGTATTGCATAAATAATAATGTACATAAATTGAAAATTACCAGAATTGATAGTTCCTCAAAGCTATGACCAGCTTCTGCTATCATTTCCTGTACACGGAATACAGGACAATATGGGCTGGAGACAGGATCATATCTGCAGCTCTTAAAATATGTCTCATTCATTGTCTCCAAAGTGTTGGCCCTTTAAAAGCGAGGTGATGAGGGGATTAATTAACATGATTAAAAGCACTAAAAACACGACAAATATATATTTAATCTATTTACATAGCATACCACTGTAGCCATTTAAAGGCCATTGTACTTCTCCAACACTGTAATGAGATGTAGTTTAAAGTAATTAAACATCTTTGCAATACACTTTTTAAAAAAAATCCAATTTTCTTTCTTGAAAAATTGCATTTTTCTTCCTTTCTAAGGTTCGGCCCCTAACCCTACACTCTGTTTAAAACATACAATTTTCATAGTGAAATCTTACTTACACAACAACCTTTTTTTCACCCATTTTGACACAATCTGTTCATATTTACACACACAGACAAGGTCAATTATTTCTTTAATATACTAATCCATTGCCATTTAGCATTTGAACAACTTCAGGGGTCTGAAGTTGCCAGCCCTAGGAACAATACATTTTCTGGGGGCAGCAGGCTGCCTTAAGATGCAGTGCAGTCGGTTGAATTATGTTTGTATAAGCATAGAAGTGTCTATAGACTGTGATATTTGTGTCTGTGAGTGTACTTTGCACTTTCTGACATTCCATATTTATACATAAACTTGTGATTTGAGATACAGAAAAATGAAGCCTATGAAGCCTATGGCTTTATAAAAAAAGTACATCCATGATTAATTTAAAAGCTTTCAAAGATTACTCTTTTTTCACCCATTTTGACAGATACTATTTTTAACTTTTCAGTAAATGTTCTGTGTGCTATCCACTCAAATTAAATAGTTCAACGTCTTTTGCACCTTCAAATAATCATACATTATGAATATCATCAGGCAAGACATGATTTACTCACTTCCCTTGCAAAGTTAATGGCTCTATGTTTAGTATCAGTTCATCAGTTCAAGTGAGGGGCGCCACTTTAAAAAAAAAAAAAATGGTTCCTGGCTTAAAAAATGAAATGTTGCAGTTCATAGACTGGCTACTAGGGGGTAACCACCTAGAACAAGACAGTTACAACAGGAAAGGGAACTTACACGTACAAAAAAGGCAAAAATAGGTCCGTGCATACTTTATGTACTCACTCGCAGGGGCTGCACCACTTCACTGCCTAGGGGCTCCAAAAAGGTAGATACGGCATGGTAATGAGACCTGTCAGAACTTTTGATGAAAAATCCAATTTTATATGGGCATTATAATCTAATATAATAATATATTATTAACCTTTCTTTTATAATCAATGTACTAACATTATTATGTGCTATATACATTTATGCATGCAATTTCATTGTGGAATATATCAGGTTCTCACTGAAGGGAATTTCATAGAGTCCTTTTGTTCTATAGAGACAAATAGCTAGATAATTTCTGAGCTAATTAAAAAAAAGAAGGTTTAAGATAACAGAATATTTATTTTAAATTCACAGGGGCAAGAATGGTCTAACCAGACATTATGTCTTTCCCTAGACTGTTAATTTCTCCTGTGTATATATAAAATGTCTGGGTAATAATTTGGTTTATAGCTTGTTAATGTCAAACTTAACTAGTGAATTTATGGAAATTCTTATGATGATTTGAAGGTCCAAGAGCCCCATCTTGTGGTTCAAGGAATAAAATGTTTATATAAAAATATATGTTCACTATTAAGATTTAAATATGTGGTGACATCATAAGAACATTTAATTGGCTGACAAAGACATAGTGAGATTGGAATGTCTGATAAGCAAATTAAGTTGTAGGTATAATTGAGGGAATCTAACTGACAGGAAAAAAGAAGCTGGAGAACAAATCAGAGGGAGAGCTGAGAGGACCAAGGACAAGGAGACACATAGACACACTTTGGTGAACTACTTAAAAGAATACTTTAAAGCTATTGGGATTTTTCCAAAAGACATAGAAACTTAACATGTATTCTACAAAGAAACTTAGACAGCTTGCTAATAAAAGAATTTACACATTTACATACCAAGAACTTCTTAAAAGATCCAGAATCCCAGTAATTTGATGAAACCAAACCAAAGAACCAGGTATGATCTAAAGTGTAACATTTTCTTTATATGTTCTTTCTTTTTCATTACAATTATTGAAATATTTTAAAAATATAATATAGAATAATCTGCCATATCAATATTCTCTGATATATATAAATATACCATATAACTGGCAAATTATAAGTTGACATATAATTTGCTAGTTCATTTTATGAATATTACAAAATATCAGCTTTTATAGCAATTTAATATATCCGATAATTAATTGTAATGAAAAACATGTTCTTTTTTTAATAAGAGACAACATCCTAATTAGAGATAATACTATAATTCAACTATAAAAGAGTATGATAGCTTAATAAATAGATACAGTGCCTTGCAAAAGTATTCACCCCTTTGACTTTTTACCTATTTTGTTACATTACAGCTTTAAGTACAATGTTTTGTTAATCTGAATTTTATGTGATGGATCAGAACGCAATAGTCTAAGTTGGTGAAGTGAAATGAGAAAAATATATACATAAAACATATTTTTTAGAAATAGAAAACAGAAAATTGGCACGTGCGTATGTATTCACCCCCTTTGTTATGAAGCCCATAAAAAGCTCTGGTGCAACCAATTACCTTCAGAAGTCACATAATTAGTGAAATGATGTCCACCTTTGTGCAATCGAAGTGTCACATGATCTGTCATTATATATAGACACCTTTTTTGAAAGGCCCCAGAGGCTGCAACACCTAAGAAAGAGGCACCACTAACCAAACACTGCCATGAAGACCAAGTAACTCTCCAAACAAGTAAGGGACAATGTTGTTGAGAAGTACAAGTCAGGGTTAGGTTATAAAAAAAAAAACTAAATATTTGATGATCCCCAGGAGCACCATCAAATCTATCATAACCACATGGAAAGAACATGGCACAAAAGTAAACCTGCCAAGAGACGGCCGCCCACCAATACTCACGGACCGGGCAAGGAGGGCATTAATCAGAGTAGCAGCACACAGACCTAAGGTAACCCTGGAGGAGTTGCAGAGTTCCACAGCAGAGACTGGAGTATCTGTACATAGGACGACAATACGCTCCATAGAGTTGGGCTTTATGGCAGAGTGGCCAGAAGAAAGCCATTACTTTCAGCAAAAACAAAATGGCACGTTTTGAGTTTGCGAAAAGGCATGTGGGAGACTCCCAAAATGTATGGAGGAAGGTGCTCTGGTCTGATGAGACTAAAATTGAACTTTTCGGCCATCAAAGAAAACGCTATGTCTGGCGCAAACCCATCACATCACCCAAAGAACACCATCCCCACAGTGAAACATGCTGGTGGCAGCATCATACTGTGGGGATGTTATTCAGCAGCAAGGACTGGGAAACTGGTCAGAGTTGAGGGAAAGATGGATGGTGCTAAATACAGGGATATTCTTGAACAAAACCTGTACCCCTCAGTGCCTGATTTGAGGCTAGGACAGAGGTTCACCTTCCAGCAGGACAATGACCCCAAACACACTGCTAAAGCAACACTTGAGTGGTTTAAGGGGAAAAATGTATTTGTGTTGCCTAGTCAAAGCCCACACCTCAATCCAATAGAAAATCTGTGGTCAGACTTAAAGATTGCTGTTCACAAGCGCAAACCATCCAACTTGAAGGAGCTGGAGTAGTTTTTCAAGGAGGAATGGGCAAAAATCCCAATGGTAAGATGTGGCAAGCTCATAGAGATTGATCCAAAGCGACTTGGAGCTGTGATTGCCGCAAAAGGTGGCTCTACAAAGTATTGACTTTAGGGGGGTGAATAGTTATGCACATTGCCTTTTAGTTTTATTTTGTCCTATTTGTTGTTTGCTTCACAATAAAAAACAAAAAACAAAAACATCTTTAAAGTTGTGGTCATGTTCTGTAAATTAAATGATGCAAATCCTCGAACAATCCATGTTAATTCCAGGTTGTAAGGCAACAAAACACAAAAAATGCCAAGGGGGTGAATACTTTTGCTAGGCACTATGGGCCTCATTCTATTATCGGCCGTAAAATGACCGCAAGGCTGCGATTCCTTGCGGGGGTTCCGTTATCTTGGAATTCAATTATACGGCCCGCAAGGATCTCCCCTTACGGCCGGCTGTATATCTTGCAACCGGCCGTAAGCTCAGAAAACTTTAAACGCAAAAATAAATTCAAGACGCCACTGTAGAGCTCTGTAAATGCTAGGGATCATAATGGGGGACATGAGGATTAATAGCAACCCCCTCTCAAGCTTGCACATCAGCCCAAATCCGAGTTTACATTAACTGTTTATTTTCCGGCCGCAGTGTGGGCGGGTCTGAGGTGCTCCAAGCCCTCTGGACTTTTTACATGGATATGTGACATAAATTTAAAAAATTTTTTTTTACGGATTTGAGTGTAGGGGAATGTTGTGCTATTTTTGCTAACACCTATAATCACTTTATAGTCTCCTCAGAGTGCAGGATGGCTTTATTATGTGCTTAATTGGTGCTAGCGGGACCTTTTTCCTGCAAGTAAGCTGGGGCTCGCTTTTAGCCTTGCAGAGAGGGTTCCCGGAGCAATAGAATAGCAACCGGGCTTTTCTTGTGGCCGAAACTCTTGCGGCCGTTTTAGATCAAAGGCTTTCCTCCAGCGCGAGCGGCCGCAAGGGATAGCAAGGCGCCGGCCGCAAGCCTGCCGGAATCCCCGGCCTGAGGGGAATAGAATAGCCAAATAGCTTGCGGCCGGTCCTTGCGGCCCCGCATCTCTTACGGCCGTTAATAGAATGAGGCCCTGTATGTGTAACATACCAAAATAATTAAAACCATCTCTGATGTCATAATTTACCATATTTAATTATAGTAAGCATATTGGTCATGTTTTATTATATGATTATGTGGATAATGTATAATAACTAACAATTTATAATTGATGTGCCTTGATATATCTGTTACAATTGCTATACCAACTTGTTATTAAAATATACTGTATTATTATTTTTAATCCTTTATAATAAATATATTCTCACATAATAAAGTTCTGTTTATTTCATCAGGCCAATGCTCTTAATATATTGTGTAATAAGAATTCAGAAAGTAGTCAAAATTGGCAAATATGTGAAAACATGTTAATTTTTTTAATTAATATTAATAAAGATTATTGATATTAATAATATCACCATATAAATTGCCAAACCCACGACATTATTATGGAAGCACGTGCTTGAGATTTTATATCCAATATATTATATCAATAAATATTATCAATAAATATTATTTTAAAGAGAGGAATATGTGTCTATAAATTGATTCTGAACTCAAAATGTTATTTAGATTATTCTAAGTATTTAGAAAACATATGTAGTTTAATAATTCCGACAGACTTCTCCCATAAAAATAAAAAAAAGCCTTTCACTATGCAGTAGGAGAAGCAGATGCTCTGTATGAATCCCATCCCCTGCACCAACAACAATAAGGAAATTCCCTGTACTTATGGGAAATTCCCTGTTGCCATTGCACATGTACTACTGGTATTGGGGATTGATATGGATGACCTCAAAGAGGGCAACTTCCAGATGTCCTCTGCATCCAAGGAGTTAAAACAGGGACAGGACAATCACAGAACATCAGACAGGGAGTTGTAGGAATCCTCAGATAATAATGAAAGTGGCAATTATGTGTGCATTAATTCTAGGTAAAAAAGCTCCCTGGAGATTTAATGACACCATTCCAATAATTCTATGATACAAGTGTATATGCTGGGGAGCAGTAAATACTTTGTTCAGAGATAGAAAATGTATTTTTATAAGCAAGTTATATTGCAAATGTTGGTTGTCGTACTGTAGTGTAAATACCAAATATTGATAGGGTATCACATTCGAATGGAGCAGTGTTTCCTAAATTTTACTTGCAATTGTTGCCTACTTTAAGATATGAGGTTTCCATGCTGAGAAGAAGGGGATAATACAGAGCGGGGCATATTTCAGATGTGACAGAGCAAGACTTTCAAAACTGATAACAAATGAGCAGGTTACACTCAATCTCTAAATTTGTATCATATTCTGACCATATCTGCAAAGGAATAAAGATAAGAACTTTTGGGTCTGCACCTCACATATGAAAAAAGTACTGGTGACTGCCCATATAGCCTAAGCAAAAGCAGCTACCGAGTTGAATCTTCTTCACATGTCTTCCATACAACCTGGCTGTCTTATAAGAAAGAGGCTTTCACTGCTTTACACTATCTGTGTATAAGAATTTGGTTTATATAGAAGGTTTCTTCCTCAGGAAACTTACCTTGAGAAGTTAAACTTACGAAATAAAACAGCATTCTTAATAAAAAGAGTAAAATTTCCAGCTTCTGGTAAAATGGGTTTCCTAAACAGAGAAAAAGAAAATATGAACATTTGATTTATATTGCCCCTGAAATTAATAATCTGCAATTATTTATATCTGTGTTAAAGGACCACTTAATTTTAAGAAAACCTGAAAAAAAAAGAGACCATGAAAGGTTTCTGGATTTCACAAGGAATAAAATATACTTAGATATCTATTTATTTTGTGTACTTTATTTTGTTAAGTGCACAAACACTCTGTTTCTTTCTGTGTAAAACGTAACAAATATCTCCTAATTGGTGTATCCCCTCTACAGCTCATGAAGACAGTGTTCTTATAGAAAGGTTTAAGGATTGCACTGTCTCATAGTAACCAATCAGTGGCAACATACTGGAACAAACAGCGAGAGAGCTCACAGTCTCTGTATTCATGAGTTACAAAGGGTAGACCCACACAGGTAAAAAGTGTATGATTTTGGCAGAAAAAAACAAGCTTTTAAGCACTTCTTAATAAAATAAAGTAAATAGACACCTAGGTATATTATATTCCTAGGGAAATTCAGAAACTTCCCATGCCCCTTTAAAGGACATGGATAACTCTTTTTTTCCATATGTTTAAAGAAGCATGCTTTAACTATTAGCAAAGTTATATTTTACAAAAAAAAGTAAGCAGTAAGTATGTCTGTAGGTTTCATTGGCAGACATCTATCACTCTAGGTTACTGCTCATTGGCTGACAGGACAAGCCCCAAGAGCAGTTAAATATTTGAATTCGTTTTTCCTGCTTTGAGAACATAATTTTACACAGTGGTACTTTATCAAATGCCCTCTTAGATGGAACTAAGGAGAAATGTCCAAATACAGAGTTTAACTAATAACACTACTCCCTGTGTAAGCCTGGACCTTTAGTCTTAGTTTGGACTCTAGGAAGTGAGGTGTGATGTTATAGTGAACATGCTCAAAAATAGGCATTTACATGGTTAAAATAATATTTATACTAAGATGTGTCTGCAAATCGCTAATT
Organism: Discoglossus pictus; assembly: GCA_027410445.1. Lineage (NCBI taxonomy): Eukaryota > Metazoa > Chordata > Amphibia > Anura > Alytidae > Discoglossus > Discoglossus pictus. Next base: position 448,665,494 of record CM050163.1, read on the forward strand.
TCCTATGCATGACAATTGTGGCATAAGGGAGATCTTGGAAAGTGTGGGATTTGTAGATGGGGCCTAGTTGGCCATTGCAGCACTTGTAGGTGTTTTAGTACATTGTTGGTAGGTATAATAAGCTACCCCTTCTGGATCGATACCTTGTCGTGGTGAAGGGGCTTGTGTACCTCAATTAAACTGTCAGCTATACCCTGTAGGGTTACCCAAGATGGGCAGGTCATAGCAGAGAGGTAATACTGGAGAAAAAACTGGCAATCCACTCCAGTATCTTTGTAAAGAAAACGTTATGGATAAGCATGAACAGAGACAATGATTGTACCTTTCGTGCTGTGGTCCATAGGGTCACAGAGAGTCAAACACGACTGAACGAGATAACAACAATATACTGCAGTCATTCGTCACACCTACCTCCTTTATCTATGACATGTTATCCTTCTACCATGAATGTTAACACATAATTGACCATGAGGAGACAATGCAATTTGCAATTGCTGCTTCCATTTCAACACATGATGAGGTTCGTTCTTTGCACAATACAGTTATCAGCTTGACAGCTTTTTACTTGCTAATTGCCTATTGAATTACCTGGGCAATGTTCCATTCTCCACTGGACACCAGGCATAAATCTCACACGTGGAATGTGTATTATTAAATCTTATACATTTTCCAGTTTTTATACCTGCAAAACATTGTTAGCAGTAAAAAAAAAAAATTACAGTTAACTGATATATGGGAACATTTGGTAATATTGGATATTGGATTAACTATGTTAAGTAGAAGGCTATTTTTTATTTATGTTTGTACAAAATTATAGAAACAAGGAATAACACCACATTTATAGTATGATTTTGTTTTGTCTGTTTCTGCTTTGGATTTTGGGCTCAGTGTCCTTTTTTACAGTAACATAAGCCTTCTAATACTCTAAGGAGACATAGTGACAAAAGCAAAGAAAATTAATTTGCGGATTGGTTGATGCGGTGTTAAAATAAATGGAGTGAGCTAAATTTGTATGTATGCGCTCCTATGGAACATACATTCGAGTAACTTCTTCACTTCTTTCATCTACCGAATTCCTTTGTCTTAAATAAAACAATATAAGAAAATGATGTTTGGAAATAATAAAATTATTAAATGTAATTTCATATATATATATATATATATATATATATATATATATATATATATATATATATATATAAATAACTGGGATCAATAACAATAATCCATTATCATGTTAATGTTTAATTTGGGTCTATCAAATGAAAAATAAAAAATGTTTTTTAAAAGTAATCCATATAGGGGGGTGTGGCTAAGCTGCTGGAGAGGAAAGACGTGTCCTGCAAGAGCTCCAGCTAAGGCCTGGGTTAATCTGGGACAATCGACCCCTATAGATGCCCTGAGTGACCAACAAACAATATCACTAAACTCAGAAGACCTAGGGGAACAAATTGATCCCAAAATTACCTTAAAAAAAAACAATAAAATCAGAAGAGTCCCCTGCATGGAATCCCTACCGAGCTGAACTTTTCCCCCTGGAAGCCTGGAGGGAGAGAGTGTGGCGCTGCACTGTTGAGGACATATATAAGCAGGTACAGGGGAGAGGCTATAGAGCTGTGGGGGGAGAGGATAGCCCTGATCCAAGGAAGGGGTACCCAGGGGGGCATCAGAAGCAAATTAGCCCCAGAAAAATTAAGCAATCCGGGGCCCCTTACCCACATATCCCCATCAAAGCTCTCCCCATACCCTGGGTCCAAGCAACCCAGCCCAACCTGTCTACTTAGACTCAGAACATTAAAAGTACACTGCACAGGACTGCAATGATAAAGAGTGCAGATTATCTAGCTTCACATCTATATGCTTCTGTGATCCTAAAGTGATTTTATTGGTACCAACAGCACCGGGGTGCTTGAGACTGAACCAGGCACCTTACTACACTGTGTTATATAACGTTTTGTAACAGCACCATGAGGATTTACAATCTCACCCAAAACATTATATAAGTAGTCTCAATTGACTGTACTCTGCTCCCACCCGGTGGCAACTTTCAACCACTACAGGCTTCTTGTATACTAACATAGTATTGAACCTGCCAATATCTAGAACATCAAGGGGCCACAGCTCTCCACATTGTGCCTTCTGTCCCCCCATCAGGTCCTCCCAGTATCCTGGGTTTAAGCACACCAGGCTAACCTGTCTACAGAGACTCAGAACACTAAAATACACTTTGGACTGCACAGGACTTCAAAGGCAAAGAGTGCAATTTATCTGGCTTTGCATTTATATGTTGCAGGACTACTAATGTGACTTTATTATCACCGACACTATCGGAGTGTCTGGGTCTGAACCAGACACCTTATTATATTGCGTTATATAACACTCATCAACAGTTATATAAAGATATGCAGTGTCACTCACCACATTGTATAAGCAGTCTCAATTGACAATACTCTACTCCCACCCGGTGGCAGCCTCAAAGCATTACAGGCCTTCTGTCCTTCAAGACTAAATTGAACCTGCCAATCTCTAGAACACCAAGGGACTAAAGCTCTTCATACTTTGACTGCTGTCCTCCCATTCGGCTTACCCATATACTAGAGAGAAACGGTAATACAAAGGACTGAATTAATTCCATATCACGACGTCACATTGGAGTTAACATACTAAATTTATCTTGGAAGATCTAAAGCAATATTTAGCCTGACACAGACTGGGCCTGGACCCTGGAGGATGTTAACACTAAACCAGTTGGCAAACACCCTGCTCACTAAAGAAAAGATGAGATAAATGTAGGGCCAACACCCCTATAAATGGGCCACCACCCCTCCTAACTCTTAAAGCGCACTTAAGAGATCCTTGCAGCAGCATTGCTACCCAGTGGGCCGGGACTCACCTTAATCTAGACCTCCTCCCCCAACTGCACAGACCAGGTCTACTGGAAAGCTCATTCCTAAACTAGGCCCCGCATCGCCCTGATCTACAATACAAAGGGCAAAAATCATGATGGTTAGAACCAAAAAGGGCGAGGGATCTCGACGGATAACTGAACATTTCCCCTCTACTACGGCTAGAAGATCCCCCCACCCGGAATCAATCTCAGGGGCTTCAGATATATCGGATGCTGAGGGCTCCCAAAAAGGGAATATGATGAATGCAAACTTATCCAATGACTCCAAAACTTGGTTTGAGAACATGCTAAAATCACAACTATCATTGGCAGTTCAAGATCTAAAACATGAAATCCAAGAATTGGGCCAGCGGACAAGTATTTTGGAATCTTCCCTGGACCAGGTCATAGACTCCCAAAGACAAGATCGAGTAGACATTGATACAAATGCAATGAAAATATGCTCTCTTGAACTCAAACTGGAGGACCTCGAAAATAGATCGAGAAGATACAATGTCAGATTCAGAGGCGTCCCAAACTCAATCACTGACCTTGAGCCGTATCTTTCAGACCTAATAAAATCAATTCTTCCAGACCCCCAGGAGGGTGAAATCGGCATTGAAAGAGCACATAGGGCACTTGGAGCATCCCCAAACCCTAACATGCCTAAAGACATCATCGCCCGCTTTCTGAGGCAACACACAAGAGATCAGATTCTCATTCACGCCAGGGGTCTAGACGAAATCAAGGGTCCTGACGGCACCACCATCCAGATTTATGCAGATCTCTCACCAGCCACCCTAGCGAGACGCAGGGAAATGAGACCGGCTGTGGAGGTACTTATACAACATAAAATTCCTTACAGATGGGGTTTTCCTTTCAACATCCAATTTACGGTGAATGGAAACAAGTTTATCGCTCAAGATCTGGAGGAATGCCAGACAATCCTTTCCTCCCTGAACTTATGGAAGGAGGGTGAAAACCCCAGCCCACTGGGCCAGGAACCAAAAGAGAAGCGAGATAGGCCGGTTAGACAATGGACGGTAGTTCCTGCCCCAAAGAGACAAAAAGCTGCAAAGAAACCCACAACCTCAAGCGGCGAGAGAAGGGGGTCTAAGGCAACCCGAGTAACTGACAGGCCTACATCACCAGGCTTGGGCCGGGATGCTCAAGTTGATATTGGCCGGGAAATTCCCCCCTCCAGAGAAGAGATGAGGTGACTGGCTAAGAGATAAGTTGTCTCCCTCAGAAGCCTAATGGACATTAGAAGCCGAGGGGAGTGTGATATAGGATGGAAGCCTACTGGGTTTCTCTTAATTCACTGAATTGAATGTTTTGTGCTACACAATGCAAGGGGTGATAGGCCCATGGGGTGAGGCGGAGAGTTTTTCCCTTTTATTAAACGGGGTGTAAATTGAGTAGTTAAAATTTAGTCTGCCTCCTCGCCAGGGCTATATGCAGGAGAACAGGATTCTCATGCCCACCAAGCGCGCTAGAGCGCAAGGAAAAAGTTTTAGTTTAGATAAAAAAGTTGAAATTGTTTTGTTTCTGTTGACACATGTATTTCTGTACATTTCCCTGAATTATGTCTTGCATGTAAATGGTCTATCTCTGTTCTGCCTAGTACTCCCAAGGTCTCTCCAAGATGCAGGTGCACCTCGTCTCCTGGTCATCCCAGGGGGTCTCTCGTCTCCGGCTTTCTGGCCCTCAAACAACTTTCCCATCCTGAGCAGGAAAAATGTAAGTCACACACCAGGCACAGCACTCACAGACAGACAAGGATAAATGGCTAGGCCCGAATTTAAGATACTATCCCATAATGTGAAGGGATTTAACTCTCCTCATAAACGGCGTAAAGCCTTTCTTACATACAGGGAGCATCGCCCCTCAGTAATCTTTCTACAGGAGACACACTTCATGCGTAACAACCCCCCTAAATTTCTCCACAAACAATACCCACACTTCTATACAGTGGGTATGTTAGCCAAGAGGGAGGGGGTAGCAATTCTCTTACATAAGGACTTTCCGTTTATACTCCAGAGTAAAAAATCAGATCCCGAGGGTCACTACCTGATTCTGACCGGGAAAATACTCGACTCGACAGTGTCTTTAATTGCGCTATATGCCCCACCTACGAACCTGTATCACACGGTCCGGAAACTACTTATGGCACTGGAGAAAGGGGACTTTGGTAGAATTATTCTGGGAGGGGACCTAAATTTAGCGTTGGATCCCGGATTAGACAGGTCTAAGGGGAGAGTGGGGCCCCACTTCCCCAGTAGGCTAAAACAACTTAAAACACAGCTAGCAAACCTGAACCTGGTAGATTCCTGGAGGGACCTTCATCCTAGGGACAGGGAGTACTCTTTCTACTCAGCCCCTCATAATTCATACTCAAGAATTGACTATATCATCATTGATGCTTCACTTTTGGATCAGACAAAGGAAGCAGAGATTATTCCGTGTACCTGGTCGGATCACTCAATAGTCAAAATTGCCCTAGACTTTGGCACAGCATACTCCCCCCCCCGTCATGGCGCATCAATGATACGCTACTAGCATTTCCTCAATCCAAAGATAAGATCCAGCAAGAACTTGAGATATATTTTGGGGAAAATACTAAAGGAGATGTAGAAATAGGCTGGGTGTGGGTGGCCCACAAAGCATATATTAGAGGGGTCTGCATGAAGATATCTGCTGAACATAAAAAGCAAAACAGGGCCCGAGAGGACGCATTAAATAAAGAGTTAATGAGATTGGAAAGGGCAATGCAGCAAGATAATTGTATTGGGGATAGGTCCCAGATTGAGAAAACCAGAGCGGAACTGGATATGATTCTGTCAGAGAGAACGGAGAGAGCGCTTAGAATCACACATCACAAGTTTTATAGCAAAGCAAACAAACCTGACACTTTCCTAGCCAATAAATTAAAATCAAAGCAAAACCAATCTAGGATCTGCCAAATTAAATCGCCCCAAGGGCTAGTGACCTCCAACCCCACAAAAATTCAGGACATCTTTCAGGCGTATTATAGCAAGCTATATAAAGCCTCGAACTCCCCAGTTCAGGGGGAAACACAATCACTTTTATCCTCCCTGGATCTACCTAAACTAACGGAGGAGAATGTTACTTCATTGAATAAAGCAATCTCCCAGGAGGAAGTGAGCAAAGTTATTTTAGAATCAAAATTAGGCAAAGCCCCAGGCCCAGATGGCTTTACAAACACATATTATAAGAAATGTGTCAGCACTTTAGCCCCATACTTGACCACATTATACAATACAATACTGGAGGGACGACCAATCCCCCCAGAACTCAACAAAGCTGACCTGGTATTGTTTCCCAAGGAGGGGAGGGACCCGTTAGAAGCCAAGAATTACAGACCAATTTCACTCCTTAACAGTGACATAAAGTTTCTGGCCAAAATCATGGCAGATAGGATAGCTGGGTTTCTCCCCTCCTTGATTCACAAAGACCAGGTGGGATTTATCCCAGGGCGACAAGCAGGGGACAATATCAGGAAAATTCTGAATTTAGTCCACCATTCTAAATTAAATAACACTCCGGCCTGCCTGCTCTCTCTGGATGTAGAGAATGGCCTTTTCTCATGGCTACGCTAAACAAATTCGGGTTTTCAGGGAAGTTTTTAAATCTAATTCGGACTTATTACAAAGGCAAACTTAAGACTCCCGGGTGGGGGGAGGCCAGCGGTCAGCATCCAGAGGGGGACGAGACAGGGGTGCCCATTGTCACCGCTCCTATTTGCGTTGGCAGTCGAGCCCCTGGCACAATGGATTAGAGCCTCCCCGGAGATAAAGGGTATCCAAGTGGGGTCACATCATTTCAAGGTGTCACTATTTGCGGACGACTTACTATGCTCCATTTCGGAGCCATCGACGTCGGTACCACCCCTGATGCAAAAACTTGAACACTTCGGGATGCTTTCAGGATTGAAAATTAATGTAGAAAAAACTGAAGCCTTGGCCCTAGATATACCGCTCCCGGAGAAAGATTCCCTCACACAGAGGTTTAAATTTAAATGGGCTGGGAAGGGGATTAAATACCTAGGAATTTGGTTGACAGCTAAAGTACAAGATCTATATAAAGCTAACTACCGGCCAATGTTCCGTTTACTCCAGGAGGAGATGATTAAATGGGGCAAATATAACATCTCCTGGCTCGGTAGGATTAGTTCGGTTAAAATGAACATTTTACCTAGACTGCTTTATTTATTTAGATCTCTACCGATCCAGATGCATATGAAAGACCTCTCAAACTTCCAAAGCAGGGTGTTCCGTTTTATCTGGGGTGGGGGTCCCTCCAGGATTGCAAGAAAGAACATGTACAAACATAAATCCAGAGGGGGGTTGGCATGTCCCAATTTAAAACTTTATTATCGAGCAGCTCAATTAGCTTTTATTCCCCAGGCCCACTTACCCGAAGCCCATCCGGCATGGATGTTTGTTGAAAGCCAAGACATGATGCCCTATACATGGGACACGGCGGTCTGGATTCACCCACTCCCCACAGAGATTAAGAAATCTGCCAATCCTATAATAAGGAACTCCGCGGCTAATATTATCTGGGCCTTCAATCATACAGACCTTCTACCCCGGATATCCCACTTAACGCCTATACTTACGCATCCACTAGCTCCAGCAGGTATCTCACAGGTCTCTCGGCAATGGTGGAAGAATAACAAACTTGATAGATTGGGAAACTGGATGAGAGATGGTCGGGTATTAACATTCGAAACTATGAGAGACGAATATGATATCCCCCTTTATGAGCACTATAACTTTTGCAGATTGAGATACTTTGTAGATAAACTACTTAGGAGTTCAGGGGTCCCCTCCCGGAATGGGTTCTCTAGAATATGTGAAAAAGCCCCCCTTAAAAGAGGAGTGATAGGGGAATTATACGAGGTCTTCAATACCCCAAAATCATTAGCCAAAGAAAAATACATGAGGGAATGGGAAAAAGATATAGCCAAGAACTGGGAGATTGAGACGTGGGAGACTGCCTGGGCCAATCTCCTGAGGGGGTCACTAAACTATAGTGTATTAGAGACATCAATTAAAGTCCTTCATCGGGCGTATATTACCCCAGATCGACTAGCTAAATGGAGTAAGACGGAAAGTCCGAAATGCTTTAGGGGGTGCTCAGAGCTGGGCTCCTTTCACCATACTTGGTGGAGCTGCCCAAAGGTTCAGCAGTTGTGGACGGCAGTGGGTGACTTAGTGGATAGTATATTTGGACACCATATTGAAATTACCCCAGAATCTAGTCTACTGGGGATTCCGGTGGCCTCTCTTTCTGCCCCCCACAACAGACTCCTACAATTTATCTTTTTAGCGACGAAATCACATATTGCCAGGAACTGGAAGAAAAAGACACTTGAGATAGGGGCAGTTCGAGCTAAGATTCACTACTTAGCGGTTAATGAAAGGATTTCCCACTCAGTGGCGGATTCAATCCCTAAGTATTTAGAAATATGGGGTCCCTGGATAGGATACACTGATATTAGAATCCCTCTACTCCAATGAAGGGGGAGGAGGAGGTAAGGGCACCCTCACCTTGTTGACAGAATACAGGGGGGGCTGGGGGCCGGAGAGGAGATACCGGGAGAGGAACTGCACCGATATGGAAGAAGACAGACAGGTAAGCTAGGTTGGATCAATGACAAGATCGAGATAGAGAAATGTTTTCCAAAACGAAAGGCTTCACATAGATGTGTCAGATATAATGTTTTAGTTTAATTGGTTAGGTTAACATTTGTAAAAGTTTGTAAGCAACTCTTCCTGAAGATATAAGAAAAGATAACGGGGGGGGGAATAGAATGGAAGGAAGGTACTGAAAGACTAACAAACGCAAATAATCATATTATATCCCTCTAGAGGTAAATGAGTCAGCCAATGGATAAAATTTGGGCTTTTTTATAATATCTTTATGATCCTCTAAGTCACAGGTTAATAACGGAAAGTATTAGGAGATAACAACTTAACAACCAAAGAATAGTATAAGTAACGGATAAGTTTAGGGATACATGTTTACATAACCAAGAAGGGTCCATTATAATTCTATACATTGGTTCATCGATAATAGCACGGAGGTAAATACGGAAAAAAGGAGGAGGCAGGATACAAGGATGAGATTTCACAATTGATGTTGGGGTATTGTTTTATTACGCTCAATATTGTACAACTGTTTGCACTTTGTATTCCTGCAATAAAAAATTAGTTAAAAAAAAAAAGTAATCCATATAATATAATATAATCAATATAAACAAACAAACAAATATATACATTGAAATAAATGACTAAATAATGACCAAACAGACTGTTAGCTGCTTTGCAGCCGGTATATATTTTGACATTTTTGAGTGATTTTATTTTTGAAATATACTCACACAGGTTATCTAGTGTTTGATCAGGTTGAATAAATTAATTGAATACTAAGCAGTTAACAACTTTTAACATTCAAACATTACGTTTTGTTAAAAAGGTTACTGTAATAGATTGTCTTTCATAATTTTTTGGTAGTAAAGATTATTATAAACAATGTTTCAATGTATTTTATTTAAAAACTCACACTGAAACTAACAAGTTTGCCCTCTGATTTTAGGCTGGAACACCTTCTGTCTTTTACAAACTGTAGCAGAGTGTGAAGCTCATTATCCGACAGCTGACTCATTTGGGGCTATGGTGGCAGAGTGTAATTTACTTTGTGCTGCACTGTGCAGAAATAGAACAGCAGCAGGGGAATGTGCTCCACACTTTGCCACAGTTTATTAAAATAGAGACAGGCCTTTTTACCTTCAAATCCAAGGATCACACACAACCACTATCTCTTGGCTGCAACCGATCTGACTAGGACACTGGTCTCTGATCCTCACAAAAGGTCAAGGAATCACAAACATGTCCATCTCCTGGCTGCAACTGATCTGAACTAGTCCCTGAATCCCACAAGAGGTGATCGTCTTATCAAATCTTAGCCCCACTTCACACCCCCGCATTCTAAATTTACAGTCTTATTCATACCTGCCCAAGCTCCCTAGGTACATTAGTTTTTTTATCCGCCTTTTATTAATTTACCTTTCTTATAACTTATATCCTTCAATGCGCTTTGTATGGATATATTATGATGCCTGATTGTTTGCTCAAAGGTAGGATCCTCAACTTTTTTTGTGACGTTTTGTTAAAATATATATTGTTATAACCGTTATAGAAATAGCGATAATAAATATTAATAAAGGGGATCCACCCAATGGATATGGGGAAATCATTGAGTTTTAATGGGAATTTTCTCATAAAAGATAAACCTTTTGTAAACCTAAAAGTTGTGTATTCAGAACTTTACAACTTAAGTCATGATAGCTGGACCATTACAGTGTCTCTTTAAAGGACCACTGCATTGAAGTTACAATTAAAGTTCATATGTTTGTTTGTTAAGCACAGACTATAAAATCAGTATGCAGTTTAAAATAAATAAAGGTTCATAATAATAATGTCTTACTTTTAAAATGTGTCAGTTTTCTAAGCAGAGCTGCTTTTCTCCACCTACCTCTGCCTATTTGGGGTTGCGGCCAGCTCTGTCTAAAGTCTAGACTAAAAAAAAGTCTGCCCAGTCTAGGTTCTGATTCAAACTGGATATACTCAGTGAAGGGGGGGGGGGGGGGGCTCATATGTCACTGGGAGGGGCCAGGGACAGCTGCAAGCAGATTGCAATAGAGCTGTCCCCTTTCTGTAGGTAGTGGGGGTATGGCAGATGATGCCATAGGGTAGGGCCAGTGATATTATAGCCAAGCCTGCTTACAAGCTCCATGATAGTCCAGCCCACAGGGAGACCGTGCCCCCCCAATAAGTCACACTGAGGTGGAGAACAGCAGCTCTGCTTAGGGAAAAAACAGACAAGTTAAAAGATAAGAAAAAATATTACATTTTCTTTTTTTAAAACTGCACTATTTTTATTGTATTTGCCCCACAAACAAATGATCTTTCTTTTTAAAATCACTAAAATTGTTAATTTAAGCCAGTGAAATTCAGAAGTTAATGATGGCCATTGCAAACAGAGTTACCACAACAAAATACGCAATTCTAATGACATATATGTGATTTGCCTAGGCATTTGTTTATAATTAATTTTGTTTTATTTTCTAAAATGGTATATGTACTTTGAACATTTACAAACAATCAGTGCAAGTAATGGCTGCAATTTCCATTTGTATTATTCAAATGCAATATGTATTTGTGTTATTCTCACTACAGCCACATTCAAGTAAAACTGGAACATTCAAATAGTTCCAGAGTAAATTCTGCCTTGTGTAATGCAAACCAGCTAAAACAAATAAGTTATATATGAAATGGACACATAGATTTGAACAAGTAAAGCATTTTGTCTGTTAAATCAAAAGTGTCTTAAATTGTCGTCTGTTTAAAGATTATATATATTTATATATATATATATATATATATATATATATATATATATATATAAGTTTCCTGGGTTTCAAATGCTTGGTAAGAAACAGGCAGTGATTATCAGAAAAATATGTGTTATATAGATCAGTTCAATGTACTTACAAAGTTATAGAAAAGAAAGTAGAATCCAGCTTTACACACACACGGGAAGCTTATATAACCAAGTACACACAGGAAAGCAGCCAGGTACAGACTTTGACCTTTCAAAGTATGTACTTTCTGAAGGATGGAATCACATGGTTGGGTGGGGTCTGAGCTCACAGCTGAATCAGAGCACAAGGATATATATAAAGAGAGATACTACATATCCCATTCTCCTTTGTAACCCAATAGTATAATACAAATGTATCAGCTAACCTCTGCTTTCTCCTGATTAGCATGGAATTCATAATTTGTTTTGGCCAATCGTAGCAGGGATTTCTAGGGGTTTCAACTTACAAAAGCCTCAGCTTGTAAACTGAAAAGATTTAGCAAACATAAGGACGAATTTGTAAACGTTTATTTTGGTTTTTGTTAATGGAAAAAAAAATGCATACACTACTGATTCTCCTGTATCAGATGCATTCATAATCCAGGAAACTTAGATATGCCTTTAATTAACGGTTTACTGTATATGTTCATGCAACACCACTCTTATTTAAAGTGTCCATCATTTTTTTACTATGGTGTACCTTTAACTTGAAAATGTAATTACCATTTCCATTCACTACAGGTTCCCCTGCAGCGCAGTCCAAGTCTTCTCCACATCTTGCATCTAAAACTAAAGGGCTCTATAAAAGAAAGACAAATCAGTTACCTAAAGAGACACAAGTACAATTATTATGCACTTGCCAAAAAAATTAACACTTTTAGCACTGACTATTTGATCACATGTTTGTCAAATATATTTTTGTTATATATCTGACTCTTTTCTAGTCCTCACCAAGTACTAACAGTAGGTGAATCTAACCCAATGCGACAAATAACATAAACACATTTTTGTCATTATTTACTAAACAAAAAGTCAGCCAGTATTCAATATCCTTGTGCAAAAAAGTAAGTGCACCCAGTATTTTAATAATGTATAGAGCATGCTTTGGTAGCAAGAACTTAAAAAGGCCACTGAAGTCATCCAAGCTGCCAAGCTGGTCATCAGATACAGATAAAGCAGTGAAAATAAAATAATAATGGACTACCAGTTTTTTTAAGATTATACAGTTTTCAAATTTTTTTTTTTCTTTTTTTTTCTTTTTTTTTTTTCTATGCATTTCTGATTTTTTTTCCAATGGGTACCAAGCAGTTTGAGTTATACCTCTTACACCAGTCCTGCAATATGTCTCCAGTCCATACACAGTCCCCTTTGGCCGATCACATAAAACACTGAAGGCAGCACTGTGTGGGACTTATTTAGATGTTATGCTGCCTGAGGCCCCTTTAGATTTGTGTGCCCCTAATGTTATGATTCCACTAGCGACTTGCCCGTCAAAAAATGACGGCAATGTGATGTATATGTTTGTCAAGTTGTTTAGTTATTAACATATATTTTTGACACTTGTAAGTATTTTAATATGAACGTGTATTTTTGTAAAATGTTGATGTAATGGTTTTTTTAAATGTAATTAGTATCTGAAGAATTGTTAACTTTAATATACATTGAATGAATAGGAAAGCAAAAAGTAAAAAGCCTTCTTTAAACGTCGCGAATTTTAACATGAAGTTTAAACTATATGTAAGCAATAACCATCAAAGTATATATTTTTAAACTTGAACTTTATTTTTTATGTAAGTTTAGAAGTTAACAAAACATTGGTATAATTTTGAACATTATAAACAGGAACATAGTGAATACATTTTGTAACCTAATTTTTTATTAAAAGTATTAACATTTGAATGTAAAAACAATTGACATTTAAATTAATCAGTATCAAAATTCAATTTCTATCAGAATAATTGTTAACTTGAATATACATTGAATGTAGAGGAAGGCATACAGTAAAACTCTTCTTAAAACGTACGTAATTAAAGTAATTTATTACTGAGCACATAAACTGGCGATAAACATTAATGTAGGTAGTAATCTTAAGATAACAGACAATATTTACATTGTGACTTAAAAGGTGCTTGACCTCTTAACATCCACTTTGTAATCTGTTGAATGAAATAACTTGAAAATATATTTTTGAAACTTGTAACATTAGAAACATTAACATAGTGACTTAACATTTTAACATAATTTTTACTAACAATGCAAAGCAAGTATTTTGTGAGGCAAATCATTCATAAACATGACTTCCATTAATTATGACTGAATTAAACAACCAATTGTTATGTATTTTGCAATGCTTTAAAAAAATCTTGGCATCATTAATTTGTATCCTTCAAAGTTATAGTACTTCATAGTAGACAATGTTTTTAGTAAAAATACGTCCATCTTCTAATAAATCACCTTGACTTTCATTGTTTTCAATGTAAACTTTAATAGCCTGTGGATTTTTGCACCGTGACAACGCAACGTACAATTGACCATGTGCAAAAACTGGTTCTTCCAAGAAAATACCCACAGATTTGAAAGTTTGACCTTGTGATTTATTAATGGTCATGGCAAATGCCATAATAATGGCAAATTGTCTTCTTTGAAGTATAAAAGGGAGACTACTTTCACTTGGTGCTAAATCTATTCTTGGTATGAAAACTCTCTCTCCTTTATGGGTCCCAGTTAAAATTTCAGCATTTATAAAATGGTCCTTTAATTGTTGAACAATTAATCTTGTGCCATTGCATAGGCCTTTTTTGGGGTTCATATTTCGCAGTAACATGATTATTGCACCTTTCTTTAGCTGCAAAATATGTGGTGGCATTCCAGAAGGAGTTAAAGAGTTTATGAATTCAGTCGAAAAGTTAGCCTGACTTTCATTGTCATCAGCAAGTACAGAATCAGCACTGTGATAATTTCTTTGTGGTGCATATATTTTTTTTAAGATTTCATTATTGAGGATTAATGCATCTTTATTTTTACACGTCAGTATGACTTGGTTGGCAAGCTCGGAATATTCTTCGTTATTTACGCTCCCTTCAAATATAGCCGATATAATATCTTGTTGACAAATCATATGAGGTGGGATCTCTACAGTGTCATCAGGTAAATGTAGTATTTTTTCTGTTCTGCCTTCTCCAATTTTAATAAGCCAATCATTGAAATCAGTTTGGCCTTCTGATCTCATATTTTGTTGCAGTTGAAGATGGGTAAAATGTTTCCATACTGTACTTGACTTTATACATGTTTCGATAATGTCAGTTCGATTTCCATGTACAACGACAGGTAATGTTTGTCTGAAATCGCCACCCAACAACATTACCTTTCCACCAAATGGAAAAGTATTCTCCATGACTTCACGAAGCAAACGGTCAATACATTGGAGGGCATAGCATGACATCATTGTGGCCTCATCTATTATAATTAATTTACATTTCTTCAATTTCTTTGCTTGTAAGGATGTCATGCGAATATCTGACACAGAATTTTCTAAAATAGGCACTGGCAGTTTAAATCCACTATGAACAGTTCTTCCACCTTCTAATAAAAGTGCAGCAATTCCAGTAGTGGCAAACGCCATTGCTATTTTTCCTTGGGCTCGTACTGAACTCATTAATAAATTGTACAAATATGTTTTTCCTGATCCGCCAGGTCCATCAAGATAGAAATAACGCTCTGTCACCATGTCATCATCTATAGCATTTTTAATGGCATGAAATGCTTGCAATTGTAGTGTATTTAAAGTTGCAAGTCTTTCTTCTGTTCTTTCTGCTTGTAGTTGAATGTCATAGTCTTCAAAGTTAATGTCATCTATAAGACCTGGATCAGGCAAATTAAAACTTGCACAACTTAATCCATGAGTTAAAAAGACTTCTTGGATTTCCATTAACGCTTTTAAGTGTGCAATGGGTTCATTGTATCGTCGCATAAAGTCTTCAGCCATATTACTTTTAAAAGTCTCCCACAAAGCTAATGCATTTGGAGCATTTGAGAAGATACAAATAAAAGCAAATTGTTCTCTCATCTGTCGTGGCATTTGACATTGTGCTGCTTCTTCTAAACATCTTTCCCACTCTGTATCATCAGCGAGTAAGTTTCTATGTCTTGCAGCTAAATGGAAGGATTCATATACAATGTCATTAACAGTTCTTAATTGTTCAAAACTTTGTGCTCCTGGAACATTTAAAAGTAATATCCGTAAGCAAAAGCGTTCAACATCTCTTGGACTGACTGTGTAAATTCGTGGAATTATTTTATTGCCTCTGGTTTTTCTTGGTCTCCATAATCCATTCACAAAAACATAGTGATATGGAATTTCAATATATAAGTATTGTGTTGCTTCAGCATCAGTGGAATTTAATGCAAACCATGCAGTTAGTGTAGTGTGACGATCTTCACTTTGGGCCAATGCATTCATTTCATTTCCAGCATGGAAATAGACTAAATGTCGTTGTGGCAAATGTACTGCTAACCTATATACTGCATGTGATCTATCATGCATTTCAAATTTTAAAAGCCGCCACATAGCTTCTGGCGCACTGACATAGCGAGCATCTACATGAGATGCAAGTTCATCATGTACTAACTCACTACTTTCAGGGTTGTCTGCACTTTTGACGACTACAGTAGCTGCATCGTAACCTTTGTAAATATATTTGTAGACATATTTAATGGATTTGATGGAAGTGCAGGCTTCTACGTTGATGTGGGCGTTGTACTTCATGAGTAAATGTGGATTGTAGGGTACTACATATCTATTGTCCACTTTTTTCCCACGAATAATGGCACTATCTCCTTCTCTTCTTTTATAAAGTGGATATCCATCACAATTGGCATAGGTTTTGTCTCTATAATCTTTTGGAAATTCTTTGGAACATTTATTATTTTCCATACATGGTGATTGTGGATTAAAGTCACCACAGGGTCCATGAATCATGCGATGAGTAACAATCTCATATAGTCTACCATATAGTTCTGGATCTGGTAGTTCAGCAACAATGACTGCATCCACTTTGTCTGAAGTATCTAATTTATCTTTTTCTTGAAGTATTATTAGAAGATGTGCATGTGGAAGGCCTCTTTTTTGAAATTCAATGGTATATACATAAGCAAGACATTTGCCAAATAACTGATTTATAGTGAAGTCACGTATTAATTCATTTAATTTAATCTTAAAAACTCTGGCTACTAAATCTGGTCGATCTGAAGCAGTTTGTCCAAGAAGTAGATTTAGTGTAATTTCTGGCCATTGTGGATTACATGTAAATGTCACAAATAGATCGGGTTTGCCAAATTTTGTCACAATAGCCATAGCATCATTGTATCTTTCTCTCATATTCCGAGGAGATCCTTGAAAGGAAGATGGTAAAATGATGGCTTTGCCAGCTGTCATGTCTCTGCTTGTAGCCACGTCAGCAACATAGTCCATGAGTCCAGAATATTGTTCTACACGGAGTTTATCTTGTTGATATTTGATAAAGTTTAAATTATTTGCCTCAACTTGCAAATATGAATCAATAATCCATTGTTGTGTTAGTTTCCCACCACATAAAATTGGATTAAATACATTGCGAATGGCAATTTGAGCTACTTTAAATTCAAGCATAGAAACATTATTTCGGATTCTGGCTTTAGCATTTGGGTAACTGGGAAGAGTTAATTTTGGTTGCCAACCTGCTTCTCCGTGTGGGAAAAAGATGGGATATGTCATTGGATCTAAATTTGGACTTAAGATACTCATATTAATAAATGGTTGGTCCTCATTTCTAGGATATATTCGAATGTCTCTTTGAAATGGTGGTTCTCCTTCATCATTCTGAAACACCATTGCAACCTCATTTGTTGTTGGCAAGTTATAACGACGTTTATCAGTCTGTCTGTCTCTTTTAAGCACCATATTAACCTTCGGCATTGGTAATTGATGTGTTTGTGAATGAAGTAGTTGTTCATTTTCTACTTCTGCCAATTTTTTATAAGCTTTACTGTAGGGATTGTTGTCCATAATGTTATTTAGCTCTATGAAAACAGTGGGTAAGCATTTTTTATTTTCTTCCATCTGCATACGTTGGTCAACAGCTTCCATTGTATCTAGGACATATAGTTGAGCGAATTTTC
Source organism: Discoglossus pictus (assembly GCA_027410445.1). Classification (NCBI taxonomy): domain Eukaryota; kingdom Metazoa; phylum Chordata; class Amphibia; order Anura; family Alytidae; genus Discoglossus; species Discoglossus pictus. The sequence goes on from CM050163.1 coordinate 448,682,988, forward strand.
TTTTATTTCCTTCCTCTGGATGTAAATGGGAAGTGCGATGATAAATTTGTCCTTGGACTTTAAAACAGTAAGGACCATGTCCGGGTACATTAGCAGCTAATGTTGCCCCCATGGATGCAAAGGATATGGCACTATTGTAGGATCTTATGTTTGTCTTAAAATTTTTGTAGTTTTGAAAAGTAGGTTCAGTCATAATATTTTGTAAATAAATTGGAAATTCTTTCCTTTCTGGAAGTTTGAACTTGCCTTTTTGACAACAACTAATAAATTGTCCATCTCTGGGTCTCTCCTGTTTAAAATAATAAGCCTCACAAAACTGACATTGAGTAGTCATGTCCCCACAACTATGAACCTCTACTGCTAAAGACTTGAGTAGAGGACAATTTGCAAAGCATATAGGATTTTGACTTTCATATTCATCAGGTGAAATGTCATATAATGTTTCAACAACAGGTTCTAAATGTTTTGTTTTTTTCGTTGCTTTTCTTGGTATATGTTGTATTGTTTGAGGTAAAATGTCATGTAATGTTTCATGAAACGGTTCTAAATGCTTTGTTTTCTTTGTTGCTTTTTTTGGTATCTCTTGTCTTTTTTCTGGTAAAATGTCATCTGATGTTTGAGCAACAGGTTGTAAATGCTTTATTTTCTTTGTTGTTTTTTTTGACATATCTTTAATTTCTGCAAGTGACAGTCTTTTGCTTGCAATTCTTTTGCGTTCTTTTTCTCGTCGAATTTCCTTCTTCTCCGGTGTCTGCTGGCTGTCTGCTCTCTGTCGTCGTTCTCTAGCTTGGCGTCTTTTCTTTTCTTGTTTACTCTCATTATCAGCCATGTTAATCTGTAAAAATAAAATAATGTACCATTAGTTTATTTTGAGATGTTAAGTTGTTTTTCATGACAAATAGTTATCAATAGTGTGTTAACATTTTATAGTTAATCAATTTCAATGCGGTCAATTGAATAAAAGTCTAAATAAGGGCATGAGATAATTATTTAAAGAAATTTTTATTTATTAAACATGTATCCAAAAGCAAGTGTTTCAGTAACTAAAAAGGTATTTTAAAAAAGATGTTATGTCCTTATTTACAGCACTATTCAATTTGTCAAATGGCAATTAAATTAGGGTTTAGGACTGGAATGTTACAATGACAAATTGTATAGATTCTGTGTTTTTAGACTTTTTTGGACTATGCCAATGTATTTTTTAAGTTTACATTGAAGTTTGTATTTATTGTTAAAGATTATTGGCCCTAAAAGACAAATAAGAGATAGATGATAGATATTACTTTTTATACTGTACCTTGGTTGAAGTTTGATTTCAAGCAAAATTCTTTGTTGGTCCTGTGTTGAAAGCCTTCGTCCGATGGTCTGGTCCTGTGTTGAAAGTCCTCGTCCGATGGTGTAGTCCTCTGTTGAAAGTCCTCGTCCTCTGGTGTGGTCCTCAGTTCCAACTCCTGTTCCGATGTTCTTGACGCAGTATCTGTTATAAAATAAAAATGAAAATGTTATGTTATTTGAATGTCTTTGTATTAATGAAAAAATGGCATTATTTCTGTGTTTTTCTACAATCCTTTTTGGTGCGCCACAATTTTGGTATGCTTCTGTAGGCTATTTTCTAAGGCTTATAGGTGGTTAAACATTAAAGAAGAATATTAATTAATTTTTCTCTTTTTTTACTTGTTATACTGTACCTTGGTTGAAGTTTGATTTGAAGCAGAATCTTTGTTGGTCCTGTGTTGAAAGCCTTCGTCTGATGGTCTGGTCCTGTGTTGAAAGTCCTCGTCCAATCGTCTGGTCCTCTGTTGAAAGTCCTCGTCCGATGGTGTAGTCCTCTGTTGAAAGTCCTCGTCCAATGGTCTGGTCCTCTGTTGAAAGTCCTCGTCCGCTGGTGTGGTCCTCAGTTGAAACTCCTGTTCCGATGTTCTTGACGCAGTATCTGATATAAAATAAAAATGAAAATGTAATATTATTTTAATGTATTTGTATGAACTAAAAAATGACATTATTTCTTTGTTTTTCTACAATCCCGTTTGGTGTCCACCACTTTTGGTATGCTTATTTAGGCCTTTTTCTAAGGCTTATAGATTGTTAAACATAAAATAAGTATCTAAATGTACTTTGGTATGTGTTTGTGTGAGTTTTCATACAATCCTGTTTGGTGCGCACCACTGTTGGTATGCTTATTTAGGCTTCTTTCTAAGGCTTATAGGTTGTTAAACATAAAATAAGAATGTAAATGTAGTTTGCTATGTGTTTGTGTGAGTTTTCATACAATCCTGTTTGGTGCGCACCACTGTTGGTATGCTTATTAATGTTGTTTTGTAATGCTTATAGGTTGTTAAACATAAAATAAGAATGTAAATGTAGTTTGCTATGTGTTTGTGTGAGTTTTCATACAATCCTGTTTGATGCGCACCGCTGATGGTATGCTTATTAATGTTGTTTTGTAATGCTAATAGGTTGTTAAACATAAAATAAGAATCTAAATGTAGTTTGCTATGTGTTTGTGTGAGTTTTCATACAATCCTGTTTGGTGGGCACCAATGTTGGTATGCTTATTTAGGCTTCTTTCTAAGGCTTATAGGTTGTTAAACATTAAATAAGAATCTAAATGTAGTTTGCTATGTGTTTGTGTGAGTTTTCATACAATCCTGTTTGATGCGCACCACTGTTGGTATGCTTATTAATGTAGTTTTGTAATGCTAATAGGTTGTTAAACATAAAATAAGAATGTAAATGTAGTTTGTTATGTGTTTGTGTGAGTTTTCATACAATCCTATTTGGTGGGCACCAATGTTGGTATGCTTATTTAGGCTTCTTTCTAAGGCTTATAGGTTGTTAAACATTAAAATAAGAATTTAAATGTAGTTTGCTATGTGTTTGTGTGAGTTTTCGTACAATCCTATTTGATGGGCACCACTTTTGTTATACTTATGTAGTGTTTTTTCTAATGGTTATAGGTTGTTAAACAAAAAGAATATAAATTTAGTTTGCTATGTGTTTGTTACAATCCTGTTTTGTGTGTACCAGTTTGTGTGTACCATATGTTGCATACTTTGGCCCTCATTCAATTGCAGTTTGGCCAATTCAATAGGGTTCTAAATGTGCTTATTTGGAGCCCTATTGAATTGTCCAAAATATCAATTGAATGAGGGCCTTTGTTTGCTGGATTTGTTATATTGTGAGGGCCTCATTGAATTTGGTTTTTCAATAGGGCTCTATATAAGCCCAGAGCATATTTTTGAACAGAAGTTTTTAGTTAAATTGAGCCAAATGTGCTTATATAGAGCCCTATTGAAATGGTCAAATCACATTTGAATGAGGCCCTCGGCCATTAAACATATTTAGGTCCTGATTCAATTGCGTTTTGACCAATTGAATAGGGCTCTATATAAGCACATAAAACATTTTTGGACAGAAGTTTTGAGTTAGTGAAGACCTATTATGTGCTTATATAAAGCCCTATTCAATTAGCCAACTCAGAATTGAATAAGGCTCATGGTTCGGTTCTTTTTTATACTTAATACTTTACCTTGATTGAAGTGTGGAATGACAGAGGGTCCCCTCCTGCCAATCTTAATCCGCCGGTCTTCTTGTAGTGTCTGTTTGAAAAATAAAGTGAAATAGTGAATTATAGAATTTTTTATTTGTATTTAACAAACCATGGCCTTTTCAGCATTTAAAGTATTTTTGTATCTTACCTCTTCTTCTTTGTTGGTGTTCTTTAAAAGGGATTGTGCTTCACAGTGCACAGTGCAAATTGTTGAGAGACGCTGTTGATGCAGAGTCTGTTTGAATATTAAAAAAAGTAGAAAGATTGAGTTTTAGGTGATCTATTAAATTGCAGTAAATTAATTTTATTGAAATATACTTCTGTAATTAATTTGAATTAACATTATTTTTTGGTGGGGTCTACACACATATGTCACATACATGAAGCACATTTCCATAGTTGAAAGTAATTTTTTTGTGTGCGTGTGACATATCACTATACATGAATCATATTTTAATTGTTAAATTAACCTTATTTTTATTTTTGGCCAACATACATAAATGTGTGTGTGACATGTGACTATAGATGATACACATATATGTGCGTGTCACATATCAGTATACATGACTCATATTTTAATAGTATTTTAATAGTCCCAACTTATTTTTTTGTAATGTAATTTAAATGTAGTTGTTTAATTAGTTTGTTGCAGGGGCAATACACATAAATGTGCATGTGACATGTCACTATACATTATACGCATAAATGTGCGTGTCACATGTCACTATACATTATACGCATAAATGTGCGTGTCACTTGTCAGTATACATTATACGCATATATGTGCGTGTCACTTGTCAGTATACATAAACCTCTTTGTCTTCTTTCATTTTTTTTTTTGATGTCCTGTCTTGAAAATAAGTAATATATTATAGCTTACCTCTCAGTTGTAATTTGCACAATGTAAAGTAGTAAATTAGGAAAGAATTATCTTCTCAAGTTTTAGCAGCAGTTATCTCCGAAGTCACTCTGTTCATCACCTGAGGAGAAATGTATTTTTCTCTGTCAAATAGACAGTATTTATCAACTTGTAGAACATTCTGGAAAGTTAGACCGTTAGAACGTAATACGCATGCGCTATTTGCGTTCCAGCTTACAATTTGCGTTCCATCCGCCATTTTGTGCGTAGTAGTGGTTAAAATGGTGTTTAATATGAGTGTGATCCGTTCCGCATAGTATGTGTTTCATTATTGCGAGTAAGTGTAGTGTAGTTACGTCTGGAGCCTCGTTTTCGTTTTGTTCGGCGGCCATTTTTTCTCTCGCTTAGCCGATTTTCGGTCGTTTAAACTCTTTGTTTTGACTTAAATGGACGTGTAAATTAACTTTTGGAGGTGCCGGATGCCCCCCCCGTGCTGTAAGTAAGCTTTTTATGTGTTTGTTGTGTTTATTTCTTGTGTTTGTGATGTTTTGATGCGCGGCGGTTGGAATGGGTCTTTCGCGGCCGTATTTTTTTCCGATGCGGCCGTATTTTGTTGCGATGTTGCCGTATTTTTTTGCGATATACGCAGTTAGCTTTTACGTGTACGACGCAGTGTATTTGTTTCTAAGTCGTGCGTATGTGTGTTAAGAGCGTGTGAAGGGCCTTTTTTACTGTTTTTTTGTTAAGTCTTGCGTCTGTGTGTCTGGGTGTAAGCGGGTGTGAGGCGACTTTGAGTTTTTTTTTGTTATGAAGTTGTGTGTGTGTGTATGTGTGTGTTAACACAGCCGATGTTGGGATGCTCCCACCACCGCAAATGCGGACCCTCGCTTCGCGAGGATCCGCATTTGCGGGGACGTTGTTGGGTTTTTGTTGGCTGGGCGGTTGGGTTTATTCTGTTAAAAAAGTCGTGTGTGTGTATGTGTGTGTTAACACAGCCGACGTTGAGCCTCCACATCAGGGGCGGCTGGTGCATAGGGGCAAATGGGAAACCGCAGTCGCAAAATTGACTTAATCCCCCCATCACATACTTAATTGTATAATTTATAGAATAAAAAAAACTAAAAAAAATATTTTATCATGTTCAATATTCTGTTTTTTTAATAGCTGCTGCTGTCACTTTAAATTACAAAACTGTTTGTCTGCAGTTAAACACACTGACTTATCACATTTGGCCAACTGCTGGTGACTTGCCTAGTATTACAGATCAGGGTACATGTGAGAATAAAAAATAAAAAAAATGCTGCCTTGGTCCGATATGTGCATTAAACTATAGGACTGAGCCTGTCTGTCAAACACAGCATCACCCAATCAGAATGGCCAGAAGGGAAATGTCCCGGATCCTGCAGGGGCAGCACCTCTCACAGTCCCCCGGAATGTCAATAAAGTTTATTGGGAAAAAAAAACAACTCCCAGCTCACTGTGCATTCAGATAGTGGGCGCTGCCGGCACCCGGTATTTGCTAATGCCGTGACATCACATGCGCGCCACATCAAGACGCCGGAAGGATTGGAGGCCGGAGCAGGAGCTTCAGATGCAGGTAAGTGAGGGGAAAGGGAGGGGGGAGGTATTTAGAGGGGTCGAACGAGGCGGTGTTAGATTGTGGAGGGGTTAAGGATGAGGAGGGAGGTTGAGAAGGGGGTTGAGGTTGAGGAGGGGGGTTGAGGAGGGAGGTTGAGGATGAGGAGGGAGGATGAGGAGGGGGGTTGAGGATGAGGAGGGAGGTTGAGAAGGGGGTTGAGGTTGAGGAGGGGGGTTGAGGAGGGAGGTTGAGGATGAGGAGGGAGGATGAGGAGGGGGGTTGAGGATGAGGAGGGGGGTTGAGGATGAGGAGGGGGGTTGAGGATGAGGAGGGAGGTTGAGGAGGGGGTTGAGGTTGAGGAGGGAGGTTGAGGAGGGGGGTTGAGGAGAGGGGTTGAGGAGGGAGGTTGAGGATGAGGAGGGAGGTTGAGGATAAGGAGTGGGGTTGAGGAGGGAGGATGAGGAGGGGGGGAAGAGACACAGGGAAGGGAGACGGAGGAAGAGACACAGGGAAGGGAGAGGGGGGGGAAGAGACACGGGAGAGAGAGGGGGACACAAGAGGGGGACACAGAGGGCACAAGAGGGACACAGGGGGCAGCACATTTCCCACCCTCGGCTTATACTCGAGTCCCTAATTTTACCCAGTATTTTGTGGTAAAATAGGTGCCTCGGCCTATACTCAGGTCAGCTTATACTCGAGTATATACGGTAATATTTGTGTGTGTATATATATATATATATATATATATATACATATAATGGATGTGTGTATCACATATAATGCAAGTTGTCGTCACTATGTTAATATTTACAGATTGCACATGCGCACAACTTGCAATTACCATGGTGCCTGCAGAGGGGGGAGAAGCTTGTAAAGGAGAGTGGGGCTCGCATCCCCAGCCCCCAAACTCCTCAGCCACACCCCGCCATACCCCGTTCTCTGTTCCCCTTACCTACCCCCGCCCCACAGATGCTCCCTCTGTCTCCCCTTTGCACTGTACCTGCGGATTCCTTGGTGGTTTAGCGGATAAATGGAGTCCCACCCCTGCCGGTGTGTCCTCTCTGTAGTGTAGGCACGTAGCTATGACGTCATTCGGGAGTCCTGGCGATGCGGAGAGGGCACGCCGGCAGGGGTGGGACTCCATTTATCCGCTAAACCACCAATGAATCCGCAGGTACAGTGCTGGGGGGGGGGGGGGGGGGGCTGCAGAGGGAGCATCTGTGTGGCAGGGGGGAAGTAAGGGGAACAGAGAAAGAGGTATGAGACACAGCGGAGGGAGAGGGGGGAAAGAGATGGGAGGGAGGAAGAGACAAAGAGTCACAGAGGAGGGAGAGGGAGAGAGAGAAAGAGAGAGAGACAGGGGAGGCAGAGGCAAAGGAGACACAGGGGAAGGGGAAAGGAGACACAGGGGAGGGAGAGGGGGGGAAACACAGAGGAGGGAGAGGGAGGAAAGTGATGGGAGGGAAGGGGGGGAAACACAGGGGAGGGAGGGAAGAGACAAAGGGGAGGGGGGAAGAGACACGGGAGGGAGAGGGGGAAGAGACACCGGGAAAGGAGAGGGGGGGATAGAAATACACAGGAGGGAATACATATTTAAAGAAAACACATAGATTTATTCGAATGTATTTTTTAAAGACAATAATGTTTAAAATCGAGGGAGAAACAAAACAGTACTTAATCATGCAGAACCAACAAGTTCCTTGTTCTGGTCTGTTGTTGGTAAATTATCACCCTGTCCATCTGTAGGTGCAAGATGTTCCTCCCACATGCTGTTTAGTCTCTGTTTAATTTGCTCATTTAACAAATTATTTATTTATGCAGTTTTACTCTTTCAGTATATTTGCTGCTATCATAGTATCTGCTTGTATCATTAGTGGCTCAGTCATAAAATACCTGACCTAGGCTCAGAGGGATACATAGAGAGAGGGAGGGATAGAGAGGTATGGGGATAAAGGGGGTGGGGGGAGGGAGAGGGGTAGATGGGAGATGGATAGAGAGGGAGAGAGAGGAATAGAAAAAGAGGCATAGAATCTATATTTCTAACTATCTACCTATCTCTCTATCCCTCGATTTAACTCTATAATTCTTTCTCTATCCCCCTCTCTCACTACCCCTACCCCCCTATCTCTATCGCTGTGTCTCTCTATGGGATCACTTTTGTGGGTGGAGTCTGTGTCACTGGGCAGGGTCTATACCGGTAATATGTTGTGAAGGGGAAGGGTTTATACTGTTGGGTGGAGTCAATGTAAGGGGAAAGGCCAGGTCTCTGTCTTCTGCCCCACCAACTTGGAGTCACCAGCAGCCATTGAGATATATATATATATATATCACATATATAGTTGTGAGCGTACGAGTTGTTGCTAACGCTGCGGGCTCGCGCAACGAGCCGAGGCCCTCGCTTCGCGAGGGCACTGCCCGAGGGTCTCGGTTGCTGGCATGGAGCACCGTAGGCGCTCCATGCCAGCAACTGCGACCCTCGCAAACTTCACGTCGCAACCCAAACAGTACGACACACACATTACGACACTCGCAAACAACATACGACACACGTTCACACACATTACGGACTCGCAACACTCGGACGCAACTCGCGAACTTTACAAAATGTAAAACACAATACATACACACACCACATACATAAAAAACTTACCTACACCAAGAGGGAGCACCCAGCACCTCAAAAATACAACTTACACCTCGATTTAACTCGAAATAAAACAGTTTAGAGACTAAAAAAAAAATCGAAGCGAGAGAAAAAATGGCCGCCGAACAAAACGAAAACGAGGCTACAGCACTCTAAACTCGCAAAACACCACAAGAAACTCGCAAAACACCACAAAACACCTACGGATATTCCGATACAAACGTATACCACACATTACTCGCCATTTTACGCCAATGCGGAAGTACACGACAACGGTTTGGGCTCGCGCACGCACAGTGTTACACTGCACACATTCAGCACGCTTACACAGCAGATCCACACCACTAATGCTGCAGCAACATCAAAACACATTCACAGCTCTTCCACACAATGCTTTAAAATAGGTAAAGTATATTCATTTATTAATGTATTATATATTTCATTATTACACACTAAACAGCATTAGCTACCTTACAATTTCATTGCCGTCATTTTTTGACGGGCAATTCGCTAGTATATATATAATTTTAAACATATATCGGAGAGAAATATCACTGCATATAGATATTTCTGCGCATGTGCACAGACTAATGATATACAGCCCCATTAAATTAGGGCTACATTTTAAAACGTAGCCCGGAACGGCAATTTTACGTGTTACCGCTATTAAATTAGACTGGTAACGCAGCCTGCAGACGACTTGCGTGTAAAACACAGCAAGGCCGAGAAAAGCTTGCGTGTTGAGCATCTTTAATTTTGCGCCTGTAAGTCCTTTGATCCGTCAAGCCCGTAACCGCTACTTGTTCAATATTGCTATTACCGTATATACTCGAGTATAAGCCGAGTTTTTCAGCCCTTTTTTTATGGCAAAAAAGGGCCCCCTCGGCTTATACCCGAGTCACTATCCCTCCCCCGTGTCTCTCTAACCCCCCCTTGTCTCTCTCCCCCAGTGTCTCTCTAACCCCCCTTGTTTCTATCTACCCCCCGTGTCTCTCTAACCCCCCGTGTCTCTATCCCTCCCCCTCCTCATCCTCAACCCCCCCTCATACTATCCCTCTAAATACACAGAAGGCACAAAAGGGACACAGGGGGCAGCACATTTCCAACCCTCGGCTTATACTCGAGACACTCATTTTACCCAGTATTTTGTGGTAAAATAGGTGCCTCGGCTTATACTCGGGCCGGCTTATACTCGAGTATATACGGTAAATTACTATGAAGTCACACGCGAGCAAGCCCGTAACACGCAAATGGAGCCCAAAGCCCAACGTGTGCTAGAGATCACCCTGAAATGGGGTAAAGTCCAATAGGTAGCACTTGTAATGCAAAGATAACACACTGTACATTAATTAAAAGTGAAAGTGATGTTAGGTCTTAGAATTAATAGTACAACATTCTCAAGCCCGCAAATCGACCCCGAAAAATACTTTATTTCATGTTTGTATTTCGTGTTATATCGATCCTTGCAATCAATGTGTTACAACATATACTGTAAATTGAATGTAATAGCATATCATATTTACTGCTTTATTAATATTGCATTAATCTGGAATGTGGGTCCGATCGAAAACTGTAATTGATCTACCCTCACCTTTTTCAGTGACGTAACGCTAACAATCACTTTTTCCATTGGCTCTGTCTAAACCTGTAACTACAGTCTACACTAATTGACGGCTGAAAATCCCAAATTTCAAGCCCGCAGACGTTATGGGCTTCACGTTGGACTTACGGGCTTCTAATTTTATGTGGTAATAGTCTGCTGCCCTAGGTGTGGAACTTGTTGCCGTAGGCATAAATACACCACTGCAGCATTGCAACAATCGGCCAGCAAACTAGACAACCCTGCTTTAGAGAATGTATATAAAGAATTGAAATAAGTGCACAGAACTTTACAAATTGTTTCTTTTTAAAACATCATGAAATGGACCATAAAAAAAATAGCATACCTTACATCCTTACCTCTGAGCAGGTACCTTGCACTTGTCCAAATGTTGCTATGAAATTAGTCACCAGAAACAAAACATTTTCTCCCTATAAGGAATATTTCAGAATACATCAAAATTACTTTTAAAAGCTATTGGAAGTCTTAATATTGCAAGTAAAATTACATTTAATAAATATTATATTCTTAATTAACTTTTTGACTAATAGAGCTTACAACGGTATATAAATAAAGAAACACAAGGGAACAAATGGAGAGAGGAGTTGAAGTTGGAGGTTAATAAACAGAGACAAAGAAAGGTGGTGCACTAGGAAAGTTGACTACGGATAGATGAAAATTTTGCTTGATTCAGGATATACAACATAACAAAGTCAGAGGTGCTCATCAGAGAACGAACTAACCTTAATAGGTTAGTTCTATAGCAATGATAAGCTACTCTGAGAGCAACCTCTTTTAGCTCACTTGTGCCCTTCACAGGGAGAAATATCCTGTATTATATCAGTCTGGTCCAACTCAAAAGAGTGAACCAGCCCCGAAATAACAGGCAATTCAGGATACAAGTATAGCTTTTACAGTACAACAGTTTAATATGAATAGTACAAGTTTCACCAACAATTATTACATACAGATCTGATTCATATTCTTCTATGAGGCCAGGTTAAACATAAGCATCTCTAGGAATGGAGAGTAGCCAGGCATGGGTTGTATCAATTGTCTTCCAATAAGTGAAGACTAGGGTTGCCAGGTGGTATGAAAAAAAAACTGTGCTGGTGCGGAGTCGCTGTGTTGCAGACTTTGTGATTCACCCATACATTTTTAGTCTTACCATAGTCAATATGTTTTTAAAATAGGATGTAGTATAGCCCTAATGACTTATATTATGCAAGCAACTGCTGTGCACATTATTAAAATCAAGTAAAGGTAATATGGGAAATGTAATGTATGTAAAGTATTAAATTGCAGCATCTACTAATGTAAAAACGTTCAACACTTTCTTAAAACTGAACCCTTTGCATTGAATTGTGGTTTTTATGTTACAGAATATATCCACCTTTCCCCTTACCCCATCACTTATTCACCTGTGTGGTGTGCTCTGACCTGCCTTGTTGCTCTGCAGTGGATCTGCAGGCTTCTTATAAACTCCTCAGACAACTCTGCTTGCAGCAACTTCTGACCTGACACCAGCATCCTTATAATAAGTCTCTATATTAGTTAGAGAAGAGAAATAAGTTTTCTTATATCTGTATATTACAAGGAACAAGAGGCACTGTGTATTAGAAGAGAAGAGAGAGAAAAACAGATAAAACAGAAGACAATAAAAGGAGAAGAGAAAAAGAGGTGAACAAAAGTAGAGGACAGGAGAAGAAAAGTGAGGGAGAGGCAGTGGAGAGGAAGAGAAGATAAAAAGGAGAGAAGAGAGAAAGCTGGAAGAAAAAAAGCAGAGGATTAGGGGATAAGGAAATGGAGTGTGAATAAGTAGCAGAGTAAGGGAAGAGAAGAGAATGAGTGAAAATGAGGGAGAAAGAAGACAAATGAGACAGAGAAAGAGGAGGAGAGAGGGGAGTAGAGAGGAGAAAGGGTGGTGGAAGAAGGGAGGGAGATGAGGATAGAGGTGAAGAGGGAGGTGAAGGCACATGGAGGAGAGGGAGAGAAGAGGGAGAAAATTAACAGAAGAGGAAAGGGAGAGAGTAGGAGGAGAGGAGAAAATGTATATATGAGGAACGTTAGAGAGGAAGGGGATAGAGAAGGAGGGATTGTGGGAGATTTAGGATTCAAAGAGAGGAATTGGGAGAGGGGGTTTGAGGGAGAAGAGGCAACATATGTATGGAAGAGAAGGATGGGAGGGAGATATAGATATGGGAAAAGAAGAGAAGAGGGAGATCCGAAGGGAGAAATAATGGAGTGAGAGGCAGGTATGAAAGGGAGGTTATGGGAGGAAGAGATAGATAGAGAGAGGGAAGGGGTAGATGGGGATAGAGCAACAGTGGGATAAATGAGACATGTAGGGAGAGGAAGGGAGGGATTGGGAAGGGAGGCAGAGAGTGGGAGGAAATAATGAGAAAGAGAGAGGGGTGAGGAACTGAAAGAGTGAGAAGGAGAGAAAAGGATGCACAGGGGAGATAAAGGAGAAAGAGAGGGAGGAAGTGATTAGGTAGAGAGAGAAATTTATGAAGTAGAAAAGGGAGGGAAGAGATTTAGAGATAAGTCTGAGGGATTGGAAGGACGACAGAGAGAAAGAGAGAGAAAGAAATTAAAGGGAAGGAGTGAGGAAGGAAGAATGAAGGAAGGGAAGAGAGGGAAAGAGAGAAGGGGAGAAGACAGTGAAGGAAAGAAGAGAAGGATAAGAAAGATAGGCAAGGAAAAGAAAGGTATAACATAGACAGAAGGAGGGAAAGGAGGAAAGAGAAACATGGAAGAAATAAATGGTGGAAAAAGAGAAGAAAGTGGAAAAATGGAGGGAAGAAAGAGAAGGCAGGAAGAAAATAAAGAAAAAGATGCAGGAAGAGAGAGTGAAGAAGAGAAGAGAGAGACAGAAGGACAGGAGAACGAGAGGTTGAAGATAGAGGGAAAGTTATATAGAGAACATAACCAGGCCCAACAAGCTAAATCTTCTGGAGTGGCACCAGCTGTGCCACTGTCATTCCGTTGCACACAAATGTGTGTGAGTCTATAAATTTAAGTAGATCACACAAATATAAAAAAACGGCCAAAAGTGGGGTTGGTCCAGAAAAACAAAATGCACTAGAAAAACGCACAAAAACTAGACTGTCTTGTTCAAAACCAGATACCTGGCAACCCTAGTGGAGACCTGGTTCGATTAAAATAATAAGAATAAATACTGACAGAATATTAGCTAACTATGTTTTGTAGAAGAATTGGAAGCTCACACATAAAATCATTCATACATAGAAGCAGATGGAGATTGAGATGGAGAAGCAAGAATGTGGCTTTGTATATACACACAGTGCCTGCTTCACATGTCCCTAGAAATGGCCTTAAAGGGATATCTAAGTGAGCTGAATTCATATATTTCTGCACTCTATAGGCAAAAAGCACCCTATATGTATACAGTACATCTCATAAAAAAATGTTATTTTTATTAATATCTAAAAGTCCCTGTAATGATTGTGTTTACACCCCTAGGGGATGTCTACACAAGTTCCTGATCCCCACCCAATCAGCATGCAGCATCCAGGGAGCAATATTAACTCACTATTTACCTGCTCTTGCTTGCTCATCCAATAGTAGAGCAGTGTTGTCAGCCTCCTAGTCACTGCTGGGATATGACTCACCCCTGCTTCCTGTCTATGCTGTGTGCTGTTGTCATAGCAACTAACATAGTGCTATGTCTCAAATCTTTCATCTAACCTGATTGGCCAAAACAAATTATGAAGGTGGTATTAACCTTAATTTTAAACTGTCAGAAATTACAACAGATTTTGCTAACTTCAAGGTAAGTGTTTAAATGTTTATTTTGGTATTTTTTCATGCAAACATTTTTTTTCATATACTATTAATTCTCCTCTATCACATGCATTCATAATCCAGGAAATTTACATATCCCTTTAATTAAGTTACCATGTGAAGTCTCAGAATACTTGCCATTTAAAAACACGTAACCCTTTAGTACTCAGTTTCTTGGTGGTAAAAGCACTGCAATATACACTTCCTTTGTTTCTGTATACTGGAAGCAACCCAGTACTTTATTTTACTAAAAACATAACTTTTGTCAGTAATTTTTTTTCAAATTCTATTATTTCATAAAAAACTGTGAATTCTTAGAGAGCACAAGTTCAACAGTGTTTTTGAGTTTAACTTTCTAATTCTAATGGGTTACATTTTTACTTAATTTCTGCCCTATGAGCATTTTATTCTTTCCATTTTGCATAAATGCACCATTCACCTTTTTCTAGAAGCACTGACGGACATTTCTCTATATTGCAGTTTACCCTGTTACTACCATGAAGGGGAATGCACATTATGAAATAATCTGATTCATTCAGTAAATGTAGGAATAATCTTTTATATTGATCAATGGATAGTTCACCATTCCACAAATTACTACTAAAGAGAATAAGCCCCTATTCAATTGCAAGTCCGCAGTTGCCTTCATACCGGTTTGAAATTTGCAACAGTTACAGAGCGATTTCAAATGATCAAGCCCGCAGCTACCTGGCCGACAGCCTACACCGTAACCCATGCACCCATATGTAGCATTTCAGAGTGTGATTATGATCAATTAAGCAAGGCCGTAACTACTGATTTAGAAACAGCCAATAGTAAATTAGACCGGCTTCATAACGTCAGTAAAGTCCGATATGCGATCAGACTCACAATCCGGCAATGTACAAAATAATAAAGATGAATGAAGAAAATGTTAAAGTCCATGTGGGTGGCCTGATATGTATTAACTTCTTGATTCCCGAGATTTATATAATACGGAAATAAAACATAAAAAAAAGCTAGAGACTGTTGTGCAATTAATTATAATGCCTTTCATCGCTTTCCCCGTCTTATAAAGTGCAGTATTGATTATTTATTTGCATTTACAGTGCTAAAATCAGGTGTTTAACCCCCTTGCAAGTCCTATCTGGTACCCGTAGGATTTTCTACTATATTTACCATTTGCGGGTGTGAAAACAATTGCAGGCTTGAGGAATTGTAGCAGTTGAATAGCGATTTGCGATTGTAACATTTACGGGCTTGAAAGATCAAAGGCTTATATGAGTTAGAATTACGATTTTGACAACCGCATGGATTTTCAGCCTGTAACCCGCAAATCGTTTGCGGGTAGCTAAAAAGTCGCCAATTAAATAGCAAATTAGTTTATGGGCTACATTACGGGCTCCAGTAATTAACAATTGCTCAATTAAATAGGGGCCTAAGTTATTTCAGCTGCACTTGTTTTAAAAAGCAGAGATGACAGTGCTTATCATGTCTGTTTAATGAAGTGGATCTGCAAAACCAAATGGCGTCTCTACCAGATGATGAAAATAATGTTCATTTGCAATCAGTGTTATTACTTTTGCAAAGGATTTTACTTTACTATTTGGGGAATTACAAAGAGAAGGATTACTGGGTGAGATACAGAATATGTCTAAACTAATCCCTCCATGCAGTACCAATCAATAAATATTATATATAGCAAAGCAAAGACAGTAGCCAATGTCCATACTGAAAATATTTCAAGTGGCCACACAGTCTTGAGTATAGACTCAGCACTCAAGTGTAGTGTAGTAGTGTATGGCAAATCATCATCAATGGCAGCAGCTTGAGCAATATTAAATACATACATGCTTAAAGCATTACATACAGTAAAGGACCATTGTGCTGCATTTACAAGGAAAGCTTATATGTTTGCTACAAACATTTTCCACTTTTATTTACTTCAAACCGCACACCGTTTTAATAACCGATTCCCAGCAAACAAACATATTAACACTACTTATAATTTCACTACAGTGGTCCTTTAAGTGTCATATTACTATGCTCTTATGAAGAACTGGACTTAATCTGCAACATGTTTCTATAAAGCTTGATTTAAATAAATACAGCCCCTAATACTTAATTATTCTATTCAGTTTTGCACTGATGGCAGCAACAATTTTAACAGGAATACCTGGGAGGAATCTGTGGATTTAGATATAATCTTTATTCAGTTCTGTTGAAAGCTAACTAACACTTAACATACTGAAAGGAAACCGCAGCAGAACAATGCACTTCATCAATCTACATGGAATCCGGTAGGACATAAGTTTAACTTAATATTTTCTTTAAAATGTGGTCCTTTAATAATTAAACCATTCTCTTAAATGCTTGCTTTTTCCTTTAATCTTGATGAAAATGACCAGTGATGATTCTGGGTAAAGAAAGTCCATAAATGTAGGACTTCAAAGAAGAATATTTAGGAGCTGGGAATGGTGGAAGGATATTCTTTTAAAAGAGCTATTTACTCTCCAAAAGAGAACAAATCGAAGGTATAAAAGTCGCATTTGTCAGTGTCACAGGACTAGGACCTTGTAATAATGATATCAAAGCAAGTGACATGCACGGAACAGGATATAACAAACAGGACATACGCATAACTCTTACAGTTTATTTGGCAAATATCAAACAGTACACATTACACGTACACCTAGAAACTGAAAACTTCATTATTCAGGGTTACAGTGCATATATACAGCCTTATTAAATTGCGATTCTTCCAATTGAATACGGCTCTATATAACCACAGATCATATTTTTTTACAGACATTTTTAGTTAGTGAAGACCTTGCTTTTGGATAGAAGTTTACTAACGAAAAACTTCTGTGCGAAAAATATGCAATTTAATAAGGCTGTTAATCTTTATTGAATAAGACTGATATGATAATGAATGTGTGAATGTAAAGTGTTTGCTTATATCTGCACAAAAATAGCTAACACAAGAGCGAATGTTGCCGGTTTAAGAGAAGTTATAGGAAACACTCACCAATTAATTATACTGAAGGTGTTCATATCAGTCACAGACAGTTTAATAACTATATACACTCTTATATACACATGTTTATTACAGTGCCTCAGCTGTGTTACTGAATATATCTCCTTAGGGCAACTCTTCTATGCAGGACTCATTTGTATTCAGACTGATTTCCTGCAACATTTCACCGAACAGACAAAACAATTGTGAATTAAAATGTGGATGTCCTGCAGGACCACCAAGTTCTGCTCAAATGGCCATTTCCCAACTCTGACACCTATAGATGATTTGCAGTTTATACAACCCCAATACAAGATGTACACTATTTTAATTATTTATAACATAGCATAATCTTCTGAAAAATCTAAATACATCAACATATTATGGAACACATGTTTTTGGTTAAAGAACCACTATAATACCCTTTCTTACTCTCCTATCTTCCTGAACAGTCTGACCTCGATCCATTCTCTCTCTTTCTTTCAGTGCAAACTCACTCTGCTTCAAGGCCTACTACATCTGTGAGATACTCAGAGCTGCATTCACAACACCTCAGCAGGTATGGAGAAGACTATGGAAACTGTGCCATCCCTGGAGCCAATATGTTTATTAATATCACTACTGTATGCATGTTATTATATCTTGGCAGATAGAAATAATTCTGATGTTTTGTTTTCAATTTTTAACTGTTTCCTATACCCTGCTTTGCCGTCCCCACCTTCCCCCATTTATGGCTGGCATAATTACCTCAAATCTCCTCCCCCCTCCTCACATACCTTCATTCTAATGTCTCTCTCCCATTTCTTTCTTATTCTCCTATCTTCCTGAACAGTCTGACCCCGATCCATTCTCTCTTTCTTTCAGTGCAAACTCACTCTGGTTTAAGGCCTACTTCATCTGTGAATTACTCAGAATTGCCCTCCCCTCCCCTCCCCAACTCAGATTAAATTTATAGAGCCATAGAAAACGCCTGACTTCCTACTTGCAGATATATCATCTCAACACTAGGGGTCAGCCACCATACTAGTCTTTCACCTCAGATCCCTCCCCTCTCCCTCTAAAATAAAACTCTTTCTATCTTTCACTTGCTTCCTGGCCCTTGCTATTCCTTATTTGTTACTCTTCCCCAGTTTTCTGCCATTTAATTCCCTTTAGATTGTAAGTAGCGAGTTTCCAGTCTTGTAGGGTGCTTTGGGATAAAGCACTTTCTGCTAAGATTCTAAGCTCAAAACAGGGCTCTTCAACTTTAGAATTTTGTTAAACGTGTATTTCCCTTGTTCTTATGCCCTGTACAGCGCTACGGAATATGTTGGTGCGATACAAATAAAAGATAATAATAATAATAATAATATTAATAATAATAATAAATACCCTACCAATATGAACTAGATGTTTTAATTTGGTTATTGACTATTTGTCAATTTGCATTCAATGATTTAAAAAAGCAACATTCAGTATTAAGCTTACTTTCAAAGATCAGGTTTAGTTCATGCTCTTTTCCATCCATTATAAGGTCAGTGGTTTTGTCTGGAAGGCAGCTGTTACATTTTCAAACTCAAAGTTTGCCAACACAATGAGAAAATTGTAGCATTATAAAGATATTCATTGGCAGTGAGCTTTTTTGGGCTGTTAGGGCAGCCTATCAATGATTGGTTATTCTATTTTCAAATCTAGATGCTCTTAAGACTCTTCCAACCTGACAGCCAAATCCCCACACTCTCCTAAATGATACACACTCAGCTGGAGGCTAATACTCCAATCTCTAACAATGTATTGAATATTGCATATTGCTATACTAAATTATTAAATAGAAATTGAATTAATGATCAATGCATAATTAAAATAAACTAGCTACTCTTGCTATGGCATTACAGTGGTCCATTACAAGTTGTTGGATTTGGGTCAGAAACATTTGCTAAGCACAACCAATGATTGTGGAACACAAGTATGGTGCTGATGTCCTGCAGACATACAAACCAAAGCATGAAATGAATAGTTTGTAAAGCTTTACTTGTTACTGATAGACTGTGCCAGTCTTCAAGCCTTGTATAACCATAGCTTAATAAGTAACAGAGTAATGAACATACTAACCTGAGACGGTTTCACAAAATCTGCTACATCCCAAAGTTTTTCTTGTAAGTCTCTGAAATTTTTAGTAGCTGAAACTCCCTTGAGTTTTGTTATCACAGAGAACTTAGGATCAGAGTCAATTTCTTGGTATCCCTTCTTTGTGATAAATACCCACCTGTGTAATGCAAGAGATAAGAGTTAATGTAAGCATTTTACCACTTGGTGTTAACATCAGTATATGGGCTAAGGTCATTATGTGGAAGTATGTACATTTTTATACACTAGGAAATGTTGTTTTGTCCCGCTGCTGAGGGGCAGATAAGTGTAGCAGATAGTAGGCTACAGTAAATGGAAATAGACAAGCAACCCAAATATACCCAACTACTACAAGTAAACAACTAAGAGAGGCAGTGCTGGTCATCAACCTAATGTTGCCCAAATTGAGAAGAGTCAAGACTAAATAGCAGGGAACCACTGAAAGTGACTGACCTGTATGTCAATGTGTCCCCCCTTCGTCTACCACTTGCCAATTAGGAAGAGACTTTCCAGGTTTTCCAACAACAACAGCCACCATGCCTGATCCACAGATCAGCCTTGGAGGATAAAGGCAGTTTAAATGACCTCTGTGGTCATCTATACTTGTTTAAAAAAGCTTGAAAAGTGTAATTTACTATTTTCCTTTCTGTTGATTAACTTCCTAAAGGGGAAGAGTCATTGAATGCATAGGAAGTTTCTACAGCTACAATTACAGGACTTTCAACAGGACTGTTAGAAAGTATGACAGTATGGATCCCTGCTTAAGAGTACAGTTAAAGTGCACTGATACCACAGTGTCCTGTTGAATACTTCCTATGTGCCACACACAGAGGAAAAATGTAAATTAATAAATCAGCCTGATACCATCCCAAATGAAGGTCCAATATTACTCAAACAGCTGTAGCAGAATCCAGACTTGAACTCCTTGCATATCTAAGGAGACATGTCATGAGTACCATGTTGACTCATTCTCCTATTTATATAAAAAAAATCTGGTGTTTCAGCGATATGATGTTATTATAGGACTACATTGAAATACTACAAAATATTTATCCTGTTAAAAAGCTTACTCACTGGTGGGTCCTAATCTCCATAGAACAAGCCACTGTGGCATGGACCTCATAAACTGAGTATCTGTAGCAAAGGATCCACACCATAGAAAGACCAAGAGATGGGAAAAGTGAAGACAGTTTATATATAAAGGTAAACAGATAGAATGGCATTAAGGAAAGTGGAGTCTAAAGTATATTTCTCTTAGAAGCATCAAATGCCAGACATGATTTGTTGCCAGCGGAATCTACTAAAAAGCAAAAAAGTTGGAAGTCAATGAAGAAAGAACAACAACAGACAGTTGCCTCTTGGATAGTAGAGACCAGCTCAGTTGGATGCTGAAAATCTAATATCTGAAGAAAGTTTATTATTGAACATTCTTTAAAAAAAAATACCTTTCTTGTTTTACAAATGATTTCCAAATGTTGTGGCTCATTTTAAGATGTTAAAGTTTCCCCATACATTCTAGAGAATGATCGTACCGGATTCCTTTGGTAATCTGTTTTAGTCTCTTTCAATTGGTTCTTTTACATATCATGAAAATCTTTAATTTCTAAAAAAAATACTCAATTTCTCTTCAGCACTATTCATTTGTGTTATCTGTGTATTTTTTTAAAGAGATTTTGCAATCATCAACTAAGTTTGATTAATATTTGTAGAAGACATTCCATCTTTCAAGAAATTCGGTATTATACTTGTTAAACTTTAGATTTTTTTAATATCCTAAGTATTCTAGATATTATATTATCTGTAATATACTTTTCAACTGTTTACCATTTTGCATAATTTCTGTGATTAACATCTTTCTAAATCTTTGAACACATATGTGAAATGTAGTGTTTCACCTATAATTTCATCTTCTTCACTTTGTATATAAAAGTATTTTCATAATCTTTACATTTCTGGTTTCTATATTGAAAAATAGACTTATTAATTAAGAACCTGATGCTTCCCTCAATAGTGTAGCAGTGTATGGATTAGGGATGAGCTAGTTCTTTAGAGGTATGTGTCACAATCTGCTTCTTCAAGGGGGCTTGATATGAACTTAGTTCACACCTACCCCAGCAGAATAGTGTGGTTCTTGTTCTCTGTGGCACAAAAGATGGCTTCTGAAGAGAGCAATGCCCAAAGATACAGGCAGAGAATACTGGAAACAGGTTACTAGTGGCCTATGGCAAGACCACTCCACAAGTCAGGATACAAAACACAGAAAAAGTCTCACACCTTGGATATGTGAAACCAGAACTGAACCTTTATTGAATGATCAAAACAACATATTTATACTCTCTCATACCACACCCTTGCGTACATTTGTGTATGTGTCTGATGTCACACATCTGCCCTGTACCCTTGGTTAATATAAAAACTCTTGAGATCAAATTCACCAGATATATATAGCTGACTAGGGAAACAACCTTGATGTAAATCTCAAGTGTTTACTTAGTCCACATATGTTCTATATCACATTTTCCCTCTTCTACTATAGTATAACTAGGATACATAATAACCATGTACAGACAACATATAACCACACAATAACACATAATCCCAATGCAACAGTGTCATGCTCCCTTGGCCATATTCATCATTACTGGCAATATGAGTCCTTAAACAATTAAATCATGACAGTATGATTTAGGCTGCTTGATTGCAGAGAACTACCCACTCCTGATGAAGCCCCAAATGCTAGGCCAAACTAGTTCAGTGGATTACATACCCTGTTGCCATGAGTGTCCCGGTTGTGGAATACCTTTTTGCATTTTAGTGAATAATGTATACACATATACTCACACATAATGTGATGTAAGAGTTGCTTTGTCAAAACTTATTGACAAATTAAAAATGTATAATTATGTTAAACTTCTCTCTTATTTTTACACGGCTCTATCCTGTCTGCTTATACATGGTTTTGACCAAAATCTCAGACAGTGCTTCTCTCTCTCTCTCTCTGTGTGTGTAGATATATATATATTTGTGGGCATATTTGTGTGTCCCAGCTCAACTTCCCAGAATGCAGTGTAATAACTGTTTTTCTCGGAACTATGAGCTGGAAGCAGTTTTTTTAACTTGCTTTAGACATTCAAATGTGAACACAGATGTACTATTTATTTACTGTACTACTGTACGGTGGAGGGCTTCTATCGCTCTTTTGCCCACCATATTATAAATGATTGTTGTGGTGAACTCATAATTTCCACAACACAGACTGAGATCCCGCTCCATGCTGATGATAGCCAGTAAGCTTGAAACAGCTGTGCATGGATAGGATACTCAGCTTGTGTTTAATCTAACCTTCGCTTTGCATTAAAGCTGTGTAATACAGCATGCATAAGCTTAAAGGAAGCCATGTTTGATAATGGCTTCCCAGAATGCAGTGTAATAACTGTTTTTCTCTGAACTCTGAACTGGAAGCAGGTTTTTTAACTTGCTTTAGACATTCAAATGTGAACACAGATGTACTTTTTATTTACTGTACATATACACAAAAGAGCGATAGAAGCCCTCCACTGTAAAGTAAATAAAAAGTACACCTGTGTTCACATATATATTACAAATATATATATATATATATATATATATATATATATATATATATATATATATATATATGATACTGCTCTGCCATATCTGAGTTTTAACACGTTAGCACTTGTGCACATTTTGTATTTGTATAAATACTACACTATGATATGTCTCTTATTTTTTCTTGTTTTTTAAAATATTTGAAGACCTATAAAAATGTTAAGAAAGTAAGTGAAAGGCATTACCATTAGAAGGTTGAGGCATATATGTGTGTGCATACATTGTAACACAATGTATATATTTTGAATAGGATTTATTACTAAAACAGCGTGAGGAAGGAAAATAAAATGTACACTTTAGCTAAAAGGATGACATTTTCCTGACAATATCAGTCCCACTCCAAGTAGAGCATAATCTAAATGAAAATGTGTGGCTTGTGGTAGAATAAACGGAGTGTAAAACATCAGCAAAGAAACAAGGATTTGGTCCTGATTGTAAAACAACACTGTGTGTGATTCCTTGTTTGAAGATATTCCAAACTCAGCAGTTTCTGAATATCGTAACCAATCTCTCCTGGGGTAGATGTACCTTTATTGAGTCAGAGAGGGACAGGCTAGGGAGAGGTGCTTGGCCGTGGTAGGGGGGGGGGGGGGGGGGGGTATGGTATACTTCTGAGCCAGCTAGGACTTCAATACTATTCTTAACAATGTGGCATAGACTCTGGGGGGGTGTTTGACAGATTCAGGCTTATACAATGTGGTCCATGTTTGTGGCAGCAAGTAGGGGTCCTAGAGTCTGCCCATAGTCATGGTTTGTGACTTATTTATGTAACTTACCCCTGGTGTCTAGTGGGAAGAAGCAGATCATAATAGGTATCAACATGCTGTGACCACTTACTTTCCTCTCCTGACCTTCCCAGCATATATATTTGCCCTTCTCACACACATATATATATATATATATATATATATATATATATATATATATATATATATATATGTTAGTCTACAAAAAAGCTGATTTAAAGTGGAGAATTGTCACTATAAAGAAACTTTTTTTATTTTTACTCACTTAAAGGGTTAAACCTATTTATCTAACAATCAGTTGTATTTAGAGCTTTTTAGCAAATTCACTTTGTTATTGCCATTGTAAGATTTCTACAGCTTATGTCACCCTTAAAATGGTTAATCACTGAAGTCTGAAAAAGAAAATCTCAGTTTGATCATCAGTCCACTATATAACTTTTTCTTGTAGCAATATATTATAAAAATAGAGGGAAACATGCTCATCATTATTTATGCATTATCATTATACACAGACACAATGTATACCTCATGTTTGTTCCACATCAAACTCCAGACCATTTCACTTTCACAAAAAAATATATTACCTGCTGTATGTTAGTATTTCTTGTAAAGTGTATTATTGTTACATATGCAATTTGTACCACACTGCAGAATATGTTGGTGACATATAAATTCCATGTATATTAATACAAATGAGGCCAGGATTATATGTAGAAAAATTATATTTTATTTCAGAGACTTTCTTACAAGATGTGCACAATATATAATCCCCACTGGCTCACACAGAGCTTCATTAATATTTTATCACAATTATTTCCTGGGCTATATTCACTAAGGTGAGATCTATGCGATTTCTATGTTGTTAAATGTGCAGATCTCTTTGCATTTTAGTAATTAGAGAATCACATATGAACCTGACAAATATCACTTACCGTAACTAACGAAAGTCTTTCATCTTAATTAATAGAGACCAGTGTATTAAAAGTATTAATTCAAAGGAACTGAAATCACAAACAAAGAATATAAACCAAGTCTTTTTGCAGAACATACTCCCCAAGCTGATGTATCTCTTCAGAAAAATGCTGACAGCAATCAAAACAAAATATATACTGACACTACGAGGAGCAATCATCCTCTTTTTTTGGAACTACAAAAATCACAAGGGTAAATAGAGCAACTATAATAGCCTCAAAAAATAGAGGTGGTCTAGCAACACCGGTACTGCTAACATACTACAAAGCAACTAGACTTGCACAACTGTCTAAATGGCTCACCAAAGAAATACCTCCTAGATGGATAGAAATTATAAGTTATCTACTCAAAGAACAGAACATCATAATACGGCATGTGCTCTGGCTAAGCATAATTCACAAAATTAATATGAAAATCCTTCCTCAAAACATTTTACACTTTCTTATTTTAGGAAAACAAATCAATAAAAGAATGTATTTATTAGAGAGGGGATCTTGGCTCACTCCACTATGGCTTCCCCATAAGGAACCAACGAGTGATACAAATTATCAGTTTTCTTGGTAGATCAGACAAAATATAAGCATAGCAGCAAATATCCTAAAAAAAAACCCAAGCTGGTCACTTGCCGCAAAGAGAATGGCTTAACTAAGCCTCAGTAAATATAAACATGGCTTATGTTCTAAGGGACAACAAACCAGCCAGGAAAACACATTTTGTGAAATGCTGCATCTACAACTCCAATAGAAAGAAAAAGATATCCAATCATTATAATGACCAGGTTACAACAGTTAAATTACCCTACAAAATATGCTGTGAAAAAGAACTACATATAATCCTACATGAAGTGCAACGTGGTAAAAATTCTACAAACGCAGCAAGCTCCTCTCTCAATATAGTTCTAAGAGAAAATGCCCTTAAAACACTTAGAGGCTACCGACGCGCCCAGAGTCAGCTTGGGAAATCGAGAGAGCTCATAGAGCCTTGGGAGGTCCCCCGAACTCTGATCAACAAAAGGACGTTTTGGTCCACTTTCTCCGCCAGAATGCAAGAGACCTTCTTCTACAGGAAGCCAGAAAGTCCCCCGCCATTGTGGGTCCAGACGGCTCCACTCTGCAGATTTATGCGGATCTAGCACCATCTACGCTCTGGAAACGTAAACTCATGAAGCCCGCAATTGCAATCCTCATTCACAACAAAATTAAATATAGATGGGGCTTCCCATTCAGCCTCTCCTTTCAAGTGGGCTCATCCGCTTATACAGCTTTCTCACTGGAAGAATGTATGGCTTTCCTGGCTCAACTCAATCTAGCCCCAGATCCTGGACAGTCGGAACCCCCAAACCCTCTGGACCGGTGGAACCTGCAAAAATGCTGCCTTCTCAACGCCCGACTACGCAATGGGTGACAGCCTCGAAACCTAAGCGACCCTGGAGACCTTCCCGAATAGAGGTCACACCAAACATCTCTACGCTTCTTTCTAAACCCTCGCTGGACATTCCTAGTAATCCGGTTGAGGGTTCCTCATGCACGAAAATCTAATTTTGGATCACTTTCCCTGATATTCATCAATGACTATTTAAGACTTGCAATCTGGAGTCATTACTCTAGGCTTGCACTTCCCAGTAGGATATGCTGAATTCCTACATACTTTTCAAGGCAACTTTGGAACTTTAGATTACTTGGTTCTCTTACCCACACCAAGTCGACTTTCCCCTGGACCAGGTTTGGTATGCCCCGTATGTTTATTGTCCCTGGGTGTCAGATCTTAAATTGTATCCACTATATGCCTGAGAAAGGGCTTTAACCCCCTTCCCATTCTCCTGAAAGGCAACATCAAGCCCTTTAATAAAGGATTTAAAAAGTATGTTGGCTAAGTTGGAGGGGCAACAAGGGAGGACTAAGGCTTACACGCAGAATGTAGACATATCTAGGGCATGGGGTATGGGCCGTAGAGGGAGCGAGTCTCTGATACCTGATAGTAATCATACGGTCAGAGAGGAGGAAGTAGAGGGTGCTGAAATGCAGGCAGCAGTGGTAGGAGAAAAAGAAAGGAGTAAAGAAGAGGTTATGATTTTGGCTGACACGGCTAAGGGTAGGCCTTCTTTATGCCAAGTAGGCCAAATCGGAATGTACGTTCCAATGGAGTTACAGGAGAAAATATGGAGGAGGTAGTTAATTGAAATGCTTTCGCTCTATCCCCTTGACAATTATTTTGAAGTCAAGGATTGGAAGGACAAAACTAAAAAAGAGATAGAAGAAAGAAAAAAAACGGTTTAGGAGGATACCAAAAACATTTAATAACTGGCTACAAGCTTTTGTTATTATGGCCAGTATTATTGGAGAGAAAGCACCGGATAATTGTTTTGCGCTATTCTGCTATGTTGACGAGATACAGAATATAAACAGGACGTATGGGGGGATGGCGTGGTGGCTATATGTCAAGCATTTTTGTCAACGTTTAGCTGTCATGAAGGATATGAGGTGGGATGATCAGGATATGGGGTCCTGGATGAGGATCGTAACTCCATCTAGGATGATGGGGTCTGTTCGTCCCCCTGAGAGTAGGTCAACTTACAGCACACAGGCAGGAGCAGTCAGAAAGGGGTATTGTTTCCAGTATAATGAAGGGACATGTAGATGGGGCAACGTGTAGGTTTAAATATGAATGTGGGGAATGTGGAAATCCCCACTCCTCATTCAGGTGTTACAAAAAAATTAGGACAGGACCAGCAGGGGCAGACGCAGCTCAAAAATGGGATGACGCCGATACTCCTAGAAAGGATGGCGCCATGGCTAGAACAGTACGGTAGGCGGCCAAACAGAACCAAGAAAGCTAAGTTATTGTTTGATGGTTTTACCCATGGTTTTGTTATAGCGTCCGTGTTAAAGAGCGGCCGAAGGTTCACTGGCAATTTGGTTTCTGCTAGAACGCATGGTAGTGTGGTTAGGGATAAGCTGTTGAGGAAAGTGTTAATGGGGCGATTGGCTGGCCCTTTTTCAGGAGTTACCGTTGGCTGAGTTGCATATCTCTCCCCTTGGGGTAGTTCCAAAGAAGGAGATGGGCAAGTATAGGTTAATTCACCATTTGTCCTATCCTAGGGGTCATTCTGTGAATGATGCGGGAAATGCAGTCATTGATGGGAAAATTAAACTTTGCGGCAGGGTAATTCCCATTGGGAGAGTTTTCTGGAGACGCTTGTCGCTTGCAACAGCAGGGATTAAAAAACCACACCACTTGCAACAGCAGGGATTGAAAAACCACACCACTTTATTAGGTTGACACAATCACTGAAAGAGGATTTG
This sequence comes from Discoglossus pictus, assembly GCA_027410445.1. Lineage (NCBI taxonomy): Eukaryota > Metazoa > Chordata > Amphibia > Anura > Alytidae > Discoglossus > Discoglossus pictus. The sequence goes on from CM050163.1 coordinate 448,710,781, forward strand.
CATGTTTGGACCACCTTTCTGGAGCAGTTTAATGGAAGGTCGTTTTTTATTGCAGGCAAGGTTGCAGCACACCACATTGACCTTTTTACGGATGCTTCTGGAGGTGTGGGGTTTGGAGCATACTTCAGAGGGCAGTGGTGTGCTGAGAGGTGGCCACTGCAGTGGCTTGGCTCTGGTCTGATGAAAAATATGACATTCCTTGAGCTTTTTCCGGTTGTGGTAGCCATCTTATTATAAGGCAATCAGTTGAAAGTGGTGTTTAATTGTGATAACATGGCAGCAGTTATGATTTAACATCATCCTCATTACCTGTGCTACGTTTGTTGAGATGTTTAGTCATGGCTTGCTTGGAGAAGAACATGATGTGCAGAGCGGTGCACATACTGGGCGAAAGAAACGTTATAGCGGATGCTCTGTCTAGAGGACAATGGCAGCGTTTCAGGCAAAATGGTCCTGGGGCAGCTGCTTGTGCATCGTCGAGTCCCGAGGAAGTATTGCAGCTGGGTGCGTGGTTGTTTTGAGTCAATGGGGATTACGAGACCTGGCTGACAGATAGTGGTTGGTAAATATAATGGCACTATCAGGTATCGAGCAGCCTGGTTGGTTAAGAGCATAAAAAGGGGAGTGGATATGCTTCCTAAGGGAAGAGGGGGGGGGGTTGTAGTTAACGGTGGGATATGGGTAAGAGCTGATGTTAAGGGTAATGGGGACCATTTGGGTGAGTGTTAACCTGTAATGTTAATATAGGTACTATGATGTTGTTCATATGTCTGTCTGTTCATTTCCAAGATAAAAAATAAATAAAGAAATATATAAATATGACTTAAGGTTATTGCAGTTGTTATGTTTTCACCAGATGCTGCTTCGGTGCCCCTTAAAGCATGGATAATAGGACACTCATATGTGTATTGGGCAAGGAGGATGGCAGCCATCAAGGAAGAGGGTTTGCAACTCGGCTTTCAAAAGTCAGTGGTAGAACTTAGATGGTTTGGTAAAAGAGGAATGAGGTGGGATGGATTGTTGGTCGAAGTAGTGCAGTACGCCAGGTCTCAGGGCCCCCCATTCATATTAGTATTTCATGTGGGAGGTAACGATTTGGGTACTATGCCAATGAAGGAGTTCATAGAAGTGATAAGAAGGGATTTGCTGAGGCTGCATCAGCTGTTCCCACACATGGTTTTGGTATTGTCAGAAATGATCCATCTGTTTCACTGGCGATCTAGTATTAACAATCCCATTATGTTCAGATGGAGGAGAAAGGTGAATAGAGTGATAGCTTCTTTTGTGGGGAAGCTTGGGGGTTTATCGGTGCGGCACAGTACATTGGAGGTCCAAGAGTCTAAGGGATACTATATAAAGGATGGGGTTCATCTCAATTTGTTAGGTTTACGGATGTTCAACTTAGGTTTAGAGGAGGGTATTGCCAAGGCCATGGCTTCAAGAAGGGTGGCAATGGTGCTGTGATAGAGGTGTGCCTTCATTGGAGTATAGAGGCAGTTGTGCTGCTAGTTAAGTTTGGTTGGGGGCGTGCGCAGTTGGTTATTGCTCTTATGGCTGGGGTGTTTGCCCACAGTGGGGAGGAGCAACAGTAACAGCTTTTAGTGATGTCAGGACCTATGGGGCACAGGGTCCCCTAGAGTAAAAGTATGGGTGGAGCAAGCACCTCTCATTGTGTGTATTTTATACGGAAGTAGTTAAATCACTTAAAGAGGTTAAAGAAGTTAACATAAAGAAGCTGTGGCTGTTTTAAAATCCCAAAATGATGTGTGAGTGTCAATTATTGAGTCGTCTCATTTAATTGGGGAATCCGTATTGACTACACTCCGGTCAAGTAATCCCACCGCCGTACGGAGTTAAGGAGAGGGGGAGTTTGACCGGGTGAGGCATAGGATGGAGAAGGAAGCTAGGGAAGAGTTAAATTTGAGGAGGAGCTGAAAGGGGGAGTAACAACAACAAAGAGTATAGGCAGGGTAGGGCAATAATCTGGTCAGTTAAACCTGGGAGGTTAGATAAGCTTTCCCGGCCCTCGCTCCCTGTAAGATTATGGTTACTGGAGATGTTATTAAACTGGAGTTCTTATTTCTTCACAGCAATAAAGGGATGGCGGGGGTGCTTTCCCACAGTGGTGAAGTGCAACACTAACAGCTCTTGGTGGTGTCAGGACTCATGGGGCACGGGGTCAACTAGCGTAAAAGTATGTGTGGAGCAAGCACCTCTCGTTGTGTGTGTTTTATACGGAAGTAGTTAAATAACTTAAATAGGTTAAAATAAAGAAGCTGTGGCCATTTAAAATGAAGTGTGAGTGTCAATTATTGAGTCGTCTCATTTAATTGGGGAATCCGTATTGACTATACTCTGGTCAAAAAAAATCTATCAAAAGCTTCTCAAAAAATACCTAATAACCAAAATAAAGGTTTTAATCGGTCACACAAAAAAACAATGGAAAATTGTTTCAATTTACACACAAAAAGGACAACAGTCTGGCACATGAGAGTTTATCTTATGCAAATATGAATTTACAGCAAGGGCCCCATACAGAATCCTCTAGTGTGAATCTTCAGACCTTCTTGGAATTAGATATTTTATATAAAACTGACTGATAGAATTTGCCACCAGAACTGTATCTGGATGATCTCTAGCTGCAGATAGCACTTAGACTTAATAACAACTCAATAAAGCTTCCTCATGTCAGTTACACTAAATGAAAGACTTTGAAGACTCCTACATTTTAACGAAAAAACAAGGTCATCTCTTAATTAATTTTTTGTGGGAAGAAATAATTACATGTGGAAAAGAAAGGTCAGTTTCTGGAAATCTACCTTATAAAAAGAATAACCTCTAAAGCAAAAGGGAAAGTGCTATATGTAAATCATCCAACACTTTTATAGTAATACGCATAGACTTAATACTTAAAAGTGAGGCAATGTGTTTTGGTTTCTTCCAACAGCCAGCATTAAAATCAAATCACTAATTATTGTCACTAATCAATAAGTAAACAAATAAAACTTATACATTTTAAAAGATCAATGTTAAATATATTCTTATAAATCAATGGTTACTTTAAAAGCCAATGCCAAGTTGTAGACTCTGGGTACCATTGTACATTAAGTAATTGCAAAGCATTTCATATTTTTATTAAAAAAACAAGGAAATACGAAAGAGCTAAAAGTTGGTGATCTAAATAAAAGTTTATTTTTTATCATAAAACAATATTTCAACTACTTAAAATTACACAAGCAAAACTGTCAGAAAACAAACAGTTTATAATGTAACTGGAGCTATTCTGAACCAAGGGGAATGGAGACATGAGATGCAGCTGTACCCTGTGTGTCAAGATGTGTTGTTCAGTGGGCTTGATAGAGGTTAGCGGTACCCAATTGTACCCTCAGATTAACACGGTTCTTCAAATCCATTCACTCAGGACAGGAAGAGCATAATTTTTATTTGTGGGTTCCATTCTTATACGTTCTTTAAACAGAGAGAAACAATAGAAGATGTCCATGTTCAAACTTAATTTGTACAATTTTACTTTTGAAACTTACCCCCTTGTACTGGGTCAGCCAATCAGTAATGGCTCTGGTCAGAGGTGACAGGTTGGACCTGCCCTTAACCAAACAGCAAAGGAAGTGGTGAGTGCTGGTTGGTAGAGTTTTCAAGTATATGGAGCAGGGAAGGGGCTACAGGGCTGCCGCAGGGACAGGGAGCACCAGAAAGTCTGCTTCCCCAGCCATATGCTGGCTTATCTCCCTGGCTGGGGTAAACAGGGTTTGTTTTACACCTACAGGAATTCTCCCTCAGAATCGTGAGGAGGGAGTGCCTTGCGGTCATATCAGGATCAGCAGAAGCATCGGGAACACAGGATCACCGAATTAGTATAACAGTCATGATCTGCTCTTCAGTGGGCCTAAATAGGCCTAGAAGACCGATCCTACCTGCAGATCCAGAATATTGCTTTGTGCTTTGACCTACAAAATTATATTGCTTTCCTTGGAAACCAAACTAATAGGCTAGAATACAGAACAGATGAGATTAAAACATTATTATAATTATTTCAATCTGTACAAGATGTACATAAGGAGACCATTCAGAAACATCAAGAACAATTAGAGGACCTTGACAATAGGTCAAGGTAACACAACATCCAAATAAGTGGTGTGTCATAGAAATATAATGATGCCAGAGATAAAACCACAAACATTGCAAGATGGCAAATTCCTTCTTCAGAAATGGTTATGGACAGGTAGCAAAGGCCTGTAACTATGGTGATACCAAACAAACCACTAGACATAATTGTGTGCTTTTGTAACTTATTCACAAAATAAAATATACTACAAGCTACAAGAAAGGCACAGTAAACTTTGAAGGAAAATATATCCAAACATATCCCAATTTTATCTTTTATCCTACTAAAACACAATACAGACAACCACAATCTCATCAAGTAAGAGTGAAGCAGAAAATCCTGGAGCCTTATCTTCAGCTGACTTTTGATCAGAATATGCTACATCAGAACATTCTATACCTCCATACCTAACAGGACTAGATACATAAAGAACGACAATAGCAAAAACAAAAAGTTAGACATATAAAGAATATCATTATTGATAAAATGTAATTTCATATTTTTTAAATGTTCATGCAGTTATAGTTAAATGTATTTTGTTGAATTATAACATTGATACAATAAATGAAAACACAATATATAAAGTGAAAAGTGAAATAAGCAAGACCAAGACATCTGAAATCTGGTTAATGAATACAAGATTTTCATTCTCAAGACCAATGATCATTTAGAACAGGGACCCTTTTCATTAAATCCCAGGTATTCATTAGACCGTGAACTAACTAAACAAAACTAGCAAATTCTCTTCTGCAAATACTTTATATTAATCAGGAATATCTAACATAATGTAATATCACATATTGTCAAAGGGTTCATTGCCCCAAACAAAAGGCACATCATTTTTAAATTCTACATTTCTTAGCATCCATCAAGTCCTCTTATTACTAGAGACACACGTCACAAAACAACTTCCACCAAAATATTTACAAAATTATATCTATCATCTAACTCCACACAAACAAATAGTATATATATCTTGATACACAAATCCCTGGGCGAAAAATAGAAATAATCCACAGATACAAGGAAGAGAGATTCATTATTATCACATAAACTACACATTTTTTAAACCAAAAGCTCAGGGAATGCCATAACTGGAGACGTTAACCTAATCTTGAATGACCATGTAGAGAATTACAAGGTTAAAGATTCACAATCCATCTTTAAGTAGCTTACAGTTACTAGACATATAGAGAGAAAGGCACCCAAACTCTCAAATGCATACCTTCTTTTCAACACCACATAGATTATGTTTGAGGACTGACTACATATTCCTTAACAACTAATGAAACATGTTTATAGAAACAGCATAGAACATTGTACCTATGAATAGATACAAGTGATTAAATAACAAGGCCTTAAAGGGATAGGTAAGTTTGATGGATTATGAATCCATCTGATAGAGGATAATTAGTAGTGTATGCAAAACATTTTTGCATGATCCCAAAATAAAAATGTAAAAACTTACATTGAAGGCTAGCACCCTCCAAACCATTTAAAATGATTTGTTTCGGCCAATCAGGTTAGCTGAAACTTTTGAATTAACTCTGGGTTCCTGTTTGTGCTGCAAAGCAGCCTGGGGTGTGCAGCAAAGCAGCCATGGATATTTAGTTTATCACTGATATGTGCTATGTATTTCTGCTGACATACAGATAGGAAGCTGCAAGGAGATTGGCTGAGCAAGCAATAGCAGGTAAATAGTAGGTTAATATTGCTCCCCTTAATGCTACATGCCAATTGGGGATCAGATGCCTGTGTAGACACACCCTGCAGATGTCAGCATAATTATTACAGGGATTTTTAGATATTAATAAAAATTAAATATTTTAGAAGATGTGCTGCCTTCAAATAGACTGCTTTTTGCCTATACCGTGAAGAAATGTTTAAATCCAGGAAACTTTCATATCAGTTTAATAGAAAAATCATTGATCAGTCATATAGAAAATAAAATTGAGACCTTTTCCACAATAAATGTCACGCCAATATATAGAGTTAGCTTATTCAAATCATGAGCTTGGATCTGTAAATTCAAGTACAGATAATTACTTCAGTTAAAATTCAAACATGCAGAATAGCATCGACAGAACTAAAGACTCACAAGTGATAAAATCACTAGTAAACTGCAAAATGTGACCCAACAAATCAATGCTTTAATTATAGATGAAGCAGACAAAGCAATGTAAATTACTCAAAGCAAATATTACCAATATGCCAACAACCCAGATGTTAGCTGCTAAACTGACACAATCACCACTATACATTCCTGTTTCAACAAATTTATAGTAAAATATACAACGCAATAATCCCCACGGTTAAGGAGCTAACAAAACAACTACAGTATTACAAGATTGTAGAAAGCATACATTATGATAAAATCATTTATTTTAATAGTATATTAAAAAATAAAAAAAAAGTTATAAGAAATATGATTAATTAAAAAAATGAAATTACATTGGAGCTCTAACATTGCTATTGTAAAGGATATTGGCCCCAATTCCAATCTTTTGTGAGGACAGTTACGGTTGTACATATGTTTTGAAATTGACAACCTATGTATTCCAATGTTAAAAATTCACAGGGGTGCATGAAGAACACACAGAATAGTGTAAAAATAGCTACTTTATCAAATTATGGTTTGATGTTCCATTGAAAATCACTCAAAACCCATTCCAATTAAATTTCTATGGTCCGCGCGCAAGTTACTGACACTACGTAAGTCCTTACAGTAGCTGATTTTTCTCCCAAAAAAATGTATGTGTACTGAATACTACCCATAAGGGCTCTAAAAAGTATCATAAATGGTTGGAAATACTTTGGTCACATTAATTCAAGAGACATTTTAAAAGCCACACCTGTGTCATTGTCATTGCCTGCACTGTCCACATAATTTTGAGTTGAAATAAGGCTAAATATTTCCTCATGATGTCACACTTAATGCATATTTCAGATGATTTGATGTTAAATTGTGATGATATTAACAACATAATTAACAAAACATTAATGACATGGAAACATAGGATTACAGTAATCAAATGCATGAGGTGTCAAGACCATCAACCATTATTGATATATAAATATGATTATGCTGTTATGTATATTTTATTAATGTCTTCATGCAGATGATTTCTTAATATATGATTTATATACATACACTATAACTTAACACAGAATGGGAAGACTAAAATATGATATGGATACACATATCAGATCATCAACTAAATGTGATATTTGCTTATGCTACTTTAGAAACACACATACAAATTGATTATGGTAATATACCTTTATTATTAGGGCAAGAGGCTGTTTAAAATGGGATTATATGATGGTTTAAAGTTAATACTGTATAATAATAATGATGAATAGCATCTACTAGAGTCACATGTGGTCATGACACCCCAATAACAGTAATTTGATGAATATAAATTTCATCATTCATTACTTCATATAATAGAAGTAACCAGTAATGCACATAGCACTTACAATGGTCTTCATCTGCTCAATAAAACAGATGTAATAATGGCAGGATTATGTAATCAAAATCAATAACACACATATAGTGTGATTAGAAAAAAAGCATTATACTGTTACTGTAACAATAAATCAATGTTCATCTACAAGAACTGCAAACCATGCTGTATCGGTCATGAGCCTCTTCTGCCTAGTCACAGGGCCCCAACCCACATGACACTATGCCCTCTCCTCTGTGTCAGGGGAGATGAGGGGGAGACATTACTGCTGGTTGTGGAGACATCTCGGATGGAGGTGGAGGCACGTAAGGTGATGGGATGGGCCAGGTTATTGGTTACTCAGGGATTGTTCTAGCATTGAGGAGACAATGCTTGCAAGAGCACGCTGCTATAGGTCCATGTTGAGCTGAATCAATCCACTCTGGGTATTCTCCACCTGCAACAGCCTTGCAATGAAGGTCTCCATTTGCACACGGACCTCCCTATTTCCCTGAAGATTCTTCTCTTTGTGCATGCCACAGTAGTTTGTTTGGAGGATACGCCCTGGAGGAGACTGTCCTACTATTACTACTACTGACCTACTGGCCTACTGTTTTAAAAGAAGGGGACTTAGTATGGCTCTACACAAGTTTCATTGCTCCAAGTGAAACCCTGGAACAACTCAATCCTGTAACTATGTTACAGTTAGGATGACCTGACATTCCCACCTGCAGATTATATTTTCTGACCACTAGGTGAGGGCAGAAACAAACTTTACAATAGTGTCCACCAATTTACCAGGTTTCCCCTCTCCTGAACAAAAGTTGTATCTTCCCACTTTGCACAACTAAACCATAATTTGTTTAACTGCAACATAATTTTGACTTCTCTTCTTCATCTCGCTCTGTATACCTCTTCTCCTTATCAAAGTCATGCAAGACCTTAACACCTCCTCTATCTTTATTTCTCTTCTCTCACTCTGTTTTTCTCCCACGCTTCTTAGATTGGGAATTTGTGAGTCTTTCAAACATGTCAAGTGTTCGGGACAAAAGCATTGAGTACCATAGATTGTAAGCCCAAACACATTAGGTGTGTTTTGCACTATTACATTGAGGTTTGAAATGCATTTGAATCCCTCCCTTAACATCTGCATATACTATATATTATGAAGCTGCATCCTCACAGTCACTATACCGCAGTGCAGGGTTCAGGAATTAATTTGATGTACCGTAATTTAAAGTTTACATTTAGAGTCATCTGTTAAAATTGCTCAGTTAACCGAGCATCTAACTGCAATGTAACAATTCAAAAGGTTCGAATTCAAGTGCATGGGTTTGTATTGTGTTTACAGCGTGAAATTAACAAAGGGAAGTATACAACTATGGCTTTTGCAGTGAATTGACAGTCACTCATTCTACAACTAAACCAACTATCACAGTTTCTGTCATTTCTCCCCTGAAAGGATACATTACTCAAAGTGTCCGCATCCCTGACTGAAGCTGATGAGGGACAGAGATAAAGGTCTGTCTACTGAACTCTGCAGCTTGTTTCTCCTAAGGATATCTAAACACAGCTCCATTTACATGGCCACATGAAGCATCTCATTGGGTGTTTTTTGGCCAAGCCTCCATCCTCATTATCTACTGTGAATTTTGTAGGAAGGCTTCAATGACTTTACCAGCAATAACTAAAAATGATCATAATTCAGTCATTACTTGATCAATATTAAAAACGTAAACCCCTTTCTGACATGATTTACAAACCTCTATCTGATGGTGAGCAGCAATTTTCGTAAGTCTCGTGTCCCTTTAACCTCTTGCAGCATTTGCTTTCACTTCAACAACCGAATCTAAAATCCACTATAGCTAACAATAGCAAAGTGTCACAGCCCGCTTTTACAGTTGGGCTTGCCCAGAACCTGGTTCTGACCTACCCAGTGGCTCGTGCAGGTTATTATAGATATCCCGGATAGAAGGAATAAACCCAGACCGTTATTTAAACACTGCATAGGACCGAGGGATCACCAGCACCAGGATACCAGGATAGCAGAGTCGCGACTGTAACTCTAGTCAATCAGATGCAGCATCAAAAACCCCAATGTATAGGCTCATCCCTTTCCCAGAATGAATAATACACATAAAGTATGTATTTTGAAACTGACAACAGCCTTTATTGGTGTGATCCAGTATTTATCCAAAACCCAGTTCATTCATGAACAGTCCAACCCTTCACCCTAGGGAAGGGGTCAGACCCCAGGCCCATTTTAGAAATTTCCTTCCTGCTCTCTTATACTTGGCAGGGGGGCATTTGCTAAATAACCTCTTCTGAGACATCCCGTCTGGGGCATCTTTTGATGACAAAATTCACATGTTGATTTTAGGAAACCTACACCAAGGGGGGTGTGATATGGTAAACATCTATCACAGACAATGTGTCTACTTAGCCCCTTTCACTACTCTGCTGACCTCATTCTGTCCCCACAAACAGGTAACCCCACAACTGGACCCCTTCATCCCAGGGACCATGGTGATATACTCTATTAAACTTCCTGGGCAAAATGCAGCATTTGAGTACCAAACATGCCAGAGTACCATGCATTCAATAATACGTTAATTGCTGCCTGTTAAGGCCATACACACACACTACCCTGTATAATACACACACACACTGTCTTGTGTGTAATACACACGCACACTGCCTTGTGTATAATACACACACACACGCACTGCCCTGTATAATATACACACATAAAAAAACTAGGATTAACCCCACATCGTGGCCTCCTCCATGAACAACATGGATTAACTACCCAACCATAACTGTACATTACATATTAATAAGTATAACATGGCCCATCACAAACAGGGTGGCTCACATTAAAACATGGTAAACAATATGGCTGTCACACACAAACATCTGTAGCAACATTATCCATCTTGGGCCAACATGACAACCACAGTCCAGGTATCCAGTTAATGGGTCAATCTCTTTGAAGAAAAGGAACCAGTTGTGCAACTTTAACTTGAGCTCACCCAAGGCCCTGGGTGTCACAAAGCATTTACCGTACAAGGCAACAGCAAAACAGCATTAATAATATTCTAGGTAATATTAAATTCTTGGGACCCGAAGGTGGTGATCTTCCAAGGCATTTGGGCATTGGTTTTAGGGAAAAGGGGAGAAGTGGTGTTAATGTACAGGGCCCATATTACTCCTTAGTTCCCAAAGTCCAGTAGGTCCCCGTAGGTGTGACACACCATATTTCCATGTCTATATGTTATGTAAAGGGCTGAAGAATTACATTCAATCTGTTGTGTCTAGACTCATGTTTTAACTTTACCTCTAGTATATAGAATTTCAGAAAATCAGGAAATGTTGGGATAACATAATAACAACAGAGCATTGCACATTTAAAAAAGGAAGCAGATATTGACCATAGTGTATAATAAATATTCAATAATATGCTAAAAGTAGGCAGTAATTACCAAGTAATACTATAAAAAATAAATGTAATCTGAAATGCATTTTACATTTAGCAATCTGGCTGTAATTTAAAGCAAAATGGTATAATCAAAACTAAGATTATAACTATTCCTTGTCATCTTTCATTCTATGAGCATGACTTGCAATAATGCAACTGTGAGAGGTTTGGCTATATAAAGGAGATAGTCATATAGCATCCCTACTCACCCAATTACATAGCATATAATCCCAAAATGAAGTAGGCGATGTATTATTCCAATCTTTCTATTTTTGGTCAGTACATATTTTTCTGTTTTGTAATCTAGAGGAGCCAGGCATGATTTCCTAGAGGAAGCTTCCATCCCTGCTGTAAGACACGATGACTGTGCTTGTTTGATCACTTTGCATTATTTTAAAGGCACAGCTGTAATTCTAGATTGTGAGGTTGAATTTATCCTTCTAAATATATCTAGCTATTTGGACAAAAAATTAGAAAATTATAGAAAAATTATTATTTATAAAGCGTCTGGACATTACACAGCAAGGTTTTGTTGTTCAGTCCTTTAGTCGTGTTCGACTCTCAGTGACCATATGGACGCAGAACGCTCATCCATATCGTTTTCTTGGCAAAGATACTAGAGCGGGTTGACAGTTCCTTCTCCAGTAGTCCATGATTTGTCTGACCTCTCTGCTATGACCTGCCCATCCTGGGTTACCCTACATGGTATAGCTCACAGGTTCATTGAAGTACAGAAGCTATTTCACCACGACAAGGTAGAGATCCAAAAGGGGACACAGCACAGAACGATACCTAATTTGGGGCAACCCACTGTTTACTTGGGCTCAGAAACGTCCTAGATCAGGGGTGGGCAATTAATTTCCCAAAGGGGCCACATAAGAAACTGGGACTATTGTGGAGGGCCGAACCCCCCCATGCAAACATTATATATATATACTAGCAAATTGCCTGTCAAAAAATGACGACAATAAAATTTGAAGCCTGGAAATGCTGTTTGCCACAGAATGCAATGTTTTGCCTTCTCTGAGCACCTTCGGCGCTCGTCGCGAGCCTCTCCTCCCGTCTACTTCACCACTCATTACAGGGCCCTGCAACTTGCCATGTGTCTCTTTCCACCATCTCCCCCTGTCCCTTCTCCTCTCTGTCCCTGCTGAATCTTTGTGGGGTGCGCGCTGACTGCCATTGGTTTTATTTTCAAAGCCCTGCGTCCCTGGCGTTGTTGGTGTAAGTGTTACTGTGTTTGCCGTTGTGTATTTTCTAAGTCCCGCGTGCCTGGCGTAGTTGGTGTAAGTGTTACTGTCTTTTGCGTTGTGTATTTTATAAGTTCTGCATGCCTGGCCTGGCAGATCCTCGTTTCATCTTTTTTCAGAATGTTTCCATTTTTTCGGACGCCATTTTTCCCCCATTTCTGCGATTTGCGATCTTCAAAGAAGACAAAATATGCATCAAATTAACTTGCAACCTCACTCACCGGGTCCCTGGCTCTCCCCCTGTGCTGTGTGTGAGTGTGTAAGTGAATTTGAGGCATATTTGTGTCTTTTCCATTTTGGTGGTTGCGCAGTTAAAGTCAGTGCAAGCTCTTGCCTCAACGGCTCACTTCTCTATGCGAGGCTCGCAAGCGTGACGACAACTCGCAGTTTGACAACTATTATATGTGATATATATATGTATATATATATATCCTCTATCACTATCCTTTCCTTCTTTTTGACCGTTCCTTTTCTCTGTTTCTTCCCTCTTTCTCAGTCTACCCCTCTCTCCCTTTCTCTCTCCTTCTCTCCACTCTCTTCCCTCTTTGTGTCCTCCCCTATTTCCTTTCTCTCTGTCCCACTCATTCCCTTTACCTCTCTCTGACCTCATGTCTCCCCTCTCTCTCTACCCCTTTCTGTCTCTCCCTTTCTTTCTTTCTTTCTTTCTTTCTTTCTCTCCCCCCCTCTCATTGTCTTCCTCTCCCTCTTTTCTCTCTATCTCTCCCTCTTCCAATAGCTATCTCCCCCTTTCTGTGTGTCTCTCACACCCACTCTCTTTCTCCCCTCTCTTTGTCTCTCCCCTCTCTCTTTCTCAATCTCTCTCCTAAATTTGTCTCCATCTCCCTCTCTTTTTTTCCCTATCTCCCCTCTCCTTTTCTCTATATCTCCTCCTCTATTTCTCTCACACTCCTTCTTTCTCTCTCCCCACTCTGTCTCCCTCTCTATTTCTCTCTCCTCCTCTGTCTCCCTCTCTGTTCTTGCTCTACCTCTTTCTTCCAGTGTCTCTCTCTCACCCCTCTCTCCCTTTTTCTCTCTATCCCCCTCTCTTTCCCTCCGTCTCATCTCTTTCCCTCCCTTTCTATCTCTCCCCCACTAACTCTCCCTCTGCCCTCTTTCTCTCCCTCCCCTCTTTCTCTTTCTCCCTCTCCCCATCTTTCTTTCTCCCACTTGCTGTCTCTCTTCACACTCTTTGTGTCTCCCTGCTCACTTTCTCTCCCTGTTTCTCTCCCCCCTTCCCCCTCTTTCTCTCTCTCTTCTCCCTCTTTCATTGTCTTCCTCTTTCTCTCTCTCCCCTCACTTTCTCTCCCCCTTTCTCTCTTTTCCCTCTGTCTGTGTCTCTCCCTCTCTTTCTCTCTCCCCCTCTTTCTGTCTCTCTCGCCTTCCCTCTTTTCACCTCACTCCCTTTTTCCCTCTCTCGCTCCTTTTTTCTCTATACCCTATCTCTCTTTCTCCCCTTCTCACTCCTCTTTCACCTTCCTCTACCTCTTTCTCTCCCTCTTTCTGTTTCTCTCTCCCCATCTTTCTTTCTCCCTCTTTCTCTCTTCCCACTCTTTATCTCCCTCTCTAGCTCTCTCTTTCTCTCTAAACCCCTCTCTTTCTCTCCCTCCTCCTTTTCTCCCCCTCTCTCTCTATCCTTCCCCCCTCATTTTCTCTCTCCCTCCTCTCTTTTTCTGTATCTCCCTCACTATCTATTTCTCCATTTCTGTCTCTCCCCCCTCATTGTCTCCCTCTACCTGTCTCCCTCTTTCTCTCTCTACTCTCTTTGTCTGCCTTTCTCTTTCTTTCTTTCTCTCTCTCTCCCCATCCCCTCTGCCTTTTTCTCTCTCTCCCCTTCTCTCTCCTCTCTTCCCCTCTCTTTCTCTCTTCCCTCTTTCCCTCTTTCTCTCTCTCCTTTCTCCCCCACTCACTCTCCCTCTGCCCTCTTTCTCCCTCTCCCCCTTTCTCCTCTCTTTCCCCCACTCACTCTCCCCTTTCTCTCTTCCCCTCTTTCTCTCCCTATCTTCCTTTCTCTTCTCCCTCTTTCTCTCTCCCCTTTTCTTTCCCTCCCTCTATTTCTGCTCCTCTCTTTCTTTCTCTCCCTCCGTCTTCCTGTCTCTCTCCCTCTTTCTGTCTCTCCATGTCTTTCTCTCTCTCCTTTCCTCTATCTCTCCTGTCTCTGTTCTTGCTCTACCTCTTTCTTCTTGTGTCTCTCTCCCACCCCTCTCCCTTTTTCTCTCTATCCCCTTTCCCTCTGTCTCATCTCTTTCTCTCCCTTTTCTCCCCCAACTCTCCCTCTGCCCTCTTTCTCCATCTCTCCCCTCTTTCTCTCTCTCTCCCTCTTTCTGTCTCCCACCCTCCCCTCTTTCTCTCTCCCTCTCCCCATCTTTCTCTTTCCCACTTACTGTCTCTTCACACTCTTTGTGTCTCCCTGCTCATTTTCTCTCCCTGTTTCTATCCCCCCCTTCCCCCACTCTCTCTCTCCTCCCTCTTTCTTTCTTCACACTCTTTGTCTTCCTCTTTCTCTCTCTCTCTCTTTCTCCCCCATCCCCTCTCCCTTTTTCTCTCTCTCCCCTTTCTCTTCCGTTCTCTCTCTCTCCTCTCTTCCGTTCTCTCTCTCTCCTTTCTCCCCCACTCCCTCTCCATCTGGCCTCTTTATCCCTCTCCCCCCCCCCCCTCTCTCTCCCTCCATTTCTCCCACACTCACTCTCCCCTCTTTCTCTCCCTATCTTCCTCTTCTCCCTCTTTCGCTCTCCCCTTTTTCTTTCCCTCCCTCTATTTCTGCTCCAGCGGTGACATGGAGTAATAAAGGTCGGGGAGCTCCGCTCGGTCACCTCTGCCCTGGCGGGCGGCCCGGACAGGGAGAGCCAAAGGGCCGGTTGTGGCCCGCGGGCTGTACAATGCCCAGGTCTGTCCTAGATCAATCTCATGCAGTAGGTGGTTCTTTGAGAATCTCTGTTAGCAAGACAGCATCTAACCACCACAGGAAACACGTTCAGAAATGGCTAGTAGAAGAATTGAAGGCAGTATGCATAGCAAAAATTCCGGTGTTCAGAATTATTATTTCCCTTAAGAATAAACATATAATTTGCTTATGTATGTTTAAACTGACAACCTGGAACTTAGTCCTTTTAATCAGGATAGCACCTGGTACAAGAAGTAATCTACACCATTTGTTAGTGCATCAGACAGATTCAGTTTATTCCTCACAGATATTTAACAATCCCCCCCCAAAACATCTCTTGTTCCTTGTCTGTTCATTACTGTTCCCACTTGATAGCTCTGGAGAGAGCAATAAACTATACAGGGTCTGGGGTTTTATGTTTAGGTTCAGTGATCTGCTCTGGTTAGGGTTGAGGGTTAGTAATTCTAGTTAAGACACCTTCCAGTTTATGCAGCCCAGAGTCAAGAAACAGTTAAGATGGAATCCGGCTAGGCCACATGGCTGACCACATACAAATGGGAAATAAGCCCCACTAGAGTCTGTAGGGTGCTGATTACATAAATTAGAGCCTGTGAGACACATTTTATTGTGTTCATTACATCAATCATATTGCCACTGTACATCAATAACAGCACATACATTTTAAACAAGAAACCATGTCAGTAACTGTATGCACACAATGTCCAGCTGTCCATCCATTTGTGACAGGTCAATTAACTTTTAAGTTTAAAGCTAGGCAACCAGTATGGAAGGTTGTAAGGGAAAATAGTGCGCAGCCTATAGGAATATTACAAAATCCATATAAGTTGTGCATTATGTCTGTTTACATTGAGTCGGCAGAAGTATGGCTTGCATGGCACAATTTATTGAATTTAATGGATCATTTTCTCAGGTCCTGAAAGGATCCTAAATTGCAAGCTCCCTCTTTATGGTTCTATAAGTCTTCATTGCAATAATACTTTTCAAATGTTTCCTTTGGAAAATAGAATGTCTTCAAAGATTATTAGAATTACTAGAACCCAAAGGAATACGCTGACATTTTGTTGGCTGCTGCAAAGATAATTTTTTGCCAATCTTCGTTTGCTTGTAATTTCTGGTCCTTGCAGAAACAGCTGAGTGAAGGAAGAGTAATGAAGTTCAAGACAGCAGTTAACTGGGTGATATAAAAACTGTTATAAAATAGAGAGAAGTGAATTTTACAAATTACCCCCTCAATTGACAAATTATATAAAATATACTTTATTTAAGAAAACTCTTTTTACTGAGTCTGTATATCTATTAATGGTCATTTTTTTTATATCTGTTTGTGCTGTGATTTGTAAAATGTTCCTTTTCTTTCTGTAAAAATATATGAAACCATCATAAATAAACAGAAGCACTAACACACAGTCACTCATTTTCTTTCTAACTCAGTTATTTTACAAGATTCTGGGCAGGGCCTCTTAATCTTGATCTTTGCAATGTGATTCTGATTTGTAATTTGAAATGATTATATTTTTAAATAATTTTAATTCATAAAGCTATATTTTGATCAGTTTGGGTGTTGATGAATTATCAGTTAAATAACACAGAGTAAGTACTCCTATGTTGTGAAATATTGAGGAATGTTCCACTTGTTTTCAATAAAATATGTCTCACAACACTTTAATTAAATAGCCCATTATTTTCTTTCTAACCCTATATTATGGTTCACAAGCTGGACAGCAATAAAACATGTCTAGGTTCCCCACCCACTGTAGGCCTCTGCTCACAGGCCTCAAGCATCCTCAGCCTTTCCATAGCAACAGCATGCGGCCCTTAGCAACATCAGCACTTCTATTCAGTCTTTTCATAGCAGACTCCGGATAGACAGCGTGGAGCCAATAGCAACGCTAACTGCTTAAATAAACCCGCCTCTTTGTTCTCCGCTCCCTATACTGAGCATTCTACACCCCGTCCCTGACACGTGAGTGACAGGTGTAAACACCAATCGTTTCACTGTACTGCCTCTGTGTGTAGTTAGTGTCATTAGTTTCCATGTCAGTCACCTCCTGTCCTCATACAGTATCTATATATAAGTGTCATCATATGGATAATTCATCTTTAGTCAGCTGCTTAATTTATTTTAAATATAATCTTTCTGTAATTTTTCTGTTACAGCAACTATGTAAGTAGCCGTGATTACTGGTAAAGCACATTTACTGAGTCATATGGTTACATATTGTCCAAGTTATTCACACAACGAGGCCTACGTGTTTACATGAACATTTATGAGAGTTAATAGTTTTAACATATAAGTTCTTGTCAGGAAATGTAAAAATATTGAGTTAGTAAAAATGACCATAGTTGAAAAAAACCTATATCTGTGTAAAATAAGTAAAATAATAGTGAATTTATATATTATACTGCAATACTCATTATATATATATATATATATATATATACATTTGTGTATCTATCTGTCTATATCCTGTATATCTATCTGTGTAGCTATATATATATATATATATATATATATATATATATATATATATGTGTGTATCTCTCTCTCTCTCTCTCTCTCTCTCTCTCTCTCTCTATATATATATATATATATATATATATATATATATAGATTGTACGTTTGCGAGTTTTCAATCTTGTGTCAGTGCTTTGGAAACAAGCTCTATGTACATTTGATTTTATGCTCAAAAACAGGGCCCTCCATTCTTTACAAGGTGTTAAATTTGTTTTTTGCTTTGTACTCAACCCCTGTATAGCGCTACGGAATATGTTGGCGCAATATAAATAAAGATAATAATAATAATAATATATATAAATCAGAAGGCATTCACAGTTAGGAAGGGTCTCCAGCCTGGGTCCATGTAAATATTCAGGATTCAAAATAGTCAGCACTTCTCATGTCTTTCCCATACATTTTCATTGGATATATTGTGTGTGTGTATATATATATATATATATATATATATATATATATATATATATATATATGTATGTATATGTGTAAATATATATATATATATATATATATATATAAATATATATTTGTATGTTTGTATATATTTGAATATATATATGTATGGATATATATGTGTGTATAAATATATATATATATATATATATATATATATATATATATATATATATATATATATATACTAGGAACTTGCCTGTGAAAAATGACGGGAATAACATTGTAAGTCTGGCAATTCTGTTTTTTGCTCCTCTGAGCGCCTTTGGCACTCATTACAGACTAAGTTCTGCGGCCTTCAACTGCTCGCCTCACTGTGTGTGTGTATGTATATATATATATATATATATATATATATATATATATATATATATATATATATATATATAATGCTAAGGATAATATAATTTGAGCTACAAGTGCATTAGCAGCAACATATTCAGATACAAATAAACATTTTACAATGTGCCCCTTAAACAGATTGGTAAACAAAATGTATTAATTAAACAGATCTAAAGTCAGCTGTTTACTTTGTAGGACAGGGGGGTTGTCTAAATTTGGAAAGCTGACCTCCAAGGGAAGGGATGCTGTGAGGGAGGGCCATGTCCCCATCTGACGTTACAGCTCCTCATTCTACACAGGAAAATACACATGGAAACATAGCACACACCACACACCCAGCATGTGAATCACCATGGTCATCAGCACACACATCATTGCAGTCTTGTGTTTTTATTTTTGTCTGTGTAATGTTTTTGTTGCTATGAAGCAGTGACTAATACCAGATTATGTGTAGGGTTTTTCAGCAGCAGTAGGTTGTATTTAGGACTGAATGAGCTTTCAGTGCTGATACAGCCTTCTACATTTCTCTCTCTCCCCACAGACAAGAGCTGTTCTTGTGAATGCAAAGCTTAAGAAGGAGGAGTCAGAAGATCAGGGGACATTGCTCACATCGCCAGTCTTAGCTTTCATATTTACAGTCTACTCCTGAGGTTTCATTGAGAAAGGGCAATACAGCACATTGAAGCTCCTTTTGCTACTGATTTGTGACCCTGGGCAATGCAGCAGGTCTGTGTACCAGCCTGAGAGGACATGTGAAGGTGAACAATAGCTGAGACACTGATTGTCCAAGGCTATGATCTATATAACAACAATGAGGTAGGTGGCAGCTTGCTTTCTTACAAACAGCAAGGGCCTTCTGTTTTATTGAGTGATTTACCTTTGCTATGAATGATGCTTTAATGGTGTTTTTTTAACCTGGTAACACATGGCTTATATGACATGCTAACAATGATTCACTACATTTTACAGCAATTTTTACCAGGACAAGGAAATAATAAAACTCCTCCCATGAAGGAAAGCATTACATTAAAGGAGACTTATATGAAAAGTCAGTTGAAAAGACACGATCCTTTATCAGCAGCTCACCATGAATGATTTTCTTACAAATGAAGAGTTATATTTTATGGGGTAAAGTAAGCCTTCTGGACACTACAAGAGTATCTACAAACTGATGTGTTTAGCAACCAGCAGGAAAGATGAGGTTGAAATGGATCCTTCTGATGGAGCCTCCCTTGCTACGATCATGCAACCTAAAGTGGACCGAGCACCAAAGGAGAAAGGAGCCAGCAAACTGTACCTTATAGCTGCTATACTGGTCTGGCTTGTAACTGGCACAACCATATCCAGCCTCAATAAATGGATATTTGCAATATACAACTTCAGATATCCCTTGCTCTTGTCCTCTCTTCATATGCTTACTGCTATCCTGGTGGATTATCCCCTTATCAGGTTTGGGTTGGTGAAGCTAAGAGATGAAGAAGAATTAGAAGTGACCCTCAGTACCAAGGCTAGGTTTAAAGTGTTCCTTCTGAGCTTGACTTTCTGTTCCAGCATTGCCTTTGGGAATCTGGGACTAAGCTGTGTCCAACTCTCTTTTGCACAGATGATTTACACCACAACACCCATCTTCACCCTTGCCCTTTCTAAAGTGTTTCTTGGTACCAGGCACCATATTCTTAAGTACACTGCCATGGTGCCTATTTGCCTGGGAGCTTGCTTTAGCATTATTGGTGAGGTGCAATTTGACCAAACTGGCTGCTTCTACCTTTTTGCTTCAACTTTTCTCAGGGGATTGAAATCTATTCAACAAAGTAAGTAATTGAAGATGTTGTATGTGTAAATCATTTTGTATTAACAGTACACATGCATACCACAATACTGACATATCTTTCTTATTTTAGATGTATATAAATATATAGTTTAAATCAGTAGTGGCTTGCACCTTGGTCTTATGATGGCTGGCAACAGTCCAGCAGTTTACTCTGCTTTATTTCATTTATTCTGATTGATAATCTGTGAAGAGCAGAGTTATAGAAATCGTTGCCCTTTGGAAGCCATCATAAGACAAAGTCTCCAACCATTGACCTAGATATACTAAGTTGAATGGCTCTTGCCCACTGATATAGGTAAGGTTTTTTACCTCACCATGATAACAGGAATTACAACTTCGAAAAATATAAATATCCTATCCTCAAAGATCTTCATCTAGTAGTTTTTAATATGTAACTATAGAAATTGTTGGTCCCGTTGATGGCCTAGACAAAGAAGCAAAACAACATGGGCATCTAGGAACACAAATTACTTTTTTTTGTAAGTGAAAATCTGAAAGTTTTGCTTGTACTTAAAACCTATGCAGACTATATTCATAAGACACTTGCTATTTGTTTCTATGTATAGATCTTTATATTCTATTTATTGAATAACCCTAACTGCATATCAAGGAGGTTTATATTTTACTCCATGCGCTAGAGAAGTTTTTTAATTTTAATTGTGCGTGTTTTTATTTTTTTAAATGTAATATTTCTTTACTGATTTGTTGCCATTCCAGAATTCAAAGCACCCAATTTATAATTTGTTAGAGGGAGGTACTGGCATTTTGAAAAGTTGTCTTTGCAAAGGATTAAACAGTAAGCATACTGTAATATTTTTTATAATAAAATAACCTACCGTAATTAATGGGAATATATTTGCAGTTACATTGTTTATATAGGCTTCAGCATACTTTGTTATCTTTATCATATTCTCATAGTAATCATGTCAACTAACAACCTTTATTATTTTGAGCTAATATTTGCATTTCACTTAGGAAAGTGTGCATTTAATAAACATAAATTACTTAATGCTTTCTTTAGTGTCATCTAGGCCTCTCCTTGGCTTATAGGGAAATAACATCCTTGGCTTATAGGGAAATAACAATGGCCTCCCACCATGCTGCATACAAAAAGATAAACATTAGCAGTATTTCATATTTGTCATTAAAGGATATTGGACAGCATATTTTTTCTTTGTTCTCTGAAGATACTATTGTTATTGTGGCCCAAGTGCTGAATTAATAGGTCTGATGAATGTATAAATGTAGAGCTTGTCCATGTCAGCCACTGAGCAGTAATATGGGCCATATCTGTCATACAGTAGGCCCAGACTAGAGCCATATGCTTCATGCCCAGACAGACATTTATTGTAACTGTTGAAAACAAATGTGAGACCTTTTTGTTTACAGATTGTGTGGATGATTCCTGCAGGTTTGTCCCAGTTAAGGTGGTAAACCTAAAACACTCAGGGAATTCAAACATGTAGATCCAGTTGAAACATTGTGATGCAAGAAGCAAAACAACATGGGTATTTCGGATTGCAAAATAATTGCTATCATAAGTGAATTTTTTCTTAGAATAATGTGAAAGCCTTGTGTGTACTTAAAACCTATGTGGACTATATTCAGAAAACACAAGCTATTTGTTTCTATGTATAGATCTTTATATTCTATTCTTGAGGTGTGTTTAAATATATTTGGTGAAAGCACACCTTACATCCCAGAATCCAAGGGCTGCCAGTTTGTGGTTTGTTGGCCTCTGCATTTGTATAGCGAGTCATTACGCAATTGCTTTAAACTATAGGGATCATTCCTATTTCATCCCCACCAGCAGTGGTGTGCAGAGGCCAGTAGGTGGCGCAACTGTGGCCGAGGCTTTGTTCCATTTGTTCTTAGGGTGAATGATAGATTTAGGGTTAGGGTAGTGGTAGATGATAAGCTTTATATAGTAAAATAGTATAATCTGCTACTACCGTAAGCCCTAACCCCTAAATCTAATCCTAACCCTAAGAACAAATTGAAGAAAGTCTTGGCAAGCCACCATCACACCACCTACTAACTGCTGCTGGCAGGGACAAAAGAGGAAAGGTACAACTATGGCATGAAGTGAATACACCGAACTGTGCTAAACTTCTACCTGTAATAATTTTGGTGACCTAGTTTTCAGCAACGCTGTAGGTCATGTGTTTCTGTAAGTGTAGAATGCATATCTGGTTCATATGTGTTTCTAAGCAGTGAATGTACCTTCTAAATGTTTATGATCTAACAGATGGACATTAGTGTGTCTACTATACATGTATTATCTGTTAGAAGTCGACCACCAGGTTAAAAATCTGTGAGCTAGCCCAGGCTACTTTCACCTCCCACCTCATAATAAAGTTCCCTTTTCTGTGTCCTATTATTACTCTGTTAGCTAGAGCCATGTAACACATTACGCTTGGATGCTTATTTGACTCATAAAATAACATATATATTTGTCAGTGTTGGTCACGTTTGCGATGTTGGTCTCGCAATGTTAAATAAGTGCGGCCCTCGGAAAGCTAAGCCCGCAGTTGCGGAGCTCCAATGAGTGCCAAAGGTGCTCATTCACAGGCCTCACCATGAGCAACGCAGGCGCTCATCGCGAGGCCTGTGGGACTTTTAGGCTCACATCACCCCTGGCTGCCATAGGCGCTCATCGTGAGGCCCACTCTGTGCAATCCTATGCCTGTCCCATATCTCCCCACTGCCCCTCTCTCTGCCTCTCTCTCATCTCCCCTCTGCCTCTCTCTCTTTCATCCCCCACTCTCCATCTCTCTCTCTCTCATCTCCCCCTTTATGTCGCTCTTTCTCTCATTTCCCCCTCTGCGTCTCTCTCTCTCATCTCCCTCAGCGCCCGGAACTTACAGAACCCGTACCTGGTGTCCCACCCCTGCCAGCGTGTCCTCTCTGCAGTGTAGAGACTCACAAATGACATCATTGCGTCCCAACGCTGAAGAGAGGACGCGCTGGCAGGGGTGGGATGCAATTGCTCCACTGAACCACCAATGTCAACAGGTACAGAAGGGGGGGGGGGGGAAGGAGATAGAAGGGAGGGAGAGAAGGGGGAGAAAGGAGACAGGAGGGATATGAGGGGGGAAAGAAGACAGGAGGGAGAGGAGGGGGGAAAGGAGACAGTAGGGAGAGGAGGGGGGAGGAGACACAAGGGAAAGAGAGAGGGGGGAAGGAGAAACAATGGGAGGGAGTGGAGGGGGGAGGAGACACAAGGGAGGGAGAGGGAAGAAAGGAGACACAAGGGAGGGAGAGGAGGGGAGGAGACACAAGGGAGGGAGGGGGAATGAGACACAAGGGAGGGAGGGGGGAATGAGATACAAGGAAGGGAGGGGGGAAATGAGACACAAGGGAGAGGGGGTGGCAAAATGAGACACAAGGGAGGGAAGGGGGAATGAGACAAGGGAAAGAGAGGGGAAATGAGACACAAGGGAAAGAGAGAGGAGGGGGAAATGAGACACAATTGAGAAGAGGGGGAAATGAGACACAAGGGAGAGAGGGGAGGGGGGAAATGAGACACAAGTGAGAGAGAGAGGAGAGGGGAAATGAGACACAAGTGAGAGAGAGGAGGGGAAAATGAGACACAAGGAAGGGGGGAATGAGACACAAGGGAGGGAGGGGAGGGGGAATGAGACACAAGGGAGGGAGAGGAGGGGGAAATGAGATGAGGGGGGAAAGGAGACACAAGGGAGGGAGAGGAGGAGGGAAAGGAGACACAAGGGAGGAAGTAGACAGGGGAGAGACTCACAATGAGCGCCGAAGGTGCTCACATTGGGTGGCAAACAGCAAGGAGCTAGTATCATATCATTAAATTTATAATTATAATTTAACTGAGGTATATTGCCTTATGCAACAGCAGTGGTAGCTAATCTTAACATATATGCAGATCATTAAAAACAAAGCTAAAGAGTGACGTGATGATGAAATACTACATTATGGAGGGAGTGATGGATTCTGTGGTCTTACCAGCAGGGGTTGTAGAAGCTAAAGCGGTTTATGATTGAGATGGTATTATCACGAGTATATGGACCCGACACATGTAGAAAAAAGGCAGAATATATAGGCTACCATATCCTTGTGTTCTTTACATTGTCAGTGTATAATTATACTTTTAAAGGTTTGTTTCAAATAATAGCCCTGAATTTCTTTTTTCTTTCTTTTTTTCTTTCTTTTTTTAACTACAACTGTTTTTAAAAGATAACAATACATTTTTGTAAGGAGATGCTAGAGTTATATATTGTGTTACCTTGAGTATAAAACAAGTAAGAATCATGTTCTGAGATATAAAATAAATTAGCAGGGTGGATAATGCAAGGTATTCTTGTCTGCAGTACATTTCTGTTCTCCCCATCTATGACATGGTGAGCTAGTTTCTACAGTTCTCTCTATCTTCTAATTTTAAACACCCAATTAGTAGAGAAGCGGCTTTTAATGTGCGTTTAGAGAATACTGTGTTCTGTGACCTAAAATCTGTATCCACAATTATCAAACAGCGATGGTGAAGTTTATGTCATGTAAGTATATTGTAATCAGGAACCACTGGAACTGAGCCTCTATATTATTATACCCAGAAACCCAAGCTTTTGTATAGCAAATCTGGCATGGCTACTGTGCAGCAAAAAGTTGTAGCCAGTAATATTGCCGCAGCACGATCCAGACATCAGTTTAACTTGAAGCTTTTATACCTTACATGACTTCTATGTCAAAGCTATGAAACTCAGGTAAATTGCTAGTTAATCCACCATTTTTCTCAAGAGCTGAAGCAACTATTAAAAATCCGTCTCTGACTATTAGAATGTTGAGCTGATTGGGTTAGAATTTTGAGAGACATTTTAAGAGCCAGTCATACTACAGCTGCAGCTCTAAACTGATATAGTTACATTTACTTTTCTCTATTTTTCAGCAGCTCCCATCACCTGATAGTGAAGCAATAAAAGACAAGTTCTAAAACTTTGTTCTTATAATATAACTTCTAGAAGTGAACTTATTAATATGAGAACAACATTTCCCTTTGTACTACATAAAAGGTTCATGGTACTCACATATTAACCTACAGTTTGTATCGTACAGTTTAATTAAAGTACTCGCTTATCATTTCTCAGTTTATGAATTACGGTACGTTGAATAACTCATATCTTCTTTTTCTATTGAAAAGGTATTGTTTTAAAATATCAATTGCAATGTTAAAAAATTTGATAATGACAGTTTAGCAACTAATTAATTCGAAACCTAGTTTGCATATATTGTATTGCTGGCAAAGGCAACCCAGTATATTTATTTGTATTGTGAATAATCCTAGTCCTGGCAATACTTTGAGGAAGATACTATGAAGTTTCATTGTTTGTTGATACAAAAATGAGGCAGTCATGCAACCTATGTGGGACAAAGGAGTGCCCAAACAAATTTGGATAATTTTTTTCACCTTTTCTTATTTGTAATTAGTATTGTCCAGATGACTGGAAAATGATATAATTGTTGAAAGTATGTTTTCTCTTTGTGTAGCAACGAGGAAGTGCTTGGAATAAAAGTGCTTGACGTTAGACAATGTGTCTCCCAAAATGTGGTCTGTGGCGCCATGGAGTTATAATATTTGTGAATTTGAGTCAGGTAGAAAGTCATTCTCTCTCTGAAAACCTATTCTGAAGTTTTTTATAGGGTTCTGGAGAAGACTTCCAAGTGGTTACTGGTCTTTTAAGAGATTTGTCTCATAAAGTGCAACTTTGGCTATTCCATGGGAGTTTTTGTCCTGGGGTTTCAATAGTTTGGAAGACCAACAAGAGTTTGGGAACCACTGTTCTGAGAACATATGTTAATTGATTGTAGTGATGTGCCGCATGAACAATATCATACTAAGCTGCTGATTACTATACCTACTATGGCATTATACCACTGTCTTAATAACATGCTACTATCATCTGTTCTCCACAGTATAATTCCATGATTTAAAAGAGGATTGCAACCGTGGAATTCCCCTTTTTTATAGGTGCTTAAAAAGGTAACGTGTAGCCCTTTAAGGACTCAAGGTAAACTGCTTGCCCAAGAGACCCTACAAATAACAGTACTGCATCAGAAACTCCCTTCTCCATATTGGAGATAAAAAAAAAGTTTTTCTTTGGGAGATAGTTTGCAGTATCTGCCAGTTTTTGATATTCCATCTGATAAAGTACTTGTAGTTACCTATAGTTTTAGAACACACCATTAGCTTTAAGAGGCAGTCTAGCGGGCTCCATTATGGGCTACAGGTTTACACTCTGAGGGAATTTAATGGGGCTGTATATTTGGAGTCTCCGCTTTGTCACTTTAAGATACAATATTTCAAATCTTTACACCCTGGTACAAATGTTCCATTATTTAAGTTATAAATAGTTGTTGTTCTAAAGATAGCAGTTTGTACCTGCTCAGTGTTGAAGACCCTGCTTAAGTTACCTAATACAGTAAACAAGTTGATGTCGTATGTTGTCTACATTTACTGTCTTGTGAGATGTTGAACACTAATATCTCGTGCTTATAAAGAGACATCACAGCTGTGCTAATCGTCCTCCTGGACACTGATATTCAAACAGACGGTAATTACTGCACAATATGTATCAGCTTCATATTCAAAAGGTCAGCT